>OZ030007.1:45135950-45735950 GCA_964023405.1 Apodemus agrarius | reverse complement strand
TCCCGATGGCAGGTATTACCAAGGAGGATGCACAGTAGAGAGCAAGGAGTTCGGGAGAAAAATAGTCCTTGTTATTTTCTCTTCCTGGAAAACAACCAAATGGATGCAATTAATGTCTAGTACAAGAGGAAATAATTTAACCACAGTGTGTGTTTTATTGTAACAGTACAACTAGTTCTGCAAAGAAGAAGCAATAAAAGCTGTGCTGAGGACCATTGAGACTCATATAACACATTTCCCCCCCAAAATATCCAGATAAGCCACTCGTAGTTGCTATGCTCATGATGGGCTCAAAGATGACAGTTTTTGACTCTACAAACTTAGATTTTAAAAGATTGCTTTGGGTGTAAAATGGAGGGAGGCACACATTTTGGTGATCTGTTTTTATAAGAGTAGGAGTCAGAAATGACCCTGCGACACTGATAGCCATGAACAGAAATGTCTGACAAGTTCTATATGACAATCTGTGTAAAACTCAGTGTGGCCATTAAGGTAAAAGGCAGAGCATTCTTGTCAATGATTGGCTGGCCTGTGCTTATATGCTGGGTTTGGTGTGTCAGAAGCAAAAGCATCTTCACACGATTATTCCCCTCCAGCACTTCTCTTGATTTACTCATGGTCTTCGGGTTCTTAAGTAAATGTCTTGGTTACTGACAGAGGTCATTTTCTGACCTACACCCCCTTGATCTAAATTAATACTCCACCATTCCCTCAAAATCCAACCACCACAATTTCATATCCTCTAACTGCTTGTCATTCAATATTTGACCATGTAATTATCTGTTAAATTTAGTTTCTTCTCCAACCTGCAAACCCTATAAAGACAGCTATGTTTAATAATGTGCTTCACAACTCGCCAGCATTCAGACGCTTCTTGGCACTCTGGGTAGTCTGACAATATTATCTGAGTACTAATAAAGTTTTTTCTTTCCTAATATTATCATTTTGCCACATAACCATAAATTTAGTACTGAAAATGACAATATATAAATACTTCAAAACCTTTTAAAGAACATGTGACAACAGTATCACCTTGAGTAACATCTGAGCTTCATAAAAAACATCTCCAGAGAGCACGGCATTCTCCCAAAATTTGTTTCTGATTTTTTTTTCACCCCACAGTGTGGCCTCACAGTTTCTTTTTACTAAATGGAGGGGTATGCTGTCTGAGTACTGGCAGGGATTAGTGAACTGATCTGGGTACAATTCCTTCCAGAGCTTTCAAAACACACTGGTGGCCCATGCCTTTAATCCCAGCACTTGGGAGGCAGAGGCAGGTGGATTTCTGAGATTGAGACCAGCCTAGTCTACAGCAAGAATTCCAGGACAGCCAGGGCTACACAGAGAAACCCTGTCTCAACACCCCCCCCCAAAAAAAAAACAAAGAAAAAGAAAAGACTTGTTAACATCACATGAGTGAGTTGTTTCAAATTACTGAGGGATAAAAACAATGCTTTACCTTTTGTGTCATGATAATGACTTCATTTCTCTGCTTTCCTTTGATAGAATTGATTGAAGAGTAATTTTTTTTTTTTTTGAGACAGGGTTTCTCTGTGTGGTCCTGGCTGTCCTGGAACTCACTCTGTAGACCAGGCTGGCCTCGAACTCAGAAATCCTCCTGCCTCTGCCTCCCAAGTGCTGGGATTACAGGCGTGCGCCACCACGCCCGGCTTCGAAGAGTAATATTTTAATGGGATGCTTATTATAATTGTGGCTATGCATCAATATTGATGTCAAACTAGGAAGAAGTATTTCTATTACTGTTTTCTTGTCAATTTAATCATTATCTTTGGCTTTCAGTTTGTCCCTCAGACATCTGTCGAAAACTCAGAATTGATCCAGTTGCTAGGACATATTCTAACTCATTTTTTCCTATTAATTATGTAAACTTTGAAAGTTTTGAAGACCACTAATCATTTCTATCAATAGGATGCATTTATGCCAAAACCGAACAAGACAATAAATATAAATATTTGGCTATAAATACAAAGGAAAGCTAGTTTAAACTATAAGTGGGGGGAGGAAAAGGTCAACTTTAGGTTTTTATTCATATGCAATTATTCGAAATCATCTTCATATTGGGAGCATGAATGTCTGGCTCGGGGACTAATACACTTTCATTGTTCATTTAAAAGATGAATTAAAAGTGGCACGTATGTAAGAAAATAATTAAGCAATTAGAAAAGACAATGTGGGAAGAAGTAGTTTTCATGCTTTTTAGGAGAAACAGCCATGCACACACAGGCTGACAAAAATCTTCGAAGTGCAATTTCCTGGGACTAGGCTAAATTAGAGCTAGTCAGAGGAAGACATATCTCAGCCTACACATAATTGAGATCTTGGACCATCTCTCTGGGGGCAACAGCTACAAGCACTGTGTCATATCCAGTGACCTGATGGAAGATACTGCCCCACGCTTTGAAAACTTCCTTGGCCAGATCACCTGTTTTCAGAACAATCGCCACAAAGAGGTGACTAGAAGTTTGACATGTAATTATGGCATTTTCCCTTCCTTTAACATTTCTAAGTAGATATATTAATACTGCTCTGATTTGAAGAGGTGTTATGAAAACAGAAAAAAATGTATGCTAAGGTTCGTAATCTTGAGGAATGGGATTAGTAAAATGTGTACGTTTTCTCACTTATGTTCAGATTTTCTTTACACTAACTTGTGGCTAATTCTCAGGGTCAGTGCCAGACCTCTTCAGAGTTGGCATTCATGAGCTATGTTGCTCACTATGCCAGACTGGATTTCAGCTTACAACAGCTCTTTGGTGTGCAGAGGGTCCGAGGCTCATTAGTCAAGGCTAGCATCAATAAAATTAGCAGGCACTCACAAGAGAGAAGGGAGAGCAAGGAGCGCCAAGACGCGTCTGGCGGGGCCGTCGCCCCTCCCTTCCTCAGGTTAAAGTCGGACAATAGGGCATGGATTTCAAAGGGAGCTCTTGCGAAATTTAGAGAACCTGCTTAGGATCCAGGCCACTATCGCCAATTAGCATCCTCACAAAAGAGCCCTGCAGAAAATATGCAAGCTATTCTGCATCTGAAGGCAGAGCTCCTTTCCAGCCGGGAGCAAGGGCTGTTTTTCCGAGGGCTGTTTTCCCGCTGTGCCAGCCCCAATTCCTTAGTTTCCTTTTACCCCAGGGGAAACATTGTGAAGTATATTGTTAAACTCTTAGCAAATCCAAGACCTCAGAGACCAATGATGAATTGGCAACTTTGGGGAAGAAAAAAAAAAAAAAAAAAAAAAAAAAACAAGTGGGAATTCCACATCACCGATGATTAATGTCCACTTCCTGGCTAAGCGCTATAGGGTAGAACAGCTGTATCTGATTATTTCAAGAAGCATTAGGAAACAAGCGGTCGGCACAGAATTCAGTCTCATTTTACCGACTCCACCTAACAGTAGAAACTTGTTACACTCTTTGGAAACTTGGAATGATTTTAAGAATAAATTAAAAAAAAAAAAAAAAGCAAACACAGAAGGCTAACCTTTCACATCAAGCGTTAAACTTCTTAACTGTGAGCCAACTTGAGTTTTAGATTCGCACTCATACACGCCGGCATCCTGCAGCTGGGCCTTGAGGATGGTGTACGAGCCATCCACAGACTTTAACACCATGTCTCCTGTCTTTGCTTTCTTCTTCAGGATTATCCATGTTTCGGGCACATTTCCACAAGTACAGGAGATAATGACGGTGTCTCCCTCTTTGACGCTCTCCGATGGAAAGACTGTAAGCTGTATGTCTTTCTGGGGGCCTGAAGCGAGAATGGACGGTGAGTGTGTGGGGGAGGGGCCCAGCGACCGCATGCTGACCGAGAGCGTTGGCAGTCAGTGCGAAGCTGTTCGCAGTGCTTTGTCAAGGCTAAGCTGTTTGCAATGCTTTCTGCATGAGCAAGCGAAGAGGCTGGGCGTCTGACCAATTCTCAAGGATCACATTGCAAGCAAGAGAAGACATATCTCAGGCTTCTTTTCTATCCTTAATGTGATTCTTTACCCAGGCAAAGACAAAAATTAGGTATTTACTAAGTATCTGTAGAATCCAAATATTGGAAAAAAAAAAACTTTACTTAAAAAAAAAAAATCATTGCTCACCAAATTTCCTTGAAATGCAAAAGCCTTATTAGCTAGGTGCTCTCCGACCAAGGAATTAAGGTGTATGGAGAGTATTTTATTTTTATTTTTAAAAATTTTTTTTACTGTCTTTAAGAACATAGCCACCAATTATCAAATTTCAAGGTCTGGCTGTTCTCCCCTGAGAGATAGAACATTTCTGTTAATGCAAAAACCTTAGAGGGAAATGGCCAAGGTCTGTTTTATAAACATTTGCTTAAGACCTCGGCACACTGGTGCTCCTCCCCCAAGGCCACAGGGCCACCACATCCACACGCGGATTTCCTTTTCTTTCAGATGGTTGCGCTGTGTCACCCAGACTGACTTGAGAATCTCATAAAAGTTTTCCTTGAGATCATGTGATACCCTTCCCTGGTTCTTTCTTTTGAATTACAGACCTCAGAGACCTGAGGCAGCTGTAACAACAAATCCCAGCATACACCTTAACAGGAATAATCGCAAGGGATGCAGAAGAGCGCAACCCTGGTGCCCCTCCCCCACCCCGAGAAAAAGCATGTGTGTGTGTGTGGGGGGGGGGAGCAATGCAAGTTGATTGTTTCGTAATTTTGCCCATGAAACCTTATGGTTTCTGTGTGCCAAGCAGAAACTGTTGTGTTTTCAATCTTGGGTCTTTGTCTTAGAGAAGGGAGAGCTATAGCTATATTCAGAGTGGTTCTCCTGCAGCAGGCTGAGAAGCCAGAGGGCACAATGACTGTGTGAGCCTTAATCTCAGAGTTTACAAATGGTGCCCTCTTGGGCCCCTAAGCAAGGCCTAGGCAGTTTCTGGGAAGTTGCTTCTTGGGGTCCTGTTCAGCCCAATGTGATGGTTTTAATCCTAAGTAACTTCCCACCCTTGTTTCTTCACCCAAATCCTGATTCCTGAGTGCCCCGAGCTTCCAGCTTGGTTTCTGGAGAGAGCATTTCATTTGATCTGAACAGGATTTTAGGGCAAGTGATTTGGTTTGAAATAAAAATCCATTCCAGGAGCAGTGTGGACCTGCTTTTATAATTAATTAATTAATTAATTAATTAATAATTTTTAAAATTTTTTGTATTTTGCACATAAATGCAGTTTTGAAATAAAGGTTTTTCTTTTCTCTCATTTTGAGGCTTATTTTTATTTTTAGGTTATGCTTATTTGTATGTGTCTGTGTGGGATATATGCGTGGGGTGCAGTGTCCAAAGAAGCAAGGAGGTGGAGTTATGGGCAGTTGTGAGCTTCCGGATGTGAGGACTGTGAACAGAACCGAAGTCTGTCTGTAAGAGCTGTAGGCACTCCTCATGGCTGGGCGTGCACTCTGGCCCCCAAAGGCTTTGTTTTCAAAGAGGATCTTGTTCACCATCAGAACCTCAACAGGAAATGTACGAGCCATAAATAACACAAAGTCACCCTCTGCTCACCTTGGATAATCAGGTCGACTGATTTTCTACTAATTCCAGCCTGGTTAGTCCCTTCACACACGTAAACGCCGGAATCTTCCAGTTTTGTAGACACGAAGGTGAGTGTAGTCGTTTCAGAAAGAGGCTGCAGTTCCCCGTTATCTAGCTGTCTGCTCCACCGGATTTGGGGAGCTGGAAAACCATCACTTGAGCAGGTCAGGTTCACAGGGCTGCCCTCCTGTAGGACAGGAGAGGGACTGACCCAGATGGTGGCTTCACTGGGGGCAACTGAAAAACAAAACAAACAAAACACACCACTTAGCTTGAACCTCTTCTGCCCAGAATTCCAAGGAGTCTAGACAATGTCGTAAAACCAGGCAAAGGACGCTGGGTTATCATAGTTTGTAAACTATGATAACCAGTCCAGGACGTTTCTGTGAAGGAGACACAAGGAGAGTTAGAATACAGATGAAATGTGGATATTTTCAAATGGCAGAAAGTTCTGTAGAACTCTCTTAATGTCAAAGCACAGAGAATTCAAGTATAGGGTAGTGTTTGGATGAAATGGATTAGAAGTCTCTGTATGACCCATGGAGAAGGTACAGGATATGACAGAATTGACTATTTCTAAGGGAAGAAAGAGTATTGGACACACACACACACACACACACACACACACACACACACAAACGTGTACACACACATGCCATGAGACAGGGAGAGAGAAAAATATATAGAGAGAAATATTACTGGTATGCATTGCCTAAACATGATGCATTGGGATATCCCCTATGAATAAGAAAAACCCATTCACTAGCCCTTGAGCCTGGGCTGACCATTTGATCAGTAGGATGTAGATGACATGAGGGTGGAGAGATGCTCTTGACGTCGACCTTTATGAAGCTACTTTTATCCCCACCTTTCTCAGCTGTGTTCTGGCAAGCAAGTCTAGGCTACCTTCCTTGAGGGTGACATCGCAGAAAGACATGCGCATAAGGCTCAGACATGTTAAGTGACAAGCCAGAGGCTGGCCTGCCTGAGGATGCATGAATTGCCCTGAGGATGAGTAGCTGCCTGGCTGACCCATTCTTGAATACCAATGCATAGGATCATACATAAATAAAGAATTTGGTTTACATTACTGAGAATGGTTTATTATAATCACTACTATCTTGATTCGGTTTTTTTTTTTCCTGTTTTCTTCACAGAGGATTTAATTGTTAACCTTCTGTTAACTATTAGCTGGCGAGCATAGTAAAGAAATCCATATTCAATAGTACCTGCCCCATGTGTGCCCTTACCGTTGACATAAAGAGTCTGTGTACCCTGCCTCTGTTTGGGTTCAGATTCCATTTCACCACTGTGTAACTTAGCGAGGCAAACAAGCACCTTCCCGTTGTCTTCGGTGGTGGGGATGAAGGTCATTTCCAAACTTTTGGTCTCCAGGGACTTTGTGCCCATTTCCTCCAAAAAATGTTTATTCATCAGTGTAGTCTCCCCCTTCAGTAATTCAATCTCCAGATGGTCAAAGGGGTACACATTAGGGACCGTGCAGTTGACAGTGACCGGTCTCCCGTGCACAAGTGGCCCACTCATTTCAATTTCTGGGTCTTCAGGGAATGCTGCAGTGATCAAGCAAACATAATATTGATATGCAATATTCAAGGGAATGTTGAGCCAGATTCTAGTAACCGCACAGGTCTCAAAGTGACAGATTTGGTGAGTTAGGAATAGAATAGTCTCAAGTAGCAAATGACACCATTAAGTATAACGGTACAATTGTAGTATTAATCATAAACAATAGAAACAAAATACTTAGCATTTTAAGTCAAGGAGAAATAAATGCTTGTGCTCCTTAGTTTTCTCTTCTGACAATGCCGTCCTGCCTATTCTTTTCTAAGGGTGCAATGGCTTTGGCCATCTTATTAATTAACCATGTAATCTAAATATTTTAAGTATTTGTCATAAATATATTGGCTACTAAATATGGACTAATCCCCCTCAGTCTTCATTATCTCCTTCTTCTGTATGGTTTGTTTTATGACTAAACTTAAGCAAGAAGTTTTAAATACTTTTCACATTTTTTTTTTAAATACATGGGCTCACATTTTAGACCTGGTAGACCTGGATTGGCCTCAGACTCACAGAGATCTGCATAGCCCTGCCTCCACATATGGTAAATCCTGTAATTAACAAATGAACTGACAGCCAGGAATGGTGCTGCACACCTTTGGTCCCAGCACTCAGGAAGCAGAAGCGGGTGGGTCTCTGAGTTCGAAGCCAGCCTGGTCTACAGATTAAGTTCCAGGACAGCCAGGGCTACCCAGGTAAAACTTATCTCAAAAAAGAAAGGAAGAAAAGAAATGACTTATTACTGTATGTTTTCTCACATGTATGGAAGCTAAGTTTAACATTTAAATTACATACATGTTTACACTGATGTGTACGTATGTGCTTGCAGGTCTTAGAACTAAAAGAAGATCATGAGGGGAGGTGACATTTTAAGGGATGTGGGAAGTAGAGCGGGTAATAGAACACATTCAGTAGGAAAGAAGAAGGGGAGGGAGGGAAGCAGGTGGAGAGGACACAGGCACGACGGGGCACCGGGACGTGGGCACAGATGGGAAGAAAGCACACGGCATGGATGTCTGATGGTGCTGCGATCAAGGCACGTCTTTGTATGCTAACCTTAACCACCAATAAGAAAGTGTAAAAGAACTATTCAGCTATATCATTTAAAGTTTGAGTGCTTATTCTCTCATCTGTCTGTATACCATTTATAACACATTCTATGTATGCTACCAAAAATGACACTAAAATAATTTTCAAGATAAAAGTTATACAAAAAAAACAAAACAAAAAAACAAAAACAAAAACAAAAAACTAAACATTTTTTTTTTGTTCTTCCCTTAAGTTAAACCTGTTAAAGTGGTGGATTTTTTTCAACCATAGTCACGTTGCAATAAGCTGTCACGCTGTTGGGAATGTGCCTACTCCAGCAGATCCCGGAGTCTGGGTAACATGATAGACCGTAAAGTTTACACTCCTTTTGAGAGATTTAAATCTCTTAACGGGCACGGTCTTATTATGAACAAAATCCTGAAGGTTAACACAAGTTTGGGCAGGGCTTCAGGTGGAAAAGCTTTACAATATGTTCTCTGGAATTGGGTGGATGAACTGGGGCAGCAGCACCCTCTCCAGCAAATCGTCCCACAGTCACGTGGCCACAGTCACGTGGTCACTGTGAAGTTCTTTCCGCACTCAGGGTAGACTGAGGGGTTCCAGATATTCATAGGGACTGGGGGTTGAAAAGGATTTCTATTAAGGTGATAAAAGAACAAGAAAACACGAGCCACTTGTTCACGGGGTAAATCAGCTGAAAAGCTGCTGTTGGCGCCTGTTTCGCCTCAGCTCTGCACAGGGACCGACCGTCCCACACTCAGACCAAGTAAAACCTGTCTTTTTCTGGGTGTTTCTGGCACTTTGCTGCTTCCCATTGCCCCTAACTCCCCGAATCCTGCAGATCAGCTCCTCAAATCTTCCTTGAAACGGACGACTTCTTTCCCCATTTCTCTCTTCCCCCTGCTACCTTCCTCCCAACCCCACAGCCTCCATTCTTTCTTTTACAAAAAAAATCATAATAATATCTAACATATGTTTAATTAAAAGTAATATATTTATTAAATATACTATATTAAATATGGACCATTATATATAGTTATATATAGTATATGCATACAATAAAAAGAAGCGTGACTATTTGGGAAGAGAAAGCGGACAGTGGGTAGGAGACGGGATAAGACACAGTCGCAGGTGAACAGGAGAAGCACAATGGCCTATTGTTTTCCATTCTGTTAAAAGTAATAAATATTGTACACAGTAAAGCTATCTTCCAAAAGTGAAGGAGGAATGAAGACTCTTTAAATTATAATAAAAGAAAAAAAAAAACAAAGTCGGGCTGGCAGGCTGATGATATATAGCTCTAGTGCAGAGCACTTGCCACGCATGCGCAGAGCCCTTGGTTCCATCTGCACCATCTCAAAACAAAAGGAAATAAAATAAAAAAGGCAGACCTGGGCCTCGCTCACAAGTTGCATAGCTGAGGCAGTCACCCTCACTGAGTAGTTATCTGAATGGGCACAGCTCCCTGGCTGCTCTCACCCGCCACCTCCATAAGCCCATGGTACGTGTGGAAGGGGAGAGAAGCCGAGCACTGAGTACCGTCAAGCGCATGAAGCCGTGTAGGACCAGTCACGCCCTGTGTGCATGCCGCGAACATACGCCACATACACTGAAGAGTTGGGCCAACTGTATTGCATGAACCCCCGTTCAGAGATCTAGGGATGATTTACAGGGCCAAATTTCCAGATTCACGTTCTTTTTCTTCCAAATAAAAAGCTAGAGAAAAGGGAAATAATCAGGGAGCCGGCAATTTCGAAAGCACTTACAGTAGACCTCCACTTGGATTCTCTTTTCCAGTGTCCTTCGCAGACAGGTCACAGCGCACAGGTAAGAGTGTTCATTCTCAAAACTCACAGAGCTCAACGTCAGTGTGGATTTGGCCCCCTCACTCCTCACAGCCCCATTGAGGGGACTCCCTGTCTGGGTTCTCCAAGAAATAGAGGGGGAGTCACAGCCAACAGCAGTACACGTCAGAACAACTGAATCCCCAACCTGTGCAGCCACCTGCGATCCGGGGGAGATGTCAACAGTAAATGGTTTCTCTGGAGGAGAAGAAAAAGAGAAAGAACCAGATGAATAACAGATAAGATTCTTTTCTTATTGCACCATATTCCCATGTTCAATGTTTATCTTTCTTGATCTCTAGATCACTATCTGTGCCAAGAAGAAATTACTCCTTTCCATCTTGGAGCCATCAGGAATAAAAACCACATCTTTTAAGAATAAACCCATGCTGTTCTGCTGAGTCAGGCAATCAGAACATGGGTAGATAACAATTTGTAAAGAATGTGGTTGGCATCTTTTCAGGGCGATAACCCACCGCCTGCTCTATGAAGTCTATCAAGTCACTGTGATGGTGCAAGACCTTAAATTTTTCCAGGGTTTCTGTGTGTCAAATACCACAATTCAGTCTCATATGCATGCATTATCTCTTGTTAGCTGGGACTACTGTTTCTTTTCTACTTTATCATTCTCCTGCTCCTGTGTTTTCCCCTTCTCTTCTTCCAGCTCCTCATCCTATCTCTTCTTTAAGACATTTAGGCTCAAAATTTCTAAATGGCTTAAGCTAAATTTGCAAGTGGAATAATTGAAACTTGATGTGAGATGGATCTGACTCTGAGATTCTAGCAACTCTGTTCCTAGACAATTAAATCAAGCCATCCTCACATAAAGGTAGAATGAAATCTAAAAGAGTTATAAGGGAAACTGCACCAAAATGTCCTCTAATTAGATGCTCTATACTTAAAGAAATATTTATATTCAAGCGTTCTCCCACGGATCCTCCTTGTTATTTAGCGTCATTGGACCTATGGATTGTGGTGTGGGTTTCCTGAACTTTATGGTTAATAGTAACTTATAAGTGAATACATACCATGTGAAAACCACCAACCAAAGAACGTACATAGGCTGGACCTAGTCCCCTCCCCCTAAACATGTAGCAGTTGTACAGCTTGGCCTTTATTCAGATCCCCCACAGCTGGAGCAGGTGCTGTCCTTAACTCTGTCACCTGCCCTTGGAACTTATTCCCCTGACTGGGGTGACTTGTCTGGCCGCAGTGGGAGAGGATGTACCCAGCCCTGCAGTGACTTGATGGGCCAGTGTGGGTTGGTCCCCAGGGGTCTCTCCTCCTTCTCAGAAGAGGAGGGAAGGGAGATGGGGGGGAGGAGCTGTACGAGGGAGGATAGAGTGGAGTGGGGTGATCTGGGATTGGGATGCAAAGTGAAAAAAATTAATCAATGGGAAAAAAAGAACCATTCACCTACACCTATATATTGGAGTTTCAATATAAAGTAGTAACTTTGGCGATCATACAGAATCACCCTATAAACAAAATAAAGGTGACATCAAATATGTTGGATGCATCATCCAAATACTTTATAGCTATTTGGGGTCGAAAGCTGAGTGATCTGGGCAAACATTCAAATGTCCAAAGTGTTCTCTAGTACCCAGACACTCAGACATGGATGACATGATGTATTTTGAGAGAAAGATTTCTAAATTTTGATGTTGTTCCTCTGAAGATCCCAGGAGTGGCTGGGCAACTCTTCCAGTGACAAATGAGTCCCCAAAGAAAATTCATTAAAGTATTCTAGCAAGCTGGAGACAGGCAGAAATCTCCGCACACAATTCTCCATTTTGCATGGTTCTTTTCTGTACCAGAAAAAAGTTGCTTTTAGTTTGTGTAATTATGGTATTGTAGCATTTTCCCAAAGAAGATATTTTCAAATTATCCCCAAATACATTAATATGCTATTATATTTTCAGATATTATTTGAAACAGTGGCCAAGCTGTCCTAGTTCCGCCTATGCTACTGTGAGAACAGGGAACTTAGTAGGAGATTCACTTCCTGCCTGCAAAAAGACTGACATCTACCACTGTGATGCTTGAAGCTACTGGAGAGAAGCCCTTGAAAGTAGCTGAAAGGTCTTTTATCGTCAGCATGTAAGGCTGAGAGCTTACATGATACCACCCCTTCCCATGCCCAGAACTCATTTTTTTCCCCATTTGAAATGGGGCCAATCATTTCAGGATACAACTATCCCAGGACAGACTGCAAGCCTTCCATACTTTTAGCTTTGTAATATCTTCTCTAATCATTTGAGAAGAGTAGTCACCCACCTGAATTAAGTAACTGATGGTGTTTGAATTCTACTTTCTTAATCATCTAAACTTAAAAATCCATATTTTCATAGGTTAGAAAAGAATGTATTCTCCATATTTACAGTTCATGTTTTTAATTCAGCAAATATTTACTAAACACTTACTGTATGTCAGGTACTGTACTAGTCATTAATCCATTCAAAGGCACAAATACAAACACAATGAGTTCCTGAGTTTAAGAACCTCATAGTTTAATGGACAAATTCAAATACATGCTTTCTTGTGCTCTTACTGAAGTATATACTTTGACTTACTCATTCTACATTGTATAAACAAACCAAAATATCACAGCATGCCCAGTGTATGCACGTAGTTTTGATTGGTCAATTATTTTAAATTAATTTTTAAAAATAGAGAAAATGAGCTACAATTGAAAAAGCGTAGGATTTTACATTAAGAACAGCATACGAATGAAACAAAGCGCCATCTGACCCTATGCAAATGATGAACTATATTGTGCCTGAGCTTTTCAGCTACCTCACAGAGCATGGTAAAGACAGAGGTAACATAGGAAGTAGAAACTCTTGGCAAACATTAGGTGTACAGTCAAATGATGGCCATTGGTAATCTGAGACTTCACTCTCCCATCTGTAAAATGGATAGAAAATACCCCTTAGTTATTTCTTGGAGGTCGTAGATAACTTATATAAAATGCCAGAAGTACAGCTGACATTTGGGGAATGGTGTTGCTTAAGACAATCTTGCAAAATCCCAAATAAAAAAAGTATATACTTAGGTGATGGCAAGAGGGTTGGTTGGAAAGGAAGTTAGATCATAGGGAATCATCTTGAAGCAGAGTGGTCAAGATTAAGTGATTTCGAACGGGAGCATGTATTCAGTCCTAACAGGTCTGTGGTGGGGCAGCCCGTGAGTGAGAAGAGCAGGTGAAGTGACATGAGGATGCCCGTACCCACAGGGCAGGAGAGGGAGACCAAGCCATGGCATGAGACAACAGCAAAACGACAAGAACTAGTAAAGGACCAGTGTGGCGGTGCTGCAGAAAAGAAACCCAGAAAGCGTGGGGAGGATAAGTATATACATACGCGTGTGCTGAAACACATGACTACCAGACGTGCAATCATGCAAGCTGACGGAAGGCGTTTCCCCACTGGCACTGAGTCACTGTTGCCCAACTGACCCAACAATGGCATCGCTTCACACTCTACTCACCTTCAACAATTAGCTCCACCTCTGTCCTGTCTTTCCCAATCAGATTAACACCTTCACACACATAGATCCCAGAATCTTCCATCCTCATAGCAATCAAGGTGAGGGTGGCGTTTCCTGAGAGGAGCTGGAGAACTCCATTATCTGATTTCTTGTGCCAGAAAATCTCAGGAGCTGGTAGACCCTCGCTGGAACAGGTCATCGTCACGGCGCCGCCCTCGTGCAGCCTTGTGGAGGGATGTACGGAGATCTCTGTATCCTTGGGAGAGGCTGGAAAGGCAGAGCACAGCAAGAGCCATCATTGCCGGGCAGTGTCTGCGTCCGGTGGGGATGATTTCACTCTCTTGGAGACTGTATTCATGTGCCTCGGCAAATTTGGCAAAACTAGTCTGCCAACTTGGAGTCAAGGATCACCGAGTTGTTATGAAATTAGACCGGCTAATTTCTAACCGGTAAATTACAAGTTTTGATCTTTAATGTTTTGAGGGAGCCACAGATAGGTAGAAATTAAGAGAAGCCCTTAAAATTAAGGGAGATTAGGGGAAGACCTCTCATGTTTCAGCCTCTTGCTTGAAAGTCCTGTGGAGGAACATTTCCCATCCAGGTCAACATCAGCACTTATGGAGGGAGACGATCTACCCAGGACCAAACAAATTGGCTTTTGAATATCATTAATTATTGAAGAATTCTCTTATTGAACTGAAAATCCCTGGAATATGGTGGTCATAGTTCAGCGTTCTGTTCTTACAGATAAATGAGTGATGATCTTTTATTACACAACTGGCTTTCAATGACTTAACTATTTCAGCCTATTTCCTCTTATTCAAGCAGATAGTGTTATGATTATTTCTCCTTGGTAGACAGGAGACTAGAGGAATTAAACAACCTTAAAGTCTCTCGTCTAACAGGGGACATGACACTCAAGTGCTCTGAACCCCAAATCCAGTATCCAGTTCTTTTGATAATATCATATCTTGGATAAATAATGCATTAAAACATATTTCTTGTTAATCTACCTGATACATTTATTGCAACAATAAATAACATAATGCATGTCCAAGACCAAACTCGCACAGACCAGAGATCGCTGTGCAAGTACTTACTGTAGACTTGTAGTTCTTTGACAGTCTGCTTTTCTTCTGGCTTAGAATCTATTTGGTCAATGTGTAGTTTAGCTCGGCAAACAAGAAGTTTTCCAGTATCCTCAATGACGGGAGTAAAGGTTACTTCCAAACTCTTGGTTTCCAGAGACTTCTTTGCCATCTCTTCTAAAAACTCCTGATTCTTCAGGAGGCGGTCACCCTTGAACAGCTCTAGCTCCAGCCTGTCAACCGGGTAAACGTCTCGAGCCGAACACTTGACCACGACAGGCTTCCCAACCTCCAGGAGGCCACTGAATTCAATCTCTGGATCCTTCGGGAGTGCTGCAAAGCCAAACAAATGCACACATAGGTTTTTGGCTCCTGTCGAGAGCACCTATGTCTATTTTAACACAATGGGAGTCCAAACAAATGCTTTTGTGAATACTTGGCTTAATTCAGCAAAGCTAATTGGTTGAAGTAGCTAGTCATGGTTTGTGGTGAACTCAGGAAGCAATTTTGAGAGGCCATTTCAGTTTTACTTCTGTAACTGTTAAAGAGTATGTGTTATTAAAGAAAAGCCTAATATCTATTAAAACTCATCTATATATGCAACATACAGAAGTTTGCTCTCTTCTAACTATGACCTTGGATGACGGAGACTACGTTTCACAGATAAGGACGTTTGGACGCAGTGTGATAGCAGGACCAGCCTTGGTCACACAGCCAGTCCACGATGAGGCTGGGAGCAGAGCTCATGCTTTCTGTCACTCACTCCGCACTGAGATTCCAGTGACACCTCACACCCTGTTCTCTACTGTTAGTGCAGATACAGTTCCACATTCCAGATGAGAAGCCCAGGGCTCAGAACAGTATCACAAAGAAGTGTTACTATGTAAGGTTGCTTACGAAATGAGGAGAATGACTTTAATGGGCTGGCTTCTGAAAATAAGATCTCTGGCAACAATTCATCCACCAGAAAGACATTCCTAATGCAATCTCTCCAGACTGGATCTCTTCTCCTAAAAGCTTAACTCCCTGTTCTAATCTGCATTTTACTGAACCCAGCAGGACAATGGGACACATGCCTACCCCTCCCCCTCCACACACATACACAGGTTTTCCTTCTTATTACCTCTGTCGAGACGGGAGCTCATTGGTGTCCCAGCTCCACAGAATGTTACAATCAAATATGGAATGATGACTGAACTGTTAAATCAACACGAAACGGGCATTCTTGCGGGGGGGGGGCAGAGCAGGCAATATAATTAAATCCAGAAAGGCCTTCACTTTTCTAAGTCCCCAGCTGTATAGTACTTGTGGGCAAAAGGCGAAGGAACTGGAAATACTTTATTATCTAAAAACACAGTATTTTAAATTTCCCCTCCGATTATTTATGTCTGTCAAGGTCTTTAGGAACTGTGCCTAGAATCCACACAGTTTAATGACAGGTAATATAAGAACTCGCTACTCTTTCCTGGTATTTATATAGCAGGACCTTCCAAGCTGCTCACAAGGCCGCCTAGACATAAACTATGCATGCACAGCCAGCATAATTGAAAGCAGCCATCCGGGCTCAGCGACACAAGGGGCTCACTGAAATCTCAATTAAGGTTAATCGGCAACATTGGGCTGGAGCGCAGTAGGAAGGAACCAAGGTGATTAAAAGATGAGTCAAACAAGGTGCTTATGAAGAAATGCCTTATGGGAGTATCCCCCCCCTTTTTAAAAAATTGACAGCATCATCAACCAAGAAAAATGATTTCTATAGGGCTCATTTTCCCCCCACCTCTCCTTGGTAGTTTTATTTGCTGATTTGAGGATGAGAGACGGATGCATTTTGGGTAGGCTAGTGTAATACGGGGACCTGCCATGGCTGAGACAGATCTAACTTATTAAACAAAAACCCTTCGAGGTGTAAAAGCAAAGCTTTCTGGCAGCAACAACAAAAACTCCCGAATTTATCTGCGTTAAATGGCTGAAATGTTAATCGATGTTTTAATTATGTTTGTGGAGAAGGCCTGCATACTCACAGAGTTCCTGAGTCTGCAAGCAGATCTTAAGCACCAAGTTGCACAAGAATAAGTGAGTGGAAAATCCCAGAAAGAAGGAACTCATCAATCCTTTGGATACATTAAGTGAGCATGTAGAAATAAACCAGATGGAAGATTAGAGGGAAAAAATTAATAGAACCACTGGGATGGTCACATTGTAGCTAAGAACTGGAGCTAAGGGGGTGTGAGTCTCTTACATGGGTACCATTTTTTTTTTTGTGGCAAACAAGAACACAGAGGTTAAAATTTGCTTTCCTGTTCTCAACTAGCTTCTTCTTTCTCTGGCTTTATTGAAATCATGTGTTTCCTAGCTAAGAATCTAGATACTCTTGAAAAGTCTGTATTAAATACAGCATTAAAATCTTCGTTCAAGTGAAATCGAGTGAGAGCAGAAGCTCTCTCCGGCACTTACAGTAGACGTCCACTTGGATTCCTCTTTCCAGCTTCCCAGAGCCACATGTTGCTGTGCACAGGTAAGAGTGTTCATTCTCAAAACTGACAGGATCCATGGTGAGAACGGACTTGGCCCCCTCTGTCCTCACCTTCCCGCTTAGTGGGCTGTCTATCTGGGTTCTCCAGGAGAACGATGGTGACTCACAGCCTGTGGTGCTGCAAGTCAGGGACATGGAGTCTCCGATCTGAGCAATCGTTCTGTGTTCAGGGGAGATCTCGATTTTAAAAGCTTGAGCTGAAAAAACAAGAGAGAGAGAGAGAGAGAGAGAGAGAGAGAGAGAGAGAGAGAGAGAGAGAGAGAGAGAGAAGTTTACCACGGTCTGTCTCATGCTGTTTCCTTTCTCTCTTGTGCAGCAATACAGTGTTCAAAACACAGCCTGGATGAGCTACTTTTTAAACTGTCTCAGACAAATAGCACAAGACAGACCCAAAGCCCTGAAGCTGCTGTTGAGGAAGGTGCTGGTATCATCACCGTGAAGAAAGAATGCTCCGTTCTGACTTTGAAGCCCATTGCACAAAGCTGTTTTGTCACTTTCTAAGCTTGATTTCATTGTCGAGTATAGGAAACTAAAGAGATAGACCTACTACTGATATAATGCAAATTACTCATTTGACAATGGAAAAAAAAATCTGTCCGCAGCTCCGTGAGAATGCTGGCTTTTACAGCAAAACTCTGAAGTATGCCAGAAGCTGCAGATGTGTGAAATAGGTCAGGAACTTACAGGCTGCAAACAGTATCCAAAGTACCGTTGAGGCTCCAAAGATCGCGACCATCTTCACAGGCATTTCAAGTCTCTGCTTCAAAGCCTTCTTTGTGCCCCACGTGAAAGTGTCTGGGAAAAGTGTTCAGCTCCCAAAGCCAGCCTGGTGTGAGTGAAATAGAAAGTCTGCTCTTTATAAAGGGTCTTGCTGGAGAGGCGGAGGGAAATCCCTTCAAGGGGAAACCCAGGGCAGAGGCAGGGAAAAAGTTTAACTGACAGCCAGCCAAGTCCCCACGTTAACCCCTTCAAGGCTTTCAAGGCTGAAGTCATTCTGAGTCCTGGGAAAGACCACACTTCCAAGTACATAAATCTCAGGCTTTTCCTGACTTTCAGCCCCGAAAGGGCTATCTCTCCTGAAAAGATATAGACAAAGATCATTGCAAAATGAAACTGCCCAGAGAGAGAGAGAGAGAGAGAGAGAGAGAGAAAGACAGAGATCACTCGATAACCACTGAGTTTTCTTCATTAAGAAATGCACTTATAATTTAAAAAATAAAAATTGTTTTCTTTCAACAAAAAGGAAAATGTCCTTTATTTGTGATTATTGACCCATTATCATGAGTCACTCTTTCAGAATGGAAGTCAGTACAACTTATTTTTATACTCCTTTATTCGTAAGTAAATCTTGACCAAAAAAAAAAAAAAATCAACTCCCTGAAATAATTTTCAGAAGCATTAAATGAAGGGACGTTGATGCAGAACTAAGGGAATTATGTTTTTCTTTCGTTTGAGGATGCCCCAGCTCTTCGGCCCATTGCTGGATGACAGGAAGTCTTTTGCAGACTTGAATGCTAAAGAATGGAATCTGTCTACTAAATTTTTGTGGTGGATTTCTTTGGCTTCATTATTTAGCCACAAGTCCAAATCAAATATGTAAACAGATTTGCTTTTTCTTCTAGGAGATAAAATGACAACTTTTTAATATTTTCTATTCCCAGGGAAATGACTTTGAAAGACTCGATTAACAGTCTTAGCTGTCCCTGTAGGTCTTATACATGCACCGTGTTCTTGCAAAATGCTTGCCCATCAGAAAGAAACCGGAAGAGTCACTTCCTTGTATTATACACGTGCGGGTCTACCTCCCACATGGCGTTATCAGTTCCCTGAATGGCCAGGACTACTTCTTATTCATTGTTTCTATTCCTTACCTATATATAATGCATGGTTTTATCTATAATGACTACAAAACCTGCAGCAGTAGATGTTTAAAATCTAGGAGAGGAACTTTCAAAGTACTGAACGTAGTTCATAAGTGCCACGTGAGAAAAAAAAATAATTCCACAAGAAAAAAATTTAAGTTCCCAGACATCTGAGCACATGTAAAATTAATAGTACCGTGTCATTTGACAAAGGCTATCAGTGAGACCTGCAGACTCCGATTGCTCCAACCTGGCAGGAGGGACTTTGGAACTTCCTCTTGAGAATGCATGGGGCTTCCACTGAGATGCAAGTGGAAAAGGACAGTTGAGGAATATATTCCAGGGCTATGACGACATATCCAAGGATCAATGACATTAGCTGCCAAACAAGTAATCTAGGGGACCTCGATAATGTCATGTCATAAAAGGAGGTGATAGGCCACTCCGACTGCTACTCACCCTCTCCAGAGATCAAAGGCATGTAAGAAAGTTTTAATCCATGTCTTCGACACTTAAAAATAAATGGCTGTGTGGATCATGAAAACGCACCTCATTTGGTATCAGTTCTCACCCAAGTGAGTGGAGGAATAATTCCTTTTGGGAGAGGGGAATAGTAAATAGTAAATACAACAGAGGAAGTGGAAAAAGAGAAAACCATTTGGTGGATTCCACAAGGTCAAATCCTTCCTCGTTGAAGAACCACTACACTAACATACAGCTAAAAAACTTGTCTGTGGCTATGAAAATCTTTTATAGAGACCCAAGAGCCTGAAGTTTGAAGCTGGATCAATTGTATTTGAAGCAAATGCTGAAGACGAAACTTAAGCCAGTCCTAATTCTGCAGTCTGTATGCGGTTAATCATCATGACTCTACTACGGCCCTTCCTTCAACCGAACATCACGTCTGTATTTCAGATATAAAATACAAAAAATAGAGAGAAAGGACTCAAAGGCGTGAAGCCTGCCTTCTTTGAAGGAGGTTTCCAAGAAGTTGTGAGCAGTGGATTTCACCAACATCTCACTGAAAAGGTAGAAGGTCAGTGCCCGGATGTAAATCAAGATTCCATTGGTAAGAGCAGGGCAGAAATGGTTGCTGAGGTAGGCAGGCAATTAGCATTTTACCTTTTTCTAATTCAGCTTAACTCACTGAGGGTCTATTGAGAAACAGTTGTATAGACACTGTGGTGCTCGAAGAATAAGTAAATGCTGACAGGGATGACATTGAGAATGAAGAAGAACATCATGATATCAATAAAAGATTTTCATAGATTGTCAATAAAGGGACCATTGGTTTGTCTGCAAGGCAAGGAAAAAAATGAGTTTCAGTGATCTAAGTTTAAGATTTCCTAAAGTTAAACTGTAGAGAATCATGTGCTGAGACAACCAGTGCCATGAAGTTATCATGACTTTCAGGGATTTTGAGGGAAACATTACAATATCACTGAGAGTAAAAGAAAATTATGTTCAACAAAATGTACACATACTATGGGTGTTTCTTGAATATTCACCAAAAGGATGTTTTGTTATACAACAGCAAGGTTTTCGTTATTAAAAAATTCTCCTCTCTACTTTGTGAGCTCACTTAGGAGAATTTGGATTTTGTCATTGGTGCCATGTGTTTGTGTCCAGCAACTCAAGTGAGCAGAGATGCTCCTGTCTGTTTCTATTTTCTTCGGATGGCCTCTAAGGTTTCTACTAACCCCCTTCTGTAAGTATATAAACAAACAAACAAACAACCAAACAAACAAGAACAATTTGCCTTGAACTAATTCTTTTGTTTGTTTGTTTGTTTGTTTGTTTGAGACAGGGTTTCTCTGTATAGTCCTGGCTGTCCTGGAACTCACTCTGTAGACCAGGCTGGCCTCAAACTCAGAAATCCGCCTGCCTCTGCCTCCCAAGTGCTGGGATTAAAGGCTTGCGCCACCACCGCCCGGCTTTTAGTTTAGTTTAGTTTTGTTTTGTTTTGTTTTTGCCTTGAACTAATTCTACTCTCCCTGTTTCAACAGCTTTTACCTCCTGGCCCTTAGAAGGCATTCACGCTCATTTCCACTTTTACCTCACCTGATGTTAGATCTGCTTCAGGTATCTATAAAGTGATATAAAATAAATAAGACATTCTTTCCGGGAAACTAATTTCAGACTTTTATTTCAGTTTCTAGTAATGTTTCACAGTTTGACAATTCTTTACCTAATCTGTCAACCGAAGCACATTCCGGTCACTGCTATTGAACTGGGAGTAAAGGAAGGGGAATGTTATCTTTATATTCACAAGATCAGGAAACTTCAGAAGTTCAGTCGTCTGAGATACATCAGACAGTGGGTGATTGATCCTGGTGATAAGTACCAGGAGTTGAGTTTTAAAATCAGTTCTCCCTCCCCAGGAGTTTCTACATGGTACACTCTATTCAACCAAGCCATCTCAATGGCTATAGAGGGGTTTCATCTTTCCTTCAAGCATTAATGCCACCATGAGATTTAACAGTTTGACAGGGTGGTCATTGTGACTTGAGACTGTGCCCACTTCTCGACTGATATATGATAACTTCCTAGTACCACCTTAGAGCAACTGTTTTGTATGTTAGTACCATAAGAACATACAATGAGGCCGGGCAGTGGTGGCGCATGCCTTTAATCCCAGCACTCAGGAGGCAGAGGCAGGAGGATTTCTGAGTTCGAGGCCAGCCTCGTCTACAGAGTGAGTTCCAGGACAGCCAGGGCTACACAGAGAAACCCTGTCTCAAAAAAAAAAAAAAAAAAAAAAAAAAGAAAGAAACAAAGAAATAAAGAAAGAAACAAAGAAAGAAAGAACATACAATGAGCAGTCCAAATCTTTTGTAGTTACCCACAAACAAAAGAGATGAGCAGCACCCTAGCAACTTAAGACTGAATCTAAGTGTAGAATTCCACTTGGCCTTTGTTGAAGCTTAGAATGAAAATTAGTGAAGTCCCTGAGCTTGCACACATGCCCGCTCCCATAATCTAGTAGCTGCCTCCAGTGGATCCAAGTGGGAGTTCTTTTGATGAGCGCTCTGTACACCTCCTTCAACCATTCAATCTGACTCCAAATAAATTCCCTTTCTCACAGTGAGGATTTAAGAAAATATTCAGCTCTTTGCCCATCCTAAATGATTGTAAACACGGGTTTAAATTACTGAGAGGAAGCTTGGAGAAGGCATGTCATGAGCTCACAGTAGACAAGGATGAGGAAGCACAGAAAAATGAGCAATGAGGGTAGTGGGGGGGGGAATCATGGCAAACCACATGTGCTGTGTCCACTTATAAACGGCTCATGCAAATAGAGGGTCAGCGATCATCACATGAAAGAAGTAAGGAATTATATTTTTTTCTGCTATTCAACCGTATCACAAGTATATTTTCCCAAGGTATAATGCCTTTGAAATCTCCCCTTAAAATATGATAGTTTTTACAAATAATAGCTGATGGTTCGAATCTTTCTTAAACAGCACTTAAGGTTTTGTATTGGAACCTAATGGCCTTTTATAAGAACTGCAGCTTAGCAGCAAATGCTAAAACCATTTTAGCATTTTTAGGGTACATGAAGAAAAAAGATGTAGTCCAAAAAGAGGAAACAGAGTTTTTATCTCTGTCCTGGAGATGAAAGGGTAAAAGGAGGTAAGGTAGTCCTCACTCCCAATGTCAGAATTTTCTCATCTGCAAAGTAAAAAGGGAGGCAGATCCAGTGTTCCCCAGATCATTCTGTTTTATCATGATGAGTCCTAGACCAATAATGAGTAGCCAATGAATAGTGGTCTTGTGTCCCAAATGTCTCAGGATTTATGTCCACAGGCAACAAAATAGAGGTCCTCTTGAAAGTTGTGTGTCCTTTGTGGAAAACCTTTTCATAAAAATCCTAGTTCTATTTTGTTTAGTAGTAGAGTATCCACCTTGCACGCACAAGAGTCTGGGTTCGATAACCAGTGCTGGAGTGGGGAGGGGGGGCTAACATCAATTCACACCTTTAAGTCATTTGTTGCCTTCTGTGCTTTAGACAGACTTTCAGCCATTAGCAGTAGGCTCTTGGTTTTATTCTGCCTGTACTAGTGTTTCTATTTGACCTCATGATCATTTATGTCTATTCCCCCCCCCATGCTATAGTTGGAGACAAAATGAATATTTGCTAAGTTAACTCTTCTATAGCAACTACTAGGCCAAGTGCTCCAGGGCAAAGCAGTGACAGACATCCCTCTCCCTTGGAGTTCATATGCTAGGGGACTGAAACAGAGAAAGGCAAAGGGCAAACGGACCAGCAGCAGAACATCATCAAGGCAGGAAGGCAGAGTAAGCACAAGTACCTATAATCCTGGAATCAGAGAGAGGTGAGTTGGTAACTTTCTTCCCTGGACTATTTGTTTTTTTCAGTCTGTTTTAAAAAGTAGGATTGTAGACTATGGTTTTCACCTGTAATAGCAGTACACAGAAGACTGGAGCAAGTCCAAGATCAACCTGGGCTACATAGCCAGGCTCGTGTCAAAGTAGTCATGAGGGGGACAGGTTTGACATAATTTGTTAAGTGGCCATGCACCTGAGAGCCTGGTTAGCTCCGCCCTAGTGGGCTTAGCTGCAGCTGTGTAGGCTCAGTGTGGGGACAGATTGGATTAGCCAATCAATGGCTGAGGGTTTGCCAGATGCAAACAGGGTGGTACTAGAGAGCAAAGCAGATTAAGTCTGAAACATGGGATGCAGCGAAAGCAGCCAAGTATAAAGAATATCCCAGCAGCATGGAGCACTCAGCATGGTTACGCACATGCCCATCTCTTAACAATGCACCTAGAAGCCTGTTAGCAGCCTAGGACCCCACCTAGGTAGACTTACAGTGTTCTTGCCTCTAACAATGGAAGTAACTCCTTTTAGCAACTCATTGGTGCCTGCCTCTTTGTATTCAAATACATCCTGGAATACAATCCCAAACTATAGGACAATGGACACATTTTGCTAGACTTATTGGGGTGCGTGGGCAATAAGACAAACCTTCTCTTCAAAGTGAAATTTTACAATGAATCCTCTATTTACCATTTTATGTCTAAGCATTACTGGTCATGTATATGGCTAAAATCAGACGCATTATGGGGCCATGCATGTGGTATGCAAAAGATTATAAAATACAAGCCTTCCAGCCAAAATAGAAATCTCCATAAAATCAGGTCCCTAGTAAACAAATTCCTCTTTTTCTTGAACTCACTAAAAAGATGCACTAAACAATAATCAAGGCCCATGAGCACTTTAGTTCATGGGGCCTGCTGCTAATGTCAATAGTATATTCCTTTCTAATCCAAGCTATCCCTTTGCTTTGATTAAAAATGTTCCCTTATTCTTTGCAATCTGTGTATGTCTTTATTTCAATACTTTGAATGGGAGGCCAAGAACCTAGAAATGCCTGGTGCAGACCCAGACCACCAGTAACAAATAGCACAAGAAAAATAAAAATGGAGTCAAAGGCCCATTAAATTGGGATTATAATATAGTTATTGAAATGGGTCAGAGAATGAGAATCTTGATGCCAAAATTTTAGTTAGGGTCATTATCAACATTATGGGTAATGGCAAGTGCTATGATATGACCCTGGGAGAGATGACTAAGGTTTGTCAAGTGTGTTGACTGTTATAGACATGGAGTCAAGAAACTGA
The DNA here is from genome assembly GCA_964023405.1 of Apodemus agrarius. NCBI lineage: Eukaryota > Metazoa > Chordata > Mammalia > Rodentia > Muridae > Apodemus > Apodemus agrarius. The sequence continues at coordinate 45,711,313 of OZ030007.1, read as the reverse complement.
GCATCCACGTCTATAAGTATGCAAGATACATAGGTAAAGATAGAACAGAGGAGAGGAAGAGACTAAACCAGGTGTTGGACTCATTTAAAGATGGAGCAGAGTCTCTGGACACAAACAGACATAGGCTTTGTGCTGTGGTGTAAAGGAAAGAGGTATTAGAAGTGTCGGTGAGAAAAGGAAGGTCCTTAGTCTAAGCTCCAAGCTCTGATGGACATGGAGTCACCATCTGACAGGGCTTTGATGACATATTCCAGACCAGACCAGGCTTCCATGAGAATGAAAGATGATGAAAAGGTTTTGTGAAAGTGAAGACTGTCAAGGATTTCGTAGATGAGTGATCTCAGTTGCAGAATGTACAAAGAAAATGTTGTGAGACCCAGAATTGGATCAGAATAATGAGTGTACGGATATGTATTGATAAGGAGGTTGTCTGCCAATGGGGAGGTAAGGAAATTAACCCCGAAGCTGTTAGAGGACAGGGATGAGATGACACCTCGGCTTTCATCTGCTTCATGGGTCTACTTCATAGGCAGGCTGGGAGAGATCCTATTTCCAAAGCTCACTGGGCTTTGAAAGACCTTAATAGACAAGTATGCTAGCCGGGCGGTGGTGGCGCACGCCTGTAATCCCAGCACTTGGGAGGCAGAGGCAGGCGGATTTCTGAGTTCGAGGCCAGCCTGGTCTACAGAGTGAGTTCCAGGACAGCCAGGGCTACACAGAGAAACCCTGTCTCGGAAAAAAACAAAAACAAAAACAAAAACAAAAAAAAAACAAAAACAATAGACAAGTATGCTTTCAGTTGGAACACCAAGAATTCACATTTCCCTTGTGTTTTTATAACAGAACTATTAATATTTGCTGAGTCAAAAACTAGACTTATATAAGTGTAAATAAATGCTAATAAAAAACAAACCACATCCTCTTGAGTAAATATAGTCCAATTAACTTTTCCTCCTATCTAATTTAAACATACAATGTGCACAGACCAACTAATATGTAGAAAGACATTCAAGACTAATTCACATTTATAACATGCTTCATAGTAAATATCCTTTAAAGGTCCTTTCTCTTGTATGAATCTTCTAACAAGCCTTTTTCTTAGAAGGTATGAAAGATGACGTTTTTATTTCCATTAGAAGGAGAGACACACGGGTCATCAAGGCTCACTGATCACTCAGAGGCCAATAGCTAGGGGATAGGAATGCTCACTCTAGAAGTCAAGCCTCCACTAACTGTTCTTTCTACTGTGTCTACTTTCAAAACAACCTTGGATTAGCTCAACCCCACACCATTTTTGGTTTTCCTGGTCTTCCTGTGCCGAAGAAAGTCCAGAAATGCCTCATAGATAACATAAGGACCACCCACTCTTGGGATGTGTTATCATCTGATGTAAACTATTTTTATCATATTTTCCTCTGCGTTCGCAAAGATAGCTTTCCATTTCATGGTTTAAATCAAGTATCCTGTTGGGCAAACGTTATTTGCAGAGAAGTCTCCCGGTGAAGTGAGGTAACAGAGATCAAAATTTTCCTGCTCCGGACTCTGTGTATTTTTGTTGGCTTGGAACCTACATGTGGAAATTCCAAGACTTCCATATCAAATATTGTACAAGCTGGATTGTCATTTGCCATAATATAGCTAAAAGAAGGCTTAGGGAGAATATCCTGTTTTTGCCAGGATTTGTGCCAGGATAGATAGGCAAGTACCCAGTGATTAAGTTATTTCAAAGGAAAATTGTAACTGAAACACTACAACGCATCTAAAATTTCCCTTGTCAGGATTTTGAGAACCTAAAAAGGCAATAAATAAAAAGTGAATGGGTAGAATACTTCATATAGAAATGAAAGTAACTTATTCTAAGAGATTTCTCAACTTAAACGACCTTGATAACTATGAAGCAGTGGTCCCTGCAACTGTCCCCATCTGAGGCTGAGGTCATCACCCACCACCCAGAACCACACTCCTTTCACATCTCTCACGATTCCACAGAGGAAAAACGTCTAGACTTTTCATCTTCACCTCAGAGGTAAATATTTCAGGAAATGACTGTAACATGCTGTTACCCCCCACCTACTCAGCCCCCCGCTTCTCAAGGTCAGCAAACTAAACATAACTTAGAAGTAATTGCACACCATAACTTATTTCAATGTGGTGGATCTAGAAAATTCACGATGAAGGTCAACTGAGTACACGTCCAAGATGACCAATGAGTTGTGGGAGAAGGTCTCAGAGTCATTCAGGCCTGGGGTTCTTACTCACAGAGGTGATTGGGAGGGAGTGCTCTCATCAGTAATTTATTATTAATAAGGGTGTGCTGCTGTTTGGAAAGGATTCCTTCTTAAGAAATAAATTGGATTAGAATGCAGACAATTGCCCTGGGAATGTCATCGTTCTGGCTTGCGTGGAGTGCTTTCTCGACTGGAAGGAAAGAGGTGGGGTTGGAGCCAGCTCTGGGAATTACTGATAACCTTCCGTCTACCTTATCTAGGACACAGAGAGGGAGCTGAGAGGGACATGCTGCTGTTTACTGTGGTTGTAGCAGCTAGGGGGAAAAGTGTCTGCAGTGGTGGTTGTGTTACATCCCCACAAAATACGTATGGATTTCACCCCAAACTGAATGTCACTTATCCTATGAATTGTAGTGGAGAAAAATTTCGACCCTTTCTGATAAGACCTGCTCCATTAGATGCAAAGGCTGACTGAGTCAGATGATCTTTCCATTGAGGTCTATGACACCGGGACAGTTGCCCTAGGGTTACGTGTCAAATTAAAATAGTTCCTGTGTGTCATCAGAGAGGGACAAAAACCACACAATCATTTTGATAAGATATAAAAATAATTCCTTAACAAATAGAAACACGAAGAAAATAAAGCAGGTCCTGGTAAGTGTGAGGCATAGACTCCGATTTGTTTTATAAAAGGAAGTAATCTACAACCCGCCTTTTCTCTGTGGCACTCAATACATCTGCTACTTCCCCATGTTTTTCCCCTGGGAGATATAGACAGTATGAGAATGTGAACGGTAAGGAGGGTATTTTTTGGCTTTCTACTATCATGGTTGGGAGAAACACATCGTAGTTGTCTTATATCCATTAAAACCAACCTCAGGCAAGGTGCTCTGCCTACCCTTTGGTGTTTTTAATATCCAGTTGACATCTTGGGATTGCATAAGCTAATACATAGGAGGTCAGTAGTGCACAGAATTATAAACAGAAAGCATCTAATAAGTATCAACTATTCAAGAGAAAGGCCCTAGTCCCATGTCTGAACCATTTAGCTACTACATGTTGCCATGAGCCCATGAAGCACTCTCCAAAAGAAACATCGTTTTATTACTTTAGAGCAGCTTTGTGAAGTAGACTTTCTACCAGGGTCAGACAACCTTTTGACATTGGGGTATGGTGTTGGGGGCCACATAATGCTATCCTGAGATATGTGGTCTGCTTGAGCCATGGTGAGGGAAATCCTGGAGAAATTTAATGACTGTGCATAAGCACTCCATTTTGTGTGTGTGGCCCTTTTTCTCTCCTGTGTGGTGAGTGTTACCAGAAAGCAGGGCCTTCTGGAAGGAGGACAGAAGTCTCTACATTGTCTCACAGTCTGCCCATCACATGTGTCAACCAGGTGACACAGTGCTATCCTGATGATAATTGGTAGTCTAGAAGCAGGGCTTTCTAAGTGTGCTCAGCACCACCCGGAAATGCATTACAAGTACAAATTCTCAGGGTCACCCCAGATACACTGGAACAATTCTAGAGAGTTGCCCAGGAATCTCTGGGTCCTGATGTTATCGTGTAAGTATAATAGAAACTTCTTTCAGAACCCCTTTCCTCTCCAGCACCCCCAAAAGTCTTCTCTTCGTCCTACAGAAAGGAAATCAAAAGATCTGTCCTGTTTCTTTGAACACAGCCTTCATGTATATTACCAGTTCAGCTCAAGAAGAAGAAAATCAATCACAGAAAGATGTGTTGCAATAAAATAGGTTTTACAACCTTGATCCAACCTGAGCGGAATCGCTGGTAATAAGGTCAGAATGTTCTTATTGGGTTTTTGTTTGTTTGTTTCCTTTGCTGCCCTGTCCTGAGAGTGGGGTGACCGCGAAGATCATCGTCACACTTTATGGGTAAAGAAGAATGGTCCGACCTCAGATAGGACGCTCAGTCACCAAGGGAAGAATGGAGAGCTTGGTGTGAACGTCTCTGGCTACGGTGCTCTTCTCTGTTCTTTGTGCGGCATCACAAGCCTCCACAAGGTTGTTCAACACAAAATGGAAATGGACTGACACAAATGTTTTTAAATGTCTGTCTGTCTGTGTCTGTCTTTGTCTCTGTCTGTCTATCTGTCTGTGTCTCTTTGTCTCTGTCTGTCTATCTGTCTGTCTGTGTCTGTCTTTGTCTCTGTCTGTCTATCTGTCTCTGTGTATGCACGTGCACGCGCGCAGGTTAGGGGTTAGGGTTAGGGTTAGGGTTAGGGTTAGGGTTAGGGTTAGGGTTAGGGTTAGGGTTAGGGTTAGGGTTAGGGTTAGGGTTAGGGTTAGGGTTAGGGTTAGGGTTAGGGTTAGGGGAGGGTTAGGGTTAGGGTTAGGGTGTGCACACACACACACATACACACACATGCACACACATTCAGTTATAAAATTGTGGAAGTGTGCATGTCACTGTGTATGTTCGAGGTCAAGAGACAACCTTGGGCATCAGTCTTCATTTTCCAACTTGTTTTAGAGAGAGGCTCCTTGTTGCTTTGTGTGATATGTGCACAAAGCTATGGAACTCACTGGAGTTCCAGACACAAGCTACTACATCTGGTTACTGCATCTGGCTTTACACGTGGTCTGGGAACTCATCCTCAGCTCTTCATCTTGCATTGCAAATGCTTTGCTTACTGAACCATCTCCCTAGCTCAAGATTTTGCTTCTTGCAGTACATTTCCTCCAAGCCACCATTCCTTCCTTTGTGAGGGAAGTCAATGCTCTGGGCACACAAGCTCCTCACGGAGAGAGAACGCTCACAGCCTCCTTTAACTGTATGCTGGTGCACTAGAAGGAGTACTTCTGCCTTAAAATTAAAGACTGGCAAGGGTCTATAATTTATCGGCATGGGCTTTCAAGATAAATTTCTGAGCTAACAAGCTCTGGAGATGGGCTAAAGCAATGGTAATACAGTTTTCAACTGCTAGCCCTTGTATATCAGCCATACCAAAGGATAGCCAAAAAATAACTTTGGACTTGTACAAAGGGAGAGAAATATCAAATTCTCCAGGAGAAGGAACCAAAATTAAGATACTTTATGATATATTTCTCAAAAATAGTATATAAATACTCTGAGCTGGAGCAAATGTTTTCTGAGTTCATATAATCGTTACATCTACATTGCCTTTTTAAAAAGTGTTCAGGATAAGGCCCTTTCATCTTCCCAAACTGTCCCATGGCAGCCCCAGTGGCCACACTGCAAGGCCTCTCTTATCTAAATGAGGTTCTAACCCTTAAGAAAGCATGATAGGATCATTCCTGACATTCTTACACAGACATGACTGTCAGTTACAAGGACTTCAATTTTGATAATGAATCAAAACTCTCTTCACAAAGGAGAACACACCCCAATTTTAGTCATGACAGAAATTTACTTTGCTTAAGGAAGTGATTCAGCTCAACTTAGAAATGGGGTGAAGAGTTTTCTGGAGGATCCTGGGATGTGGGCATTAGGGTTTTTTTTTTGTTGTTGTTTTGTTTTGTTTTGTTTTTTGTATTTGTATCATTGTACCTCTCCCTTTCTCCCTGTAATCTTTTATTTTGTTTTACTTTTTATTTTTTTTATATTCTTTGTTTACATTCCAAATGATTTTCCCTTTCCCAGTCTCCCCTCCCCGTAAGTCCCATAAGCCCTCTTTCCTCCACCTGTTCCCCAATCAACCCCCTCCTACTCCTCTGTCCTGGCAATCCCCTACAATGCTGCATCAAGCCTTTCCAGGACCCGGGCCCTCTCCTTCCTTCTTCTTGGGAATGATTTGATATGTGGGTTGTGTTTTGGGTATTCAGAGCTTCTGGGCTAATATACACTTATCAGTGAGTGCATTCCATGTGTGTTCTTTTGTGAATGAGGTACCTCACTTGGGATGATATTTTCCAGTTCCAACCATTTGCCTAAGAATTTCATTAATTCATTGTGTTTAATTGCTGAGTAGTATCCCATTGTGTAAATATACCACATTTTCTGTATCCATTCCTCCATTGAGGGACATCTGGGTTCTTTCCAGCTTCTGGCTATTATAAATAAGGCTGCTATGAACATAGTGGAGCATGTGTCCTTACTGCATGCCGGGGAATCCTCTGGGTATATGCCCAGGAGTGGTATAGCAGGGTTCTCTGGACGTGTCATGCCCAGTTTTCTGAGGAACCACCAGACTGATTTCCAGAGAGTTTGTACCAACTTGCATTCCCACCAGCAGTAGAAGAGTGTTTCTCTTTCTCCACATCCTTGCCAACACCTACTGTCTCCTGAGTTTTTAATCTTAGCCATTCTGACTGGTGTGAGGTGAAATCTCAGGGTTGTTTGATTTGCATTTCCCTAATGACTAATGATGTTGAACTTTTCTTAAGGTGCTTTTCAGCCATTCAAAATTCTTCAGGTGAAAACTCTGTGTTTAGCTCTGTACCCCATTTTTTGATAGGGTTATTTGGCTCTCTGGAGTCTAACTTCTTGAGTTCTTTGTATATATTGGATATTAGCGCTGCGTCAGATGTAGGGTTGGTGAAGATCTTTTCCCAATTTGTTGGTTTCCTTTTTGTCCTTTAGACAGTGTCCTTTGCCTTACAGAAACTTTGTAATTTTATGAGGTCCCATTTGTCAATTCTTGATCTTAGAGCATAAGCTATTGGTGTTTTGTTCAGGAGCTTTTTCCCTGTGCCCATGTCCTCAAGGGTCTTCCCCAGTTTCTTTTCTATTAGTTTCAGTGAGTCTGGTTATATGTGGAGGTTTTGATCCACTTGGAGTTGAACTTAGTACAAGGAGATAAGAGTGGATCAATTCTCATTCTTCTGCATGTCCGGGAGCCAAGATCGGATGTGGGCATTTGTATTGGAGATTGAAAGGCTTTAAAGCTGTGAGTCCTTACCTAAGAGATATGGTCCCCTCATCCAGAAGATCTCGAAAGAGCCAGTCCTAGGCTAGCTACCTCTTCTATGATATTCAAAACAGTCACTACTGTGTCGTTTCTGGCCCTTCAGACAACAGAGACATCACAGTCACTTGATCAAACATCTTTATACAGCCCAGAAAACATGTGTTAGGAAACACGAATACAATAAAAATAATTAAGGTTTTATTAAAAATTCTATTTTGAGGTTTCTCAATTGCCACAATGTTTTCATCTTTTCAAAAGTAGCAAGCCATATTTCCAGGGAGTTGATTTCTAGACAGCATCCGGAGTTGTGGCTCCTTTTGTGAGGCAAGTAGCCTTTTGTGTCTGAAATAGTGTTGAGCCCCATGGGCTTTGGGTGGGCAGGTGATTGCACAACCCTTGTCCACTTCAAAAATTATTATCCTGTTAATCCCAGAGGGAAGAGAAAACTGTGTTGAAGCTTTAGAAATCTGTCTTGCAGTTGGCCTCTCTTTCCACTCTCCCATGGATCCTTAATGGTCCCTGTATTTTGACTTCCGCATCCTTTAAAGTGAGGTAACTGGAGAGGATCTGGATGCACACCACCAAGAAAGCACACAAGGAATATTCCATCGCCTATGGAAGGCAAGGCTATACCTCAGCAATATGTACTCAGCAATATGGATCTTAAACTTGGGCCCAAGTCAAAAGGTGTAATTCTGAACCCCCATCTCTTTCCCAGCCAGTTCCCTCCATCCAGCTGCTCCTTGTGACTCTTTTATTTCTCCTTATGATTGAGATTCAAGCATCCTACCTTGTGCCTTCCTTCTTGCTTAGCTTCTTTGGGTCTGTGGGATGTAGAATGTCCTGTAATTTATGGCTAATATCCACTTATAAGTGAGTACTTACCATGCATGCCCTTTGGGAACTGGGTTACCTCACTCAGGATGATATTCTCAAGATCTATCTATTTGTCTGTAAAGTTCATGATGTCTTTTTGTTTTTAATAACTGAACAATATTCCCCATGTGAAGAGGGACAGGAGGGATGGCCAGCTGGCCATGAGAGTAAATGGAAATCTGCAACTGACAGGAGTGGTAAGGAGGGGACATCTCCAGGACAAGACAGAGACCTAGGATAAGGGAAGCACCCAAGAATTAATGGGAGTGTCCTTAGCTGTGAGTCACCACATAGGGGATATGGAACCTGAGGAGACCACTTCCTGTAGCTAGGCAGGAACCCCAATGGAGCCATAGGGACTCTAACCCCTCCACAAAATTTTCAACCCAAGATTTATCCTATCTGCTATAAATAAAGGGATGTGGGATGGAGCAGAGACTGGGGGAATGACCAAGAAATAACTGGTCAAACTAGAGACCCATCCCATGGGCAAGCACCAATCTCTGGCACTACTACTGATACTCTGTTATACTTGTAGACAGGAGCCTAGCAAGGCTGCACTCTGAGAGGCTCCACCCAGCAGCTGACTCAGACAGATACAGACACCCACAATCAAACAGTGGATGGAGTTTGGGGATTCTTAGGAAAGAATAGGAGGAAGGACTGCAGGACCTGAAGGGGATAGGAACGCCATAGAAAGACCAACAGTCAACTATCCTGGACCTCTGGGGCGCTCAGAGACTGAACCACCAACCAAAGAGCATACACAAGCTAGACCTAGGTCTCCCTGCACATACAACAGATGTACAGCTTGGTCTTCATGTGGATTCCAAGCAACTGAAGCAGGAAACGATCCCCAAAGCCTGTGTGTGGGATATGTTCTTCTCATTGGGCTGCCTTGTCTGGCCTCAGTGGGAGAGGATGCGCCTGGCCTCACAGAGACTTGATGTGCCAGGGTAGGGGGATAAACAAGTTTGCATCCACCTGATCAGAGAAGAGAAGGAGAGATGGGGAAAAGATTGTGAGAGGGAGTGACCGGGGGGGGGGCGTCAATGAGTATAATTAAAGTGAATAAGTAAGTTTGAAAAGATGTTTAAAAAAGAATGAAATATAATGTAAATTAAAAACATCTAAAATAACATTCCCTTTGAAAGAATACAAGTCCACAAAAAGTTACAAATTTAATATGTTAAAGGGATAGGGTCAATAAATAATACATAAAGAGGGCTAGGGGAGTCGTAGGCTTAGACTTTTCAAAACCTACTTTAATAAGGATTCTTTTATTTTATTTTTTTTAAATTTATTTATTATATATAAGTACACTGTAGCTGTCCCCAGACACACCAGAAGAGGGCATCCAATCCCATTACAGATGGTTGTGAGCCACCATGTGGTTGCTGGGATTTGAACTCAGGACCTCTGGAAGAGCTGTCAGTGCTCTTAACCACTGAGCCACCTCTCCAGCCCATGGATTCTTTTAGATCATTGATTTCTAAAGTATTGTTGTTATGGACAGAAGCTGGGGGACCCCTGTGGTTGAATTAATAAGGATTCTTAAATGCCTTAACCTCCCTTCTAGTCCACCAACCAAATGTAAGGGAGAAAAATAATAGTTAACAGGACAAGGGGGCTGTGGACCTGCTTAGAAGTAGTGCTTTGGGGTGATTCTAATACTTATTGTTAGGATATCAGCAGTGCAGTTTAAAACACAAGTAAGTAGTGGCAGTCTAGTCCAATAGGCAAACACCAAACATGAATCAGCAGCAGTGGCTCGATCCAGAAGACACCAAGAGGCTCCCTGGAATTGCATGAGTCCGAGGAAGAGGCAAGAGGCAGCCAGAACACTACAAGAAGTTCTTTGGCACGTTTCTCTCTATGAAGTCACATCAAGCGAAGATCAGAAAAGACTACCAAAGCACTGCAAAGCCCACCAATGCAAGAGCTTTGTCAGCGAAGACTAAGGAAGCCTTGTACGGCAAACCACGATCACTGTGTGTGGGGTTCTACTTGTACACTTTCCGAACACCACCAGTCCTCTCGTGTGTCTGCCTCAGCAAGACATCCTCCCTTCACACTGCTTCCAGAGGAAGAGGAAACTTTATATGACACAGTTGAGTCTCCAAGGAAACCAGAAATTTCCACTTCGATACATGAAATGGAAAATTTAAAACTAAAGGAAGATTGTAGTAAAGGATTTCTCTCCCAACATAAGACCCTGTGTTTGGGGATGGGGGTTGTGGGGAAGAGACAACCATTGAGTCCCTGGAGATGAATCCCTGGAGACACACATTCACCATGCATACGTGATGACTTGGTTCAGAGCCTCAGAACCCAGGCGAAAGGACACAGTAGTGAGAGTCCCCAGTGCCAAGGCTGTCTCCAGGGAGATGGGAAAGGGACACAGGAGACTCTCCAGATGTTCATGGGCCAGTGGCTGGCTTGTGCAATGAGGAAGAAGCCCTGTCTCAACAGCTTCCACACACATGACTGTGGTGAGCATGATCATACCCATGCAGGTGAACATGCAGGAGAGAGAGAGAGAGAGAGAGAGAGAGAGAGAGAGAGAGAGAGAGAGAGAGAGAGAGAGAAGAGGAAGATGAGGAGGAAGAGGCGGGGTAGTATAGGCTTATAATCCTCTCACTGGGGAGACAATGACAACTGAATGCCTGAGTTCACTGGCCAGTCATCCTAGCCTATTTGTAGAACACACACACACACACACACACACACACACACACACACACACAGAGAGAGAGAGAGAGAGAGAGAGAGAGAGAGAGAGAGAGAGAGAGAGAGAGACATACACACGCACATGAATAACTAAAATAAGCAGAATAAAATTATGAAATAAAACAAAGAGAAGTCTCTCTTGAGCCAATGACGAGTGATGATAACACAACCCGAGCTGAGAGAACCATCATCGCCCTCTCCTGCATCTGATGTCCAGAAAGGAACATAGGCTATTTGTGAAGATAATTATTGCCTCCCACTGCAGGCTCTTCATCTCTTTCTTTCAATGCTTCATTGATGGGTTTTTCATCCCTCTGATCTTTAGTCACTGACTGCATGCCTTCCATTAGAGAAATTGAAATGAGTAACTCATTTACACTGTTATTTGAATCCCATTGTCTTATTCATTCTAATGCTACTTTCGTTTTCTTGCCAGAGAGCACTGCTTAAAATAAAGATCTCTACCCTCCCGGCAGGCAGGATTTAAACACGGCAAATGGGTGAGCCATCTGAGAGCAAGCGAACCCTCCACCATCGCCAGGTCAGACAGCGAGGATCCTCCAAAAACCAGTGACTATCGACTGCAAACTCAGACAGGCGGTTCCATCAGGAAGGATCGGAGCTGGTGGATGGGAGGCATGGGTGGGTGACTGGACTTCCATCTCTGAACATTGGCTCCAGTTAGGACTCCAAGTCTAGGAGGGCTCTCGACAATCTTCCCCGGCACAAGGATTATCAGTGACTAACTCCTCTGAGTTCGTGAGTCTAGAAAAAAAGAAGAAACAAGGCAGAGATGGAAGACTCGAATAACTAGAACTTGGGGTGAGGAAGGGATAATATAAAAGACCAATGAAGGTAAAATAAGGCTTGCACACTGTCCAGGGAAGTCGCCAGAGGAGCCGGGGGAATATCCTTCTGGCTTCCTTACCGAGGAGCTTAAGGAGTTACAGCTGGAGACTCTTTTGCGTATTAACAAAAGGGCAGGTGTTTGTAGGTGTGCTGCGGAGGAGGCTTCTGACGGTTCTTATTCTGTGGAGTGTCTTTAAATTGTCACCTTGTCATCTGTCTTTTGTGTTTCTTACCTGCCTCCTGTAACATTTTCACCCTGTTCTACTGACTCCTTTGTTCCAGGAGCTAGTGAGGGTCATCAAGCTCTCAGAGGCACTGTGAAGACTCTGTCATCTCATCAGAAAAAAAAAAAAAAAAAAATCCGTCATGGCCCTTGTCCTCTTCCACAGGAAAACTTCTTTGTGAAGTTAGAGAGTTGCAGACAGTCTCTGCTCGCCTCTCCCGGATCCCGTAAGTCTCTGCTTGAATCTCCCAGGATCCTGTAAATCTGTGCTCGGGACTGCCACGCCCAGTAAGGCAACCGCTACAGGACGGAGCACCCAGTCTGCCCAGAGGAAGTTTCTCGTCTAAACAGTTTACAAGAAGGACACTGACATATGAGCGCTTCACCCTCCTACCCTGTGGCTTGTTTACGTGGTTTTGGAACACTTCTGTGGTCATCCTTTGACCCATCAGGCCTGGTGGCTTTCCAGTAAGCCACAGACAGTGTTGTCAGTTACTCAAAATAAAGAAATAAACAACTTTAAGACGCTATTGTTTCTGGTAGACTGCACTAAGTGGCTGTCCTTAATGTGTGTCAATTTAAGTTCTTTTCTGTTGAAAGAGGAAAACCTCTCTCTCTCTCTCTCTCTCTCTCTCTCTCTCTCTCTCTCTCTCTCGTGTGTGTGTGTGTGTGTGTGTGTGTGTGTGTGTGTGTGTGTACTTATACATGCCTGTGGCTCAGTATTACCAGATATCAGTCAGCCACAGCAAGTACTAGAGATGAAAGGCAGAGAAAGTATGCTTTCTCCGTGTAATTCCTGAGGGAACACTGCAGCGATTTGTATAGCCCTAGGGAAGGATTTTACAGATGAATAAGATTTCAAAATAACAAGAGCAACCATTAGTCATGATCCAGATTTCTTTTGCCATCTAGGGAAACAATTGAAATAGTTATTTATTTATTTTACTTTTGTTGAAGGCATTTTTTAAATCTGGTGCATGAACCAAAAATGGACGACTCTAACCTTATTATTCGAAGCATACTTTTATCTGCTTCTTTCCACTCAGATTTGTCAAAAAGGGAAAGAATATGATAAAAAAAATCTTCAGAAGAGCATGGCAATCTAGTCAGCAACATCATTTTATCATTTTCTTTTATTACTTTAATGACTTCTTAGATTAAAAGGAATGACGCTACAATTACAGTATGCCGACGGAATAGCAAATACTGGGCTGCCACCTCCCCTCCCCGCACCTCACTCCCACCATCACTGCGAGCTAGAGAAGAAGGCAGGCCTGGACACCGCCGTGGGAGGGACAGCCCTGAAGGGAGGCGGCCGTGTTGCACGGAGCAGGCGGAAGGAAGCCGGCGGGGGCACCAGCCCTTGGCTCCCATGGGAAGCACGCTGAGATTTAGGTCTGCGCTGCTCACGCCATCTTAGTGGACTCTAAGAGCTGTTTGGTTTCTGCATCACCACTGCCTGGCAAGCAGCCATGTGGGTACAGTCCTGGTCAGAAACAGCCCGTGACCGCAGGACAGGGTCCTCTTCAGGGAGAGAATCACCTAGGTACAGGTCTGTGTCTCTAAGTCTAAGGTGGAAGTGGCTTCCTACTGTGTGTCCATTTGGCCAGGATAACTTGTGTTCTCACGAATAGTTCCTTTCTTTGTATTTCCATTTGAAGTTAAAGACTGTGTCTCTGTGCTTTTCTTTCTTCTTTTGTATTAGTAGAGAAAGAATGTGAAACAGCATTTACATCATCATCACCATCACCATCATCACCACTATCATCACCATCTTCACCACCACCACCACCACCACCACTGTCACCACCACCACCACCATCATCATCACGCAGTTGAGAATGCAAAGCACGACTAGGAACTTCTTGTGTTTGTTTTATATAGTATATATATATATATATGTATATATATATATATATGTATGTATGTATGTATGTATGTATATATGTATATATATACATATATAGTATATGTATATGTATATGTATATGTATATGTATATATTTGCTTTATTTACATTTCAAATGTTAACCCCTTTCCATGTTACACCACCAAAAACCCCCTATCCCATCCCGGCTCCCCTGCTACACCCCCCCCCCATTTTCCTGACTGGCATTACCCTATTCTGGGGAATCGAGCCTTCACAGGACCAATGGCCTCTCCTCTCATTGATGTGTGAAAGGTTCGTCTTCTGCTACATATGTAGCTGGAGCCATGGGTCCCTCCATGTGTACTCTTTGGTTGGTGGTTTAGTCCCTGGGAGCTCTGGGGTTGCTGGTTGGTCCATATTATTGTTCCTCCTGCGGAGCTACAAACCTCTTCAGCTCCTTAGGTCCTCTCTCTAGCTGTTCCACTGGGGACCCTATTCTTCTTCTATTGGTTGGCTGTGAGCCATGGGTGTTTTGATCCACTTTCCAATAAAGACCAAAGTATCCGCACTTTGGTCTTCCTTAGTCTTGAGCTTCATGTGATCTGTGAGTTGTATCTTGGTTATTCTGAGCTTTTGGGCTAATATCCACTTACCATGTGTGTTCCTTTATGATTGGATTACCTCACTCAGGATGATAGTTTCTAGCTCCATCCACTTGCCTAAGAATTTCATGAATTCATTGTTTTTAACAGCTGAGAAGTACTCCATTGTGTGAACGTACCACATTTTCTGTATCCATTCCTCTGTTGAGGGACGTCTGGGTTTTTTCCAGTTGTGGACATACTTCACAGATAGGAAAATGATCAAGTTTTCATTTGGTAGCTTTATTCCCTTCTCTGATTCCTGGTCCAGCTTCTCACTGCGTCAGGGTAGAAGGCAGTAAAGGCTGACCTCAAATCCAATCTATCACAGTGGATTCTCACCCAGACCTCTGTACTGCAGTCTGACCTTGCTCTGCTGACCTTATGTCCATCTTTCCTTTCTGATTGCCTTCCTGGATGACTTCCAACTCCAGTCCTCAGACACAAAGACAGTAGACACCTCACAGAGACTCATTTGACCTGAGAGGTCCTTTATCTACACAGTGAAACTAACATTCAAAAATAGATGGACTTTCTTCTTTTAATGGATGCCTATATTGACATGGAACCCTTACGTGAAGAATACGAAGGGTCTGAAATTTCCCCTGTAAACTAGTAGTCTGTCTGTGTGGGTCACAGATGGAATTTTTAAGATACCTAGAAGATTCTCAAATGCCTGGAATCTAAATAATTTACTTATTTGTTATCCAACTGGTCACAGAAGAAATTGATGAGAAAAAAACTGAAGTATTTTCAATGGAATGAACATTAAGATATTGTTTGGAGGTGCTAAGGCAGTTTTTATAGTGTCTACAGCACCACAGAGGGCATGGCCTAAGAAAGCACTGAGAGACTAGTATAAACCACTTCACAAGCAATGCATTTGATAGTTTAGATGGAAAAAAAAAAAGCAAATTTCTTGTAAGATATGAACCGCCAAACTCATGGAAGAAGAAACAGATACAAAAAATCTGTAAGTACGCCATTTGGTTCAAAGTCTCTTAAAGAAATGGTATCAATTTTATTCAAATTTACACAATTTTACACTCTTCCTGAAAACTGGAAAGGCAAGCACAGTTTGCAATTAATTTGCTGTAGAAAGACGGCATGACCCTACATTAAGACGAGAAAAGCCTATAATACTATAAAAAGGAAGGCCACAGACAATGTCTCTCATGAACATACATAACAGATCACATCAACAAAATATAAAGGATAGTACTTTCCTGAAATTCCAAATTGGCTTAACATTATAGATAAATACCCCAACTGATCATATTAAAAAACTAAAGATGAAAAGTGTTCTTGGCTCCCTCTACATATATTCCTAAACTAAACTAAAACACCGAGGGAATCTTCCTAACTTAAGGTTAGCATCATAATTAATAATGAAATATACATAATTTTCCTATTACATTAGAAAAATCCAAGGCATATATTTTCATATTTTTTTTATTTCACATTAAAATAGAGGTCCCTGACAATAAATTGTGGAGCAAGAAGGGGGTAAGAAGTTAGACATACTTGAAAGAAGTAAAGTTATTTTTATTCATGCATGACATCATAATCTACACAGAAATTTCTATGCAATGTGAAAATAGAGAAAATGAGTGGGTGTTATGGGGTTGTGGTAAGATCGATGTACAAAAATTAACTTTGTTTCTGTTTCCGTACACTGGAAATGAATAATTGGGGTTAAGATAGAAAAGGCAAAATGTTTGCAATGTCATAAAAACTGTTTTACTCAGGTGTGAATCTTACCAAGATATGAAAGCCCTGTAGATGGGAAACTATAAAACATTGCTGAGAAATTATATTTTTAAAGAGATGTAATGAAACAGAAAGATCTATGTTATCCATCAGTTAGCATATGTATTAAAATGTCAGTTTTTCCTGAATGATTTAAGTTGAATTTCAATAAAAATCTCAGCAAGAGGTTGGTTAAAACCGAGGAGTTGACTCTAAACTTCTTATGGAAGTGTAAAATGGTTTTGCAAAAAGTAACAAAGTCAGAGGGTTAGCACGATTCATTCTGAGACTTAGTAGGAAGTTGCAATACTCATAGACACCTTTTAAAACTACCTCACATGGAAATAAATCATAGACTGAAGAATGTATTAAAACATCTTGCTATCTAGGAAAAAACCCAAAACAATGGAAATAGCAATTAAAAACCCAAATTCCCAAAAAATATTTATATTGAATTGAAATTAAATCAAGAAAACATTGTGGAGATAAAAGACAAAAAATACATTTTTACAATAAGAAAAGGAGATAGAACTTTTAAGATGCATTTCTGTTCATACAGAGGAAATTAGTATGTTTAAGCAAAACACCTAAAGAGCAAAACCAGAACACACAGCTGGGTGAGGTGGTGCACACGCTTAATCCCAGCACTCGGAAAGCAGAGACAGAAGGCTCTCTGAGAGTTTGAGGCCAGCCCGATCTACAGAGGGAGTTAGTTCCAGGACAGCCAGGGCTACATTTTGTTACAACAGAAACCCTGTCTCAACAAAAAAGAAGTAGAATAGACAACTTTTAAATGTCTAAAGGGCAATTTTATTTCCCTAGTCGAGAGATGAAATTTTTTTTTAAGGAAAAGAAAGTAGAAGTCATGAACTCTGGGAGTAGAAACACATTTTAACCTAACAGCAGCCGTGGAAAAACGGAAGGGGCTGTGCATGAGCGGAGTATGTGGGATAGCTCCTTCCCCACAACTTTTCTGTGAACTTAAAGCCTCCCTAAAACAGCATTTAAAATGCATTCCAGGACTGGAGAAATGGATGAGGGGTTATGAGAACTTGTTCTTCCAGAGATCCTGAGTTCAGTTCCCAGCACCCATGTGGGGCAGCTCATAAGTTCGTGTGCCCTCCAACTTGAAGGGATCTGAGGCCCTCTTCTGGTCTTTGTGGGCTTCTGCACACACACACACACACACACACACACACACACACACACGAACGAATGAAAAAAATAAATCTTTAAAAATAAAACACTCCAATATAACGAAACCATCATTTGTGTATTTCAAATACAGGTATTTTCTCATCACCATGTTAGCAGTATTGACAATCCCTCTTTAAAGACGCCATGGCCCACAGAGGTCCTAGAGCTTGACCAGGACCCTCTGTCAGAGCTGATTTTGATATCATATCTATTAAGCACTAACATATCAGTTGTACACCGAAACTACATTCACCAGATAAAATACGTGCAATGATATTTAACCCAGTAGTAAATAGACACATGGAAAGTCTTCAAACTAGGAAGGAAATGGCTCCTTAAGTCCTTAAGAAGGTATGGAGGATGGAAGGAAATACTTAGAGATGCAGGCGGCTTTCCCTGCACCTCAGAGAAACGGCGCTCTCGGAAAGGTAGTGAGCTGCCCAGCTCTCCCAGCCAGCCTTCGCCTATACCATCCTTACAGCGCTCCATCTCAGCAGATGTGTCGTGGAACCATCTCAGCAGATGTGTCGTGGAACCCGAGGTGGGATTTTTTTTTCCTCTCCCTCTCAAGGAGTTTTCTCAGCCTAAAATGAAACCAGATGCAGAAACAAAGAACCAGTCTCCCCCTCCCCCCCGCCCCCCAGAATTCTAATCGGCTGAAGCTGGGGGCTGTGTTCTTCTGTGGGTCTATCATGGGCAATCAGGACTGTTCCACATGGTATGGAAGAGCAGCCATGTGCAATGGTTAAGAGTGGATCTGGATGTCTCACAGGTACAGTTGCTGTAAACATGTGCAAGGTGGGGCTGGAGATCCAGCTCAGCGCTGCTCTTCCAGAGGTCCTGAGTTCAATTCCCAGCAACCGCACGGGGCTCACAACCGTCTGTAATGAGATCTGGTGCCCTCTTCTGGTGTGCAGGCATACATATAGACAGAACACTGTATACAGAGTAAGTAAACAGACTTTTTTTCCCCAAAAAACAAAACAAACCGCATCAGGCAGTCTAGGGAGCAGTGCTGAGCCTGTGAAGTGCTCAGCATGCAAGTATGAAGACCCGAGTTCAATGCCCAGTACCTATATAAGACCCCGGGGCACCTACGGAGAGCCTTGGGGCTGAGGTAAGCAGAGAGCCGGGTGACAGGAGGACCCCTGACTTGCTGGCTAGTGTGTCTAGCTGAATCGGTAAACTCCAAATCCATTGACAAATTCGGTCTCAGAAAAAGAATATGAAACATGAGCTGAGAGAGGAGGAAGGGGTGTCTAGGAGGAGCTGGGGGGAGGGGAAGGGAATTGATGCCTATTGTATGAGTGAACTTCTCAAAGAGAAAACAGAAACATTAGTTTAAAAGTAATGTAGACACCAATTGAGGAAGATATCCAACTTTAACCTCTGACCACCACATGGCATTCATTATACAGACGTGCACACTTACCGACGCATACAAACGTGCTAGCAAAGGCGAGGCTCGACTTAAAATGTGAGGAAGCCCCTGACAACTCTCCTCTGACACCCACATTTCAGAGGTTTCTCCTTGGGAAAGTCCCCCTGCCTTTCTGCAAGCCTCCTCAAGCTTCCTCGGGTCTGGTCTGGTTACAGATCTGCTTTTAATGGTGGCCACCTCGGGGGGCGGAGGGGGGCGGAGGGGGCGCGGTGGTGTTGAGCAGAAAGCTTTGGAGACTTGGAGTAGCTGACTGACAGTCTCCGCGAACCACGCCCACACAGGAGCTTTCAGTGAAAGCATCCGAGGGTCCTTCCTGGGCTTGTGAGGTCCTAGAACCTCGGAGGCTCCTGACTCCCGGGACTACAGGAGGAAGGGGGGTGGACAATCGTTTCTCACTTGCCAGCTATAAAGTCTAAATCTCACCCTTCACCGGAGGAGGATTTTGGAGGAAGAAAATTTTGTGGCTACTTTGTCAGTGAGGGGAGGGGGAACCCATTGGGGTAGGAGGGCTCTTTTTCTGCAGCGGAAATTAAAACCTCTGCCCACTGGGTCCAACCAGTCTCCAGAAGCAATTAACCCCAAACCAAATATAAATGGGCAGCTTCTATAATTTATAAGACTGATGTCTCATAGTAGTAGTTAGGCAGAACAAAACTGGGGCCTCTCCACGTTAGGCTGACAATCAAGTTCACCTTCAGTCTTATACTTTTGGGGAAGAGGTAAGACTTGAGAATGATAAAGTCTCTGTCTTTTTACTTTTTTAATTTTTTTATTTTTTATTTTTATTTTTTATTTTTATTGGATATATTCTTTATTTACATTTCATTTCCCTTTTCCTGGTTCCCCCCTCCCCCAAAGGTCCCACATGCCCTCTTCCCACTTCCCTGTTCTGGTATTCCCCTACACTGATGCATTGAGCCTTTCCAGAACCAGGGTCCACTCCTTCCTTCTTCTCGGACATCATTTGGTACGTGAATTGTGTCTTTGGTGTTCCAAGATTCTAGGCTAATATCCACTTATCAGTGAGTGCATACCATGGGTATTCTTTTGAGACTGGGTTACCTCACTTAGGATGATGTTCTCCAGCTCTATCCATTTCTCTAAGAATTTCATGAATTGTTTCTAATGGCTGAATAGTACTCCATTGTGTATATATACCACATTTTTTGTATCCATTCCCCTGTTTTAGGGAAATGCAAATCAAAACAACCCTGAGATTTCATCTCACACCAATCAGAATGGCTAAGATTAAAAACTCAGGAAACAGCAGGTGTTGACGAGGATGTGGAGAAAGAGGAACACTCCTCCACTGCTGGTGGGACTGCAAGCTGGTACAACCACTCTGGAAATCAGTCTGGTGGTTCCTCAGAAAACTGGACACGATACTTCCGGAGGGCCCAGCCATACCACTCCTGGGAATATACCCAGAAGATTCCCCAGCATGCAATAAGGATACATGCTCCACTATGTTCATAGCAGCCTTATTTATAATGGTCGACTTTTTACTTTTAACCTTGGACTTCTCACATGTGAAAATACAGTAGGTGGGGATGGTGGGCACTGACTGCTAGCTTTTGCTCACTACAAGGTCGTGGTCTTAAATGCAAAGAATATGTGCTGTGTGCCTTTGCATAGTCAGGGCTCGGCACAGAAAGAATGGCGAGAAGGTTTTAGTTACTCTGGGGAGAGGTGTGTGGAAGTTTCTAAAGCTCTGAGTTTCAAATGGCCTGTGCTCCGTCGATGTTGTCGCCTGTGCGGGTGCCGTCATGCGTGGAAGCCAGGGAGAGAGGACTCCATCCAGAATCACCCAAGGAGCAAGCCTCCAGGCACGCTTGCGGGGCACTGTCTAGATTGATGTTAGCCTCAGGAATGTCTGTGAGGGATTATTATCCTGATGCGTTTGCTGATGTGGAAAGACCCATCTTAATTATGGGAGCAATTTGTCCCTGGGCGTGGGATCCTGGGCTGGATAAGGTGGAGAAACAGGGCTGAGCAGCCGGTGGGTCCTCGCTCTCTACTTCCTGATTATGGTTATGGGTATGATGTGACCCTCCGGCTTCTCCTCCATAAAAGGCCCTCACAGGCAGGCCTTGAGTGTGAGCCGCAGAAGAAACTCTTTCTCCCTTATATAACCCACTACCATTATTGACAGTTATCACTTTGTTATCCATCCTCAGTGACACAATCATTTCTTTTTCTTTCTTTCTTTCTTTCTTTCTTTCTTTCTTTTTTTTTTTTTTTTTTTTTTTTTTTTTTTTGAGACAGGGCTTCTCTGTGTAGCCGTGGCTGTCCTGGATCTCACTCTGTAGACCAGGCTGGCCTCGAACTCAGAAATCTGCCTGCCTCTGGCTCCCAAGTGCGGGTATTACAGGCGTGTGCCACCACCGCCCGGCGACACAATCATTTGATAATG
Source organism: Apodemus agrarius (assembly GCA_964023405.1). Lineage (NCBI taxonomy): Eukaryota > Metazoa > Chordata > Mammalia > Rodentia > Muridae > Apodemus > Apodemus agrarius. Next base: position 45,690,205 of record OZ030007.1, on the reverse strand, counting down.
AGAGTTTAGTGAAATAAAACTAGGGCATTTCAAAGTTACATAAGCAATTGCCTCAACCTTCACACACGAGGGCGGACTGAGCCACATCTTCTGGCCTGATACCTGGATGGTGATAATTAAACAAGAGCAGAAGCAGCGAGCCGCAAGACTCTCCAATGTGCTAAACAGAAATGTTCTCAAACCAACTGTTTTGTCTTCTACTTTCAAACTAATAGCATTCAGGTTAGCTGGATACATAAGCCATCTTATATTATTATCACTGCTACTTGCCACTGTGGTGTGTGTGTGTGTGTGTGTGTGTGTGTGTGTGTGTGTATGTAGTGTATGTGTGATTTGTGTGGTGTGTGTGGTGTGTGTGTGTAGTATGTGTGTGGTGTGTATATGTGTCATGTATGGTGCATAGTGTTTGTGAGGTGTGTGTATATATGTGGTGTGTATGGTCTGTGGTATGTGGTGTGTGTGTATGTGGTATGTGTTGTGTGTATTTGTGTGTGTGTAGTGAATGTGTGGAGTGTGTGTCTGTGTTTGTGTGTGGTGTGTGTTTGTGTGTGTGTGGTGTGTGTTTGTGTGTCTGTGTGTGGTGTGTGTTTGTGTGTGTGGTGTGTGTTTGTGTATGTGGTATGTGTGTGGTGTGTGGTGTGTGTGTGGTGTGTGTGTGGTGTGTGTTTGTGTGTGTGGTGTGTGTTTGTATGTGTGGTATATCTGTGTGTGTATGTGTGTGTGGTGTGTGGTGTTTACTGTGTGTGTGTATGTGTGTGTGGTGTGTGGTGTTTACTGTGTGTGTGTATGTGTGTGTGTGTGTGTGTGTGTGTGTGTGAAATGTCTTACTCTGGGGGAATTTGCATTATTCTGCCTCTAAAGTCACTCCAACAACAAGATTAAACTCACTGTACAACATTTAGCATGTTTCCTAAGAAACGATGATTGAGGAGAGAAATCAGAAGAAAAGACGAATTTGCACTTTCTTGCCTGAGGGAGACATTCCAGCTCAAGAGTTTAGCCCTCCCACTGGGCCTGTTTCTCCCATCTTGAGATCGAGGTGGGACCAATTACCACGAAAAGAGGCATATGTGAGGTAGAACCTCCGAGAGCTTCCAAACACTCCCAGGGTCACAGGAAAGTGAGGATACACTAGGAACACTTCTCAGTGCTATTATAAAGACCCAACTGAATGCTGGGAAATCTATGCTCTCCAGTTCCCCCAGCATCTAGACTTGGAAAGGAAAAATACGAGAGGAAGAGGGGGCAAGAAATCCAAAGCTTGTCTAGAAGGATTAAATCCAAAGGATGGTCCTAGAGCTGAGATTTGCAGCAGGGGTTGCTATGTCCACAGGACTTTTGGAGAGAAACAGCCAGGTGTACTGGACTCATGTCTCTAGGCCACCTGCATTCTTGGGCATGAGTTCATGGTTCTGGGGTCTGCTTTATCTAAATGCTTTCCTCTCCTCTCTTCCCAGAAGCTAGGGAGACACATCCTGCTTAAGAAGACATATTCCAAGCCATGAGCAGCCTTGACATTGGTTTCTAATATTATTAATTAATTTATTTATTTTTGTAATGTGTGTGTAAGAATGCACCTATGTGCATGTGTATACATGTGGCATATTTGTGGCTGTACCAGCACACATAGAGGCCCCAGGAGTATGTCACGTGACCTGAGCTACCATCCAGTCTATTGTCTAATATGCACTGGCCCACAAATGTTTTCAATATAGGATAGCACACAAACAGAAGAAAACACCAGATTTGTTCATTTACATGTTTATTTTTAATTTTTATTTTATTCTTTACGTGTGTGTGTGTGTGTGTGTGTGTGTGTGTGTGTGTGTGTAGATGGCAGAGAACAAAGTATCAAGAGTCTCCTGTTCCCAACATGTGAGTCCCAAGATTTGAACTCAAGTTGTCAGACTTGGTGGCAAGCGTCCTCACCCACTGAGCTATCTTACCGGCCGTTCTGCTTTAATGGAGGCACACCTATCTAGTTTAATTGAATGAAGAGCCTCCGGGTTGAGCCTTCATCTTAGTGAAGACTGAATCTCATAGGTTTTCGGACCAATGTCAAAAAAGCAACAGAATATTGTTAAGGGTTTCCCTTTCTCCTTCAGGCCTAGATTAATCTCTCCATTTCTAGGTAGCTTAATCCAGAGTGGAGAAAAATAAATCTGAATGTCAGGGAAGGAAAGAACTGTGTGTACACACAATGACATCTGTTCATATGTGTGGAATGTTCAAGCGCACGCGCGCGCGCACACACACACACACACACACCACTGAAAAAACAGTATTGGCCACTTCCGATGTCTGGTCACAATAGATTGCTACTTCATCTTGCTGTGAGTTCCCTCTCTGTTCAAATGTAGCTGTTCAGGGGCACATCAGATGTGTGTGTGTGCCTCTTGCCAAGAAAGATGCCACATAGACAACTTCTTAGTGATTTTAACCTTCCTCACAAATATTTCTGGTACAGAGGGAACAGAGGAAGTGACATGATGTCCAAGCAAAATATGCAGCAATAGCAAGAAACACGGCTGAGTGACGGTCCCCCGAGTCCTCGCACAGAGCATCTGTGGGACTGTTGTCCTTCTTTCTGTCCTCCAAGCCTCTGACCCTTTTGTTTTCATTTCCTTATTTTTCTGTCCTTCTTGGCTGTCTCTGCAGCATCCTCTTAGATAGCCATTGGGCAAAAGGGAACAGGAACCTATGTTCCTTTTAGAAGAAAAACAGTATCTGGTACAAAAGGAAATGATTGTTCTTGTAAGCCACGGGCACTGTAACTGGCGCTCCGGTGTAATCCTGTGCTCAAGGTGGCTTTGTGAAGGTAAACCGTTAGGGAGGTGCTCAGCCAGAAACTCAGTGCCTTCGCCCTTTGAGTTTGAATTATGAATTCAGTGAGGTACTTTTATGCTTTTTTCTTCAAAAGTTATATAGTTTGAATTCAAACTTACTTAAATTTCTTCTTGGACCAGGGTCACCCCTTACATTCTCCAAAGCGGCGTGCTCCTGGAGTGTCAGAAGCCTGTCTTATCGCTTCTCTTATCTGATGGATGGAGAGTTGAGCTCTTCGTCCCGCACATGGTAGGTGCTTTATATTCACACTGCGCGTTCAGCTAGTTTAAAAAAAAAATCAAACAAATCTATATATCTGTATAACAGTTATTAAACATGTCCTAAAGTTGGGGCTGGAGAGATGGCTCAGTGGTTAAGAGCACTAGCCGCTCTTCCAGAAGACCCACGTTCAGTTCCCTACATAGCAGTTTGAAACCGTCTGTAGCTCCAGTTCTAGATAATCCAACATCCTTAGAGAGAAGGCACATGAAAAGTCAAAACATAATGTCCTAAAGTTTAAGACATCCATAGGAAGAGCCTCTGACCCATCCCACCCCAGTGGTCTGACTAAGTACTTTGGATTATAGCCACAGCTTATGGTATTTCCACTTCACTTTCCAGCATGTTTATTCTTGATTTATCAAGCACACACCTTCCTTGCTGCCTTCTTGCATTATCGGTAAGTTAACACCCTTAGACCTTAGGAAGCTCAAATATCCTATCTCAATAAAGCCAGCTCTCAATTTATAGTTAAAGAAACAGCTAACGGCTGCACCCAATAACAATGCAGGCATTGTTTGCTGGGTGAGCTAAAAGGATGCAGGAATTGCATCCTTCTGTAATGGCAGCTCATTTGGCTGTTCCCTTTGCATGGATTTCTGGGATTGACTCATCCATCATGCCTGTCGAATACTCACCTCTAGTGTCTTCCCAGGGCTTCAGTTATTGCCTCTGGAGACTTCCTTTCCGGTCTCTCCATCCTTCCGCACAGGTGTCCTTATGGGACTTCCTTCCCTTGGCTACTGTGTCCCGGCGAGCTGTTTCACAAGCCTTGCTCTTCTCCTTCTCTTTCCAACAGTCATCCAAAGCTTTCTAGGACAGAACGTGTAGGAGTTCCACTTTCTGAGATCTTGAGATGTGTAAAGTTTGACTGTTTCTTTATATGTGATAACGGAGTGTGAACAAATAAGAAAAAAAAAGTAGGAAAAGAACATATGTAACAGCCCAGAGGCAAGAGAGTGGGATATTTTAGATCTGAGAAGGAAGAGTCACAGGTTGGTATTAACCAAACAATAAAATATAGGAACACAGAATTAAATTCTCAAGAAGAGAACTTGAAATGAATGCAAAAGAAGTCATTTGAGGTGAACATTAACCCAGCAATTTTTAAAAGACACAGGGCAAGTTAGACTAGCCTTTCCTGTGCTGTTGTTCTGGGTTAGAGGCAATGCCATCAACGATACTCATAGTCTAAACCAAAGTTGTAACAGCAGAAAGGTGCTGTGAAGAAAAACAGTGACTTGGAAAGATTCACCCGATGCCTTCCCACACTTTCCACATGAGACCATGTGGCTGCAGCACTGTGAGGTGACACCACACTTACCAAGGAGAACTCACGCCCACAGAAGAAGACATTTATTTGTCTGGCTTGGGAGTAGAAGTGTGGGGGTCTGTGAGAAGCATCCAAGGCACTAGGAGTTCACCAGAGAACGGGGCCCCCATCTCTTCCCACTCTCTCCCAAAACACGGCCGCCATTAATGCCTGTATATCCTCATCTGGCTCCCAGAACTTTCTCTGGCTAATGGTGCACACTCAGTACTTGTTTTAACTAAAAGAAAAGTTAAATCTTTCCTTTCATGTACATCTGCACTTGCAGGCTCTCTGCCCACACATTCTACTACCTCGCTAGGTTATGAGATGTTCGAGTTTCCTATGTCAGTATACCTAAATAAAATACCAAAGGCAAATATGTGAAACAATAAACATCTTAGAAAGGAAGTTATCAAACTATAGGAAAAATACAGCACATAAATGTAGGATCAACTTAATTGTTTGGTTTTCCTTTTCCTAATATCAAAGGCACTAGCAAAATAATGTTGTACTTCAATTTATATTTGAAAATATAAGCAAAAATAAGATTGCAAGGTAAGGCAGCGAGGTAGGGAGACTGAAAATCAGCCAAGGGGACAGACGGCTCCTGGAGGAGGAAGAGTCGGTGTTCTCCAGGGATGCAGCCCATTATGAGCTTCCCATGCTCAGTGGATGAATGAATTCCCATCCAGGCTGGATATGGAGCCCTCCGTGTGCTCAGCGAGTTATAAAGATGAAAGAAAAAAATAAAAGAGGAGACCATGACATTGACAGAGGACACGGTGGATTCTGGGAGAAGCTGAGCAGGGTGGGGTCAATATCAAAATACATTACAAACATGTATGGCCGTCACAAAAAAGTAGACAAAGTTAAAATTTAAAAACTCAGCCAAACCCTCCAGGAGGCTGCCTTATGAGATGAAGTCTTGAATTAATTACTGGCATCCTATTAAAAAGGGAAGTTTTCAATATTCCTGTTACATAACCGTTCATTAGCAGCTTAGAGTCTTGGTTAGCTTTCTGGATAAATGTTTATGTGATAAGAACAGCATCCGGCTATTATTTGCAGGAGATAATAAAGAGCTGACTAATCCTATATTTAGTGAGGACACAGAACACTTCCTCATCCAGGAAGGCAAAGCTTCACAGGGTGAATTTACCCAGTGAACAGCTAGTTTGCCAAAATGAGACAAATGATGATAAAACTAGCTTCAAACAATTTACACGCAAAATTTAAATGCAAAGACCAGTACTGTTAAGTATTAAAATTCAAAATATTGAAATATTTTATCTTAAGCATGCTCCACAAATATGCATAAGATCTACAGGCATAATTTCTTGTCTGTAAATATCATTTATAAGCAGGCTTTGAAGTTAATAACTACAGAAGAAATTCTGACAGAATATTGGATGGTCATTTTTTTCAAACTTTAAGTTTTTATCTGATTATTAAAATAATGGTTTACTTAATAATCACAAGTGGACAGGAACAGTAATAAAGTCCTCATTAATATCTTGGCATATTTATTACAATTTTCTTGGTTCACTATATGACTGAAATAAAATATGTAAATTCTATGCCTTTACTTTTATAGTTATTATTTTGAGAATTTATTTGGACCACTTTCTGTTTGTTCTCTCATGACATATTCCTAAAATGATCAAAACATGTGAACATTTGCAAGATTTGAACCTATGCTGCCAAATTGCTATCCAGAAATTTTTGTAGCAATTTACACATCAGCTCCTCATAGAGACAGTCTTCGAATTTCACCAGAGTTAGCCAAGGAATTTAAAGAAATTATCATTTTCAAATTTTGAATACAAAAAAGGGTTTTTCTTTGTTTTCAATTGCATTTATTTGAGTCCTAGGAAGATTATTTATTTTGCTGAATAGTTATATTTTCTTTGTGAACTGAAGCCTTATAATCTTTGTCTTCATATTTCAAAATCTTACTGTTTTCTTAGCATTTTTACAAGTTTTAACATGCTCAGATTATAAACCTGTCTGTCACATTTCTTACAAATACTATTCTTTCTTGATCTTCAGTTGCCACGGATGGAAAGATACCATTACTTTAATAACATCTTTTATGAAAATAAAAGGAAGTACTATTTTCACAAAATATTGATTAGAAGACATCTTGATTTCAGAGATGTTAAAATGCAGGTGAGTGATAAAGCACTGAAGTGTGGAGAATGTCTGTGGAGATGAAAAGCCCGACTCTGAGGAAGTGTGTGTGACTCTCCCAGATTTTCATAATGATCACATCGTGTGGTGAGCTTGCTGCTGAGAAATATGAGCCGGCATCTAAAAATAAACACAGCTTGGTAAAAACAACAGAATTTTAAGAAAGCTTATTGAAATTAGGGGCCATTGCCTGAATTTGGATCATGAGTCACTACATATTAGTTTTTCAAAAGTGTCTCTTGATGTAGAAACATGACCAAAAACTCTGGAGTGAGTGGTAATGCCATCAATTGAAACACTATATAATGGTTCTGGTACCATCAGAAATCTGGCACATCTGTCTGTCTGCTTATATCCATACTAACGTATCTATTGGTATGTTTTTTTTTTAAATTTGGCTATCTAGTCTAAGATGTGCGTGTGCGTGTGCGTGTGCGTGTGCGTGTGCGTGTGCGTGCGTGCGTGCGTGCGTGCGTGCGTGTGTGTGTGTGTGTGTGTGTGTGTGTTTATGTGTGGTCTACTATCCATCAAGAATAATAAAATGTTGCATAAAATATGGTAGCTTTTGAAATATAAGGGCTATTCCCACATATAGACACAAACACACACTTATATAAAGTGGCATAATTTAAGTCGGTTTTCATTGTTGGAAAATAATATTTCTTTCATCAAAAGCATGAATGTGGTATTTAAATTATTCTTTCTTATTATTCATTAATCTGGTATATCATGTAATGTAGTAGTAATAATAATGATAATAATGGTGATGGTAGTGTAATAAAATAAAATAATAGCTACCATTAATAAAATTGTTAATATGCCAGTCACTTTGGAAGAATTTTGTGAAGGAAGACTGGTTTAGGAAAATCAGCAATATAGTTCCAACTATTTCCTTGTTTATATCATCTTTTAAATTATTTCTTTTATTCATTGAGATTACTATAAGTACATCAATTCCTTCATATATATATATATATATATACTGGTTGGTTTTGTGTGTCAACTTGACCCAAGCTGGAGTTATCACAGAGAAAGGAGCTTCAGTTGAGGAAATGCCTCCATGAGATCCAGCTGTAAGGGATTTCTCAATTAGTGATCAAGTGGGGAGGGCCCAATGTGGGTGGTGATCAAGTGGGGAGGGCCCAATGTGGGTGGTGCCATCCTTGGGCTTGTAGTCTTGGGGTCTATAAAAAAGCAAACTGAGCAAGCCAGTAAGAAACATTCCTCCATGACCTCTGCATCAGCTCCAGCTTCCTGACCTGCTTGAGTTCCAGTCCTGACTTCTTTTAGTGATGAACAGCAATGTGGAAATGTAAAGTCAATAAACCCTTTCCTCCCCAACTTGCTTCTTGGTCATGATGTTTGTGCAGGAATAGAAACCCTGACTAAGAAAAAAAATATATATATATATATATATAATATCACATATATTATATATGATAATCCTAATATATATATATATATATATATATATATATTAGGATTATCATTTAGTATTGGCTAACCAGCTGATGTGCTTTTCCCCAGAGAAGTCTGTATCTCTCACTTTCAATAGTCCTTAGTTGTCTAAGCTCTTTGTGATGGCTTGTGGCCTAATAGGCTCCCCCATGTCCACTTTGGCATGTCTATTGTCATTGTTCTTGTTCAGCTCATGGTTTGGCAATCATGTTGGTGAGACTTCATGAATGTAACTTCTGATGTCATCGGGAAATAATCTCACAACAAACTCCCTGATCCTCTGACTCACAGACTCTTTCTGGCCCCTCTTCAGCAATGCTCCCTGAGTCTGAGGGGCAGGAGTTATTTTGTAGGCATTTACTGTAACAGGGCTCTTTGGATACTCCATTAGTTTCTATCATCTGCCACCCCTCTTTACCCGTATTCCACCCTAACCCCTTCCAATCCCCAACACTAGGTAGGAGAGAGAGGATGTTAGAGGAGAAACCCCTTGAGACTACTTCCTGCTGACTAGGGGTGTTGAGTTCCTAGATGCAAGTCTACTCTTCATCATCAGGAGATCTCCAACCTGCAAGCAGCAATCCAGCCATAGTAAAAGCAGTAAATGTAGCACCAGGGACAAGCATTTATGTTTCTGTCCTAAAAGCATCCTAAGAAAAGGTAAATTAAGGGTTTATTTAGCTCAAAATCCCATATTAACAGTAACCATATTAACAGTAACAGAAGTAGGAGAACCGTGGTCAAAGGCGCTTAGGACAATTGGTAACAATACATCATCCACATTTTTTTCTCTAACATTCTTTCTCACCTGCCTAGTGTTGGGGGCTTGGAAGGAATTAGGTGCAACAAGGGTAGAGAGGGGTGGCAGATGATTGGAATAAAAAAACCATATCCAAAAAGCACTGTTACAGTAAACGGATACACGGGAGCACGGAGAAATACGTGTGCGTGTACTTGCGTGTGTTCAGTTCTGTTTATTCACCTATGCACACGGCAGCATCCCCTGTCTAAGGCGCACCACCAACCATGGTGGGCTACACCTTCCCATATCAATCATATTGATTAAGACAATCCTTCACTGAGACTCTCCTTCCCAGGTGATGCTAGATTGTGTCAAGCTGATAATTACAGCTAATCATCTCACAAGATCTCTGCTCTCATGGTACTTTACAACATGGTTTAGGGAGAGGAAGAGACCCCAACAATAATAATTAAAATATCAGGATGTAAGAAGTTACCACGAATGAAATAAAACATGTTCACGTGTCAGTAGCTGGTGGGAGTGTGACTTGAATCTGTTATGAAGGACCGTCTGAGGAAGTATGTAATGATATGGTACTCAGGACCATCCTCTCGTCTCTCAAGAGTCCCAGGCTCACCTTTATTTGCCAAGTAATCACAGAGTCCTTCATTAAATGAAAATTAAATTAATTGAAACCTGATGTATATTACAAGTAGGTTGTAATAGTTTGTAACACGAGTTCCTTTTGTTTATTAGTATTTTTTGAAATGTAAGGTAATACTACCTTTTAATTTAATGAAGATAAATACTGTATATTTTGTATGCTAGCTTCCTGGATACCCTCCATAAAATCAGCAAGTATCCCAGTCCCTGAGGCTGAAAAGGATTACTATATGGGTGAATTTTTGAAAGTAATATTCTCCTTGTTTTAGCTGCTCTTTTGAAATTTTGCCAACGTGATTTAGTTTTTATTAATCTACCTTTAACCCAACCCTGTACTCGTGGCTGGAAAGGCTATGGAACCTAGAAGAGAAATTAATACTGTCAATTTCCTAGACCAGTATAATTTCTAACTGCATTCTAGGACCTAATCCTTATAACCACAGATAAGCAAAGCTTATACTCCCTTATCAAAGGAGCCACTTTTGCAGCAGAGACAATTTCAGAAATCTATAATTGGTTAAAAAGGCAGAAAAGAACTGATCCTGAATTAGCCAACTCCAATTAACACATCTACAACACAATCCCTGCACCTAAGGTTCAGACAACACTATGGAAAAGGAAGGCAGAAAGATTGTAAGAGGACCAGGACATCTGCTTTAAGATAATGCCTTCTATTTATGGGTAGCAAACTGCACACATCAAATCTCAAAAATATGGTCAGCTGAATAAGACCCGCAGGAGGACAGCACCAGCTGACATACCAGTGTTGAGGATTTACTGCCTAGAGGATGTTTCACGAGGCCCCATCCTAGACTGAAGAGCTAGAGGCAATTAATGGTTGCTGAGAGAATGAGAGACAAGAATGATTTTTCTCCAGGATATGCTTTCCCTTAATATGTTATGTAATCCCCAGAAGTGAACCCTAGACAAATACACATAAGAGTAACCATGGATGGGTTTATCAGGATGCACGTGTGTGCTTGTGTGCAATGATTAAAGAAAAGGTAACCAATCTGAGAGGAAGGAAGGGGAACACGGTGTGGGAGAGGGGCGTGGAGAAAAGAATGGTGAGCGATAAAAACTATATTCACACGTGAATGCTTTTTAAGTTTTATTTAAAAATTGCTTTTCTTGATTCTGAGGATTTTTTGAGACTCTCCAGGTTTTCACGTTACATGAATAATGTGTGATATAGTGTACTGACTTCATTGGCTTTGGGAAATCAATGTACTGAGCCACTGATGTGCAAGGCTGCTTGTCACAACGTGTAATGCTCGTGTTAACTAACATAACTCATTAACGGCTCCTGGCTTTGTTGCCTAGAGGATGTTTCTTAAGTCTATTAGACTTGATTTTGTTAAAAAGTTACTTCCTTATTTATTATCTGACGCTTCTTTTTTTTTTTTTTAAAATAAATTGGGAGATGGGCCAACAATTAGCTGTTATTTTTCATTCTAGAATGAGTTGAAAACTTGGGTTTTCAAAATTCTTATACATACGTGAGTCTAAATACATAACTCTTGATTGGCACTTCACATTGGAGTATTCTACATCTACTGACTTAGTAGACTATGTTATCACTGACTGAATGCTAACCTCTCTAATGCTCCCTTTTGTCATCCATAAGTAGGGCATATAAGAACATCAACCCTGCAGCGCGACTTGAGGCGTAGTGATGTCGTTCCTGGCATGCCATGAACATGGATAACTATTAGCTTCTTTAAAATAGAAGACACATGCTACCCTTCACCTTCTCTCTGGCATCTGAGGCAAGCTGGAATTGGGAGGCTCGTGTACCAATCAGTAAGACCTGTCTCTTAGCAGAATCAATACTAAGAAGAAATTTAAACGTCATTAACCGGCAAGCTACACTACAAAGAAGTCCTGAGGCTGCCCTGCTGCTGGAGGATGCAGGGGGACAAACACAGTCCTCATTCGGGAAGGCTTACAGAAATCTTCAGGACTTCGACATCCGGAAAGCCAAGGTGCCAAGGCTGGCTCCAGAAATCCTAGGCTCCTGCCCCTGCTAGAGGCTGTCAGCAGGAGTTATAAATAAAGATGAAATCTCCTTTCCTATTGGATTAAACTCAAACTATGCAACGGCAGCCAGAATTTGGAAGGCTTGCCAAAAAGAAATCAAGAAAAACAATGGGTGTTGGAATTTTCTCTGAAGTCAGTTTCCCAGGGGGGACTTTTTGTTTCTTGCTTGTTACCTGTAAGTGTCTCAGTTCGCAGAAAGGACTAACAGCAAAGATAATAATCCATCCTAATGGCTATTTAGAGGAAAAGTCTCCTTCGGCAGATGAATGGCAAGAAGAAAAGAAATGAGTCTACATAAAAACATATTTCTTCTAGTTTTAATTTACCAAAAATATTTGTTTCCTGAATTATTCTCTTTGGAGCCAGGGCAGACATCAACTTCTCCAAGACCCATCCTTTGGAAAAGAAAGCAATGAAATGTCTTCTTCTATTTATTTGTTTGTTTGTTTGTTTTACATCCAGATACAGGCCCCTGCCCCTCCCCCACTATCAGTCCCCACTCACATGGGCCTTCCCCCCCCCCATCTCTCCCTCCTCTTCACCTCTGAGAAGGGGGAGGTCCCTCCTGGGTACCAACCTGCTCTGGCACCTCAGGTCACTTCCGGACAAGGCAATCCTACCCTACTGAGGCTAGACAATGCAGCCGCATTAGGAGAACAGGACCCACGGGCAGATAATAGAATGAGTCCCGCTCCAGTTGCTGGAAGACTCACATGAAGACCAAGTTACACATCTGCCACATATGTGTGAGGGGTGGGGCTAGGTCCAGCCCTTGTATGCTCTTTGGTTGGCGGTTCCGTCTCCGGGAGCCCCCAGGGCTCCGAGTTATTTGACTCTGTTGGTCTTCCTGTGGAGTCTCTTACCACCTCTGAGTTCTTCAATGCTTCCCTCAACTGTTCCACAAGACTTCCGGAGCTCCGTCCAAACTTTGGCTGTGAGTCTCTGCGTCTGTTTCAGTCGGAGGACAGTTACACTAGGCTCCTGTCTGTAAGCATGAGTATCGCTAACTGTGTCATGGACTGGTGCCTGCCCGTGGGACGGGTCTCATGTCAGGACAGTTATTGGACGGCCATTCTCAGTCTCTGCTTCACCTGTGTCCCTGCACTTCTTGTAGACAGGACAAATTCTGGGTGGAAGGTTTTGAGGGTGGGTTGGTTTCCTTATTCCTTCACTGCGAGTCCTGCCTGGCTACAGGAGGTGGCCTCTTCAGGTTCCATATCCCCCACTGCTAGGAGTCTCAGGGAGAGTCACCCTCGTGGACTCCCTAGAGCCTCTCCTATCCCAGACCTCTGGAACATCCTAGATATGCCCCCAAAACTCTCCAGCCTTCCCACCCCCTGACAAATTCCATTCATTTTCCCTCCCTCTCTTGCCAGATCTCCCTACACCCAATACCCCACTTCCCCGTCCCATCCCCTCCCACCCAGGTCCTTCCCTCCCTTCCTTCATCACTTTGACTCTTCCTTCACTGTAGCTTTCTTTTCCCAGCACCTATCAATCTGTCAGTTTTAAGAGTTCTGCCAGGCCGGGCGGTGGTGGCGCACACCTTTAATCCCAGCACTTGGGAGGCAGAGGCAGGTGGATCTCTGAGTTCGAGGCCAGCCTGGTCTACAGAGTGAGTTCCAGGACAGCCAGGGCTATACAGAGAAACCCTGTCTCGGAAAACAAAACAAAACAAAACAAAACAAAACAAAACAAAACAAAACAAAACAAAAAAAGAGTTCTGCCATCGGAGACTGGCAACATGGCTTAATGGGTAAAGAAAGGCACTTGCTGTGGAGGGAGAGACCCATCTGTACAAAGTTGTCTTCTCACCTCCACCTACACATCCTGTCTACCTGCCTGCCTGTCCATCTATCTATCTATCTATCTATCTATCTATCTATCTATCTATCTATCATCTATCTTTCTCTCACATACAAATAATAATAATAATAATAATAATAATAATAACAATTATTAATAAATTTTAAGTGCTATGCCCCAAAGGTAGGTAAACAGGTAGGAAGCTGCTGTGCAATGCGGTAAGCACAGGGGTCGACTCTGGTCTTGGTAGTCTACAGTGATGACAGGTGACCTGAGTTTCTCAGAGTGAGAACAGATGGGCAAGATCAGGAAATTCTCGGCAGAGGAAATAGTAAATTCTAAGGGTCATTTATCAAAGATAATGAATTGTGAACCAAATCTGAAGAATGAGGCGGAGAGTACATAGACGAGATGGGAAAGAATGACCCTGGCCCCGAAGCAGGGCAAACTGTGGACAGTTCATTCTAGATTCCAGAAGGTCCGAAAGGCCAAATACTGAACCTTTAAAAACCCAACCCTAGCATAGAGTTGGGCCAAGATTGCTACCACTAACGATGGCTGATATCTGAATAAATGAATGGACCCCTGCATGCCTCTGGGGCGGGCATCTTCATTTTAATCCTCAGAACCTGGAACCTCACTCTGAATAGAGGCTGGGTGTCTGCATGCTTTGCCAAGAAGTCTTGAGTTCCTAGCAGGACACCTCCGTTGGGGGCAGGCTAACGCTGCGTGGCAGGAGCGTGGCTGCACAAAGCACACCCTATAGAAAAGGAGGAGGGCACTGTTGGCTCGACGCTGGGTTCTGTTAGGAACTGGGGTGAGCCTGAATTAAGAGATGAAAGTAAGCTTCAAGTAAATCAAACTGTTGCTTCCAAAACACAGACTGGACATGTGGGTGGCAAGAACATTACACTGCCCCCTACAAAGCAGGTGGCCTTCCTTTGATGTCACTTTTCTAATTAAGAACCATCCTGTGGTATCCAGACAGGGCCTATTGTCCCTCTAGCGATCCAGCTGAAGAGTTCAGACTGTGCTCAAACCCCAGCTCCCAAAGCCTCTTCCTGCTTCCAAGGTTAGGCTAATGACCCACAGCTCAGTGGGTCAGCCAAAAGGTCACTCTGGGTGGGTTGGGTTGATTTTTAATATTAAATAAAAATACATGTAAGTGGTTATTTTTCTTTGAACAGAAAAAGGACAATATTATCAAATAATGCTAACAATTGCTGACTTCAGTTGACGGGTAACCAGAATTCAAGAAGTCACATTGTCCTTTGTATTTTATGTATTCATGTGCTTCTGCAGTAAAATACCCAAAGGTTTATTTTATTTTTTATTCACGTGTATGTGTGTATTTGCATGCGGATATGTGCCCAGGAGTGCGGATGCTCTCAGAAGCCAGAAGAGGGTTTTAGATCCCCTAGAGCTAGAGTTACAGATGGTGACCAGCCCTCAACAGGGGTGCTGGGAACTGAACTTTGGTCTTCTGCAAGAGCCACAAGCACCCTTAACCACTGAGCCATCTCTCTAGCACCAATAGTTTTGAATTTGATTTATGTTTATTTATTTGCACGGGCGTTTTGCCTGACCATATATGTCTTCAGCATGGACATGCTTGGTGACCCCAGAAGCTTGATAGTTCTCTGATGACTAAGAGTGTCCAGCATTTTCTCATGCACTTGTCCATCCTTTGGGGGGTCTTCTTACTATCTCACTTTCCTTCAGTTGCTACAGTTTGCATTTTAGTGCCACTGTTCTTACCAAGGACATGATTTAAAATCCATCAGCACCCTTTTCACTCTTTGTTGGCTTTTCTTGAGTATTTAATGCCCCCTGCATGCCCCCTCCTGTAGACGCTCACTCCCCACGTGCATGGACCCCAGCTTCTGTTTATCCTTCTAGCAACACGCTGTGCTTCCTCTTTGTGTCATTTACTCGGCCCAGTCCCTTATAGACTGGAACCTCTCACTTCCTTAGGGTTCTGTTGTAGGTTCTGCTTACAAGCTTAGAGGCTAACGAAGCTTTAATTGGCATCTATGTGCAGATAATTTTCAAATCTTTATCTCTGGCCAGAGACACACAGAGCTATCAGCAGCCTTGTGGAACTATATCATAGTTAAAGAGATAAATCTCATGAGCTCAATATTATCTGTGTGTGAATATCTTGAGTTGCCCCTATCGGTGAATGACAACATCAACCATGAAGCCCAAGTCCCACACTCAGATTACCTTCTGCATGTCCCCATCCCCTAAACTGCCACATCCGATTAATATTCCTATTACCTAAATCTACTCCACCCCCAGTTCCCTTACTATCATGGTTACTTTTATTTTTGGTCTGGATCACCGTCTCCAAGTGTCTCTCTTCTTTCCTATCTAAAGACAGAGTTAACTTTAGAGTCTGGTCAAATTTTCTGTCTCCCTGGCTAAAAGCATACCAATGTCGATTTGACCTACCATCAATATAATTCCTTAAGTCAGAAACTGTGGTATTACAGATGTCATGTGACCTGGTCAGAGAGATGCTTTGTTCTGTTTTGTTTTAATAAAGGAATTGTGTGAGCCAGTTCTTTAAATAATCGGTGCTTACAAGGAGGAGTAATGAGAAAACCCACCCCATGAAAACAGATGCCCCTACAATTGTCCCCTGGCACTTTTTTCTGATCTGGCATCAACTCCCCAGACTGTGCTCTTCAGGTAGTTGTCTCTGTGACCATTGATGGTGGTAATGTCCTCTCTCACTAGCTCTCCTATTCACCCTCTAGGTATTTCACTGTCTCCTGAGCAGACATTTGATGTCTTGTCCTTAAATAGACTGATATATTCCTTCTGAGTGTCCCTACATCCAGTCTTCCATAAGAGTGTGCACAAAACTGTCAGCTTGCTATGTGCTGACAGTGAGTGTAAGGAGATCTGAAGTGCATGGCCCCACTGTGATTGTGAAAGATGCTTACTGTCTTTGGTGAAGAAAGTCGGTGTTGGGGCAGTTACCGTTATACAGTCACTAACAGAGCATTTACCAAAGCCTGCGATCTGAGTGCATGGTGTTCCCTGATTGTCTGAATGATGAATCTAGGCGGTCCATGAAACTCAGTGCTGCCTTTGACATCTAGTACATATCGAACTACCTAGCACAGGGTGAGTGTTCAGCACAGATGGATGTGGAATTGGGTCATTTTAAGCCAGTAAAATAACTGTTTGCCAATTCTAAACAAGAACATTCACAGTCCATCCATCATATTAATATCCATAAACTATCCAGAGTTACAAATAACGCTGACAAGAAGTTTACCTACTCATCTCCATAAACAGCTGGTACAAGAATCTTTTTTTTTTTTTTCAGGAAACAGAGACTAGGAAAACACCTTATATCCAGCCTCAACAGTTTCCACCCACCCTCAAGTCTTGGGAACTGGGACTCCTGCATCAAAAGCTCTGGCTTCCTGGGGTTCTACGAGAAGTCCAAGCTTTGTTGATGGTGTTTTGTTTGTAAGTTGTGATTTCTCCATGGCCACCACTGAGACCCAGGTGACCTTTTCTCATGATTCTAAAGCATCAGCCAAAAAACAGCATTTTGAAACTGAATCTGGGACAAAGGTTCTGAACCAGGGGGCCTTACGATGTTCTTGCCAACAACGTTGGTTTTAGTGAGGCTTACAAGATCAGTGAAATGAAAGACCTGTTGTCCTGTAAAGGATGTACCCAGGTTGAAACAATCTTCATTCAGAAACTAAACTACTACTTAGTGACTGACCTTACCTTCTGATAGGAGTCACTAACATCTACAACACCCTAGGGAAATACTGCCCATTATATTTCCCCGTGCTCCCTTCCTGTTGGCTGTGTTGTCCCCTTTAATGGTGTTGAAGTCCTGAATGACAGGCGTGGAATGCGTGCAGTCTCTAACCCAGAACTGCTTTACTTCAACCAAGAACAAGAAGCTAAAAAAAAAAATAAAAAAAAAAATAAAAAAAAGTTCTGGTAAATAATCTCTTCTTCCAATTTGGTTAATTAAAATTTGCTTCTTCTAATAGTGGTGTTTAAATTAAGACATCTAAAATAATTACTAGTAAAATTACTTTACCAGATGAAAAAGGCAATAGAAGACTATTTTAAGAAGAGGGCTTATGGGACTCAGCAAAGGGCTGAGGCTATAGTTCAGATAGTAGAACAACACACACACACACACACACACACACACACACACACACACACACAGAGAGAGAGAGAAAGCCTTGGATTCAATCTCCTCTGCTGAATAAACCAGACTTGATGAGGTATGCTTATAATCCCAGCATTCAGGAGGGAGATGCAGGAAGATCATTCAAAGTAATCATCAGCTACATATCAAATTGAAAACTAACCTGGGGTATATGAGAACCTGATGTGAGGAGGGGGGGGGATTAAACCATTGAAGAAGACTTACTCTCTAACGGTCTTCAATCAGTCTCCCACCACAATGTACTTGTAATGCTAGACAACTAGGCTGAGATAAACTTTGTAAAGCACCTCATAAAAGGGACTGTTTGCCTAGTTCAGATTTCTTAACCATTCCTGAAGATAGTTCTTTAAAATTCAGAGGAACTGGCAGAGAGAAGAGGGCTTATGGGACTTAGGGGGAGGGGGAGAACCGGGAAAGGGAAAATAATTTGGAATGTAAACAAAGAATATAGAAAATAAAAAAACCAGAGCAATTAGAAATACAAAAATGCTATTGGACATAAATGAGCTGATTTTTACCATGCATCATCTATATGGTAAAGGATAATTTATATTATTATTTTAATACCAGTACCTATTGAAAAGCTATTTTGATTGTGGTTTTTTAATATGCTTATTTCTGTAAGCCTCTGGATACTGTGTGTGCTGGTAATTAGTAAATACTGTCATTATTATATCTACAATATACCATCAATGCAGAGCTAATACATAGAGTACAAGCTTAAAATTTGCCTCTTAGTGTATAAATCTTTGAAAAGTATATATTTTCTTCTCTAAGTTAATATATAATGAACATTCAGTAAATTGTAATTTTCTCAACTCTTAAATGTATGTCTCCATCACATTTCTAGTGTTTCTTTTTATTTTATGTGCATTGGTGTTTTGTCTACATATATGTCTGTGTAAGGATGTTGGATTCCCTGGGATTGGAATTATAGGCATGTGTGAGCTGACATGTGGGTCTTGGGAATTGAACCCCAGTCCTTTGGAAGAGCAGTCACTGCTCTTAACTACCATCTCTCCAGCCGTCAATCACATTTTACATTTGTAACTATTCAACTAACTCAGAGACAAGATGAAGCATTTCAGGACTCTTAAATGTCTTCCTTGTGTTTGTTCTAGATAATGTCCTCTAGAGAAGATTCCTCCCCATAATTCTGCCCACCCCTGAACTTCATCTGGTGTTGATCCCTTCAAGTCTAGTGTATTTCATTGATGTCGGTGTCTGTGATGCCCACCCACGTTGCTGTAAATCATTGCAGTTCCTCTGGACTATCAGTATTGTTCTACTATTGGTGAGTATTTGTGTTGGCTTCTTGTTCGTTTATTATGAATGAAGCTTCTTGGGGATGGAGAGAGAGATCAGAGGTTACAAGAACTGGCTACTCTTCCAGAAGACATGGGTTGAATTCCCAGCACCCACATGGCAGCTCACAACCATCGGCCACTCCATTTCCGGGGAGAGCTGACACCCACACTCAGACATACATGCAGACAAAACACCAGTGCACAGAAAATAAAAACGAATTTCATTTAGAATGCATGTGCTGTGGAAGAGGCTAGGCTCAGAATGTTTATTTTGATTAGAGAGGATTTACCTCCAATGGGGGTCTTGACATTCCTTTAGAACACTTATACATGCAATTGATCGAGTGGAACAGGTGTGCTGTGAAGTAAGGAGTTCATGGACGAGGTTAGAAGGCACTCGGTTGCATCCTTAACCTACTGTCCGCGAGTTGATGAGTTGCATTTACGAAATGTATTTGAGGCTCTCCGGAAATGTCAAAGTCCTAATAAACTGGTCATTAGAAATGCTTGGAACAATCACAGTGCTGTAGCTGGATGCAATCCTGATGCCTTTGATATAACCCACAGCTATTCATAGACTGCAGGTGATGGGTATAGAGATCCTTTCATAGAGGAGTAAACTGAGCACTCCCATGCCTTTCCCATCAGCCACTCTGGGTGGGATGTAAAATTTCCATTTGGGCATCATTGGTGAGGGAAAAAAAAAAGAAAGGTTTTTATTTGGTTTTATTTCATTTTTTTTTAATTTTGTTATCATTGTCTCTGAATAAAGTGTTTGTTGCCATGCCGAGTTTTTTTCTAGGTTTCACTTAGGGTCTGTGTGCAGAGAACAAATCTGGTGCCAAGTACAAGCTCATTTTTTTTTTTTTTTAAGTTGCTCATCCCCTGGGGAAGTTGAAGTCTATCTACTTCCTCCACAAGGCAGAATTGTTGTTCATCATTCCCCTGACGCTTCCCCACCCCTCCCCCACCCTCCCCAGCATCGCCCACCAGTGATGTGTGCGAGGCTTTTTCTGTCTTTTTCTCCTTTACGAAACACTTCTCTACAAAACCCCATTGATCGTTCAGGTCTTCTGACATCCCACTGGCACTAGATCAGTTGTACAAGGCTTATCTTGAGGCTTTGTCTAGACTTTAAAAGAATCCCGGGAATAGTTCCAGGGTTTTTTTGATTAACTGGGCAGTACTGGAAATCCAGGGTGATTTCTCTATTTTTCAGTGAGTTACGGTATTTGTCAGAGGTCCCTTATATCAGAGTGTGTTGCCCAGGGCTTCTGTTAGGACAGGATGCGACCATTTGGATCCTCAGGCTCTTCTTGTTGAGGTCACCTCACCTTCCTTTCGAAGCCACTTTAGATTTCTTATAAATGAGCAAAAGAATCTGAGAACCTTTCTACAAAATTCTATCACGTCCTTGTCATAAGAATAACACGGGCCCTGAAACTTTTCTTTCCCATTAGCCTTATCTTGTCAAAATCCTTCTCAGAACTTGGTTGTGTTTTTGTAAGATTAAAAAAAAAAATAGCATCTACAAATATCAGATTTTCTAACTACAGGATGAATGTAACACAAGTTACCAGACATTTCGGTTTCATTTCTGCAGCTGTGATAAGAATACCGGACGAAAACGCAATTTAGGAGAGAGAGGGGGTTTATTTTAGCTCACAATTCCAAATTACAGTCCATCCTGGGGGGTGGGGAGGTGGAGTCAAGGCTGGAGGAATCTGAGGCAGCTAGTCAAAGCTAATCCAAGGCCCAGGGCAGAGGAAAATGACTGTGTTCCGCTTGGTTTTCAGCTAACATTCTATTCTCTTACACAGTTCAGGGCCCAAAATGGGGAAATGGTGTCATATTAACCAAGGCAATCAAGGCATTCCCCTATAGAGATTCCCATGTGCCCACAGGCCAACTTGATCTAAATAATTCATCACTTGCGAGGTAAGTCTAGGTTGTATCAAGGTGACAGTTAAAACTAACCTAGGATACTAGACATTCAGGGGTTCTCCCCCATATTGATCAAATCCACCAGATGATTTTTTTTCAGTTTTCTTATTTTTACGGAAGTGACATAAACGTAAGAAACATACCATCTTAACCACTTTGATTTTATATTTCGGTGGTCTGAAACAGACTCATGATGTTGTACATCCATCATCAGCTTCTTTACCTGTCCCCAGACTGCGACTTTATATGAACTAAACAATGGCTTCCCGTATCTTTCTTTCCACCTGTGGCCACTGTCACACCTTCTGTCCCCATGAGTCTGAGCTCTCTCTGGCATGTCCAAGGGGGAATCACACCGAATTTGTCTTTTGGTGACTGTCTTATTTCACTTATCCTAATGTCCTCAGGGTTTATCCATACTCCATGTGCCAGAACGTCCTTCTTTGTCATTGCTGAGTGACATCTAGTTATATATACTATTTTTTGCGTATTCCTTCATCCATCAATGGACCCAAATTTGCCTCTGTGATTTAGCTATTGTGACTAATACTTCTGTGAACACCTGTGTGTCAAAATACCTCTTTCAGAGCCAAATTTCAACTTGCTGTGGTATATGCTATATAATGCAATTGTCAAGTGATGGGGTAATTTTTAACTTAATCTAGAATCTGCTACAATGTTTGCCACAGTAAATTTACTATTCATGTTTCCATCAGTAGCATAAAAGCTTCCAATTACCCCCCATCAATAGTTAGGATTTCCTGTTTGTTTTGTAGTAGCCATTTTAATGAGCAATCATAGAATTATTAGTTTTTACAATAATCTTTTTTTTTTTTTTGGTTTGGTTTTTCGAGACAGGGTTTCTCTGTGTAGTCCTGGCTGTCCTGGAACTCACTCTGTAGACCAGGCTGGCCTCGAACTCAAAATCCACCTGCCTCTGCCTCCCAAGTGCTGGGATTACAGGCGTGCGCCTCCACGCCCGGCTCTACAATAATCTTTTAATACAAACCATTGATTATGCCTGTGTGAGTTGAGAATGCTTGCCAGCCGACTGAGTGTCAAGTGGTCATGATCATCTTCTTTCCTTCTGCCTGATTCTACATTCCTATACAGGAGAATCTCAGCTGACTACTTCAGCCAACAGACAGGGGCAATGGTGAGACTGTGTCAGGTCCAGACTTTACTTTTATGAGGACTTGGACTTCCTCCTTCCTGGAGCCTTTGGTGCTGTGTCAGAAATGCGAATGGCTTACGTTGCTAGACAGAATAACCAAATGCAAGTACATCTTCTAAGGGTCAGATAAGAATGATGACACTTAGCGCAGTTCTCCCATAGATACGCAATTACAAATGCATGAAGACCCTACGTAAAGACCACCCAGATGGGCTCAGTCAGCTCCCAACACTAAGGGAGACAATTGTAAAGGGCTATAAGCCACAACGCATTCTTACAATTATAATATATAGCTGAGACAAATGGATCCCCGAATAAAGCAAGAATCCAGACCCCCAGCCTCCCAGGCAACAGATACTTCCCTCTCTACATTCAGCCTCTTAGCTTTTCTTCCTGCTTATCTGGGGCTCAGTAATGAAGGTGGATTACTAGCGTTAAGCTTGGGTATATTAGAAATATGTCTGCATATATATATCCCCAGTATGTTTGTAAATTTATATTACGTAAATACATGATTTATAAGTGCAACTGGCACATTGCTTCAGGATTACAGAATTAATGATGGGGAATCCCAGTGGAGATCACCCAATTTCACATATCAGTGATTTACCATGCAACAGGGAGGCATGACTGCCGTGCGCTCGTTCTTGTTCTTTGAGAGGATGCTAACAGAGGATGGTCTGTAGTCTCCCCTCCCCCCTCCAGAAACCAGCTCTGTAATTTGCTCTTTGGCTTCTCGGAGAAGATGTACTGCAGGATGATGTATGTGTTGGCGTCCAAGAGAATTTTATTTTCTGTCATGGCTGAGAGAGCAATCCACCAGCGGGTTCTAGAAATATCAAGCTCCCTAAACACACAACTTGGTGAGTGACTATCAAATAAGTCTCTGTGGTTAATCTTTCTGACTGTATCCAGATTTGAGTAACTAGACCTTTGATCTACTTATTGTGTTGGGGAAAGAATAGGCATATATGTGTGTGTGTGTGTATATATATACACATATACATATACATATATATGTGTGTGTGTGTGTGTGTGTGTGTATAAATAATAAATCGGAATGTCGTTTTCTTGTGTGTTCATGGATCCTCTTCTAATCCCATGTTACAGGTTTGTGGCTTCCTGGTGCTCTACAGCTCAGCAGCCACGCCCGGCATTTATCTAACTCCTTAACCCACAGTCCAAGTAGCATCAATGGCTCTCACCCTTTGTCTCTACTCCATGGTGCAATCCATCATGACTCTAACGCTATTTAGCGGTGCAGTGTAAAGGGTTCAATTAAACAGAAAAGGTATACACGTGAAATATAGCTGCTAGTAAAAACATTAGAACCATATCTCGAATAGTGCATCTCTCCTGCTATCATCCCACTTAAACACTTGTCTTCTTTTTCTTGGATTACTGTGACAGCCCCCTAACTAGTTCAGGTGATCCACAGATCCTTTCCAGGGTCCATTTCCACAGAGCAGCCATGGCAACTCTTGAAACACAAATCCTGCTCGGAACGTACCCAAAACAGCAAAAGAGATTTCTCTCCGTGGTTAAGCATAGTTGCTATTTGCGCAGAGAACCAGGGTGTGGTTCCCAGCTCCTATGTCAGGGAGCCTCTGAAGGCACGTCCACACCTATGATAGACACATACCCATACATAGATTCGGAAATAAAGTAAAAAAAATTTTTTAAATGATTTCTTGACACTGAGGATAAAATGACTTAAGAGTCCACATGGTCTGGCCCATCTCTCCAACTTGGTGCCTTCTTGGTCTCCACTTCTCACTCCCACCACAGTGACCTTTCTGTACCTCTTAAACCATGCCTAGTTTATCACAGTCTGAGCACTCACCATTCTCTCTGGGATGGGCTTCCTCCAGAACACTTGGATCTATTTGGTGCCTTGCCATTATAGAGCTGCTGAGACCTGCCACACAGCGGAGGGGTCCTGGCATCTTTATACTTTATTTTTATTGTATTCTTTACTACCTGATGCCCCTGCTTTCTACTCATTCTGTATCTCTCCATCTTTCCTCCCCACACAGACCTGTTTTCAGCCACCCTTGGTTCCTTTCATAGCTTGGCAGTTTGCGCTGTCTTGGTCATATCTGTCATCTCCTGGGTTCTCATTTTACTACATCCCTCTTTGACTCTTTAAGAAGCCTCATGAGCGTCTTCAGCATCTCTCTGATCCAGTCTTCAGCACACCTCCAAACCCTCTAGTTGTTTGAAACACAAATCCTGCTCAGAACTTACCCAAAACAGCAACTCAGTTTGGAATACACAGGACTATAGTAGCACCTTCTGTGGAGCCTTGTCCTCCACCAAAACGGACTTTGACGCCATCTTCTCACTCATCTTAAAATGTTTCCATTCATATTTTCCTTAGCTGCTTCTTGCAAAATCTTATTCTTACATTCCCAATAAAAAGAATATGTAGTCTACTAAGCCTGGTATATCAAAGCCCAGATGAAGGTGGCCCTTATGCCTCTTACCTTCATAACATGTTACTTGAATCTCCTGACTAAAAAATGCATATATGTCAACAATATTTCAATCTGATTAAAATGAAATTGTTTTCTAAGATGTAATGGTTTTCTTATTTTCCAATATTTGCTGCCTTCCTTGCTCACGGGAAGATTAGACCCATCTCCCCTCACAACAGGTGTGGCTACATGGCTGCCTTTGACCAATAAATCTGAGCAGAAGTGATATGTGTTCCTTATTACCCAGAGTACATTTCTGACATCTCTTTATTGTCCCCTATCAAAGACAAACTTCCCCCAATTAGAAGCGGCTCCTCTTGTCCTTCATCTCCTTCATCGTAAAATGAAGAAGAGGAAGAATAAGACTATGTGCTGTCCAACGTGGACATTAGCATGGATGAGAAACACACCAAAGGTTGTAGACTTCCAAATCTGGGCTTGTTTGTCACAGCCGCACAACTTAGAATAAGATTGACGGGTCTGTTATACAACTTGACAAATGTTCAGTTGTACAACATACTCAAGGCAAGCACTATTTTATCCAGTCCAGGGGCTGGATATATATGGCTCAGAAACCTAGAGCACATTCTACTCTTATAGAGGACCAGGTTTCCAGCATCCATACTGCTTGGCTCCCAACCAACTATAGCTCTAGCTCTTAAGATCTGATGCTCTCTTTTGGCCTCTGAATGCACCTTTACTCACACGAACATACCACACACAG
The DNA here is from genome assembly GCA_964023405.1 of Apodemus agrarius. Taxonomy (NCBI): domain Eukaryota; kingdom Metazoa; phylum Chordata; class Mammalia; order Rodentia; family Muridae; genus Apodemus; species Apodemus agrarius. The sequence continues at coordinate 45,665,044 of OZ030007.1, read as the reverse complement.
ACACACAATTCAAAGTAAGATAAATCTCTTTTTAAGGTATCATGGAACATACAAAAATTTGTAAAGCAGTTGTTTAGATTTTGGGTAATAACAGGAAACATGATCTCAAGTTGCTATAATCCAAAGCATCGTGTCATGAAGCTACTGTGAGGAATTATAACCCAAGGGCTAGTCAGTGTCAGGAAAATGAACCGAACATTAGAGTCAGAAGTTAGAAGAAAGCAATGTTATTGTTATTTTTGCCATGTCTCACAAACAGAAGGTCTTAGCAATGCGTTTTCAAAGGAAATATAAAGAGTAACCAGCCAGTCAACATTGTCTGAAATGTCTGTCTTAATAAATTCGTTTGATGGGCCACATCAGTGTAAGTGGAATGACTCAAGGTTGAAAAACATTAGGGCTTATGAACTTGTGAGTGGGCACAGTCACTTTAACTTGATCCCATGGTGAAAGCAATCCTACCCATTGACCCTGGCACCTTCCAAGCCTTAATCATTTCTGGTTAGTCATGTGGATTTTCATATGACCAACTGCCCTTGGCAGACAACTTAAGCAAGTTTATTTCACAGTCAGCAGCCAGGGGCTTCCTAGTTTCAGTTTTACCCTGTATGGGAACCAGCCATCCAGCTGAGCATTCAAGACCTGTACTTTAGAGTTCACTAGGACCAAGAGAACTCAGTCCACAGGCCAGTGAAGTGTGTACAAGTCTTCTTAAAACAACCATCTTTAATAACCTGGGCCAGAATTTATAGAAAACAAATTTCCTTCTTTAGCTCCGACGCATTATCTCTAGGGTGATTTAAGTGTCAAACGCCCTCTTCCTGGGTCCATAAATTATAAAGTCGGGATTTACTCAAGTAGCTTAGTCATATACTAAATATTACAGACAGGAAAGATCTGAGCACCAGAGGCTGGGAAGGCCAGGGTGAACTCTTGCCCTGCCTTTCCCCTAATCTAGACTGATCAACAGAACCAAGCCTACCTGGTTACAAGGTCTGCAGCTCTGAAATTCAGAGATCTATACAAGTATACAGATTCCCAAAGGGTTTTTTTCTTCTATGTAAAACACATACCCTGCTCTCACTTGGACAACTGTCAAGATAACAGTGAAGCTGACAATCTACACTCCAGCACACACCTGCAGGGCTTTCTCAAGCCGCAACGTAAGCAGGTGTGGTAGTACACCAGTCCCGCTAGTGACTGCAGGTGACAACAGAAACCTCATCTGCTTATGACTCAGTCCAAGTGGCCCATGCTCTAGCAACATCTTCTGATGATTCCCCAGTATGAGTGCTTCTAAGTGGCCCTTCACCCCCTAAATAGAGATGGTTCTTTAAAAAATAAAGTGAACATGCCATATGGTGAATGATTCACCATAAAGTGAACATGCCGCGCCTGCTGAGTCTGGATAGAATCCAAGAAGAGATTAACTTCATGCCCTCCACAGTTTAAACATGGTCGTTGTCTGACTTACTGATGCAGAGATTGTGTGCCACGGTTTTCAGTTATAGGAGAGCCACCTTGCCGGCTGTCACAAGTTGTGTTCATGTGAGAGGGTCACCCTAGCGGATGCAGAATGCAGCCGGTACCTGTTCTCTCCCAAAGGACTCTCGCTGAGGTCATTTCGGCTCTTGCTTCGAATATGTCTTCATTAACTTCCTTTTACTTGATTTCCCTTTTGAATGTTGTGTTCTCTGTTGTTTATTGAGCCTCACAGTAATCCAAGAGGCCAAGTGTACAACAGAAAAATCATGGACAATTGGAACGAAGAAAAGTGCCAAGCCACCCAGCACTGTATAGCCATTATCCAGGTTTAGGCGTTTTAACCAAATGTGAGAACTCCATCAGCTTGAAAATATTCCTTAAGGCCATGACAAAGTTGTGAAACTCTCTAATTACTGGCCCAGATTCTTTCCTGGCTTGATTCCCATAACTGCCCCCATGGAGAGCCCACACAGCTGTCTTATGTTGCCCAATTCCCCACTCCCTTGCTCACTAGTTGGAGGAAGAAAACCAACCAAGCCAGAAACCCACTCAGGCTTCACATTCCCCTGGACATAGTTTGGCCTCCTCCTCCTGCATATGCTCAGAACTCCGAGGAGTTGGGACGACCGCCCCTCTCACAGCTGAAAAGAAAAAGGTTTTATACTCATCTTGTTTCCACTGTGCATTTCAATCTTTACAAGCATAAGACTGGGTGTGTGTCGCGTAGTCAACCAGCTTTGGGGAGGAGGAAAGTAACGGACAAACGATATGTGACATCTCAGTGCTAAGAAGTTATCAGCAAAGGTGAGAGGTGAGACCTGAGAACACTGCCCTTCTCCATCTTAGCTTTTCCAGGGACATCAAGGCCTTGGGTGCAAAGTATAAACATTTTGCTCAATAATGAAAACACAGTCTGCTCCACTGTCGATGGTAGATACCAGGAACTCCCATCTGAAGCAGATCCAGCCTCAGAGGATGTCTTCTCTCCTCTAACAACGTTATCCTTATAATGAGGTGCTGGATTCCTCATACTGAAAAGCCCAGATGCCTTTCTCTGGCTTCTTAAGATTAAGTACTGAACATGCAATAGACTCACAACACTAGAAACGTCAAATATTTCATAAGCTCGAACAGAAAGGGAAAAAAGGAAATGTTTGTGATCTCATTCCATGATGAGACAGAGGAAGGAAAATGATCACACTGAGGATTAATGCGCATGTGTTATTTTTTCCACATTTCCGTCCATCTTACCCCATTTGAATTCCATCCTAACCTGGTAGGAATGATGGACAGAGATTACTGTCTCTATTTTATATCTGAAAAGTTGAAAGCTCCAAGAGTTGAAATCTTCGAGCTACAGTCTTGACAAGAGAAGGAGCCCAACCAGAGCCCAGCTCTGCTCTTCCTAGCTGAGAATTAGTATTTCTTCACCTGCCAGTCACTAGCTGGCTCTATGGTCTTTAAATTTCTGTGTAGAGTGTTACTTTTCTTTAGAGGATATGCACTATCTTTCCACCTAAAAAATCTCAGAAGACAGGGCTATGTCATATTCACTGATCCTTTATATCTAAACAAAGTTTCTGTGGAAATGTAGAACCTCAGTGATATTTAATAGCAATCATATTATTTTAATAATGTTTGCTCTTCCAGTGTATTGACTGCTTCCCAATTTTACACCCAAATAAGGATGATGTTTATTTCTTAATGAATGCTACCTCCATTTAGTCTGAGTAAACTTATTTTCTTGTTTGGAAAGAAATTTGGAAATATTGCTATGTAGCCCAGGCTATGAAGCACAAACTTTCTATCTTCTTTACTCAAGCTCTGATTCTAAGAGCACAGCTTAAGTGAGCACATCATTCCCAAACAGTTTTTAACTTCAATATTTCCGATTCATTGTTGACAATGTTAAAGTTGAGTAATTGTCCGTTTTTGATCAAAGTGAACAATTAGTTTAAATGTTAAACTAAAAGCAGAGTCTTTGCAAAATAAAAAAAAAATTAGATAAGCAACGCGAGACAATCCATTTCAGAGAGGATAGCGACTGAAACAGACAGTATGAGCTGCAATTGCAAGGAACACAGGTACACCAGGCCTCCCATGGAATGACTGCTGTGTGACAAGGTAGGAGGAGGTGTGGCCATCCAGTGGCCCGCTGTTCTCAGGGCAGTGTGGAAAGGCATCCTCTTTGGGACATACCAAGGAGCTGAAGTACATCTACCGTGGGCTAGACTTCCATGCTCTCTGCTTAGAGCTGGTTCACCTCTCAGGAGTCATCTTCATCCTTAAGATTCTGGGGAGTGCGTGCTATGTCAGGCATGAGATGTGTGGTGGATTGAATAAGAATGGCCCCCCCATAAGATAATATATTTGAATGTTTGATCACCAGGATGAGAAACTACTTGAAAGAATTAGAAGGGTTAGAAGGCGTGGTCTTATTGGAGTAGGTATGTCTCTGTTGACGTAGGTTTGACCTGGTTAGAGTAAGTATGTCACTGGGAGTGGTCTTTGAGGTTCCAAAAGCCCACACCAGGCTCTCTGTGTGTGCATGAATCAGGACGTAGCTCTCAACTACCTATCCAGCATACCATACGTGCCGTATCTGCTGCCATGCTTCCTGCCCCAAGGACAATGGACTAATACTTGGAAACTGTAACGAATCCCCAATTCAATGCTTTTCTTAATAAGAATTACCAGGATTATGGAATCTCTTAATCACAGCAATGATTAAGTTGATGCATTTCAAAATTTGCAGCCTTCCAGTTGGAAAATAAATCCTTTCTGGATGACCACATCATGAAGGAGAAACCAATGAGCCAAAGTCCAAAGTTCTGCTTGGATAGTTTTTTGCTTTTTTCTGTGTGTGTGTAACAGCAAAACTGGGTTTAGAAAGCAAAACTGAAATCTATTTGGTGACCTTCAGGAAGGAGACTTCAAAGCAGAGATTTAATTGGAAATTGTAGCTACTTTCTTGGCTCTTCTGGAATATAATTCATTCATTGAGAATTAAATACAGCTGGTTATTCGGCTCTTGTTTCTACTGTTATCTCTGCAATACATTTCCTGACCTTTCCACAGACTTCGTTCAGTTCTTTGGTGGAAAAGGAATTTAATGATCCTGTGTCTCTGGGATTCTATTTGCAGCTTCCTTTAAGTTACTTACATCTCATCTCTAAGTCCAGCACTTCTTAAACTTTTACACTCACAATCTTTCCTATCCAAGAAAGTTTCACATGACCTTGGCCAAATACGTGGATAAAATAGGTATATAAATAACTTACAGACTATAAGTCATAAGCAGATTAATTTTAAGATAATTCCTTGATTTGCATTTGTTGACTATTAAAATGGAAACAAATTTGCACAGATATGTTTATTTATCTAACATGATACAATCCAAAGATATGCCAATTTGATACATGCTGAAGAATCATGGTAGGAAATACTAAAAGGGTTTTTTTTTTAATTTTTTATGTTTTTATAATTAAGCCATTGTGTTTCCATAAGAGCAGAGAGCTGTGTGTCCAGTTAAAAGACCGCAATGCAGACCATTCAGTAGCTGAGGTGTTTCAAGCATTATTTGTTCTGATGTTCCGAGTAATGGCATGCTCACCGCAAAGTTCATACGTTGAATAAAGTCCCACAATGCAGCATGGGCAAGCTCTACCAGAAACCCATTGGCTTCCTTGCACATTTGATTTTTTAATTATTTTAGGTCATGACAAGATCAGAAAATTTTATTGTTGCCAAATTTTTCATATCCATCCTCATGCTCCGTTACTTGACCTTATGTGAGTTCCCACAGGTTAATAAATATTGTCTTGACATTTAAGTTTGAACATTCTAAAAGTCTGTCTTGAACCATTTATCCAGTGTAGTGAATGATGTGTGTGTGTGTGTGTGTGTGTGTGTGTGTGTGTGTGTGTTAGAGGCTGAGGGTTACCATGAATTCTCGAGATTCCAGTGTACATTGATAAAATGCAAGTTACTTAGATTGAGGGCAGACAAATGTGAGAGAAGCAGGGACCCACAAGTCCAACGGCCCAAACTAAAAAGAAACCACACCCATTCGATCACGTTTTAACCACCCTTCTGCCTCTTACTTTCCTTCTCTGTGACAGAAAGCAGCATCAGTGTCAAGCACTTGGGCAAGATTACACCTGTAGCTGTTAAAGGCTGTTGCATACAGAAGCTATTTTCTTCTCTCTTTAGAGTTGTTTAACGACTTAAATATGACATAGAAATGTGAGTTATGGGCTCATCGGGTGTTTCAGTGGATAAAGGGGCATGCCACCAAGCCTGATGGCCTGAGTTCAATTCTACAAGATCTATCTATATGTTTGAAAGAGAAAGTCAGCTCCCCAAAGTTACACTCTGACTTGCACACACACACACACACACACACACACACACACACACACACAAACACACATACACACATACCATGGCATGCACATACACACACACACACATTTACAACAAACAAGAAAACAAATAAATAAGTGCTGTAATAAAAACATAAATTGAAGTGACTTGCAACAGTGAACAGAACCTGATTTGTTTCTCAGAACTCAGTGCAGCATCCTGTCTACACTGGGAGCTTACAAAAAACAAACTCTTCCTGGACAAGGAGACAAACTACAGGGACAGGTCAGGGATCTACTGGGATTTTCAAATAATGCCCGTGACATAGTCAACAAGGACTTTCAGCCACTGTCTTTATTAACTTTCAATTTTGATAACTTAGTCACAAAGACCCTCGTTGAGTCATATTTTGGCAATCTAAATAATCGCTAACCTCTTAACAAAATTGATTGCTCTGTTAAAGACAAACACGGAAGCCTTGAATGTTGACAGCGTTTAGTACAGACTACAGAAGAAAGCATCTGTGTCACGGTCCACACCCAGTAACGCCTCGAACTTGGACAGGCTAAGGAAAACAGAACTGCACATAGCCAGCAGCCTCTCCTGTAAGTTAGGTATCATTTGGTTTTATATATGAGTTTGTGTGTGTGTGTGTGTGTGTGTGTGTGTGTGTGTGTGTACATAAAGTTCTTATCCCATTGGTGAACCTAATATACAGTAGTCACTCAAAAATATTCATTGAGAAACTGAGTGGATCCAGTCCCATATATTTAATAATAAAACATATTAGTTTGGGTTTTATATGTAGGACTCCTTCCAAGGCAGAAACTTTGATCCTGTGATGTCTTTGTAACATTTACAAAACAGCTAATTCCCCCCTGTAAAGTTGTAAGGGAGAACCTATCGTTACTTATGAGGACTCAGCTGACATGGCCCATGGGGGTCCAGTCTTACTGGCTTGGAGCCTGCAGTGTAAGCTTCAGCTCCAGTGTCACCCAGTCTGGGCACAGCTGTTGGAACAAACATTTCTCGACTGGCCACGCATGATCCCTAGTCCTGAGTAAGTGGGCTGTTGCCATCTTTTCTGAGTAACAGGACTATAGTTCTACTTTTGTCTTGTCCAGATCCAGGCCACTATGAAGAGACAGTCTATACACATGCTGGCAGGAAGAGGCCAGGAACACTCTTTCAATGCAAGAGACAAACACATGCTTTCTCTGCAGCCTGGAAAAGTGTTATTTACTCTTTCACTCATACTATGAAGAAGGTCTCGCTGCCCTCGAGTGACAGCAGTCTCCTCTTAAGGAACCGAGTTGTTCTTCCACCTCCCTTTGACACCAGCCAGCATCTGTGCCATTGAGTTCTCTGAGTCATACGCCAGACAATTCCAGGGTACAGTCTCTAAGCCGGTTTCCTTGGCATGAGCCTCAGCCAGACCTGAGCTATTTCCTGCATGGAGAAGGCGGTTTATTTGCTTTGTTCTCTTGGGTTGATTAGAGTTTTCCCAAGGAACTTCACATGGCACCGCCAGCCCTGGGTGAGTGTCACCTCCTTTAGTGACACTCAGTAGGACCTCGGGATTAAGATTCATTTTCATTACTCCCTGTAGAACTCACAAACATCTGGGAAGGAAAGAAACTAACAATGACTAGCCTCTCCCTCCGCCGCCGAGGGTCTCTGGCAGAAGTGTCCACCGTGGGACTCTGGCCTCCTCATTCTCTATTCCCTAACGCACGCATTCCCACACTGGAGATGCCGTCTTCACTGTTTTTATTTCACATAGAAAAGCACTTTGGTCTATTTGGGGAATATTATTGGATGCTCAGACTTCCCTTACCCATCGTAGTACAATAAACCAGTGCAAAATTTTAGTGAGTTGAAAAAATAAGTCATGATTTTTTTTAAGAGTTCTTGAATTGACCATGGCCAGCTTTGTGAGACTTGATTAGAGTCTCTTCTATAGTTTCTGCCAACTGCCCTCCAAGGGCTCTTGGACCTGGATATCGGGGATGGCTTACCCACACAGATGGCCACTGGGGCTACTGAAGAGCAGCCTGGCAGAGCTTCTCTTTCTGCACAATTTTCTTCCTATGGCTTGTGCCTCTCAGAGCAAGATATGTGAGATAAGAATTCGTGTCCACTAACGAGGCCCAGGCAGAAGCTGCAAGCGACTCAGCATAGCGTCAACATCTTCGGGATTCTACTGGTTAACCAAGAATGAGAGAGTCAGCACAGATTTCACAACAAGTTCTACCAAACCGGAGGACCACAGGGAGGGATAGCTCATGGTGGCCCATTTCTGAGGTCTAATACAATGTCATACAATTAGAGGAGACTCAATCCACACTCAGACTGGGAATCTAACTGAAGAACAATTGATATGCAAATAGTGGCGTATAGCGGTTGGCACTATTTGCATAAAAGAGATCTGCCAGAAACAAAGTATCTGGACACAACAAAAATAAGATCAGGGAAGAGCCATGCATGCCAGTATCCAAAGGCAATGGAATAACGGGAGAACACGGATGTGGGGCCATCGATACAGAAATAGCCATGACAAGTACACTTAGACAAGCCAAATGTCAAGCAAAGGAAACAGCCCACTGTGTCAAATGCTCTGGAAAGACAGTTATGTGAAGCATGAAAAGTATTTCCACTGGATTGAACAGAGAGTGGTCATGTGTGACCTTGGTAGGGAGAGGTTTAAGGACCACAAAAAAACAAAGTAGGAAAAACTAAGGCAGGGAATAGTATCTAAGGGGGAAAAAGGGGGCAAAGAGAATCATCAGACAGAGGCCTGAGGAAGGCCTTATTATGGAGCCGCCCAGGGAAGGTGCTGTCTTCTCGGATGGCTTGCACACGTGGGTGGGCAGAGTGGCTCTAACGGTCGCTTCCTCACGACTCCTTGATGTTCTCTGTAGAGGTAGCGCGCAAGCTGACACGTGAGGGCGAGCAAGTGTGTACAATGAGTTGAGAGGATCATGAACTCATCTGGGGTGAGAGCAGGGGTGTGAGCAGGTGGGGAGCACATCTGGTGGGTTAGGGAGTACACTGGAGAGGAGCAAGCAGGCAGGTCGGGGAGCGATGCGCTCAGTACAAGCGTAATCCGTGAGGGTCGGGAAGTTTGGTCTTTCTTGGCTTGGTACTATGGTAGAGTTTCTATTTCTTCCAGTACGGCCACTGGGGAGGTGTGAACAAGACAATGGCGTGATTTTCACTCTTTCAAAAATAAACATGCACCAGCCCAGAGAGTCTACCCCTAGGCATTTACCCCAACCAAACGAAGGTATGTGTTCATAATAGCCACAGTGGGAGCTGGGGAGACGCTCAGCGGATAAGAGTGCTTGCGGCACCAGCAGAGGTGTGTGATTTCAGATCCTAGGCCACATAAAAAGCCAGATGTAGCTACGACCCAGGTACTGCAGGGCAAGCTGATACAGAGGGAGCATTGTAGCTTGCTGACTGCTAAACTCAGTGAAAAACGGTGAGGAGGAGGCAGGAGGATCAGAGCTTCAAGATCATTCTCAACTGCATAGTGAGTTTGAGTCTAGCCTGTGCTCTGTGAGATCCTGTCTCAAGGCAGAGAAAAAGAGGGAGAGGAGGGTTCTGTCCCTAGAAAAATAACTCATTTGATATTTAATAACTGTTGCAGGTGATCGTCTTCTTTTGATTTGCCGGTTTCATTTTCCTATTGGAACTTGTCTGAACACAGTGCGTGCTCTGATAACTTGGCCTAGACGCTAGCTCCTTAAGAGTCTTAATAAATGGTATGATTTTACTTATGTTTTTCTGACAAAGGGTTCGGACCCCTGGAGGCCTCTGTAATACAACACTCTCAGATGCAAGATTTTAACACAAATTCCCAACACCTTGGTTAGACTCCTGGTTTCTTTATCAAGCACAGCATACAGAGAGAAGCTCTAGATTAACAATGTAGGCAGGAAAATTGGGGGAGACATGAAAACCTGTCACCCGTGTCATTGTTTCCGCATTAAGCCTTGAGGAGTAGGAGAGGTGTCACTCTCAGCATCTCTGTGCTTGCCGAAGCTGCACCAGTGCCTGCAGCTGCACGAGCCACTCATCTGAGCTCACGGAAACGCTCACCCCCTCTCCCCCACCTGTGCGCCCCCTTTCCCTCAGTGGAAACAAGGCCGATGTTTGTTGAAGCTCAGTGGGAAATAGCAGCGAGCGTGATCTCGGGTTTGCTTTTTTCTTTTTAAGGTAACAGCTGATCGCTCGCTCGCTCGCTCGCTCGCTTGAGGAGTGAGTGCTTGACAAAGGATGAGGTGGCACCCTGAGCTCTGAGCGTTTCATTGAACCTTCATAGCAACGGCCCAAGGAGGTGGTAGCTGTTATTATCTGCCTTTTACAGGTGAAGTGTGTGATGCTCCCAGGTTAAGGCATCTGCCCAAACAAGCAAGAAAGAACTGGAGTTCAAAAGGAAGTCAGACCGCGGACACAGAAAGGCCTGCCGTGCCCTTGGCCTCACTGCCACCTCATGGAGCACGAGGAAGACCGATGGAACCCCTCTAATCTTCCTCAGCTGTGCAACTCCATGGCGGCTCCTCTGTTATGGGGAGCATTAGAATCAGTGGCTGTATCCACAGGCATCCAGAACAAGTACCGTGGCCTCAAGGCCTCCTATCTCCAGTGGGGCCAGAAGCATGTCCATCACCAAGTCATGCCTGGCTTAAATCCACAGTAAGTTATCTGCCGAATGTTTGGAGCCCCGTCTGGGTATGATCTGGCTGAAAGAAATTGGAGGGAAAAAGGAGAAAGAACAGCTAGGTCTAAATAGAAAAAGGCTGGACCACAATAGAAAAGGGTTCACAGATGTGGGTATGGATGGGAGGCAATCAGAACCTACCGAGTTTCTGACTTCCCATTGGTCCAAACCCATCGGACCCCGCCCTACTCCTCCCCGCTTGAAGGCGAACACCAAAGCCCAGATCCCACCTTGCCTGCTGCCCTCCTGTGACATCAGTGGCGCTCACTCCGGGATGCTTCGCGTGATGACGGCTGTCAATCATTATTTCTCTGGTGCTCTTGCTAGCGCCGTGCTCCGCTGAGCACCAAGGAAAGAGCAATCCTCCCACCCAGCCCAGAACACGAAGACTACGGCCAATGGTGGGCTGCTCTGCCCCGCATGCCCACTCAGACATTATCCAAGGAGTCCCACAGGGCCGGGAGCTATCGATTCTCTGAGAGGCTTTAAGAGCTGATAGGAAAATTAAGTGTCAAGCTTTGTCTAGCAATACAAAAGTAATCTTATTGTTTATTTTAAGGCATAAAAGTCAAGTGAATGTCAATAAAAATATTTGTAAAGATTTATTTGATGTACCCCAATGTACAAGCCAGAGTCCACCTCCCCACCCCCCACCCCCACTGAAGGGACTGTGAGGGTGTGGAACAACGGACAGAATTCGGGTAAGACACAAAACACAGAGAAGATAGACTTCATTACGGAGTAAAGTGGGGTACCTTTATGTGATGAGGGTACCTTTAAGGGCTCTCATGGTGTGAGATTTGACAATGGTCAGAGAAGCCACTGTGCTAACCCACATGCTGAGGAAGACTTTATACTAGGCAAAGACAGGGGTCATGAAGGGGTCATCCAGTCCAGGTGATCAACAAGCATCCTTAGATTAGCTCTAAAAGACAGGAAGCTGGCGTGTCTTTGTTCATTACCAGGGAACTTGCTACTTCGTCGTCATCTTAGGATATTTTCGGTAGTTTTGGATGCCATGTCTCCACCCGGGGCCAGAAATACAGCTCACATCCTATTCTTTGACCCTAAATCCTATAACAGGCCACATTAAAAAAAAAAAAAGAATTTAAAGGGGGGGGGCAATCTATACAAATGTATTTCCTCTGTTCCTTAATGGACGCCAGCAAAGCCACGCTCTCTCTGCCTTCCTCCTCGTTGCATGGTATTTTGAATGTTAAGGAGCGGCTGCTCTCACGCTGCTTCCATCCTTTCTCAGGGCATTTCAGACTCTGAGGAGAGGCAGCCATGGTAGTTTCCTCTGTGTTACCAGGGAAACAGGAGTTAAGGTCCAGAGTGGATTATGAGGGAGGGGGGTCCAACTTCAGTGACCCAGAAGCTCACTCTTTTCTAACTAACTACATACCATGTTGACCTTCATTTTTAAAGTAGTAAAGTGTGAAGGGAGAGAAGAGATGTCTCTGAATAAAGACTGAAACATCAGGGAAGCAAGCTGAAGGACTCTTCTAACGAGGTGGAGAATGTGAGCCCCGGTCTGAATTGCTCTGACCTGGACAGGAAGGCGTATGATTATTCAACAGAACTCGGCTTCCATCCCAGGCATGAAGGAACACCCAATTACTCTCCGACCCAGGTATCCAGTAGCCTTGGCGTGGCCCTGATTGGCAGGAGAGGTGTATGTGGATGTGTCCATTCTATTCTGTTCAGGACATGCAGCCAGCATCCTGCACACGGGTAGCCAGAGACCACACCCAGGAGTGGGGCGGGCCATCACACAACTCCAGAGCTGCCATTTATAGGTGTACAACTACTTTCAACAGCCTCACAAATACCCACAGAGTTGTATCTGAGCCCTCGCTTTATTGACTGACCCACTGAATTAGTAAGCAACTCAATGGGTAAGTGACGCTATATTCCTTTCTCACTACAGCGGTTTCATTGTCTTGGCTTTGCACTTCCTTCATTCTTCATTCAGCTGCTCCAGTCTCCAAGTTAGCAGGAGCCATCTTAGCACGGAGGATGAGTCCCGCCCTGTGAGTAGCCCCAGATTGTCCTGCCCAGTGTCATCTAGTGTGTCTCCCACTTTTCTGCTCTGGGGCACAGTCATATCGTCAAATTCACAGTGGCACATTTCTCCTGGTGCGGATGCACACACATTGTTCCTATAACCATAAATAATGATCAGGAATTTTGTGGATACCCCTTTATTGGAATTTGCCTGGTGGTGTTTGTTTTTTTTTTTTATCATCGTCATCATCATCATCACCCCCACCACCACCACCACCACCACACTGTTCAATGAATTGCCATACTGTTCATCCAAAGTATGGATAAGTTATATGAACGTGTTTTATCATAATTAATAGGGATCTGGCTGAAGTAGCATTTGCATCTTCTCTACTGTCCGACTACTGTCTCTCCTCTCTGTCTCCCCTACTGTGCTCTTTGGAAGGACAGCATCATCATGGTTCACAATCAATAGACAGGGTTATGCTCGACTTCCTCGAAAGGGAACATCTAATCCAAGTTATTAAAATCAAAATTCGAAAGCAGTTATGTCCTCTTAAAAACCTGTTTTCACTCATAGATTTCTGTAATACACGTGGTTTCTCCACAGTAGATCTGCTTGACTTCCGCAGTCAATAAAAGTAGTGTCAAAACATTTCTTTCAGAGGACTTACCGCCTAAGTTTGAATTATTTGCTATATTTTAAACATGCAGTTGGTAGTCTTTCTTTACTATCTACAGAAAATAAGGAATGTCTGTTTTTGTGTAAGGATAAACATAGTCTGGAAAGATTAGTAGGCAGTGAACACGGTTGTGGTCATGCAGGACCATGTGTGTTAACACGTGTGCCTAAGAGAGGTGCAAAAGAAGTTTGGTTTGATCAAGGGCGGCTCACTCTCAAGGATTTGTTCTTCAAACCCCTCAAGCCCCACTCCAGCAGGATTTGACCGCCACAATCCAAGCAAGAACAACGACTTTTCTCTATGGCGCCTTCGATGTCTGTCCTTTAGTTAATATAAACACAGAGTCTGGCTTTGCCTAGCACTGATTCAGCAACTCTTTAGATTAACCATCTTTTGATAAAAAGCAAAATACTGTGTTTATAAAGTCGATGTGTTGTAAAAAACAGAGACGTCTACCACAAACAAAAGAAAGTGTCCAGCTGGTGAAATCCGCAGGGTAAGAATGCAGCCAACCGCATCCAACTGATAAAAAGCTCAGGCCTGGTGGTTTCACTTCATCCAAGAGTCTTCTTTCCCAGGCTTATTTGGGTATGGGTACAGACTCACCCAAAATTCTTTAAAGTAACAACAACCTTTTTATCTTTAGCTGTCCCTAACAACTAAACAGTTAAGTCATGGCTCCCTGGCCTGAATTTGCTCCTTGGAATTTCCCTAAAAAATGTTTTCTCTGGAACAGAATTTCCCTGAGAGAAAAAGGAAGAAAAGCAATGAATTCACACATTGTTTGTTGGAATAGCTGGATCGGTCAGAAAAAAAGGGAGTGAATGTACCTAATAGTTAAACTTTTTCAAAACTTAGAAGGGGCGTGGCACGGCAGACAGAATGAGTGACATCACAGCTTCTCCCTGGTCATTTCGCCCGGTGCAGAAGTGGCCACCTATGTGGCATTTTATGGTCACACATGATTTCCCACGTCTGCACAGATGATGCCAAAATGACATCTCAAGGGACACGGGACATCCAGCACGTGGTGCCAACAACAGCAGAGGCTCCTGAGTGACTGCGAGGACACAGAGCCGAGATGCCTGCACCGTGGGAAAGGTGTGCAGGACTGGTTTTAGTGTTTGATAAAATATGAGTCTGGAGTGCAGGGAGTTATACACACAAGTTAAAAATAGTTACAGACAGTGTAGTCACTGGTTAGTGCCGAGAGAGAGGGGAGTGCAAGTAGTCTTTGTCTTTTTCTTGGACTCAGCTGTACGCTGAGAGTTTTCCTAATTAATCTTTATTTAATAGGGTAAATCAGCACACTTCTCCCTCTCCTGTTGAATTTTCTTTCTCTTCCCACTCTATAAATGTAATATCGCCATTCTCTATCTGCATCCAAGTGGAAGGAATTCAGCCTCACTTGATAATGGTGTCTGGGAGGTGCTGGGATTGATTGAAGGCCACGGCAAAAGAAAAAAAGAAAAAGAAAAATTCCATTTTTTTTCCTAGAATAATTTTTAAAGGCCCCTGAAGGTTTATATAATAATCTGGCAAGTTCCCAGACTGTTTTATTTACAACATCTGTTATCATTGGTGGTCATAAACATTGCTTTCTTCCAAGCAAAATGAGAAGTATGCAGTACTTGCTGATTAATCCACATAACTAAAATCCTTGAACAGATAAAAAGTTTATCGAAGTCCCTTGGGAAGGATTGAAGAGAACCGTGTGCATTTAGCAGGCAAATGTTCTCATGTTCCGAAGAGCATTCAGTGGCTTGAGTGCTGTCTGTGTTGTAGACTCAGAAAGCCTTCTAACGGAGAGGCTTTACGGCCTCCTGTCTGATCAGATGGGGGCCCAGTGGTGATGCTGTCAGTTTAGCGGAGGAATGAGCCTGTCACAGGCACGGAGTTGCTTCTCAAGTCCATTCCTGGGGTCAAGGGCAGCTGGACAAGGTACGGAGATGGATGGAGCAGTTGAGGGCTCAGGGAAACAGCCACAGATCTGACAGGAACCAATTCTCAACTTTCCAGAGGCTGGAAAACTCCCTGCCTGTGGAAAACTGTTAGGAACATTAGTTCTAGCACAGACCTCTGACCCCTTACTACCCGGAGGAACCACTCAAAGAGCTGGTTGAAGCGTATATCCCTACACCCATGTCCAAACATGTGCATTTCGTTAGTCTAGAGCGTGGTGAGGATTTGCATTTTTAACAAGTTCCAGGTATCAACGACGACAGCATGAGGATCGCACTTTGAGGGTAAGACCAGATGGCCCGAGCTCCAGCGCTGTCCCTACCACTTACCGTCATCGTCACATGGGTCCTTCGGTCAGCTTCTCCGTGAACTGAGATAATGACTTCCTATTTCATAATGCTTTGCGCCGGGGTTAATGGGGCAAGCCAGGTAAGCAAGAGAACAAACCTGAAAGCAAGTTCAATGCATAGATATTATGTTTGTGAGATACTTTATATAGTACTTCATCTCACTCTCCAGATTGAAAGATAAGGCTCTGTTAGACTGAATAACTGCCTGATCACCCCTGAGGGTAGAAGAGAGAGAGAGAGAGAGAGAGAGAGAGAGAGAGAGAGAGAGAGAGAGAGATATTGATTTCTGGGTGGGTGCCCAGGCTATCTCAGGGCACGAGGCTGAGATGTCCTGCAGCATCACGCAAACGCTGAGCACTGTCACGCAGTCTGAAGCACATGACCTTCATGTAGGAAATGAATCTTTTTTAAAGGAGTGCGAGAGGGATGCAGACATTGGTGAAGCCTGTGCCCCACCTCTGCCAAAGGCAGAGAACACACTGTCCAGGGTCATCGAGACGGGAAGTCGGGGCCGTACTGAACGAGGGGCCTGGGAGGGTCCTCACTGGTATGCTGGCACTACTCTGTCCCCGCAGATGAGAGGACTGACGATGTTGCGCATAGATAGTGCTCGATTCTCAGAAGCACAAGGAGGCCGTGTGCACAATCGCCATCCCAAGCTTCCAACAGGACACTTGGGGAAGCCCAGTTCCAGCCAAGATCGTGTCTGTTTCTGACTGCTGAGACAGAGAAAGATCTTTAACGTTTGCTTTAATAAAATGCACAATTATGCATTTTAAAAAAAAAGTACAAAACAAACTATCTCCTGAGCCGATAGAACATGATATGGTCTTTGTTTTTGTTTGGGGGATTTTTGTTTTGGTTTGGTTTGGTTTGTGTTTTCTTTTCCTTTTTTGCAGAGCAGTTGACAGGGTAATGACACTCAATCCTGCGTTAGCAGTTCTCCTACACCGGAAATCAGGGGAAAGGATGTTCTCCTCACATCCTCGGTAAGCCTGAGCTTTGGGAAACTGGAATACCAGGAGGAACCCAGATTCTTGGAACACTGTGTTCAAAGAAGTCCTGAAAAAATGTTTAAAACTGATGACATTCATAAGATTCCAACAATACTTACATAATATCAAAACTTGCTTTGAATTGTATCAAACTGACAGCCGTCGTAGACTTCCTGTGCTCATTGTGCCTCGTGTTTACAGAGCGTAATAAAGAGCCAGAGTGTCAGGGTTGCCTTGCTTTTTAGAGTCATTATGACTATTTGGTCCTATGGTAAAGCGGCACCATTCACAGGCTCATCAGAACTGAGACGTTCCTGACAAGGAAATTTTAAAAAAAATAAAAGTATTCCTTCAGATAGATTTTAAAAAGGACCTGTCATTGAGGGGAAAGAGAAATATTCTGACAATAAAAGTTTCACTAGATATGGAAAATAAGCTGTGTATGAAGAAGCTAGTTTGAGAGAGAGAAAGGAGGATTTCTGGATGGGGGGGTGGGGGTGGGGGGGCTTGGCGGCCACCAGCCTGGCTCTATTCAGTGAAAGTTCCTGTCTCAATGGGTAAAACCAAGAATGAGAGCAGACCCTCAACACACTCCCTCAGCCTCCAGACACATACATGTGCACACACCACACACAGAGACATACAGAAATGAGAAGGGGGAGAATAAAGAGACAATTTCACTGTATATTAAAAAAAAAAAAAAAAAACATAAGCGTGATTGATCCTGATGACACAGGCTTGAATTCTTAGCACGAAGAAGACTGAGGCAGGAGAATTGTAAACCACACATCAGCCTAGGCTACACAGTGAGATCCTGTCTCAACAAAGTAAAAACAATACAAACAAACAAAAAAATAGCAGCCTGTAGTCAGAAAAATGCATAGAATATACTGTACCATCCGTACCTGTACCATCAGGTCAAACTATACCCTGACCTCTCTCCTCCTCCTCCTCCTCCTCCTCCTCCTCCTCCTCCTCCTCCTCCTCCTCCTCCTCCCCTTCTTCCTCTTCCTCCTCTCTTTCCTCTCCTCCCTGATCCCATCCCCATCCCTCTCCCCATTCCCTCTTCTCTGTATCTTTCCCTGGTCCTGTTTGGCTTCTATTTCTGCCCATTGCCTGCCTTGGGCTCTGTGGGTCTCTCAAAACCCTATTTTACCTTGTGGTTTGGGTTGGCTCTGACACTCTCAAGAACACCTATTTTCTGCTGTGCTTCAAAATTTACCAGAGTCCCACTCCCAGCTCTCTCTCCACATTACATAATCTTTGGAAATTTATATCTCACCCCAATGGCTCCCATGACTCTGCCATCTCCCCCATGACTCTGCCATCTCCCCCAAATCTCACTCAGCTAACAAGTAGCAAGAAGCACCCTTCCCTCCCCATTTGGGGGTGGGGGCAATGGATGATACAAATGATCGCAGAATTGTGGTTAAATATTTTGTTCATCTTATGTTAGTTGCTTGATTGTGCTGGGAATTGAGCTCAGAGCTCAGGACTTACTAAGCAGGTGCTCTGCTGCTAAGCTGCTGGGAAGCCCTTGGTCAACCCCATTAATGACATATTGTAACTCCAAGTCATGAAAAAAAAAGGCCAGGAAGGGACAATGTTTCAATACAAACTGCCAAGGTCTGCAGATAGTCTCAACTACATTTTAAGCCTTTGCTCTTTGTTCTTCTCTGGACTTACCTTCTATTAGATCAAATTCACCTTCAATTATACTTAAATCCTATTTTATGCTATTATATATTATATATATTATATTATAAATCTAGATCAAACTTATATCCTAAAGCAACATATTTCATCAATGGAGACCATCTAGACCTCTTCCCGGGCTCACTTTGTTGTAGAGGCAAATGCTTTGATCCTGTTGTTATAGCTTATTTATTGTATTCGGGTTTGTTTATCTGTTTGTTTGTTGTTTGTCGAAGGCTGCTCACCAGCAGGTACAGGTCACCATCCAGGTAATCAAGTACTCAATGCTACTTTCCCTGAAAGAAATGCTTTAAAGAAATCAAGCCAGCCACAGTTTTCCCAGGAGAACTCTTGTTCAGCATTCGGTTGCATTCTTCTCCCTATGGCCGAGCCCCTTTGGGTCTCTCCTTTGAATTCTAACTGAAGAATAACCCTAGACAGTTCTCTTTTGTAAGCTTCAAGAGTGACCTATCTACAATCACGTCAATGATTCCCTTACCAGAATTCAACAAAGAATTTCTCAAATAGCAAAGTACAATATGATCTTCATCTGCAGATAGAATTATGTCCTTGATAGCTCAGCTCTGGCCGCTGTACTAGCTAAGCCAAATAATAGCGATTGATTGCATAAATTTGGCAGAAAGGACTCCGCATTCCTTTCTCTAGAAGTCTCCAGGACGTCTAGTTCAAAGCTTCGCTGAGCGTTTATAGCCACCAAGTTTCGTTTCAAATCAAAGATGCCCTGGGCAATAACTGGGCAGTAATGCAGTGCCACCTAGCTTCTCTCGTAGGGTTGAGTCCATCCCCAGATGTTCTCAGTCACCGAAGAAACTGGGTTGTCTTCTGCGGTGTGCCAGGGCTTTCTGAGGCAAAAACGGGCAAAGGAAGAGACTTCTCTATGTCTATCCCTCCAGGGACAACTGATCATTGAGATGTGCCCTAGAGTTAGGCAGGATCCTCTACAGCAGTAGTTCTCAACCTTCCTGATGGTGGGATCCTCATGTTGTGGTGAGCCCCAACCAAAGCATTCTTTCATTGTTGCTTCATAACTGTGATTCAGCTACTGTTACAAATTGTAATGTAAGTGTCTGATGTGCACAATATCTGGTATGTGGCCCACAAGGGGTTGAGACCCACGGGTTGAGAACTTTTGCTTTACCAACCGGTTAGCTTATCTTAGGTTTGACTTCTCCCGTCATGCATTTCTTCTACGCACCCCCACCTTAAGCGCAAGCATCTCTATTTCTGTAGAGTATGCCTTCCCAGCCTAAAATCTCCTTGTCCTTCACTCTCTCAAATCTCCCCACACATTCAGGCTTCCCTTTCTTCATCAGCCTTCCCTAAGTACACTGAGCCACAGTCCTAATCTCCTATCTGCGCTAAGGTTTATCTTCACGCCTCTGTTAAATCTTCTGTTACTCTGCCAGAGTCATCCTGTTCCAGGCATGGACCTGGGCCTCACCTACTCATCCTCCAAGACTGTCGCATTTCCTATCAGATAAACCATACTGCAGACTCCGTGGTGTTCCCGTAACAGTGTGCACACCGCCTCTGGCAGACATCCCCGGGAGGCTCCGAGCAGAAGATGCATTCTAGTCTTCCGATTCATAATTTACGTTGTTGCTGAATGAATACAAGATTGAACGAATAAAGCACAGCTGTTTATTTGGTATCGTTTCTCCAACTAGTCTACATTTCTAAGAGAACTGGCTGCATCTGGACCCAATGACAAACGACCGCTTTATCTTTTTTTTTTAACCCCATAAAAATATGAAAAGATTGGATCCAGTTTTGTAGACCCAGAACAGAGAAATCGTGGGGGGGGATGATTGGGGAATGGTTGGGGGGGGAGGAATTATGGGAAGTATGGTGGGGGGGGAACTGGGAAAGGGGAAAGCCTTTGGAATGTAAACATAGAATATAGAAAATAAAAATTAAAAAAAAATATGAAAGCAAAATCCCAGCGAGTTTGTTCTCCCCCTCAGTCAACCAGCCTCCTTTTTTTTTTTTTTTTTTAAGATTTGTTTATTTATTATATGTAAGTATGCTGTAGTTGTCTTCAGACACTCCAGAAGAGGGCATCAGGTCTTGTTACAGATGGTTGTGAGCCACCATATGGTTGCTGGGATTTGAACTCAGGACCTTCAGAAGAGCAGTCAATGCTCTTAACCACTGAGCCATCTCTCCAGCCCCTCAACCAGCCTCCTTTAGGCTCCTACTTTCACTCCGGGCTACGACTTGCTTTTATTCCACTGGGGGAAATAAAGGAAGGGAAGCAATCGGGATTTCTGCCAGCATGGAAGGAAGATGAAAATTAGAAAAGTCAGCTGAGGTTAGCTGGAAACCTGGAGGTCAGTCACACAGCACAACACACAGCGAGGCTCAAGCACACGCCTATGACTCTGCTGCCTGGAGCCAGAGACACAGCCTTTAGTGGCCCAAAGGCATCAGAGACAGAGAGGAATCAGCCCACACAGACACAGCCCCGGACTCTTCTCACATTAGGCAGAGTGACCACTTTAAAATGTCACCCAACTGTTGGCCATCCTCCAGTGACAGCATAAGGGAAAAGCTGAGACAAACTTAGATTCCTCCCCTGGCCTCCCTCCCCCACTTACCTCCCTCCTGCCTGCTCGCTCTTCCTCAGATGCAGGGATTGCTGGTATAAACCGCCATGCTATCCCCTTCACCCAGTCCATGAATTTTCTAGTCTCTATTTCCCCGACCACACGCCCATCTCTTGCTGTATCCCGGTCTTATGTAATATAACCTCAGCTGTGGTCTTCTCTGGCTAACAAACCCAGGCTACCCCATTCTCTCTTCCCTTTATCTTACATCAAAGCTGCCCATCGACATTAGGAATCACTTTTATACCTGAAATATCTTTAGCTTTTGCCCACAAGAATATGAATTTTAAGGAGGAAAAAGCTTTTCATTTTCATTTCCATAAAGATACTGTCTTAGATCTGAATCTTGAGAGAATAATGTTCCGTGCACGGGTCCCCTTATCTTTGTGTGTAGACTAACTACTGTGAGAAGCCTCATATTCTGGTTCATATGATAAAGATCCCCCCCCCCCCGCGCGCCCCTTGCCCACAATCTTGTATGTTCTGAGTGTTCCCATCCAGGAGGCCCAAGGAGTGGCCAGGCTTCCAATCCAGCCACTACACCATCCCCGACAGGACCTTGGAGTCTGTCTCCAAGATTCTCTACGTCTGGCTGGAGATGGGGAGCTAGAGACTTAAAGACTATTACCCAGGGAGTTTGGGGAATCACATCTAGAGTGATGCAGACAGCTTTCATACACACTCCTCCCACCACACTAACCTGTCACTAACCCGTATTACTTGGAGGGAGCCTAGCCACGCCTGTGGTGCCCTGGGGAAAAGGAAGTGGGGTTTGGTGAACACACAGCACACTAAGTCCGTCATGTAGCATAGCGATTGGGTGAGCCACATGACAACCTGTAAAGGAGCTAAAGGCACTCTGGGAACGAGGGGGAAGGGCAGACTAGGACAAAGCAGGGCAGACGCAAAGAAGAGCCTAGACATAGCAGCACATCTCAGGAAGGTGAGGTTGCAGAAGGGGATGGGCATAGGCTGTGGACTGAGAAGGCGGAAGACTGGGGAGATGTGTGGAATCTGGGTCATGAAGGACTCAGTCTGCAACGCCCAGATGTTCAGACTCATCCTACACGAAGTGGGAGCCAGTGGAGGTTACTACAGGATGAGACAGGGAAAACAGGATTGCATGCACATCGTTTTTAAAAGATTCCCCTGATATGGCTGTAGGGAGGATGAAATTTGGGATTCAGAAAACGCAGACAAGATGCTTAGATAGGGATCTGTTGCTAAACTATAAGAACCGTTGGAGATGGCCACCCAAACAAGGGTGTGGGGTAATGTTTGTTAACATCTGGCTGATTTCGGGGAGGTCTCACGAACACACACTGCATTCAGGGAGCTGAAGGCTCTAATATCATTAAGGGACTTAAAATTCCATCAAATAAAGGGGATAATAAAAATCACATTTTAATTAAATTTCTAATTAGATTTTCTAAAACCTGCCATTAAAATATACAAGTCAAACTAGATGAATAAAACATCTTCCCATCAGAGTTAAGAGATTACTGGGGTGTGTGGCAGGGAAAACTGGGTGGGGGATGCACTGGATTCTCACATTGATCATGAGCACAAGAGGGAAGAAAGTGAGAAACACCTCCCAATACCTATTCCAAAGATATAATTCTAATTAAAGAGCCAGTAAGGACTTACTGTGCGTCGTAACACTGTATCCCTCTCCACCAGCATTATCAATATCATCCTTTCATTAACAAGCAATAGCTGTTTCCATGACCTGACTGTGAATTTTTAAATGTTTTCTCTTTATAATGAAAATCATTTCCTCTCCTTTAACCATTACTAATCCACAATAACGTTGATCTAAGATAATTAGATATATAATATAGATACCTTAAAGCTGTAGCAGAAAAAAAAAGAAACCACTTATCACTCTGGAAAAAAATTAGAAAAGTCTTAGGGAAGAGAGAACAAATTAAAACATCAGAAGTATTTTGTAAAACGCTTTTCACAAATCTAAAATGTCTGGAATAATTCTTTCTATTGTATTGAAATGGGGCAATTATGAGTAACTTATTTTTCTCTATCAAACTCTCTGAGTACTTTCCTAGTAAAGTAAAAAGAAAGAAAGAAAGAAAGAAAGAAAGAAAGAAAGAAAGAAAGGGAGGGGAAGGAAGGAAGGAAGGAAGGAAGGAAGGAAGGAAGGAAGGATGAGTAATGACTGGATCACTTTTTGAAAATTAATTATTATTCATAAACTTATCACAACTCTAGAATTCTGACTGGTCCCCGTGATTTACATTTTGCTGGCATGTTGCCTTATCATGATTTGCATTAAGGCTCTAACATCAGCACCAATACATCCTAATCTGTTTTAAGCCATCCTCAATTAACCTCAAATTCTTTTCACTGTGTCTAATGCCCGAACTCAAATCCAGGGTTTGGCATCTCTTACTTGATTGACATACTATCCGTAGGACCAGCGCAAATACCTTTTGCTTGTTCTCCCAACTCTAGGGCCCCCCTCTCTCCACTTCCCTCCTACCCTTACTTTCCCCCCCCCTTTCTTTTCAGGGAGGCTTGCTGAGACCCCTTGCTAGCATTTTCCAGCGCCAGTGTTTGCACAGTTTTAACTCGGACCTATACCGAGCTGTGCTAAGCTTGCTGCTGAGTTGTTCCATGGATTAAACCAAAATTGTTTCCGTGACACTAGCTGGGGGTTAGCTCTGGTGTGGCAGGCGTTTGAGGAGGACGCTGATTTGGCAATGGGTGACAATGAGATGCAGACCTTTAAGAAAAGCACAGATAATCCCATCCTTCCTTGGTGAGCTCTTATACTTTCAAGTCCTTAAGCAGCACGTATAGACAAAGGGCTTCCAACTGCTCATATTTAGCCTGGACTTCTTCAGTCTCATTGTTATACTCACCCACTCCACATCTCTTGTTGCGGTCAAATCACCATTTAAAATGTATGCAGTATGGCCCCAAACAAGCCTCTAATCTTCCAAACCTGCTTCTCCCCCAAGTTTTAACTTATAGTTTATTTATTTTGGTTTTTCAAAACAGGACCTCTCTGTGTAGCCCTGGCTGTTCTGAACCTGCTCTGTAAACCAGAGCTGGCCTTGAACTCAGAGGGATTCACCTGCCTCTGCCTCTGCCTCCTGGAGTGCTGGGATTAAAGGCATGTGCAGCCACTGCCCAGAAAAAATCATTTAATTTGATTTTATATACATGGGTGTTTTGCCTGCATGTGTGTGCCTGTGAGGACACTGGATCCCCGACCTTGGAGTTACAGAGAGCTGTGAACTGCCCTGTGGGATTTACTCTGCATCCTCATCCCAACCTTATGTTGCCTCTGTATTATCATCTCCTGTTTGGACTCCCAGCAAATGAATCTAGTTCCTTACACACTCGATGCCATATTCTGAAGGACTGTGCCAATCTCCAATAGAATATAGAATTAAGGCATAGCATCTTTAGAAAATGACTAGGTTGTAACAGCAGAGCCCTAACTTCGGGGTTGTTAGAACTCCTAAAGAGGGGATCAGAAAGCTAGCCCTCTGTTACGTGAAGGACCATGGAAAAGGCAGTACTCATGGGCCAGAGGAACAGCCCTCACCAGTCAACAGGTCATGCTCCTCCTAATCTCTGAAACTATGGAAAGTAAATCCCTGTTGCTTATAAGCTCCGCAGTCTAAAGTGTTTTCCTATAACACCCCAAGGGACTAAAACATTAGCCTCGCTCTTGCCATAACATCCCGTCTCGAACCCTTCCCCAGCTATGCATGGCTCTAGAAGCCCTCTAGCTGAAGCCCATCCTCCCTGAGGCATCATCTCAACCCTGGAACTGTGCTGTATGTAACTTCTTCGTGCTTTATGCCCTCCATAATACTTATCACATACAATGTAGTATATGTGGACACCTTGTTAGCTCCCTCGACCAGATTGTAAATTTCATGAAAGCAAAGACGCAAGGCTATATTTACAGAATAAATAAATGACTTTGTGGATAAATAAAGGAATAAATTGTTCAAAGAAAGGGCAGACTACTTCCCAATAAAGAAATAAAGATTTGTGGTTAGACTAGGCTTGAGTTGACCCTTGAATAATTGGTAGAATTTAGACAATAAAAGATGGACCATGGAGTCGCATGTTTCTTCCAAACCAGTGAAAGCCTATGACCCCAAATGTAGCTCATACGTTATACAATGATATCCCTAAACACATTTATACTTTCAATATAAATACTAATAACGTTATAACATTAGCATTAACTAATAGTTAACACATTTTAAAATTATCCTTAGAGAAGTATCTGAATGCATAAAAAAGGAAGAATCAAATGAAGCCTTGTAAGATGCTTTTCCAAGTCTCTGGGCATGCTCAAAAGGCCCTAGAGGAAAGTAGAACTGAAAACGTGGAAAGCATTTCTCCTTTCTGGTAATAAGTCAAACCATCCTCTGATGAATCTGAGGTATTTTTTCATGTGTTCAGAGACAAAGATGAAGGAAAGGAGATGCTTTTAGACAAAGTGACAGCAGACAAGACCCCAGGGAGCACACAAACGTCAACAAATAACACTGCAAAGATGAATCCTTGCCAATTTAAAACACCCCAAAGGGACTGTCCCAGCACTGGCTGAGTATTCTTCAACTGTTTTTTATTTTCTTTTTTGAAATTATAATATAATCATATCATCTTCCCCTTCCCTTTCCTCCAAGCCCTCCCACATTCTCCTCCTCGCTCTCTGGATAGGGTTGAGGCCTCTGACTTTCCTCCATCCACTTTGGCATGTCTATTGGTATTGGCCGAGCTCAGCTCATGTTTAAGCATCCATGTTGGTGAGATTTTTATGGATGTACCTTCTGACATTACTAGGAGGCATACTCTCAAAATAAACTTCCTGATCCTCTAGTTTCCATACTCTGACTACCTTCTCTGACTGTAGTGTTCCCTGAGCTTTAGATGTGGGGGTTGTTTTGTAGATATAAACTACTGGGTCTGGGATCCACAAGCAGGCATCTTGATTGCTTGCAGTTGCTATACTACTATTCATCTGTAGCAGAGATGTTCCTACATCTAGCTATGGTTATAAGGACAAATATTTAGATTGTGATTAAGAATTATTCTGGTTTAGTAAAGTTTTGGGTTCTCTTCCAAGATCAATGACTTCACTAGCCCTGGGTACTTGGCTCTGTTTCTAGTACCAGGCGTGATTTTTCTCTTCTTGAGTGGGTGTTAAGTCCAATTAGAGAGCTCTTGGTTATGAGCAAGTTATGTATGCCACGATTGCATGCTTACGGTTACCATGCCATGCTGGTCATTGTGGTCCATGGGCATCATGGCTGCATAGGGATTTTGGTTGGCTTTTTCTTTGGAAGGTTTCATGGTGCCTTCTGGTGCCATGAAAACTGTCCCTGAGGCAGCAGTCTTTCAGGTCAGTTCCAGCTCCCAGGCTTCTGTGTCTGACAGTCATGGTACCTTCAGAAATAGGGACTTACCTTTAAGGGGTAACCAAGGTTAATCTGCTGATTATTCTTTGTTCTCTTGATGCTAAGTGACATATCTCCTCCACAAGATCCAGAAGATGCTATGATTTATCTATGCCACAGAAACATGATACCTAAATCCAAATGTTGTGCTGAGGGAAAATTGGGAGTTGTTTTGACTAAGAACTCATTTTCCAGAAGTAGAGTGAATGTGTATATATATGTGTGTATATATATATATACACATATATATACATATATATATACGTCACTTCATCAGGGTCACAGAGAATGTTTAGTGTCAGATCCTGGAAAAAACACAGGGCTCTGGCTGCTTGTCCAATTCCCTCTTTCCTCCAGGCTGACAACTGTCCATAGTATGACACACGTTATTGAGCAATGAAATAGGTCAGGTGGCCAGTACTCTGTGGTATATTATCTCATGCAGGAGACAGAGCTGAGATCCTGGCTTACACATCACTTTCTATTGGAAGTTCAAGATTGGGCCAACAATAGTTCATTTCTTTCATTTTATCAAATGTTCACAAGACTCCTTAGGCACTGTGTTGGACCAAGTCAACAATAGATGCAATAGTCATACTCTGCCTTCCTGGAACTTATATTTTGGAGAGAAGGGCAAAAAAACCCATGACAGATAAAACTGTTAAATATTGTCATGAATGACGTGCATGAAGCAAAGGATAACTTAGCATTAAATGCCTATTGCCTTCCTCAAATGGGGGCCAGAAAACGTTGCTGAGATCTGTCACGGAGGCAGAGTTTAGAATAGGTAATGGAGTTAGACACTGGAAGATTCTAGGTCAAAAGAAGAGAGGTAAAAAGCTCTTGAGAGAGCAGGGAGACAGAAGGCCTGCCTGTATAGAACTTAGGGTCGGACAAGGTGACCTGAAATGAGGTCAGGGTAGAGGCAAGGCCAAGACAAGTGAGACTTGAAAGAGCTGGTTTGGAGCTTGAAATTTCAGGCAAATATGTAGAAAGCCATTAGCAGATTTCGGTAGCATGATCTAATTTATATTTTAACAAGAGTTTTGTATGGTAGGCAGTATTCTGTTCATTAAAAAAAAAAAACTCACTTAATCAACTGGAAAATGTTCATCCAATTATTATAATGATTCCATCGGGTAAGTGTTACCAGAGTCATTATAGCTGCTTCCATTTCAATTCTCAACTCACAGGCTTGTGAGAGAGCCAGGATTCAAGCCCCAGCACAGATTCCCAGGGTATTTCCACTGGACACTGCACTCTGCTTTTCATATGCATTTAACAACGGGAGTGGAAAACAGGTGGAGGCAGAGATATTAATGAAGAAATTATCACAGAGCCCAGGGAAGAATCGATAGCTTACAAATTACAATGGTGGGTGCTTCCTTAGTTCAGTAGGAAGCATTTCAATTTCATAACAATGACAGCAATGGAGATAAAGATGAGAATGGGCTTCAGATATGCTGTGATAATAGAACTGATAGGATTGTGTTTCAGTGGACTAAGGAGATAAAGGCAGGCTTAAGATAAATGAAGGATAATATTCTCTGGTTTCTAGCACAAGAGCAGACATGTTAGATGGTGGTGGTGGTAATGGTGGTGGTTGTGATGATGGTGGTTATAGTGGTTGTGATGGTGGTTGTGGTGGTGGTTGTGGTAGTGGTTATGGTTATGGTTGTTGTGGTGGTGGTGGTGGTGGTTATGGTTGTTGTGGTGGTGATGGTTGTGGTGGTGGTGATGGTTATGGTTGTGGTGGTTATGGTTTTTGTGGTGGTGATGGTTGTGGTGGTGGTGATGGTTATGGTTGTTGTTGTGGTGATGATGGTTATGGCTGTTGTGGTGGTGATGATGACTGTGTTGGTGGTGATGGTTATGGTTGTTGTGGTGGTGATAGTTGTGGTGATGGTGATTGTTATGGTTGTTGTGGTGGTGGTGATGGTTGTGGTGGTTGTTGTGGTATTGATGGTTGTGGTGGTGATGGTTATGGTTGTTGTGGTGGTGATGTTTGTTGTGGTGGTGATGGTTATGGTTGTTGTGGTGGTGATGGTTGTGGTTGTTGTTGTGGTGTTAATGGTTGTGTTGGTGGTGATGGTTATGGTTGTTGTGGTGGTGATGGTTGTGGTGGTGGTGATGGTTATGGTTGTTGTGGTGGTGATGGTTGTGGTGGTGGTGATGGTTATGGTTGTTGTGGTGGTGATGGTTGTGGTTGTTGTTGTGGTGTTAATGGTTGTGTTGGTGGTGATGGTTATGGTTGTTGTGGTGGTGATGGTTGTTGTGGTGGTGATGGTTATGGTTGTTGTGGTGGTGATGGTTATGGTTGTTGTGGTGGTGATGGTTGTGGTGGTGGTGATGGTTATGGTTGTTGTGGTGGTGTCATTAGTTTTAAAATTAAAAATAAGGCAAGACTGTCAGGTATAATGGCTCATACATTAATGTCAAGACTTGGGAGGCACAGGCAGTAGCGGGTGAGTCTCTATTTTTGAGGTCAGGCTAACAAATATAGCACATTCCATGATAGTCAGAGCTACAAAATAGAGAGACCCTGTTTTTGAAAGAAAGAAAGAAAGAAAGAAAGAAAGAAAGAGTTTTTCGAGCTTGTTTTGAATACGCTGCGTAAATGTGTTTATGAGTATGCCCCTCAGAAAGATGACTATTAAAATTTAGAAGACTGCCGTTTTTAAAACCGTGGCAGATGAGCAAGGCAAATCCAAGAGCGAATTTAGAGAAAGGTCCAGGGCTGGGTACTGAGAGCCACAATACAGAGAGGAGAACCCACTGAGGGAATGTGATGCTTCGGATAGGAACAGGAGCGAGAGAGTCCGGAGACAGACATTCAGGGCAACGCGGAATTCAATATATGAGGAGGAGAGTGAGGAAGAGGCAGTAAGAGAAGAACTTGGTGGGCCAGTGAGACGACTTAGTAGGGAGAGGCACTTGCTGCCAAGATTGACAGCCTGAGTTGGACGCCTATGTTCAACGTGGCGGGAGATAGTCTACTGCTGGTGGGCCTGACCTCCACGCATGCGCCATGGCATCCGCAAGTCCCTTTTTATTAATGGCCACGGGTAGGGGCCAGGGAGATGGCTTAGTTGGTGCTTGCCTTGCACGAACCTAAATTCGATCCCAAGATCGAATAAAATAAAGCGGAGAATGAACAGGAGTAAGTTAGATCTGCTCCGTCACTCGTTTCCTGGTGTCTGTCCGCTCCCACCCCTAAAGAACGTCTAACTCGGCTCCCAGAGATGTCAAAGTCCCTGCTTAAGACTTCCATTATTTGTGTTCAAAATCCCACGAAATACCAAACTGAGTTTTTCTATGTGCTGGATGAAATATGTTTCAGGCTGACTGTAGACTTGAAACCGGTACATGTGGGGTAATGGTGGGTCTATCGAAGGGGTGGGGGGAGGTGGAAGAGGGAGCCCAGTGCACACTGGCCTGGGGCGGCTCGGTGCTCTGAGCCACTCCGGCTCACACTGGCACCTTGACCTTGGCTTTGCAAAGCGAACAGCTCTTGGGGTGTGAGCGAATGTCCTCCTCCTTTATGCTATTCCATCGCTTTTGGCGTTCTGGATACACACATCCTCCCCATGCTCAGACCTCGGACCGCCACCCTCCCCGAAGAGGCGTCAGGTTCAAAACCGACAAGACTTGTATTGATATGTAAACACCAGATCGGGTTAGTGTCTGACTGATGGGGCCTTGATAGCTGAGAGAGACCACCGGGCGAACTGTGTCTGTCACAGCAGAAACCACACCAAGCCAAAACCTGAAGCAGGATGCATTTCCCAAAAATAAGATGCATCCCTAGCTGGACAGTGGCTAGAAACAGGCCCGTGCTGCAGAGGCATAAAACACCACACCGGCTGCTTCTTTGTTTACACCTCAAGTCTTTTTGGCTCCTTCCCAGACTCTGAAGGGAGAGTTAACATAGAAAACTAGTCCGCCTTTACCGGCAAGTATTTCCTTGGTAAATGCGCTTCAATCATACGAAGGGAGGGAGGAAAAAACTCAGCATTCATCATTATGGCTAACTCTGGAAACTGCCTCCCGGTGTCTTCAGAGGAAAAAGATAAAGAAAAACAGCTGCTTCATAACTTTACCCTAGAAAACCACAGAAGTTATGTAACCAGTTTTTTTTTTTCAGCAACAGAAAACTTTTCTCGGAAGAAAGAATGAATGAGCTAACAAATGAATGAATGAATGAATGAATGAATGGAAGAAAAAAAGGTCTCCGGCCTCAGCTGATTCCCTACAGATTTTTCCGAGCCGACCAGACGCTGACATTGGAGCCATTAAGAGAGGAATGCAGGAAATGCTAAAAGGAGTGTAAACAGAGAGACCTTGGCTCCCGGGTAGGCTCCTCGACATTTGTCCTTGTGGAGTCTTTAGGCAATCGCTCACGGGCAGCTATCCCCAATTCCCTTATCTGAGGATGAAATTTCCCTGACTGTGCAGAAGGGAGGCTGCCCGCGGCCTCCCAGAGGAGGCATTTTGAAAGGCAAGCATTTCCCTTTCTCCGAGCCACCCCCTTCAGAGAAGGTTAGCTTTCCGGGAGAGGCTCCAAACTGTCCGGCGGCAACTCCGTGTCCCTGAATTTCGTACAGAGAAGCAGTAAGGAGAAGAAAATTCAAGGAGAGTCCTTAAAAAAAAAAAAAAAAAAATTTTTCAGCCGTCGCCTACAGGGGGAAAAGAGGACAGGAGGCGACAGTCCCGTCTGTCTAGTCGTGTCTCGAAGGCCTCGGAGCCGATAGGCGATGCTGGGGCTGGAATCGTGAGTTAGTTCTCAAGTAGGTGTGACAAGCAAAAAAAAATTTTTTTCTCATCTTGTTAATTAGTGGCATTTCCATATAATCCCTAAAGTGTCCATATGGTACTGTATATCCACTTTATTTTGATGGCCCTGATTCGTGGAAATGGTGTCTTAGATAAAATTACATAAACAGACTAGAGAATGAGTTGGCTTGCCTTCGAACTGACTTCACATTCTCGTGACAAAGAGCGCTTCTAACTGTCATCTCCACTCATGAAAAGATGGCCCTGTTGTCTGGAATTTTCCCTTGCCCCTGACACCATAAAGAGGCGGGCAGAGGAGTCAGGTGTGACTGGTATAAAGTCTTTATTGCACCGGCATCTAAGCACTCCATAAACACTACTTTCTCTCTGTGTTCCTGTCACGGTTCCAATCACAATGGCCTTGCTTTGCGTGCACACTTCCAGAGCATTTATTACTGGCCGGTTGGCAACAGCCCTGCCTCGCCTGGTGGACTTTCTCTCCACTACACCGGAAGCTCCTCCAGCAGTTGATTTGCATTTTAGGATGACGTCACTGTCCTCTAATCCAGTAAGCACTGTCACAGGAAAAGCATTTGTTCAATGAGAAAATCTACCTCTTCTTTATCTGAACACACCAGCAGGTAAAATGCCGTCCTGTCGATCCTATTACAAATCGTTTTCACAAGAAACAGAGAAAGAAAGAAGAAGGCACAGCGTTTGTTTGCGAGGAACTTCCTACCTGCTGGAGCCTTAATGCTCAGACCTTACTTTTTACATTAAGCTTCCTCCCTCTGGCCCCAATTTGTGGACTGGGAATTGGCTTGGCAGAGGAACGAGTTCCCCCTCAATCTGACTGATCATAAGGGCACCTGGACGACCTTAACGGAACCGTTTCTGTGTGGGACGAAAAGAGGAACATCAGGGCTCTGTCGGATCCACCGCACCTGCTCACCACTAGTTTTGATTGGCTCACTGGTTTTTGTCAGGCATTATCAGTGGCGACAGTAATAACTGTGACGCTGGGCTGGAGAGACCTCTATGTGATTAAGAGTGCATGCCGCTTTTCCAGAGGACACAGTTTGATTTCCAGAAGGCATGTTGGACGACTCATAACTGCTTGTACCTCCAGCCCCAGGGGGTTCCGAAGCCCTCTGTTGGCCGGCCCCAGACACCTGCAGACCCAGGGCCAATGCACACACCAAGAAAAACACAATAAGTCTTTTTGTTTTTAAGCTGAGAATCTGTGAACAATTTTTCCCAGCCTACAAACTGTCCATTCTCCTGGAAAATAAATAAAAAAATAAACCCCCAATACAAGTTGAAAAAGCAGCAGCCCGGAACTCTCAAACGCCTGTCGGTCTGCTTGCTAAAACTCCAAACCCTGCAGCCGCTACCTTTGTCCCATTGCAATATGCAAGAGAGACATTTGTCCAGGAAGATGTTGTTCCAACGGCTGGATTCTGCCCTCTCAGCAGTCCAGGATGGAGAACAGTCTGTTTGACAAAAGTCCCTGGAGTTTCGTTATCCAAATAAACACAGAGCTCAGAGTCCTCCCTCCTCAGAGGAGGGGGTCAGAGAACCACAGGTCCTGATTCTGAGCACAAGGGTTTCTCTCATGGCTTTTACATTTCAAAGTTCCCACTTATTTTAATGGGAAAAGTTTATTACTTTTCAATGGTCTTTTCACATCACATAGACATCATAGACATCATAGAGATGATGGCAGGATCAATGAGGTAGCATCTTGATCTCAGAGAGGACTGGGGTGAGGAAACTGAGATTTACAGAGAGGAAGACCCTGTGCCTAAGTGTCTGGGACTACTTGTGAATACAAATCCAGAATCTACAACTTAGGGATTAGGTCCTCTTAGGTTGAATCGTGATGGTGTCTAAGTTACTGTTATGGTTTGGATATGAACCATTCCACGGAAGGCTCAGACTTCAAAAGGTAGGTCCTCAGTGCAGCAATGTCCAGAGGTGGTGCTGAAATCGGAATGAGTGGACCATGGAGACTTTAGCCTCCTCATTGGATGGGTCCACTGATGGTTCCGTGGCTTTATAGGCTTTGAAGGGAGATGGAAGCTTACAATACAGGAGACAGTGTCAAGAAGGCTTTGTTGGGGGCATGGTCCTGAGGATTCTCTCTCGCCTGGACCTCCTCCTTCTGCTTTCATTTACTGAATGGCACGAGGCAAGTGGTCTCCTCCACCACTCACTCCAGCTGCCATAGCTTCGCCTCCACCATTTTTAAAGCAAGTGGACAGATGCTGGTGGAACCTCACAGGGAGCCATTTCTACCAGCACCTGACCAATGCAGATGCAGGTACTCACGGCCAACCATCAGACGGAGCCCGGGAACCTCAATGGAAGAGCTAGGGGAAGGACTGAAGGAGCTGAAGGGGTTTGCAACCCCATAGGAAGGACAATATCAACTAACCGGACCACCCAGAAAGAACTCCCAGGGACTAAACAGGGTATACAGGGAGGGAACCATGGGTCCAGATATGTATGTAGCAGAGGATATGCTTATCTGACATCAATGGGAGGGAGAGAAGCTTGACGCCCCAGCATAGGGGGATACTAGAGGGGTGAGGAGGGAGTGGGGGAGTATTTATAACTATAGTTCTATAAACATAAACATTTCAGCGTAGGTTTTTTTAAAAGTGTGTGTGTGTGTGTGTGTGTGTGTGTGTGTGTGTGTGTGCCGTGCATGCCTGTGTGTCCATTGGTTTAAAAAATACTCATCCTTTCCTTACCAAACTTGACTCTTTGCCAACAACTTGTCTACTCTGTGTATTTCTTATTCTAATCTGTCAATCTCCCTTCCTTGTTCCACACTGTCATGATGACTGCACCTTTACACAAAGTCTTAAGTAGTGTCAAAGCTCTCCAGCTTCACCTTATTCAATGGCACAGGTGTGTGGGCACACACACACACACGTTTACATACATATATACACATACATGCTTAAACACAACACACACACACACACATATATATATACATGTACACACACATTTATACAGACATACAATATACAATCCATGCACACATACATGCACATGCACACAAATATATATGCACATACACATACCTTTTGAGTTTTTCTACGTATACTGCCATGTCACCAACAGAGTTTCACCTTTTCCTTCCTAACCATTATGTTTTTCATTTCTTTTTCTTTCTTGTTTTTTAAAATTATTTTATTTATTTGCATTCCAGATGTTGCCCCCTTCCTAGTCCCCCCTCTGAGAGTTCTCCCCCACCTCTGTCTCTAGGAGGGTGCTCCTCCACTGGCTCACCCACCCCCTCACACACCCTCATACACCCACTTCAAACACCCCCCATCCCACCTTCCCTGGGGCATTAAGTCTCTACAGTGTTAAGTGCATCTCTCCCACTGAGGCCATACAAGGCAGTCCTCGGTTACATATGTGCTGGGGCCGCAGACCAGCCCTTGTATGATCTTTGGTTGGTGGCTTGGTCTATGGGAGCTCTGAGGGATCCAGTTGGTGCTGTTGGTCTTCCTGTGGGGTTGCAGTCCCCTTCAGCTCCTTCCCCGACCTCAGTCCAGCGGTTGGCTGTGAGTATCTGCATCTGTCTCAGTACTACACACCGTGCTTAGCGCATGATCGCTTCCTTCTGAACACTTTCCCTAATGGCCATGCCCTTATTCCTTGCAGGGGTTTGAACTCAGTTCCTCATTCTTGAACAGCCAGTGCTCTGACCCGTTGAGCCATCTCTTCCTGTTTTTGACCTTTAGTGGGCCGTTTTCTTTCACTGGATTATGTGTGTTTATACAAATACACACATCTTACACTTATAACAGCTATGGTTAACCAGTTTTCCTGGGAATAAAAAGTAATGTTTCAGAAATTACAGTACAAAACAGGAACATTCCTGTGGGTTAGGAGTGCTCCAAAAAGTGGCTGATGAGACATATTTGTGAAAGCGACCCAGTTCTGTGAAAACATTGTATACTCTGTCTAGATAGATAATTGGTTTTTTTTTCCAAAAATACACTTGATAGCATCCACTGCAATGGATTAGTCATGTAAAAATATCAAAACCCAATGTTTTCCCTTAAAAAAAAAACAATTAAATTTAGTTTTCATTTACATGGGGAAAAATCGCAGGGTTTTTGTTGTTGTTGTTGCTGTTGCTGTTTTTTTTTTTTTTATTTCTGCAAGAATGATATAATGCATGCTCACAGGCATTAGCAAAACTAGGAGCCAGAGAGATGGCTCATAGGCTGAGAGTTCATATTGTTATTTCAAAGGACCCGAGTTCAGTTCCGAGCATTCAAGTCAGGTGGCTCACAACAGCCTGTAACTCTAGCTCCAGAGACTCTGATACCTCTTGTTCCCTTGGATGCTTGCATTTGTGTGTGTGTGTGTGTGTGTGTGTGTGTGTGTGTGTGTGTGTCTAACAACTTCCAGAACAGTGCTTTTTCTCCACGAGTGCTTTTTTAAACTCTGTGTCCTTCAACACCAAAAGCTAATGTCTATTTGTATATGCAAGTAAAATGCACATATCTTCTCTGTTGAAAGTATAGACACTTCGCAGCCACGGCAGTAGGCTAAACAGAGTCAGTGATAAACAGCACAGGTGAAAACACCGTGTGTCTGCATAAGAAGGTACAGACAGTCTTGAAATCGGGGGAAAAATAAAAATAAACTGTGACTCCTCTTCAAAGCACTGGATCAGGTGAGTCCTTCTGATGGCTCAAATAATGTACTTGCACACACCAAAGGGAAAGAGACGAGAAAATGACAAGCTGTCATTTAGTGCATTATCCTCCTCCAACCAGAACCTGCATTTATACTGCCACATTAAAGTGAATGATGGGGACAGGTTTTAGAGAGACAGCTGTGAGTTAGCATATCGCTGCTAACCGGGGCTGCCGATGGCGCTGCCTCTAACAGCACATGTCCCTAGCAAAGAGCCCACGTTCTCTACCTAGGCAGGCGATGACACAAAAAGGCATGAACTGGGGATCAGGGATGACTGTAATAATACATCCTTAAAATCAAGTTTAATTTGGATTTTGTTTTTTGTTTTTGACACAGGGTTTGGCTAGGACGGGTCAGCCTACACTGGGACTTACAGGTCTCCCCTTTTGAGCTCCTAGGTGCAGCAATCCCTGCTACGTGTGCTGATAATGCGTCTTAATATTTTTTAAATGTAATCAAAATTCTAGTCTTAATGAAAAACAGAAGCAGGCCCCACCAAATATAGAAAGGGCCTGCTAAAAATATTCCAAGTTCACCCGCAGTTCAGAGCTCGGGCTTTTTTTTCATTTCCCAGCTCTGTCTATTGGAAGCACCATGAGACTTTTGCTTAGGTAGCAGGCAGCCTATGCAAATGGGCTGTTTTGAAGACAAGTGAGAGAGACCTGACCAGTCTTCCGCTGGCGCTTTTCTCAAAGTTGAGAGCTGGGGTGTGGCAATGGTCGGATCTTCTTTTGCACTGACTAGCTTGACAATTCTGAACTTCTGTTTCTCCCCCCCCCCCCATATTACATCCTGACCAGTTTCCCCCACTCCCTTCTTACTTCCCAGTCACTCCCCAGCATCCCCCTCCCCCCAGACCCACTCCTTCTCCACCAAGTATCCCAACCAAACATGGCATAACAGGTTAGAGTAAAACTAGGTACAGACCCTCATCTCGAGGCTGGACAAGTCGACCCAGTAGGAAGAGAAAAGTTCCAAGTATAGGCAGAAGAGTCAGAGCTAGGAGCCCACAACTTATACACAGAGGACCTAGCACAGGCCCACGCAGGCTCCATCGTTACCAATTCAGTCTATATGCGCCTTGATGAGCCCTTCGTAGGTGATTCTGTGGACCCTGTTCTTGTGGTGGCCTGGACCCCTATGGTTCCTACAGTCCTTCTTCCATGGGGTCCCCCAAGCTAATGTTTGGCTGTGGGTCTCTGCATCCACTTCCAGCCATGGTTGGATGACCCTCTCTGATGACGACTGGCTTAATCCAGTCTATGGTTAAACATAACTAAAGTCTCCATCCTCAGTCTCTGACCTGTCCAACTTCTCGTTCCCAGCCATCCAGGCGACGTCAGACATAAACCCTCTCTCATGGCGTGCGTCTCAAGTTGGACCGGTCACTGGGTGGTCACTCCCACAAGTTCTGCACCACCTTTACCCCAGCACATCCTGCAGAGGGGACGAATTTTAGGTCAAAGATTTTACAGCTGGCTTGATGTCTCAGTCCAACCACTGGAAACCTTGCCTGGTTATGGCAGATGACAGGTCAGGCTCCATACCTGACATGACTAGGAGCCTTCCCTAGGGAGCCTCATAGATTTCAGCGAAGTTCCATCACTAGTTTTCCACATCTCCAAAATACTCCTCAATTCTATGTATTTATCCCAGCACTCTCTCCCTCTCCCTACCCCCTCCCACCTGATCCTTCCTGTCCCCTTCCCCCATGTACCCCCAGACCACCTCTGAAATATATTCTATTTTTCCTTCCCAGAGAGATGTATCACCTCCTCACTAGGCCCTCCCTGTTACTTAGCCTCTCTAGATCTGTGGAGTAAAGTGTGATCAAGGTTCCTTTTCCTAAGCTATGAAATAGGTCATCTGGGAAATGAAAGGTGGCCAGGGAGGAAAGCACTTGTACATACAAGCATTAGGAAATGAGCTCGGATTCCCAGAACCACCAGAAAGCCAGGCAGTGTAGCACAAGTCTGTAATCCCAACATTTTTCTGAGGAAACTGGGAAACAGAGACAGGGGAGCCTCCAGAAGCCCCCCCCCCCAAGCCAGCTAGCCTGGCCACGCCTGTCCCAAACAAAATGAAGGTAAGGAGCAACACCTGGGGTTGATATCTGGCATCCATATGGATATGTTAGCATTGGACCCCAACAACGCACACATACATACACACACACACACACACACACACACACACACACACACACACGCTCACTGTCTTAGAGTTTTATTACTGTGAAGAGACACCATGACCACAGATACTCTTATAAAAGCAAACAAGCAAAACATTTATTTGGGCCTGGATTACAGTTTCAGAGATTTAGCCCATTATCATCATGGTGTGGAACGCAGTGGCGTGCAGGCAGGCAGATGGAACTAATAGCTCTGCATCTTGATCCATGGGCAGCAGAAGGTAGCTTGAACACATAAGACCTCAAAACCTAGAAAGGCCATGCAGAGACTGCCCCACCAGGGGATCCATCCCATATACAGTCACCAAACCCAGACACTATTGTGGATACCAAAAAGTGCATGTTGACAGGAGCCTGATGTAGCTGTCTCCTGAGAGGCTCTGTCCGAGCCTGACATATATGGAGGCAGATGCTCACAGCCAATCATTGAACTGATCACAGGGTCCCCAGTGGAGGAGTTAGAGAGAAAGGACTGAAGGAGCTGAAGGGGGTTGCAACCCCATAGGAAGAACAGCAATAGCAACAACCAGAGCTCCCAGGATCTAGACCACCAACCAAGGAGTACACATGGATGTCCCATGGCTCCAGCCGTATATGTAGCAGAGGATGACATAGTCGGGCATCAATGGGAGAAGAGGCCCTTGTCCCATGAAGGCTTGATGTCCCAGTGCAGGGAAATTCGAGGGCAGGGAGGTGGGAATGGATGGGTTGGTGGGGGTACACCCTCATAGAAGCAGGAGGAGGGGGGAGGAGGGGGGATGAGATAGGGGATTTCTAGGGGGGAAATTGGGAAAGGGGATAACATTTGAAATGTAAATAAATAAAATATACAATAAAAAATGACTAAGCTTATATATATATGTATATATATGTATATATGTATATATGTATATATGTACATATATATATATATATATATATATATATATATATATCACCCAGCCCACGTGACATATTTCCTCCAACAAGGACACACCTACACCAACAAGACCACATCTCCGAATAGTGCTACTCCCTATGGGCCAAGCATTCAAACACATGCTTCTACAGAGGCCATTCCTATTAAAACCACCACAGAGAGCTAAAAAATAAAAATAAAATAGATTGTTTGCACAGATTAAATGACACAGCCCCAGTACCCAGGGTCAGTTTGGTAATTGCTTCCTCTCTACTATAGAGTGCAGCTTTGGACTTTGGATGAGATCAGACTTTAAGATGTAACTGAACCACATGCAATAGAGACACATGGTCCACTATGTTCATAGCAGCCTTATTTATAATAGCCAGAAGTTGGAAAGAGCCCAGATGTCTCTCAAAAGAGGAATGGATACAGAAAATGTGGTATATTTATACAATGGAATACTACTCAGCAATTAAAAATAATGAATTCATGAAATTTGTAGGCAAATGCTTGGAACTGGAAAATATCATCCTAAGTGAGCTAATCAAGCACAAAAGAATACACATGAAATGCAATCACTGATAAGTGGATATTAATGAGCCCAGAAGCCCTTAATACTCAAGGCACAATTAGCAAGTCAAATGATTCCCAAGAAGAAGGAAGGAGAGGGCCCTGGTCCTGAAAAGACTGGATCCAGTATTGTAGGAGAGTACCAGAACAGAGAAATGGGGCGGGGGTGATTGAGGAATGGGCGGAGGGAAGAGGACTTATAGGACATATGGTGAGGGGGGAACTGGGAAAGGGGAAAGTCTTTGGAATGTAAATAAAGAATATAGGAAAAAAAAGATGTAACTGAACCACTGATACTTACACATTTAGAACAAAACAATACAGTGGAAGAGTTTAGTATGGAGCACAGGAATGTGGAGGTAAACTCAAACTCCTTGTTTTCTTCAATAGGACATTTTTTTGAGAGCTGCTCATTCATTCATTCACTCATTCACTCACTCACTCACTCACTCACTCACTCATTCATTCTTCTTCCAAGATGTCTGAAACATCTCAGGAGATTCTCATGGTCATTCTGGTTCTTTCAGTCTCTGTTTCTGGTGCACATTCAAAACAAGTGGAGGGTGGAGGGCCAGTCTGCTCCCCATTCTTCCTCAGTGGAACTCACCCTGACTCCCTACTCACCTGTGCGACTCATACAGAAGACTATGAATAAACACGTCATCACAATCACCACAGCAACCATTGTACTAGGTTTCCACATCTCCCCCAAATGCCCCCCATTAAGTACTTATCACAGTACTCTCTCCCTCTATCCAGTCCGTCCTGCCTGATCCCTCCTGTTCTCTTCCCCACCTGCCCCAGTCTACCCTTGAAATATATTCTACTTCTCCTCCCAGGGGGATTTATGCATTTCCCCCACTCGGGCTCCATTCACGCCGCACCGCGCATCCACTTCCTTCCTACCCCTCACCTCACTCCAAGGACCCCAGCCGTCCATCTGTAGACCAGAATCTCCTTCTCTCACCTCACTCCAAGGATCCCAGCCATCCATCTGTAGACCAGAATCTCCTTCTCTGTGGACTTCCTTTCCCAAATGTCTCTCTTCCTTACTTGAAGAGGTTCCTCTCTATTCAATTCCTGGCCCTGGGGTCTCCTGTGTAATTCCAGAGACCCTCTCCTGTGCTCAGTTAAGTGCAGCACCTTTCTGTCTGAGCACCAGCAGAGGTTTGGAGATGTTAGTTCTTCTCTACATTGCCCACCCCTGACCAGCTCTGTAATAAGAGACATTAGTATAAAGATTCCTTTCCTCTCTAACCGAGAGTCTCTCTACCCAAGCTTCTAAGAAAGAACTGAAATTCAGAACAGATTTTTAGTAATGTGAGCAGTAGTACACCAAATTTCACACGGTCCCCGCCACTTCCCACCAGTGTGGTGAGCTTGCTTTCATTGATGAGCCCATATTGGCATATTGCTATTAACAAGGTCATAGCTTAAAAGCTTATTAAATGATTGCGTACATTCTGCAGATGTTAGTGAGCACATAACTTCTGTCCGTTTCACTTTGTCTTATAAGATACTTTCACTGTCCTCTGAAGCTCAAGTGCTCCCTCGGTTCATGCATCTCAACACTTCCGGCAAACACTGAGCTTTTTACTGTCCTTGTTGTTTTTTGCCTTTTCTAGAACATTCTATAGTTGGAATCCTGTAGTGTGCGACCTTTGCTGATGGCCTCCTGTCTCTTAGAAAGATGTTTTTAAAATTCTTCTGTGTCTCTCTAGGCTTAATAGCTCCTTTCTAATTTACCCTTAAATATTCCATTACTTGAGTGTACCGTAGATTTTCCAGACACCTAAAGAAAGGCACCTTGGTTGCTGGAGACTGGGGGCACTTGTGAATATGGCTGTTTTTACACACAAGGTTGTGTGTGTGGACCTAAGAATTCAAAGCCCTTAAGTCAACACTTACGAAGACACATCCTTTGTGGCTTGTTTGGCTTCATATGAAGCCACTGCAACATATTCCCAAAGGCTGGCTTGCTCGGTGCTCCCGCCAGCAGTTCTGAACCAACGCTCCCACGTGACCTCCTTGCTCTTATTTTGGAATTTTGTTATTCTCACAGATGTACATTGTGTACTTAATTCTCCAGGAACCTTATTTTAGACTCATTATACTGGAAAAATAGCGACTGGGAGGACAGGGTGCATTCTTGACTTGGAACAAGAACTTCAATTAAAGCAAGACCCACATTTTCCACAAAATAGAACTCCTTCCTGCTGCTACCCAAAATTTACACTTAAATGAAGTGGGTGCACGTCTTCTTCAAAGCAGGTATAGGATTAATTCAGTAGAGAAATAATCTTGCAAAGTCTCATCATTTAAGAAACACATTTAGAAATTTTGCAGCTATAAGCAGCCTCAGATTAAAAAACATCAAAAATTCAACCCAATTCCAAGTGCACCTAGAAACATTTGCTCCATACGATGACACTTCCATGCTCAGAAACTGGGGCGTACGCCTGTAATCCCGGCACTTGGGAGGCAGAGGTAGGTGGATTTCTGAGTTCAAGGCCAGCCTGGTCTACAGAGTGAGTTCCAGGACAGCCAGGGCTATACAGAGAAACCCTGTCTCGAAAAAACCAAAAAAAAAAAAAAAATTAATTTTACAATCCTATCAAATCCCTCTGATTCGTATCTATTTCTTTGACTGACTGACTTCCTATCACCACATAAGCTCTCATCATTCTTTGCTGTCACGTAAACCCCAGAAATGAGGAGCCTTTGCTGAGAGCCTGTGGACACGGTCCCGCTTGCTCATGCCTCCTCTCCAGTACGATCGTCTCTCCCCTGGACGTCCCTCAGGAACACTGAGGCAACCCAGGTGTGTGCCTCCTCGCCTTTGTGTACTTTCTTTTGGAAAAAAAAAAGTATCATAAGCAATAAGAAGAATGGGGAGGGGGCCCTAAGAGGGAAATTAAGAGACTAAGAGACAGTGAGATGACAAACATCACACTGTAAATAACGCACGGCAAAGAGTGAGAAAGGGCAAGGAATACGACTAAGGTATTGCAGCAAAAGATCGAAAATGTCCCCAGGAAATATGCAGGGGCTCAAGACGAGAGACCATGAAACCATAAGCAAAATATTGCCAAAAGTGAATGCATCACTTGGGATAGTAATAATTTATACATTGCTGTGATCCAGAGATCTAAGAAAAACGACATACAAATCATATCTACTAAAGACTTTTTAGGTCTTTTACTTCCAGACCTTACCCACATTTCTCGCCCCTTCTCACACTTTGCTGTGCATTATTTACAATGTGAGGTAAACCCCAGAAATGAGGAGCCTTTGCTGAGAGCCTGTGGACACTTGCTCAGTGTTTTGTAAGGGCCCAGCTTCTCATGGTCACTCGAGCCACGTACGTGGGCAGGATATCAAGGCAACAGTGTCACACTGAGAGAGAGCTCACTTCATGGTTGACTAGGAAGTAAAGAATAGGCAAGCTGCAGCCAGAAATAATACACCCCCGGGGATCCACCCTCGGTGACCTACATCCTCCAGCTCAGCTTGTGAGAGTTTCCATATCCTTCCAAAGTAGCACTACCATCTGGGGACCAAGTGTTCACATCGTGAGCCAACGGGGACATACTGGATTCCAACTGTAACACCTGGGTAGACAAAGCTGTTCCGCGGAAACGGTCTTCTATAAAAGTTGGGAAATCTTGAGCTTGAATATAAAAGCTAAGTTGGAAGCAAAGAGTAAGCAGAGACATGGGCCTGTTGCAGAAAGAAAATCAGGAATCTTTGAGCAGTAGAGCTGAATAGGTACCCTCACTCTTTTCTATAACCCACAAGAGTTCCCTGAAACAATCCAAGAAAACTGAATTTGTTGTATTATAAGAAAAAAAAATGTACCTACTGTATATCAAGAAAACCAGTAAAAAATACAATATTCCTACAGAAATTCAAAGCCATTTGGGAAATACCACCATAAAACTGGGGGAAAGTACATATAACCAGCTGTAGCAATCTAAGTTTTGTTTTGTTTTGATTTGGTTTGGTTTGGTTTTTGTTTTGTTTTGTTTTGTTTTGTTTTGTTTTGTTTTGTTTTGTTTTGTTTTGTTTTGAGACAGGGTTTTTCTATGTAACCCTGGCTGTCCTGGAACTCACTCGTTGACCAGGCTGGCCTCGAACTCAGAAATCCGCCTGCCTCTGCCTCCCAAGTGCTGGGATTACAGGTGTGCGCCACCACCGCCCAGTGCAATCTAAGTTTTAATAATTTTATAAAGTAGCCAAAAGTCAGAGGATAAAACCACAAAGCAAAACCACAGGATTTCAGGTGAGCTATAACCAAAATACAAGTATATAAAACAGAAATGGTCAAAATTTAAAAATGAACTAGAAGAAGAAAAGAGCCATTCGGAAATATTGTGAAATACAAGGGGCATAATGGAAAATGAGGAAGACCACTGAAAATATACATTTTCAAAACCCATGTCAGATAAAACTGAAATAAGAAAGTCAATTGTTAGGGCTTAAATATGAAGTCTCTCCACTGACTGGAATTTTGGACATTTAGTTCCCAGCTGGTGAC
Source organism: Apodemus agrarius (assembly GCA_964023405.1). Taxonomy (NCBI): domain Eukaryota; kingdom Metazoa; phylum Chordata; class Mammalia; order Rodentia; family Muridae; genus Apodemus; species Apodemus agrarius. Next base: position 45,620,999 of record OZ030007.1, on the reverse strand, counting down.
ACTATTTCAGGACAGTCTAGAGACATTGGAGGTGGGACTTAGCTGGAGGAAGTAGATCACTGTAGGCACATCCTTGGCAGTGAGTATCTTGCCCTGGCCTTTTCCGTCATTCTCTGATTCCAGTGCACAGTAAACAAGAACTCCCATCTCACACCTCAACTGTCATGATATGCTACCCAAGAGCAAAGGACCGAACAGCCATGATGTGTTTGTGAGTCAAAGTAAATCCTCCATTCATTATTATATAATCAGTCACTGTAATAGAGAAGTAACGAACACACAAATTATACTAACAAAAACCGTGCAAAGGCAAGCAGAGATTCAGCCTCCTTGTAATTGGGGTCCCAGTGAAGAGAAAACTGAAGGGATAAGAGTCCAGCATGGTGGGAAGAAACAAATGCTAGCAAACAAAGAAAATGCCCTAAGATATAATTCAACAAAGTGCCCAACCCAAAAGAAAGCTTGAGTTCATATCAAAGGGTGCATTGTATATTCAGAGGAATCATCCTGGAATCGTCATCACTAAAATATATCAATATATTATCACATCTTAAAACTTAAAAGAAAATGGGAAAGGGACCATTGGAGGTGTCAGGGAAGATAAAGGAGAAAGAGGAAGAGGAAGGAGGGGGCAGAATGTTAAATTCTCAGGGGCTAAAGAGATGGTTCAACAGCTAAGCCCACCTGTTGCTCTTGCAAAGGACCTGGATATGATTTCTAGTTCCCACATGGCAGAGCACAACCATCCATAGATTGAATTCCAGGGATCTAAGGCGACACCCAACCTCTGTGAACACTAAACACACATGTGATACTCATGTAAACACACAGGCCAAACTTTTTACACACATAAAATCAAATACATTTATCAAAAAGGAAGCCAAAATCCAGTTGGTATTACAGATACTCTCCTACTGAAGTTCTGTTCAGTGAAGTTCTGTTTTGATTTTTTTAAAAAAAAATAATAGACTGAAAATACTTTTGGTGGTTTGACTGAAAAATGTCTCCTAAAGGCTCAATCATTTGAATGCTTGGTACCCAGTTGGTGGGTGATAGCTCCTATAGGCTCATGTATTTGGAAGCTTGGTCTTCAGTCCAGTTGATGGGACTTTTGGAAAGGATTAGAAGGTGTGGCCTTGTTGGAAGAGGTACATCACTCTGGGATGAGTTTGAGGCTTCAAAACCCTACACCATTCCCAGTCGGCTGTCTCTGCCTCATCCTTACAGATGAAGATGTTACCTCTCAGCTACTGTGTCAGCACCATGCCTGCTTGCCTGCTGCCATGCCCCCTGCCATGATAGTCATAGATGCTAAGCAATCCCCTGAAACCATAAGACCCAACGGAACTCTTCTAGAAGTTGCTGTAATCTTGCTGTCTCATCACGGCAATTGGAGAGTAGCTAAGACAGTGGCCATTGTTTGAGGAGGTTACAGGAATGTGTAGCCTTGAAGGAGGAACCATAGCACCCAGGATGGGATTTGAGAATGTACAGCCTTGACCCACTTCCAGCTCTCTCTCTCTCTCTCTGTTTTGTTTGATTGTTAAGGGTGTGAGCTCTCAGCTTCCCATCCCCGCCATCTTGCCTGCCCCTTGCTGCCGTGCCCCTCCCACACCGTGATGGACTCTTATCCCTTGGATACCATAAGCCACAATAAATTCTACTTTGTAAGTTACTTTAGCTGTAGTGTTTTATCCCAGCAACAGAACAGTAATTAATACAGTACTACAAGTTGAAATGTAGTCAGTGCACCTCACCCAGTAAAAAGACAACAAGCAAGTTTAAGTGACTAACCGTCACCATCCTATGGCTGGGTGCCTGCTGAGTACTGTGCTGCATATCAGTAGCCCAATGTATAGTATCTGCTAAATGCATGTCAGCATCACAAAGATAAAACATCATAGGTTGAACCAGTGTAAGTAAAGGCCATCTGTACATTTCTCACAATTGATGTCAGTCAGGAGACAAGAGACTATGCTCAGCATACAGGAAAACTACATTGAAAATAGAAATACAACTCTCGTACAGAAAATTAAATTTAGTTCTCAAAATGTTACCTCAAAATAAGTCAAAGTTGCAAACTAGCTTCCATTATACTTCTAGACTGGGCAGATGTAAGGTATAGTAATGCTACATGAGATTTACCAATTAAACAACTCAAAAACAAAAGGATGTGTTAGGTGACAACAAATAAGCACTTGAGGCAAAATGTGTTTTAATCCATTATATATACATATATGTGTGTGTATATAATGGCTATCATTATGATATAACATAATGTCTAGAGATCCAGGGAAATTTAACAACAACCAAAGTTAAATAGGTAAAAGATTTTTACAGGTGAGAAAAAAAGAGAAGGAAGGAAGGAAGGAAGGAAGGAAGGAAGGAAGGAAAGAAAAGAAGAAAGAAAGAAAGAAAGAAAGAAAGAAAGAAAGATTTGTTTCTAAGTTTAAATTATATTCAAAAGAGCTATAGATGTCATGATTGATTGAAAAGAATGATTTGGCAATATTTATCTAAATCACAAATGTGTAGCCAAACAATTCTCATGTGTCTTATGGATATACCTACATAAATATTCAAAGCTATCTGTATGAAGTTACCTATTGCACCAAGGATTATAATACAAAGTATTTAGAAACAATCCAAGTGTTCATCAATAGAGGACTGACAGCATTCATCATGGTAAATCTGTTTCATTAAAGAAATATCCGTGCTAAAAATGAATGAAGTTTTTGGGTATTAATGTGAAAAAGAGCAAGGCCTGGAAACATGGACATGACGTGTGCTTCTCCCACAAGAAAGACGGGGAGAAGGGGGCTTGCATGAGCTCAAACTTGATGATATTCAGACGCTAACAAAAATGTACCTCTCTACAAGTCAGGGGAGCATCAAGGCCTCCAGCAGTGTGCCTGGAGTGAAGGGTCAGAGGGAAGAACAGGAGCCAAGCTCAGCAAAATGAGAGGTAGCCACCTCACGAGGGACGTGAGGTCCTGGCCAGGAAGATAGGACTCCATTAGAGGATTTTAAGATAAGGCATGACATCATCCCTTCGGCTGGTCAAACGAAGCTACAGCTTCTGGGTTGCTAATTGGCTGTGGAGAGGGCAAGCACTGAGGTTCTTACAATAAGTCAGAACAAAGTGGCTTGGACTAGGATAGGAGCATGGGGGGAGTGGGGGTGGGGCATGGTTGCACAACTAGAACTGTTACAGGGTTGAGGGTTGAATGTAGATGTGACAGAAAGGAGAATTGTTAATGATTCCCTACCCCTGACCCTGGCTTCTTCTACCTCCCCATGACCTGATGACCTTGTGTTCCTGTGGTCTGTGACCTTCTCTCTCAGCACATTCTGCAGGCAGGTAGTGAGGGGACAGTCCTTTCTGGCTTCCTCTCTGGGATTTCTTCTCATCTTCTGTGGTTGTTTTTTTTTTTTTTTCCACTTCCGGGATTCACAGAGTGTCCTCTGAGCGTCAGAGCGATCTTAGCACCGAAGTTTAACTGACAGCACAGCTTTCTCTGAAAGCCCTGGTGTTGACTAACTCGCTTCCAATTGATCAACATTTATTTAATGTCTATTTTTAGTAGAAAAAAATGACATTAAACAAAATGCAGTCCCTTCCCTGTAAGGAATCGAAAGTGCAGGGAAACATACAGACTAATAACAAAGAATCCTGTGAAGTGTGACATGAACTAGAGATTAATCATGAAAGTATGTGGGGACAGCATGTCACGGGTTTGGGTGTCTCCGTCAGAAGTTGTGATGAGTTGGGGGGACATCCGTCCCCTGATTTTTAAGCAAAGGAGACAGTTTATGGAAGTCAGGAAGGAGTATCCAGAGAGAAGGAGCACGCACTTTGTTGCAGATGACATGAATTTGTTTCCTCACACCTGTGTTGGTCAGCTCACAGCTGCCTTTAACTGTAGCCCCAGAGGCTCCGACTCTCTCTTCTGATGTCATAATCACCTGCCCTAGCTCATGCACAGACCTACACACATATATAGGCACATGATTTTTGTGATGGTTTGTCTGTGCTTGGCCCAAGGAGTGACACTATTAGGAGGTGTGGCCTTATTGGACTAGGTGTGCCACTGTGGGTGTGGTCCTAAGACCCTCACCCTAGCTGCTTGGAAGCCAGGCTTCCACTAGCAGCCTTCAGATGAAGATGTAGAACTCTCAGCTCCTCCTGCACCATGCCTGCCTGGATGCTGCCATGCTCCCACCTTGATGATAATAGACTGAACCTCTGAACCTGTAAGCCAGCCGTAAATATATGTTGTCCTTTATAAGACTTGCCTTGGTCATGGTGTCTGCTCACAGCAGTAAAACTCTAAGACAATTTTTAAAACAAAAATTAATCTTAACAACAACAACAACAACAACAACAAAAACCAGTCAGGAAGCTAAGTAGGATACTAACCATCTGGGAAATAAGACAAAGTCAATTTGACTAAGCCAAAGTGCATCAGAAGTGCTCTGAGTGGTAAAACGATGGAGAAGCTGTGTAAGCCACGCTGAGGTGTTTAAAATTCAGTAGACAAGTACCAGTTGTCTAGGAGTAAGGTTCCCCCTAAGATGACTCAGAACAAATAAGATGGTAAGTCAGGAGATCCAAATAGAGCTGACACTAAAAAACAAACAAACAAATAAACAAACCGAGAAACTGCCAAATCTATTTGACAGCTGACTGGGATCCAAAGACCACTAGTTGGCAAAGACACTGGCCCTTGTGATGGTGTGACTGCCCCCTTGAGTGATCATGTTGTGGGCTAGAATGAGCTCACACGTTGTGAGGGCTAGAAGATCGACTTTTGCTAGGTGTGACCAGAGTGACAGGTGATTGACACGAAATCAAGAGAAGCCAAACTGAAGTAAGGATTCTGTCTAAGGCCCTTACGTGGCAGACCATCATGCCTAAGGATGAAACTGGAAAGAAATGGAAGAAACAGAAATATGAGAGTGTAGAGAGTCAAGGATGAATGAGGTTCTTTATAAAGTCGAAGAATGGAGAAACCCAAGAGAATGTAAGAGGTTTCTTCTTTCAGGCTGGAGAGGTGACTCAGCTGTTAAGATCTCTGGCTGCTCTTCCAAAGGACTGGAGTCCAGCACCTACATGAAGGGTCTCAATCATCTGTAATTGAAGTTCTGTGGAATCAAATGCTCTTTCTGGCCTCCTCTGGTAACACACACAGACACACACACACACACACACACACACACACACACACACACATACATACACACGCAGTGCACAGACATACACAAGGGCAAAACAGCTATTTACCTAAAATGATAAAAATGTCAAACTTTAAAAAAAATATCTTTGAGTTTTTTGATTATTTAATTTTAAGTTGTTCCGAGCTGAGCCTGCTGGTGTAAGTCCATAACAATGTCTATTATAGACACTGGGACACTAGGATTTAATATTCAAGGCCAAACTAAGCAACTTAGTAGATTTTGTCTCAATTTTTTGTTTGAAAAAAAGTGGGAAGAGGGCTGGCTACATCCTTGGTGTGAGAGGACTTCCCTGGCACATCTAAGGCAGCCCTGGATTCAGTCTTAGCACCACAAAATAATAAGATAGCACAAGAAGCCTGGCCAGCATAAAGCCTTGTGTATGATCTTCGGCACCACAAATACATAAATACATTTATGAATTTTTTTATCTTGATAATGACAAGTTTCTTGGTGTTGGATCTGGAAATAGACTATGAGGGTAGAAAAACAAGCCAAAAGCAATCACCAGGAAAATAAATCTCCAACTCAGGGTTTACAATTGTAGGGCCACACCCAATTCTGGGTCTTCGATCCTATTCCATTGATCCGCCTCCCTGTCACTGTACCAATAACATGCAGTTTTTAGCACTACTGCTCTGTAGTATTTCTTGAGGTCCAGGATATTGATTCCCCCACAATTTTTTTTACTGTTGATGATAGTTTTAGCTATCCTGGGTTTTCTGTTATTCCAGATGAATTTGGGAATTGCTATTTCTAACTCTATGAAGAACTGAATTGGGATTTTGATGGGTATTATGTTGAATCTGTATATTGATTTTTGGTAAGATTGCCATTTTAACCATATTAATCCTGCCAACCCACGAGCATGGAAGATTTTTCCATTTTCTGAGGTCTCCTTCAATTTCCTTCTTCAGAACATCCTTACCCAATGAGTCTCCCATGAGGATAATCATAACTGTTGAAAGCAAGGACACTGAATTGAGTTTTCCTTTGAACACCTCTAAAAAGGAGCCTATACCATCTAATGGACCTGAGATTGGCATCTCTTCTGTGATGGTGATGATGATGATGATGATGATGATGATGATGATGATGATGATGATGGAATTCCCAGTAGTCTGTTTCAATTGATTCTTTTAAATCCACAAAAAGAAACCACACTTGAAAAAAAATGGAGAGACTTAGACTGTAGTTAGTAGATAACCAGGGACATTCTATTTTGAATCCCATTGCAATACACCAAAACTTTCTCTTTTTTCTTTACGATTTATTTATTTATTATGTAAGCACACTGTAGCAGTCTTCAGACACTCCAGAAGAGGGCATCATATCTCATTATAGATGGTTGTGAGCCACCATGTGGTTGCTGGGATTTGAACTCAGGACCTTCAGAAGAGCAGTCAGTGCTTTTACCTGCTGAGTCACCTCACCAGCCCCAACACCAAAATTTTCTTAGAGTAATTTTTTCCTCAAAAACCTAAAGGTGGCCATTTCTAATCAAATTTGAGAGATTTCCTTATTTTTTTCAATTATGTGATACAGTCCTGGACAGCAAGGGGAGGGGAACATTCATTCTAAACTAGAAGGCCAAATCAAATAGCATTAGGAGCTAGATTTTCAACACACAGGAACAGTACGTGTTCTTTAGACCCAGACTGTGCCGAGATGATCAAATTTTATTAAAAGGCGCTGAGCCTATTGAAATTCATACAGATCCTTCAAAACTGCTTCCTAGATTGCATCAGCACTCCCTAAAACCTGAAGCACTTTAAAGGGCTCACTCCTATAAAAGAAAACTTAATGAAATACAGGCTTAATATTCCTCGGAACTCTCCTGGAAATACTCCCATCTCATCGGTAGTGTTTAATCTTGCTTGTCAAATAGGCTAGATAAACTAAAAGACACAACTCTGGGCAAATTTATGAGAGCGTTTCCTCCAAGTATTAACTGATAGGAAGAATGTCCTCAGAGTGGACAATATTTCCCATAGCAGTGATCTCAATAGGAAGAGGTTGGGGGGAGGGGCAATACTGCTTTTACTTACCTGCATTGGCTTCTTAGTGGTAGGTGCATCTACCCTGTTGCCATCATTCTTGACTGACAGCTGTATATAGCTTCTTTGATCTTCCAGGAAAAACTGATGTCAGCACGTCCCCAGAATCCCATTAACTGCAGAACAGGAGAGCTGAGGCAGCTAACCTCATGGACGCAGCAGCTGCAGGAGTCTCCACCTCTCCAGCATGCTCATGGCCATTGCTGGACTATCCAGACCTTATAGTAATGCATTCATTCTACTGGTTGTATTCCTCTAGAGATCTCTGAGTAATACCCACCCCCCCAAATGGAACTGTGTACAAAATCTCATAGTCATAAATAGTCTATAATTTCCTACAATGTCTGACCTAAATAAATGACTTACTGGCAAGCCCCACCCCTACCCCAAATCCAAATAATGTCAACAGGGAAACTATTTTCCACTATTTAGTCTGTTAATTTTATTAGTAGCATCCATGTAGACAAAGAGATATTTGTTTACTTAGGAAGATGAACACTGTACCAGGACAGTAAAACTGCAGAGATTTTCCGTTCCCACCAGAGTTCTCACACATTTTACATCAAGGATTAGAACCCTAGAGTTTCTTAGCAATTCCCCTCCAGTTCAGTGAACATGTGATTTTCCTTTCTGCAGTTCTTTGAGAGCAGCCTCAAGAACTGACTTGATGAGTTCACTGTAGCCATGAGCTTGCAAGGGTCAGAAGGTCTCATGGGTGTTATGTCAACTCTCACAAAAAAGAGGTGTGAGTCACCAGCAGACAAAGAATCTTGCCCCACCCCCAAAACAACACCTTCAAAGTCACTCTAAGCCTATAACTAAAAAGCAGATTGGAAGGTGCTGAGACTGCTGATCCCTGATTCTGAAAGTCCATTTACCGTTGTCTCTGCTCTATGATCTGATCAGAAATAAGACTTGGGAGCCTCTTCCTTGAGAAGAGAGCAGCCTCTACTGAATGCCATCCCTCAGTAGAACTTCTGAATTACTCCAGATCCTCCCCTGTTTCCCTGTGAATAGAAAACTTGGGCTTCATATATCTTTCCCAAAGAACATGAAGACTGAACGCACAGTCAGTCAGTACAGAAGTGTGTACTTCCCTGAGCAAGAGACACTCGAAAGAAGGAAGAGGGGGAGGAAGAGAAGGAGGAATGGGGGAAAGGAGAGAAAGGAGAAGGAGGAAGTTGAGAAGGAGGAAAAGACATGGAGGGAAAACAGAAAAACAGACTGCAGTTGAACCAGTGGCCAGAGCTTGTTCAAGTAATCTAAAAGCAGTAGCTGTAGTCACCAGGGTTGTAAGATTCCCTCAAGAGCTCATTCCAGAAATTATTTATGCCTGCAGTATTTTCTTCTGGAAGAAATGTATTAGCAAATACACTGGATATTTTTTCAGCAATACTAATGCCCTACAAGATTAACCCTGTCTTCTTCAAACCTATCCACTCCCTGAAGTACTTCTGCAGTCTTCTACACTGTTACCTTTGCTAACAGTTCAGTTAGACTGGCTTCCTGGAACGTTGCTACTAGATTAGATCTAAAATCAGCTCTGCAATCCAGTCATCAATTAAACATCGATTAACCCAGACTTTGGTTGGCCATCTATGGTGATGATCTCTAAAAGTTCCAAAGAGAATACCAAACTACATCTAGAATTGTGATCCAACACAAATTATTTGAAAGAGCATTTCCTTGTTTTCAGTCAAACCTGTGATTACTGGAGTCTGTGGATATAAATGCATATTCTGATAGGAGCCATACTTTGGTAGCAGTATGTATTTTTAATTCAAATTGCCTTCCAAAAAACAGCTTAAGACAATGACTTGGAACTGTTCGTCTGATGTCTGGTGGCACCCACTGTGGAAGGTGACCGTTCTAAAGGCTAAGTGACATTTACATTTTTATCTCTGGCTCTTACATTTTGCTATCTGTGATGACCCAAATCTGAATTTCCTACCCGGTTTGGTTTTTTGTTGTTGTTGTTGTTGTTGTTGTTTTGTTTTTTGTTTTTTGTTTGTTTGTTTTTTTCACATGAGGTCTCTTGTGTCCAGATTTTTGTTTTCTTGTAGAGTGAAATTTTTACATTTTTCCAACTTGATTCGATTTGGAATTTGACAGGCAGGTACTTCTGGCACTCCAGCCTCATCCTCACCTTTATACATATCCGTAACAGTGCTTGCACGCACCTTTTGTCACACCCTGCTTTAACGAACTATTTGTCCTACATTCCCTACTTGATCCCAGTCTGCAGAAGGCACAGGCTGTAGCGACAGTTCACACAGGCGTGCGCTAGGCTCTCGTAAATGACGTGAACGGAACGGTAACTGGTCTACCAACTCCTGGCAGTAGGAAAATGGGTCCAGTGTCTAACAAAGGCAGACAAGGTGTGTGCCCCTTACAGAAAGGCCCTTAAAACCACCGCACCGGCATCCTCACTTGAGGCTCAGATGCAGAATCTTTCTTACAGATGAAGCCTGGACATGCTGCTAGCAGCCCACGTGACAGCGCTGCATTGAGATGAGATGTATTTTTAGCTATAGAAAATTACCATCCCTTTATGCTTTCAGATTCTCATCTCTGCAACTGAGCACTCCTGTTCTTATGGTTTTTCCAGCGTAGACAGAGATTGATTTTTTTTTAATGAGGAAAGATATCTTTAAGACAAGGGAGCTTGTCTCCCTTAATCTCTGTCCCAGCTCAGGGGCGCAAACAGCCTCTCCCGGGCTGTGTTGTTCTTCCTGATGACATCAAGGCTCTCCATACTTTTGTAATAACATTGCAGACTAAAGTCTGGGTATGAGGAACTTGGTCCAAAGAGAAAAAGACAAAATATGGCCATGACATTTTCAGAGACAACATGTCCTATAATAATACAATTGGTTAAGAAGCTAACCTTGGGTACAGAAGATGTTCAGCAGATAAAGGAGCAGCCACTAAGCCTAATGACCCGAGTTCAGTCCTAGGGCCTCCATGCTGAGAGAAAAGAACTAACTTCAGAAAAGTATCTTCTGACCTTTACCAGTTCTCTTTCCCCCAGCCGTGCATGCGCACATCCGCACACAAACACACACAGTGCATGTGTGAGACCCACTCACAGAGAAAAAATAATTTTTGACAAAAAAAAACAAGTCCTTATAATTATATACTTTTACAATGTGTATAAACCTGGTTTCCTGAAACAATGATATTTTTGTTTTGTTTTGTTTTGTTTTGTTTTTGTTGTTGTTTTTTTTCGAGACAGGGTTTCTCTGTCTAGCCCTGGCTGTCCTGGAACTCACTCTGTAGACCAGGCTGGCCTTGAACTCAGAAATCCGCCCGCCTCTGCCTCCCAAGTGCTGGGATTAAAGGCGTGCACCACCACGCCCGGCTTGAAACAATGATACTTATACAATATTTTGACGTTGCTGGGAGGAGTGGTCCAACGACAAGTTGGTAGCTTCCAGGGTTAACAGTTTCAGTGAAGGTGTTGTCTGGAATACAGCATCACCACTCCTGGCAGGCCTTGCAGAGAACCTGTCCCATGGGCAGGCAGAGGCTAGAAAGATGAGAGAGGACCTGGGAATCCCAGGGGCAGACATGCTGGGACTCAATGGAGGGCATATCTGAAGTAAGATTTATTGGTTTTTTTTTCTTTTATTGCTTTGTAATACAAACACTAAGAACCAAAAGTGACATGGAGAAAAAAAATGAAAATCACAAAAGAGTGTTAAAATTTTCACATTTACTCAAAGACATCATTAATCCTAAAAAGACCATAAAATTGGCCCAAAGTATGACAGTACAGAAAGAACATGGTTAGAGCCAAAAAATGTTCCCTTTCGCGTCATTTTCCTGAACTCTCCCTTTGCAAATGCCAGGGAGTTTGAGTTCCACAGTCAGTGGGAGGCAGAACAATCCCTCACCGAGAAAGTCCGATCCCAACTAAAGCATCTTTGAATGCGTTATACACTACACGACAAAAGGAACCTTACCTTAAGATTAAGCATCTTCGCCCATCTTACGATGCTGTCACACGGTCCCTGAGGCAGTGTCATTCGTAAATGAGAGAGATTTCTTGAAGTTCTGGAGGCTGGGAAGTTCAAGGTTTAGAAGTTTGCCTCTGGAGAAGCGTTGTAAAACTGTTTCTCTCTCTCTCTCTCTCTCTCTCTCTCTCTCTCTCTCTCTCTCTCTCTGTCTCTCTCTCTCTCTCTCTCTCTCTCTCTCTCTCTCTCTCTCTCTCTCTCTCTCTCTCTCTCTCTCTCTCTCTCTCTCACACACACACACACATACACACACACAGTGTCAGGTAGCCCAGGCAGATTTGGGATTCTTTATGTAATCCAGGTTGGCCTCAACCTGTGATCCTTCTGCCTTAGCCTTGAGACTATATATCTGGAAATGAGGAAGATTGTATAATATATCTATAAGGGATTTACTAGAGTGATTTACAGGCTATAGTGTAATCCAATAATGGCTGCCTATGAATGAATGAAAGGACCAAGGATCCAGTAGTTGTTCGTTCCTTGAGGCTTTATGAAGAAGAGGCAGTCTTCAGTAGATGCCAGAATCCCAAAGAATGAGTTCTAATGCCAGCGAAGGAGTGGACTTGCTATCAAGGCAAAAACAAGCAGGCACAGAGCAAATGCCACCTTCTTCCTTGTCCTTACATAAACTTCTAGCAGAAGGTGTGTCCCAGGTTAGAGGTGTGCCCTCCCACCTCAAAACATCCAGGTTAGAATTGGATCTTTCTACTTCACACAAAGCAAAGATCTCTCATAGGTGGTTTTTGTTTGTTTGTTTGTTTTTGTTTGTTTGTTTGTTTGTTTTTTAGCTATGTCCGGATATAGTCAAATTGACCGCCAAAAATAGCTTATCACAATAGGATTTGCTTGAGATCTGTCTGGGACTGTGTCACATGCGAAGCCTCCCTCAGCTGCGAACAGCACTGAGGAGCACTACCGTGCCCCCCAAGAAAGCTGGCCTTAACCTGGTTGTCATCCAAGTGGTGGCCTTGAAATCTGTTCCATCCCCCAAAGTAAAGTAAAATAAAGTGTTGTCCTTACAGCAATTAAATGTGTATAGCTAATACGCCATACACCGTGCCTCAACATTTAGGCAGAGAATATGTTACATAAGATAACACTTCTCTCAGCCTATATACCACTTAGGAAAAAAAAAAAGTTTGGGACTGAAGTGGCACACAAAGAGAGACTGAGCAGAAGCATGGATGAGGTAAAGGGACAAAGAATGTGTCCTGTTGGTGTCCCGGTACCCAAAGAGGTCTGTCCCTTGTCGCTGAGGCTTGCTTCTCTTTGGTTGGTGAGGATAGGATGTATAGCAGGCACACTCCTTGTGACTAATCAGCCGAAATATCACAGGCCCAGAGCAAGAAAGCGTCTGTCATCTCCAAGCAGAAGAGCTATTATGTAATCACAGAAGCCAGCCTTTAAAGGCTGTTAACATGGGGAGGACCCCCACCTGCCACAGGCGCTCCCTTTCCTGAGTTAATCCTTTACCTCAGGTGCTGGGAACGTCACAATCTCCGGAGACAGCCCCGACTATTTTGAGTGCTTATAATTGAGATAAAGTTCTTTTTTTCCTCCTATTAAGCTGAAATCTATCTCCCACCCACTGAGCCAAATCTTGCTCCCAGCACTTGCTCTGGATTCTGCATTTGACACTATGTTTATAAGCCCAGGCTTTGGAGTCATCGAGACTTGAGCTCAACAGTCATCAATCTCCTTTGCTAGAGGCATTTAGGGGCAGTGAGGAAGAGCCTCGGACATAGAGCGAACCATAATACTTGCCTTGTCTTATTTTTTTTCCTTTTGAGAAAGGGTCTCACTATGTACCCCAGGCTAGCCATGAACTGATAGGGATCCTCCTGCCTACGCCTATTGTGTTTTAAGGTTATAGAATGTGCCACCACACCTGGCTTAACAGCTGTCTTTCATGGTTGTGAAAATCATCTTCATCGTCATCATCAATATGTCTGATGTTTGCAACATCATCTTTTTTCTATTTAGCCTTTTTTCTCCAACTGATTGTCTCCTTTTTTTTGTTTGTTTGTTTGTTTTGTGTTGTGTTTTTCGAGACAGGGTTTCTCTGTGTACCCCTGGCTGTCCTGGAACTCACTCTGTAGACCAGGCTAGCCTCGAACTCAGAAATCCACCTGCCTCTGCCTCCCAAGTGCTGGGATTACAGGCGTGCGCCACCACCGTCCGGCAGATTATCTCCTTCTTAAATCATACTTGACCACATTGTTTTTTAAAAATATCCTGGACACCACACTTATTTGCTGCTCCACCCTGCACTTAGGGTCTAAAGGAAAGGAAACCTGGCTAAGAATGCCCGATATGATTAGCAATTTGCCTGCGATCAGAAACTGGTAAGACATTTCTTCTGCCTGATAAAGCTGGTCAGAAATGCACTGCCCTAGTTCTTCATGGTGACTCTATCCTACGCTTCAAGAGCCACAGGATGCATACTTAGAGAGAAGAATGTCATTTTCTCACTTGTCTGACCTCCAAAGCAAAGTATTTTTTTTCTATCACTGCTGGCCTCTTTCCCTGTCTTCAAACTATGGGCGTTGCCTACTACACGGGCATAGTCACCCACCCCAATGTCTCCACAGAGTGGCTCTCTTTTAGCAAGGTCTTGTATGAAAAGCAGTCTCTGTCCTTTTCTCTCAACCTGGACCAAGGAAAGTTCTTCAGCCCATGAGCTATGGCTGGACTGGTAAGAAAAGAGAACATAACGTGGCACCCATACTCAGTTACATCCTCCTGCCTCAGCCTTACAGATCTCGGTTTGTCTGTCCTGGTGGTAGACACCTCTAACTGATGAGCCTTTGACTCAACCTCAATTTTATCAAAGAAGCAGGGAGGGATAACTCGGTTTAGCATCGTATATAGTCTACTCTCCCAAATGATGTTCAGATGAGAGATGGCACCCAGTTTTCTACTCTCGGAAACACAAAACTGGAAACTGGGCCAAATTTTCATTAAAAAAAAGTTTCAAAAATTCAAATATAGTAAATATATCCTGGGGTGGTCCCCCCCAGCACTTTCTCCAACACTGCCCACCTCTGAACTGCAGAGAAGAGGTAAGGACGGCCCATAGTGATTTCTCCCAGGTCCTGGCAACAGTGTCAGGTCATTGGTTAACAGCATGATAACCGCACACCTTGAGCAATTAGACATGGAATTTAAAGTAGTGATTAGAATCAGAACATCCCAATGTTGACTTAGTCATGTGGGCAGTTTGCATGTGACAAGAGTAACAATATTCCTCAAATGACAGAGCTGATAGCTTGTTCCTCGACACCTGCCTCACAGTCCCATACTTTGTTACCCTGGGATAGCCTTTGGCAAGATATGAGTTTGGAACTAGGATTTATTCCTGAGTCTATTTCATTGTGAGAAAAATAAATACTCCAGAGAACAAGTCAAATCTTTGTTCTTTAAAAACTGTCATTATCATGACACATAAGTATGACGATGCCTTGATAAAACCCATGTTGTTATATGAACATAAATTAATTTAAAAATGGAAAATTACTGCTATCAGCTACAAATATATATTAATTTAAATACATAATGTACTTCTAGTGACTGGTTGTGAAAAATTTCTAATACAAAATAGATAAAAATAAATGAAAGAAAAAATAGCTTTCCTATCTAGTTTTGAAGATTCTCTGGATCTCTATGTGTGTCACACACACTCACACACACACACTCACACACACATACTCACACATGCACACACATACACACATACATTAAAAAAGAGATATCATAACAATGAAATATATAAGACTAAGGTTGTGCATGAATTCTGTGGAGAAGACCAAGACAGAGTCATAGAAGCCCGGGTAAGGAGGTGGACAGAGAATGGGCTTGCTTCCTTGGAATAAAAGGCTAGAATGACCCGGTAAAGCCCTCACGTGATCTGGCATGAAGCTGGTCTGTGCTAACAGCTAGTATGCAGACAACAGGGCTTCACCAACAGATCTGAGTCAGGAAGACAGCTTGAGGAATGGTCACACTGTGAAGGGGACCCCAGGCTTCGTGTAAAGTTCTGATTGTTACCTCTATTACACTAGCTACAGTGTCATGGTCCAGAGTCAGACCCGCCTTTCAGTCCAGTGTCTGCCTTTCATTAACCCTGTGGCATCTCAGGCTTTGGTTCCTTTCATTTCTGTGCTCTTCCTTCTCCTTTTCTTTTTATTATTTATTCAGCTTTGGTTAGATTTTTTTTTTTAAGGCATGTGTCCTTGTGAAAATTCCAAAGGTGCACAGCTGAATGGAGATTTGGGCTGGGCATCCTGAGTACCACCACATCCTTCTTCCAGACAGCCATATCCAACATCTGCTTCAACTGCAGTCTTTCCCTTACCTTCAACTGTGCATCAGGCCCTCCGAAGCATCTGGAATCTCAGTGTGAGGCTCTTAGTAAGGAGGTCCTATAGGTGGGACAAGCTACGCAAGGCTGCCCGGACAGGACCTAGAAACGAGTATTGAAAGCACAATTGCACTTAGAGAAACTGGGACTCCAGCTAGGTCTGACACTTTCAAGGCAGGGCTCCCATCCTCCTCCGACCACCCATCTCACAAGGACATATGGCAGTCTGGAACTTCTGTCAACAGCTGCCAGTGCCTGGAACCCAGGAGTGTCCTGCCCCAAGAACCGAAGATCACACCCAGGAAGTGCTCTGGGTCCTATACGTTCACCGCTGGGTGCCAGAGGTAACAAGGTATGTGTCTGAGATAGGAATGCAGGTAGAACTGTGAGCTGTGGGCTAACCCATGCCCATTTGCATGAGGTTCCATAAGGTCAAATACCAAGGAAGGGAAGGTTGCCCTTCCATAGACCAAGAGCTCCAACTGGAGCCATAAACATTAAGGATGGGCCTTGACAGGAAGGGACATCATGATTTTTCTCAATGTTGGTGTGTGTGTGTGTGTGTGTGTGTGTGTGTGTGATATTCATGCGAGTCACATGTCTGTGTACAAAAGCTGCTATAAGTATCTTCTTCCATTGCCCCCTACTTTATTTTCTGAAGCAGATGCTCTCTCTGGAATCTGGAACTTACCCATTAGCCAAAGTGGCAAGCCAGCAAGTTCCAGCAAGTCCATCTGTCTCTGCCTTACCAGGCCTGGAATCACAGACATGCATTGCCGTGACATTTTAAACGCACTGAACTCCGGTCCTCGTGCCTTTACAGCAAGCACTGACTGCGCCAGTGCCCCAGCTCCTCCGTGTTCTCTGATGTTAGAATCATGCCATGAACTCGTAAGTCACTGAGACTGCCTTAGAGCTGGGCTGGTCAAGAGCCATCTTAGCCTCTAGACTCTGTGATAAAGGTGACGCAAAGTCAGTAGTGTAGTCATCATCAGAGGGACAAGGCTGTCCTTCACTGCGACTTCAAACAAGACCAACTCCCTGTTGGCAAATAGATCTTTTCAACAACTTTCCTCATCGGTGGTTTAAAGGTTCTTTGCCCTTCGCCCCTTTCTCTGCCACGTGCCATGATCTGCTGGGTTCCTCTGAAAAGAAAAATGTTCCAGTGGGGAAATCTTTCTTCTGTAATTCTGAGACAAAGAGAAATGTACCTGACCTGAAATACCACCCACAGATGTCCCTGTACCAAGCAGAATTCTTGCTTATTAACACTCTTCATCATGGAAGGAAGAAAGTATGGGGTTAGGGCCTATTCTGTCCTAGAATTTAGCCCTTGAAATGCACGCAGAAGGAAGGCAGATGCTGTACGGCTTAATAGGCGTGCACATAAAGAGAAAGAAGCACGAACGTAAATTAGGACAGCCCAGGATAGCAGTTAGGATTTTTTTTTATTCCTGAGTGGATAATATGTGGTTTCATTTAAATAAGAACACAATCTCCATTAATTTAATTTGTCAAAGCAGCAACTCCAACACTCGCAGGCAGCGCCTAGGCAGGCATTTTTAGATGTGTCAGTGCTACTTTAAAACTAAAAGAAGTCAGTCCTGTGGAGTTAATTACTAGTAAATTAATCAAAAGTAGGTCCCCCATGTGGCGCAGTGCCAGCCTGGGGGTGCTGGCAAGGTATTAGAGTCTCATTCACAAAGCTCTGTATATGTGCAGCGCATTATAGGGACAGAGAGGGAACTGGTCTGCATCGTCCATGAGAAACAAGGACAATGCTTAACTAGCAGAGCTTTAGAAAATCACCACCTCTCTTGGGTTATCTTCATGACCCATTCCTCAAAGTTTACAGAAAGACAATGTGGCTATTTTTCCCCAGACCAATGTAAGGAGTTTATGTAACTCTATGAAGTAAAAAGCATTTTAGAAACGGAAAATAAACTTACAGCCAGAAAAAAAAATACACTTTGTATCTGTAGTGTTTTGGAACACAGCATCTTCTGGTACAGTATCCTCGAGACAGAGACAGAGAGAAGATACCCAAGAAAGAATAGATAGAGCCAAGGAGAGTATCATCTAAACTTTAATTAAATATCTGAATCCAGGAAACTGGAAACAGAAGAAATCTTTGTAAGAGAAAAATGGCGCATGCACACAGTTTGGTTAATGACGTGACTGCTGATGTAATGTTAGTGACAAACATAGTTTATTTTGTCTTGCTACAAAATCTCTGTTTCCCGTGTCTCCCACAATTTTCCAAATGTACAAGCGTTCTTACCATTCTTGGTCCAAGACAGCAACAGAGCGAGCTGTCTTTGCTCCTCAATTAGACAGTTAATCGAGGCTATTTGACCCCAGATTTTATGTGGATAACAGAGCGGTCTATGCCTCCTGTTACTTTCTTTCCTGTTTAATTTTACAAAATAGTTTCACATGTTTTTTTGTACATTGTGATTGTATCTAAATACATGTAGGAAGTCAAAGATGAAGATGGCAAACCTTAACTGATACATTGGAGTCCCATTTGAAACATTCCCTTTCTGCGTAACTGTGCATGATTCCGTCTTCAACAGATATGATGCTAATAGTAAATGTTTTTGTAATATATATGAACAACATAAAAGTGTTACTTCCTAAGGCGTGGCTTGTTCAACCCCTAAAATGCACAGATACCTTTATGGAGCCAATCTGTACTATATCACCCTGACCATTGCTTTCATTTGGGAGATAAAGCCCCCCAAATGGGAGTTTTCTCATAAACTAGGTCAAGAACTCTAGGAAGCCACAGGTTCCTCTATGTCTCTTTTCAAATGATTAAAAGGCCTTTTCTTCTGGTGTCTGGAAGAAGAAAAATGTCCTTGTGTAATGGGTATTGCTTTGTGTACCACATGCCCAATAAGTTCTAGCATCTAGGAGCATGCAACAGCAGCTAACATTAGCTATGCAGTTATGGTATTAGTGTTTAATTATATCATGTGCATTGAGATATTTTAAAGAGACGACAGGAGTCGTTCTCCTTAGCAACCACTATAGTACAGAATGTTCGAAGCTGCGAGCACACTCAGAGGCAAATGAATCGGTTACGAATGTGGGTAGCAAGAAGTGTGCATGCTTCAGAAAATGTGAAACTGCTACCTAAAATAGATAGCCCCCCCGCCCCTCTTTTTGCCCTCAAAATTCCATCTCTGGTTTCAGACCATCCAAAACTTGACATTTTCTTATTTTCCGCTTTAACACTCGACGGTAGCTTTCCACCTTAGAAGCGAATAGAGAGGAGAGTCAAATAATAGATTTGGTTTGTTTCCTCACTGGCTGCGGAGTCTATCTCATTTCAAAAACGACTCAATAAAAAAACCCTTTTAAGAATAAAGGGTTTGAGGTCTCGATGGCAACTCACGACGGTGTGCACACCTGTGGTTCCACTCCTCGAGGTCATCATACAAAGACTAAACTCTAACAGAAGGAAGCGCGGTTAGGACACTGTCTACACACAGTGTCTTCCTCAATGGTATTCCCTTTGGCTCATGCACACACACACATACACACATTCAAGGCGCTTCGTATATAAGACGGTGGAGGTTGGAAGGGTTGTATGTTATGAAAGCTCTTTTTCAAAAGCAAACTTGAAATAGATTAACTGGTTCTTTTAAAATGCCAGTTTACAAGTCCTTGCAGTCTGGGTGTCTTGATGGACCTACGGGGTGTCTTTAAAACACAGAAACAAAAGGGTAAAAGTCGAATAACCGCACGCCAACTGGGACTCCATTTAGGGGAAGACCTTGGTTCAGGTATTGCATGGGGGAAGGAAGCCAAAATCTTCTCCCTGGAGATCTTCCCTGGGCTCGGGGATAGCTTACAAAAGAAGGAGCCGGCGCGGCAGGTGGCTTAGGAAGCCCCTCCAAGCAAGGTGTGTTACCAGTGCTGGCCAGCCGCCCGGGTACCCAGCTGCGCCTGGGTCATGGCTGGCACCGCGGTGGCGGCCGCGGCGGCCGCAGCCGCGTCCCCGACGCCGGGCAGGACTGAACGCACGGATCTGCGGAACTCCTCGTTCCTCCAGGTGTAGAGCAGCGGGTTGAGCGCCGACAGAGCGCAGCACAGGAGCCAGCTGGCCGCCTGCACGCCCCAGGGCACCGGCAGGGAGAAGCCGCTGGCCAGGCTCACCCACACCAGCGGCTGCGTGGCCAGCAGGAAGACGCAGCAGAGCAGCAGCACCGACAAGCCGCTGAGACGCCGCTGCGCCCGGCGAGGCTGCAGAGCGGCCGGCAGGGGCTGGGGCTGCGCGGGATGCCCGGCGCCTCCGGGCCCCGGCGCGTGCGGGGCGGCGGGGAAGGCGGCGGCGGCGGCGGCGCAGCCGGGTAGCTGGTGCAGCAGGTGGAAGTTGAGCACGCTGACCCGCTTGACGCTGACGCGCACGCGGCGCACGATGCCCAGGTAGCAGTGCAGCAGCAGCGCCGTCTGTGCCAGCAGCGCTCCCGCCGCCAGCAGCGCGGGGTAGTGGATTTGCGGGGGCTCGGCTCCGGGCTTAGGAGCCCAGGGCGGGAGCAACAGCACCAGACCCAAGGCGAGCGCCCAGGACAGTGCCAGCATGCCCACCGTGTGGCGCCGCTGGTACAGCACCTGGTAGGTGGCAGGCGCCCTGGTGATGAGCAGGTAGCGGTTCAGCGCCACGAGGCAATGGGACAGAAGGGACACGGTGAGCCCGAGGCCCAACAAGCCGCCCCGGAGCAGGCGGTAGCTGCCTCCGCCACCGTCCCAGTCCCCCGGGGGCTCCGCGGAGCCGGCGGGCAGGAGCCCCAGCACCGCCTCCTGTGGCATCCAGAGGGCGCAGACGCTGAGATCCGCAGCGCAGCCGTTGACGATAAAGGCGTTGCTGGTGGTCTGCAGCTTTCGGAAGGACGACACGAGATAGATGACCATACCGTTGGCCAGCGTGCCCCCGATGGCCAGCCCCGAGTACAGGAGAGACACCGGGATCCGCCGGCCCGCCCACGATTCTTCTTCCTCGCAGAGCAGCAGCAGCGATCCCCCGGTAGTGGTGGAGGTCGAAGTGGAGGAGGAGTTGGTCATTCTGGCCAACTCTTCACACCTCGCGCCCTAGCGTTGGCTTCGTGTAGCTTGGCCCATCCTGACACTTTCCTGCTGGGAGGGCAAAAACATTTCTTCAGCCCGCTGTCACCGACACAAAAGGCTGAAGCCGAATAATGGGCTGGAGAAGGGGGAGGGGGGAGGTGAAAGAGAACAGGAGAACAGGAGAGCGGGGGTGGCAGATGACAGGTGCCTGCCTCAGAAATGTCTCTGGTGACAGAGAAGGTCTGCTTTACACTCAGAGAGCAGCAGGGAAGCCCTAAGGTCATATCCATAAGTAGAACACTTTCCCCAAACACACAGGCACACACACACACACACACACACACACACACAAGAGCTGGGAATGTGTTGCCTGCCAGCCAGCGGGAACCCTCTTTACCAAAAGAAAGTAGAGATATCCTAGCTGGGAAAAACGCCAAGGCGAGGGAATAGATGTACCTTGATTTGGGGCCAGTCCTTAGCTGGTGAGAGCAGAGGGAGAGATGCCAGGAAATACCTCCTCGGCGGCAGCAGCAGCATCTGTGGTCCACAAATCAACAGGAGAAACTGAGCTGGGATCCATGCCAGGAGCGAGCGCCTCGCTTCTCCCGTGCAGCGTCCGCACACATGGTCCCAGGCAGGAGCCAGCAGCTGTGCGGGAGTCGCCGCAGCTGGCAGTAGAAGTGGAGAAAGTCGAGTGGTAGGCTGCAAGCCCAGGAGGGTGGGCAGGCAGGCTGGCTGGCAGCAGTGAGGATGCCCGGCTGCACGAGCAGAAGCTGAGCTGGAGAGGAGCGAGTGCACCCTGTGCGCCAAGCTAGAGCGCTGGCTGATGTGGCAAACGCACTTGGAGGGCTCTCCCGCTCAGTTACCCATCACCCAGGCAGAAGACAGCCTTCCTGTGCCTCATGAATTATTCAGTAATGCTAACTTGTAAAAGAAAGAAAAATACCTTGTTCAGAGAATCCTGTGGTTGGCAAATCTCTCTCTCTCTCTCTCTCTCTCTCTCTCTCTCTCTCTCTCTCCCTCTCCCCCCCCCATTCTGTCTCTTTATTTTTCACTGTCTGATTTTTTTTCTTTCCTACCTTTTGGCCTCTCCCCTAAATGTTGGAGTAAAATCTCATATGCATCTGAATCATCCTGAAGGCAAGACTTTTTTTCTCAGAGATAAATAGACTCCAGTTTAAGTTGGGGGGGAGGGGGAATTTCATTTGAATTGAAATGCAGCCCCTCACCGCCTCCCCCAACTGGCAAAGTGGGACATGAGTCATTAGCGACAGAAACTATGTGGGCCTTAGCTCCCATCGTAACGCCGATTCTTTCCTCATCTCTAGACATCTCTCCAAAACTTGGCTTGTGTCTCGGTGAGATGGGAGGGGTGTGGAAATATCACGATCACGCGATCTAAAGATGGAGTCATCCGTCTTCAGACAGTCCATCTAGGACTTTAGATAGTCCTGGACATCATGGACTTTAGATAGTCCCTCTAGACAATGGAACACCAGTTCTCAAGGAAGAGAAGTAATCTGTCAAGACATACAGCACCTAAGGAAACTGGAAGTGCTTATTATTAAGCAAAAGAAGCATCTGAAAAGGCTATGTACTGCACAATCCCAACTGTTATTACATGCTGGAAAGAATAAAACTGCGGGGATCACCAGCTGCCTGGGGCTAGGAACTGGGGAGGTAAATACGGGGCAGGGAAACTACTCTACTCTGTATGGTACTCTAATGAGAAGAGTCCAAACTCACAAGATAATCAGCACCCAGACAACCCGTATGTAAATTATGGTGAAAAAAAAAAAAAAAACGTGTCAGAGTGCTTCATTGATTAGGACAAATGAGCCAATGTAACAGAAGATATTGACACCTGGGAAGCTGTGCTTGCCCTGTGCAGAGTGGGACCTGTGTGGTGATCTCCCTCCTCCTCCTCCTCCTCCTCCTCCTCCTCCTCCTCCTCCTCCTCCTTCTTCTCTCTCTCTCTCTCTCTCTCTCTCTCTCTCTCTCTCTGCATTTACTGTTTGTTTGTTTGTTTGTTTGTACATAGAAACTGGAGGTTGGAGTCGGATATCTTCCTTAGTCTCTCTCTCTACTATATTTTTTTGAGACAGGGTCTCTCAGTCCTATGTGGCTTGAGCTAGGCTGGCTGGCCACCGAACTCCAAGAATCTTCGGTTCCTGCTTTCCTGGAGTTGGCATTACTGATATGTGCCCCGTAGCTGGGTTTTTATGTGTGTGCTTTGGATCTGAACGCAAGACTGATACTTGTTCATCGGGCCCTTACTGAGCCATGTCCCCAAAACACACTCAGCACCTTGTATTCAGATTTGCTGTGATTCTGAAACTAAAGTTTAAAGCCTATTTTTGAATCGTGGGTGTTAGGGGAAAGCAATTTCCCTGAAGACTCCATAGGATAATTGAGAAGGACCTCTGAGCTTTCCATGCTATGTTATGACAGAGCCTCACACTCAGGGCTCGGATCTGCTTTGGTGCAAGTGTTGGTTCATCTGTGCACTCGGGAACTTCTCCCCAAACAGGACACCAAACATCCCACCAACAACAAGCAAAGGTGGTTCATGAACAAATTTAACTCAGAGCATAGGTAATTCATACAATGGAAGAGTGGCGTGTGGAGCTGCAGGTGTCCTGAATACTAACAAGGCAGCCTTCCGCCAGCCTTGCACACCAGGCCTGCCCTGCTAGCAAGAAGTTAAAGATGCAATGCATTGCCTCAGTCATAAAGGGATTCTGGGTTTCAATTCCAGGTTCTGGGTCTCGATAGTTCTCTGTAACAAGTAGTAAGGACCAACCTCAGGGACTCCTTCCCACGAAGGCTCACGTACTTCTGCCAAAGGCATCACTCCTTGATTTGGCCTAGACTTGGAAGGCCAAAGACTTGTCTTCTTTCTTCTTTTAGATTCACCTTTGTTTAAGGTCGCTGGACTTAAGCAACATAGTGTCGGAGGGAAGTTTTTCTGATCCACAGCACAACATCACCTGGTACATGGTAGATCCTCCTTAAATACTTTTTGGATGAATGAATGATTATCATTGAGATTTCACTTATTTTTTTTCTCCCAGGAAAGCATTTCCTAGTAGTCACTTTCCCGCTGCCTCCACAGGAGCTTGTCCGTGTCTCTTCCCGGCTGTGCTCTCAGCCTCCCTTGCATCCCAGTGGGTTCCCAACGCTGCGGGTTTCACCACAACCCACTGAAACTTCCCCCTGGACTTCATCTCCTTCTCGGGGTGGCTCGGCACAGCCCACTTTCCCTTTTGTGGTGGAAGCACCTCTTTTCTGCTTCTGTTTCCTGTTCTCCCACTGAGCGTCCACCCACGCGGCCTTCAGTTCTCAGCACTGCTTCCGCTAAGGTCAACAGCAGCGTCTAATTAATGAACCCGGGAAGCTACCTCCCGGTACACTCAGCCTCCAGCCATTCCTCTCTAGGCTTCACGTTATTCTCCTGTTACTCCTCTGCTCCCTTGGACTCCTCCATGACACTCCAGTGTCACTAATGACTGTGCCGGTGATCTCTTCTCTGTTCTCCTCTCGCCCTTTTCTTAGGCTAATTAGCCTGGTCTTATCTCAGGCTCTCCATCTCAAGATCTCACACTGGAGCCACCACCTACCTACCTCTCCTCCTCCCTTCCTTCTACCCAGACCCTCCTGTAGTCACCAATTTCATGGATACTGTTCCCTAAGAATTCCACCCAAATATAACTGCAACTGTAGCTTTCTGATTTGGTGCTTTAGAGCCAGGAGCATTTCTGCCCAAGTCTACTGAGAACTTTTATATGAAATGATGCTTTTTTCCTTTAAGTGTTGATATAATGGGTTATACTTGTTATGTTTTTACATTAAAAGAT
This sequence comes from Apodemus agrarius, assembly GCA_964023405.1. Lineage (NCBI taxonomy): Eukaryota > Metazoa > Chordata > Mammalia > Rodentia > Muridae > Apodemus > Apodemus agrarius. The sequence continues at coordinate 45,596,401 of OZ030007.1, read as the reverse complement.
TCATATTTTAATTTTTATATTTTCTTTTGTTTGTATCGGGGTTATAATAAAATCATAACTTAAAGAAAACTTTTTCTGCAAGTGTTTTTGCAGACATGGAAACACATATAAACTGTTAAACTGATCACTTTCTTTGCTGTTTTTTTTTTTATAATAATCTTAATCACTCTTAAAATGAATTAGTCTGAGCACGGGGTCCCCACTGGAGGAGCTAGAGAAAGGACCCAAGGAGCTGAAAGGGTTTGCAGCGCCATAGGAGGAACAACAATTTGAACCTCCCAGTACTCCCAGAGCTCCAAGAGACAAAACCATCAACCAAAGAGTACACATGGAGGGACCCATGACTCCAGATGCATACAGAAAAGAGGATGGCCTTGTGGGACATCAAAGGGAGGAGAGGCCCTTGGTCCTGAGAAGGCTCGATGCCCAAGTATAGAGGAATGCCAGAACAGGGAAGCGGGAGCAGGTGGATTTGTAGGAGGGGAGGGAAGGGCACAGGGAAGCATGGGTTAGGGGATTTTGGGGTGAGGGGAACCAAGAAAGGGGACAACATTTGAAATGTAAATAAATAATATATCTAATAAAAAATAAATAACATATATATGGCTCAACAGATCATATATAGTACTATGTATGTATAAGGAAATACATATATGCAAAAAATTAGTCTAAGTATCAACTAGAAAATTTGTATTACGTATATTTTAATAAAGTGATTTGTTTTCTACTTCCATGACATTCTATCACTATATCATATAAATTTAAATGTCAGTACTCTGTGAGTGTGTGTGTGTGTGTGTGTGTGTGTGTGTGTTCGTGCCTGTGGAGGCCACAGGTCACTGTCAGGTGTCTTCCTCAAGTGCTACCCACACAACTCTTGGAGATAAAGTCTTTCCTTGAATGTAGAGCCCACCCATTTGCCTAGCCTGGGTGTCTGGCAAGCCTCTGGGATCCTGTCTTCCTCCCTCGCCAGCCCTGAGCCCACTGGCACACCTTGCTGTGCAGACCTTTTGCAGGGATGGTGGGGATCCTACCCAGTCCTCCGGCTTGTGTGACGAGTGCTTACCCATGGAGCCCAGCCCCAGCCCACAGCAGGCGTCTTGTGATGTAAGAGGAATCCTAGTGGAAGGGAAGTGCATCCCGACCTGTTTGTTCATCTATTTATCCTGCCCAAATCATAAACACACATACTCACACAAGAATGTATCAGTCCCCTGTTATGTTCTGGGCGGTGAAAGCATAAAGATACTTAAGATTCATCTCTGGCCTTCAGTGAGTTCAGTCTACAGCGGCAGGCATATAGATAACGAAAAACTATCATAAGACAATGTGCTAAAAGGTATAATAAATCCCTAAGTAAGTTGGCATGGGAGCAGACACAGAAAAGGAAGGAACCTCAGTGTGTCTGAGGTCAGGAAATCCTTTCAAGACAACCGAGCTGAATTCTGAGGGTTGACCTCTTTAACTCCAGCTAATACCTTGGCCACAACCCTGCAGGCCCTGCAGTTAAGAGCTCACGTAACATAAGCACAAAACCTCCTCCTTTTATCTTGTGAACTGAACTCCTGTGTCCAGGTCTCCCTCACAAAACCTCCATGTTTCTTGAGCCACGGGATTCAGAGTCAGGGAGACGTCGGCATTTGCTTCACTACCGGGCCATACACGAAACCATCCCCACTTGAACAGTGTGTCTTGAATGTAAAATACCCACCCCGTGCCATGGCCGTCGGCTCGTGTGCTTGATCGCACGGCCCCACGATGATATCAGTGCTGAGTGGAGAGAGGGTTTGTTTTATCTTGTCGTTAAGTGTTCATCGCAGAAGGAAGCCAAGGCAGCAACCCGGGGGAATGTTAGTCACTGGCTCGCTTCCCCTGGCGTTCTCAGCTTCCGTTCTCATACAGCCAAAGCGCACCTGTCCAGGGGCGATACTGCCCACAGTGGGCTGGGCCTTTCCACAGCAACCAACAGTCCAGAAAATGGCCACAGGCCTGTCTGATGGAGACAATTCCTCAAGTGAGATTTCTGGTTCCCATAGATAGTTCCCACTATAGCTCTGTGTCAAGACTAGCCTGCCTGATATAAGGAAGTTTTTGCCATCTTTGCTAGGTGAGCCCTCTCTGGAGGAAGTGGGTGGTCAGAGCACAGGCCTTAGAGTTTACAGCCTACCCTCATTCTGGCCTACTCTGTTTTCTGGCCCCTAAGATGTCATCAAGCACATGCTCCAGTCACCTCAAAGCCCACCATGACAGGTTGTATCCCCACAAATCATGAGCCACACATAATCCTATGCTCTCTTAAGTTGTTCCTTGTCTGACATTTAGCTACAGCATAATACAACTAACACAACCACCTTCGAGTTGGTCTCGACTCTTCCCATCCAAAAGGACCTTTCTGAATCTCCAGGGACAGCTCTGCTCTAACTCACTGTGTTCAATCTTAGGTCTCCTCACCCTTGTTTCTAATGCACGTATCTCCTCACCCTTGTTTCTAATGCACGTATCTGGGAGATGTGTTTTGCTTTGTAGAATTCTAGAGAGAGTTCTGGACATGAGTAGATAGACCCTTCAGGGGAAGAATGTAATGAGCAGGGGGAAAATGTAATTCTGCGAGGACCCAGAGAGCCTTCACTGGGTCCCCGCTGCCCGCAGGAGAGACGCGAGTATCGATGTTGCTAAAGTTTTGAAATGTCCCACACATTGTTTGCAACGTTTCTCACCCCCTTATTGCAATCGGCCCTCGGGCCTGATCTGAGGGTAGCCAGGCTTACTCCTAAATCTGCATTCCAGGACACAGCTTCATAGACAAGTCCACCCAGCACATGTCCAATATTTTAAGTCATAAGTCAATCTACTAAATCAAATATAGCATATTCTCCTAACTTGAAAATGTATTTTCATAATAACTGCAAATACAGACTCAAATGGATAAATCCATTTTGTACTACTAGAAATGAGCACAAAGCTTGCTGTTGGCTCCCTCAGGCCACCCTCATGCCTCCCCCACCCTCTGGGCTGCCGCCGTATGCTAGAGAGGTCACACGTGTTTAGTGTCACACCTTACAGCTTACCCATCCAAATCCCATCCCTACTTCCTGTCATGAAGCTACCGCTTGCCGTGGCCTCAGACTGAGGTACCGGAAGGCACAGTCACCGTAGAAAGGATAAATTGGAGGATCTCTGAGGACCACAGCAGCATACTCATGGCCCCCGGCAGGGAATTCTAGGATCTTGGTGCTGGACACTAGAATGGTAATGAGCTCTGGGTGACATTGACTACTAATCGTTTAAATAAAATAGCCGCAAAGAAGCTAAGTGGCTTTCCCACACAGGAGTTAAGGTCTCACCGCTAGGAAAACAGAACTGGGATTCAGAAATATGTTTTGTGGCTCACACTTGGCCACCACACTATCCTGCTTCCTTTGGTAAAGTTCAATGTCCTTAATGTGGCTTAGATTAATCTATCCTTTGCTTCAACTCCATCCGGACTCACTGTATAACTTGTCCTTTCTGAGTGGGCATCATCCCTTCTCTCTCCCACCAGGCAGCTCTGTTGAGGATGCCCCAGGCCCTTGATGGCCTCTCTGTTGGGTCACAAGCTGCCCTAACTTCTTCTTTTCAAGCCAAGACCTCTTCCAGGTCTGAGCTAAGACCAGGCGCTGTCTTTAGTTGTCTAGCCTGTGTATTCTAAAGCAACCAGAGCAGGTATGTTGCATCCCGGGCATTGGAATTCGCTTTCTACACGGTAAGCTAGAGGAGGGCAAGTCTCTCCTTTTGATCAGAGTGCCTGGCTGGAAATTCATAAATGTGTATTCCCTGCTTAGGGCCCAAGGGGCTGTCTACACAACCACAGCTCCAAGCTAATTATCTTTTCAAGAGATAAACCAACATTAGGGTCACAGAAGAGAGTGTTGCTATTCTTTCTGAAATATTTTAAGCCTCGTGGAACCACATTCTGTGGCACACGCTGCCAGAAAATTTTTAAACAGAATTTTTTGCTGGAAACATTTGCTGTTACAGAACCAGATGACAGCTTTCTCAAGGACCAGAATGATTTCCAGTACTGAGGTTCATGGTTCTCCGCAAAATGAGGCTTGTGGGGGGATGAGCAGGTTCCTGGTGGCTGTAACTAGCTGCTCATTTCCCTCTCTGTTTTGGCCAAGACACCTAGCGACTTCACTACGTTCAACACTGAGGCTGGCTAAAAGCCCACTGTCTTCCCTCGGCTCTTGCTTTCAGATAACACACCGCCAATATCATGTTGGTCCGCAGCCTGTTTATTCTGTAAACTTTTTCAGAGAAACAAGCTCTTTACTTGTTTCATTTGCCTGTTTTGACCAGACTTAGCAGTCATTCAATTGCATGTAAGTCCTTGCCTCCACGAGAAGGTCTGAAACTTTTAGAAGTTAGAAATTCTAGAATTGTGAGCTGGCCTGTTCCACCCCAAACTCTTTCATATGGAGAATGGGAAACCTTGTCTTCATGACTCCATCTTTTTTTTTCCTACCTCGTCAGGTTTTAGGGGATTGATAGCCTCACACAGTAACAGCAGCTGGACGTCTGGACCTGTGAGCTAGAATCTCCTCCAGGCTGCCTTCAGGTCAAGATGTAGTTCTCTCGGCTCCTCCAACACCATGTCTGCCTGCAAGCTGCCAAGTGCCTTGCTATGATGATAATGGATCAAACCCTTTGAAACTGTAAACCAGCCCCAAGTAAATGTCCTTTATAAGAGTTGGCTTAGTCATGGTGTTTCTTCTCAGCAATGGAAAGCCTAAGACAGGGTGCTGTTGACATGCTGGGAGTATAGAGGCAAGGGTGTGACAAACATCTTACAACCTACAAGACAGCTCTCCCATAATAAGGAATTATCCATCCCAAAAATGTCAGCAAGGCCAAGATTAAGCAGTGTACCATAGAGGTTAAGAGGTCAGAGCTAAGTCCAGAGTCTGTTTGTTATTATCCAAGTAATAATAGTGAACAAGTTGTTTCACTGTGACAAAATGGTTTGCTAGTTGGGAAATAAAGCCATGATCTGGATCAGACCTGCATGGGCTTGGTAGAGGCATGGGGCTTAAGATGAGTAGGTTTACATGACACTTAAGCTAAGGGGTCGGCAGTAATTGTCAGTGTACTGAACACACCAGTGAGCGTTGGGACTCCTGACATGGGTAGATGATGCAAGACAAAGGTGACCTGGTTACTCAACAGTAGAAAGCCTGGCTGGCGTGGGGATCTCATGAGCCATAGACTCAAGTCACACGGGAAGCTGTCTTAGTGTTCCATTGCAGCGAAGCGACACACAGCCGTGGCCGCTGTTATAAAGGAAAGCATTCAATTGGGTCTGGCTTACATATCCAGGAGCTCAATATAATGATATTTGAACTACTAAAAGAATGTCCCTCAAAGGACATTACCATCTATTTTAAATAGTGCACTTGCAATTGAATGTGGGATAGTTATAATTATGTTCAGGCGTTATTATGACCTGGTTATTGTTCTCACTTGGAAATTAATCATGGCATAAGGAGATACAATTGTGTGTCAAGTTGACAAAGGGGGACTTATACGGCTGTTCTTGGTTGATGACATGGCTACATCTGGAACTAAACCCCAAAATGGAGTTTTGGCTGAAGTCTGATTCACTGTAGCTTCAGTGAGTCCCCAGAACTCATCCTGGGGTTAGTTCCCCAGTCCCAGAATGTACAATTGGGATAGATAGACTTAGAAGTTGGACTGAACACATTTTTGCATTATTATATAACTACAAGTAAAATATGGTGGCTTTTATGAAAACAGCCCTCATAAGCTTGTAGGGAATGGCATTATTTGAAAACACTGGGGGGTGTGGCCTTGTTGGAGTTGGTGTGGCCTCCTTGAAGGAAGTGAGTTACTGGGAATGGGCTTTCAGGTTCAAATGCTCAAGTGAGGCGCTCTCTCTCTCTCTCTCTCTCTCTCTCTCTCTCTCTCTCTCCTGCTTGCTGATCATGATGTAGAGCGCTCATCTACCTGTCCAGCACCGTGTCTGCCCGAGTGCTGTCATGCTTCCCGCCATGCCATTAATGGACTAAACCTTTGAAACTATAAACAAACCCCAATTTAATGCTCTCCTTTATAAGAGCTGCTTTGGTCACAGTGTCTCTCCACAGCAATAGAATATTGGGTGAGACAAAAGCTAATGTAAACATGTATTTAAAAAAGTAATGGCTGACTCTAAATTTATATTTAAAAAATCCATTCTTGTGCATTTTTCTGGAAAGAAGCTTACAGTTTTTATTAGTCTCTCCACAGAATTTACAACTTCAAAAAAAGTTTAAGAGCCATTGATATTGTTCTCAAAGGGTTGTACCCCTCGGAAGCTCATCTGTTGAAATCCTACCCCAGAAGGAGATGACGTCAGGAGGCAGAGTGTCTGGGGACATGATAAAATCATGAGGGCACATACCCAAATTGAATCAGTGCCCATATATCGAGAAACCTCACACACACAGAGAGCTCTCATTACAGGAACCAGGAAGTAGCCCCTCACCAGACACTGACTCTGCTGAAGGCCTTAATCTGAGACCTCTCCACCTCCAGAAAGAAACAGAATAAACATCTGTCACCTATACAAGCTCACCCACAGCCCGCGCTGTGGTTACGTTGTGGCTGCTTCACAACAGACTCAGACCAGCAGTGTAGGGGAATACCAGAACAGGGAAGTGGGAAGAGGTGGATGGGGGAATAGGGGGAGGGAAGAGGACTTATGGGACTTTCGGAGAGGGGGGATCCAGGAAGGGGAAATCATTTGAAATGTAAATAAAGAATATATCGAATAAAAAACAAACAAAAAAAAACCACCACCACCACCACCACCACCACCACCACCACTAACAACAACAACAACAACAACAAAACAACCAGACTCAGACCGTCTGGTCACATCTTATTAAGCAGGCAGTGGAAACCTAAACATGATGCCCAGTTTACCAAAGTCACAGTGACAGTGATGGAGTTGCCTTGCAGCCCGGTAGCTCTGTGGAAACAGACTAGATTCAGATCAGTTTCAATTGTAATCCCACATTTCAGTCTTATTAATTTAGGAATCTCTGTATTTGCCATTTCTGAATTAATTCCCTGAGTTGTGACTTTATGTCTTTTACATCTCCCCTTTCAGACCCACCTAGAACTGCTCCTGATCCCCTGCCTGGGAATCTGCATTCTCACCAGCTCTGTAATAAACAAGAAACAGACAATTCTTTCCCACACGGCTATTCGAGAATCATGGAGCAGAGGCGGCTTCGCCTGAGCTTGTTAGTTTTGAGTGTGAATTTGAAGGGAAGCCAAGGTATTTCTCTTCTGAACGGCATCTCCAGCTTTTCCTGGAAAACCAACTTGAGTTAAAATTGCTTTGGCTTGGTTTTTGTCCAAAAGTGGACTTTTTCCAGTAAAAGGCTGAATGTAAGTATTTTTTTTTAAAATCTGCTTGAAATTTTGTCAATCTGATAGAAATAGGTTTTTTTTCAAGCACTAGAAAATGTTTTGGGCTATTGAAGAGATCAAATTAGTTTGAAAGAGCTGTGCAGTGTGTGTGTGTGTGTGTGTGTGTGGTGTGTGTGTGTGTGTGATAGTATATGTGTATGTATGGTGTGTGTATGTATGTATGTATGTATGTGTGTGTTGTGTAGTACTTCTGATGTCTGTGATGATGCATGTGTATGTATGGTATGTGATGTATGTGTGTGGTATAGTGTTTGTGTGTGGTGAATGTGTGTGTTGTCTCTGTGTGTGGTATGTGTCACATATGGTGTATAGAGTTTGTACGGTGTGGTATATGTGTGTGTGTCTGTGTGTGGTGTTTGTATGGTATGGAGTGTATTATGTCTGTGTGTGTGGTATGTGTGTGTGTGGTGTCTACGGTGTGTGTGTGTTGTATATGTGTATGGTATGTGTGTATGGTGTCTGTGTTCTATGTGTGTGGTCTGTTTGTGGTATGTATTCATGGTGTGTCTGTGTGAGTGTGTGGTGCCTTATGGTGTGTGTATGTGGTTGTGTGTATATATGTATGTATATGCTATGTGTGTGTGTGTATGTGTGTGAGTGTGTGTGTGTATGGGCTGTGTAGTGTGTGTGTGGGGGCTGTGTAGTGTGTGTGTTCTCTACCATGTAACACTTAGAAGAAAGCACCTGTCAAGCACACTAGCAGACTCTATCATGGAGTTCATAGTCATTATCTCCTTTTTGTTTCTCACTAGACTTCTCTGGATGCCTCTTAAACAAGACAGATCAAGCCAAATCAGTCATCTGTACTCACAGTCTGTTGGGACGTAAGGCGACCCCAAGTACGATGCCTCACCTTATCCTTTCCAGCCCTCCCCCACCCCCATCCCCCACCCCCACTCTGAGCAGGCATTGCTCTAAGGATTTAGAAACTCAGGCACGGGACACTAAATCCCTGAATATTCTGTACAAGCATTGTTCATTACATCTTCGCATGTGCCGTTGTCCACAGCTGTCCGGTAGCATCTGTCCCACTCTATGCTGCGTGCAAAGACTTGTTTCCTCGTCCCAACAAAACTCTCCATACATTTATGTTAGTTCTAAACTAAAATCTCTGTTGACCTGAAATTCAGGTCAACAGTGTGACCTCGCTTGATTTCAAGCAAGGTTCTCTGTCCTGTAAGCCCAGTTCTGACCCCAACAGCCTCAGCACCATACTCCAGGGTCCGTTCAGAAGCCCAGGAGTGAATGTGAGTCACTCAGGCGGAGAGGCAGGCCAGTCTCTTTCCAAGTGACCAGAACCTGAGTGACAATACGGCCTGTGTGGGCAGCCAGCTGTGTTTCCCACTGAGGGGCAGATGGACTGTTGCTGGGAGTGTGGATGTCCTGGCTGGTTTTGTGTGTCAACTTGACACAGGCTGGAGCTGTCACAGAGAAAGGAAATGCCTCCATGAGATCCAGCTGTACAGCATTCTCTCAATTAAGGAGCAAGGGGGGAGGGCCCCTTGTGGGGGATGCCATCCCTGGGCTGGAAGTCCCAGGTTTGATAAGAAAGCAAGCTGAGCAAGTCAGGGGAAGCAAGCCAGTAAGCAGCACCCCTCCATGGCTTCTGCATCGGCTCCTGCCTCCAGGTTCCTGCCCTGTGCGAGTTCCAGTCCTGACTTCCTTTGGTGATGAACAGCAATGTGGAAGTGTAAGGTGAATAGACCCTCTCCTCTGCAACTTGCTTCTTGGTCGTGGTGCTTTTTGCAGGAATAGAAACCCTGACTAAGACAGTGGACCTTCCGGTTCAAGCCACGCCTAAGCAAAAGGCAGGCACTTAACCAGTTGTTGGGCTCTGTAAGGCTTTTGTTGCCTGAAGCCAAATTTCTCTGATAATTGGGGTGGGGAGCCGTGAGAGCTGGAGAGTTGGCTCCGTGAGAAAAAGTGTGTTCTTCTCTTCCAGAGGACCTGACTTTGAATCCCAGAACCCACACTAAGCTTCTCACAGCCACGGGTAACGCAGACTCCAGGGGATCTGATAGCTCTGGCCGCTGTGGGAAGGTACTGGAAGTGGATGGAGAGATGGTTTCCCCGGGGTAAATCCAAACATTACTCTTCTTAAACAAAAACCAAACAAAAGGTTGTGATAAAATAACTCCTAATGATCTTCTGCTATCCTTGTAGATCTGTGCCTTGCTCAGGCATCAAGAGAGGCATCCTCCTGCAGCAGATGAGAACACACGTGGAGAGCGACAGACAGACTTTATGCAGAGAGTGAGAGACCTTGGAATACTCAGCCCTGGGCGGGAATGTCTCTGTCAAATATCTGCCCTCGGGGTTCTGGGATCCCTACTGAGGAGGAAAGAGACAGAGGGGATGGAGGACCCCAGAACAAGGCTTCTAAATCAATGTGATCACAGGTCTTACAAAGTCACGGAGACTGAGGCAGCGTGCATGGGACCTGCGTGGGTTTGCACCAGGTCCTCTGATTATATATTATGGCTTCCAGTTTAGTGTCGTGTGGGACCTCTGAACGTGTAAATGACTGAACACTGATTCTTGTGCCTTTTCTTGGGCTCTTTTCCTTCTGGTTGTTTGTTTCTTTTGCCTGGTTCTAGTGTGTTCATTTAGTTTTATTTTATTATATTATTAAAATATTATGAAAAAAAACATTTGTATGTAAGTGTTCTTTACAGGCTCATGTGTGTTTGACTGGATCCTCCATTGGCCGCCCTGTTCTGAGAAGGTCAAGAGGTTTTAGGACTTGAAACCTAACTAGAGGAAGGACATCAGTGAAGGATGGGCCGTGAGGTCTGAAGCCCAGAACCTCTTCCTGCCCCATCTCTACTCCCTGGTCACCAACATGTGAACAAGCCAGCCCTCTGCTCCTGCTGCTACACTTCAAACTACACCTGCCACTGTGTTTTCCTACCATGATTAACCAACCCTTCAAACCACCAGCCAAAAAAAATCCTTTCCTATGTTGCTATCAGACATTTGACTATATGTGGGTTAAAGGGGTGAGGACCCGAGTACCGCCCAGAGCGTGGGTCCCTGGGCAAGGCAGACATGGGTAGTGGAACTGCGCATATTCCCACGGAACCACCAGACAGGTGGGGGGCTTTGGGAAGCTGCAGAAACACACACGGCGGGTTCAGAGAAGAGGCAGTCCATGGTTTTACCGTTTATTGTAGAGAAGTAGAGAGAGGGAGAAGGTAGGGAAGTAGAGGCCGGCCATGGCCACATGGAGAGAGGGGGGAAGGGAATGGGGAGAGAGAGGGGGAGCAAGGGGGCAAGAGAGAGAATAAGAGAGAGAGAAGAGAGAGGGGAGGGGACAACCCCCCCCTTTTATTAGTGGGCCGGCCTACCTGACTGTTGCCAGGTAACCGTAGGGAGGAGCAAACCTGTCTGTTGCCAGGTGACTGTGGGGGTGGAGTCCAGATAGAATCCCAGGGGCTTGGGGCATTGCTCTACATGACTGATAGTCACAGGATGATCGAGTTGAGGGCCTTGTGTCGGAAGCCTGGTGTCTGGGAGCATGGCCAACAGGTCCGACCCTTGTAGAATTGATCTACGGGGTCTCCAGAAGTTAAGCCTCGCTTGCACCGTCCCACAACTATTGTGTTGAAAAACTGAAGAGATACCTAGGTAACTCTATGCAAGGAAGCACCGTAAAATGTAAAAACACTTTTTTAAAAGGCTTGATTGAAAATTTTAAATAGGGCCTGCAGAGATAGCTGAGCTCTTACAGAGGATCTGGACTTGATTGCCAGCACCCACAGGGAGGCTCAAAACCCTCCATTTACCCCAGTTCCGGGGCATCTGATGTGTTCTTCTGGCCTCTACGGGTACTGGGTACACACATGTTGCACAGATATACATGTAGGCAAAACACTGATATGCATAAAATATAATTGAAATATAACATTTTAAAAATGAATTTTAAACATTTTAAAACGTTTTCCCCAAACATTTTTATTCCTCTCCACCCAGAGCATTTTTTCTTTTTTTTTCTTTTTCTTTTTTTTTTTTAATTGGATATATTCTATATTTACATTTCATTTCCCTTTTTCTGGTTCCCCGCCCCCCCTAAGGGCCCACATGCCCTTTTCCCTCCCCCTCCCCCCCCCCCCGCCCCGTTCCCATCCACCCCTTCCCACTTCCTGTTCTGGTATTCACCTACACTGATGCTTTTAGTCTTTCTAGCACCAGGGTCCACTCCTTCCTTCTTCTCAGACATCATTTGGTATGTGGATTGTGTCTTTGGTGTCCCAAGATTCTAGGCTAATATCCACTTATCAGTGAGTGCATACCAGCATACCATGGGTATTCTTTTGAGACTGGGTTACCTCACTTAGTATGATGTTCTCCAGCTCCATCCATTTCTCTAAGAATTTCATGAATTCATTGTTTCTAATGGCTGAATAGTACTCCATTGTGTATATATACCACATTTTTTTGTATCCATTCCTCTGTTGAGGGACATCTGGGTTCTTTCCAGCTTCTGGCTATTATAAATAAGGCTGCTATGAACATAGTGGAGCATGTATCCTTATTGCATGTTGGGGAATCTTCTGGGTATATGCCCAGGAGTGGTTTGGCTGGGTCCTCCAGAAGTATCGTGTCTAGTTTACTGAGGAACCACCAGGCTGATTTCCAGAGTGGTTGTACCAGCTTGCAGTCCCACCAGCAGTGGAGGAGTGTTCCTCTTTCTCTACATCCTTGCCAACACCTGCTGTTTCCTGAGTTTTTAATCTTAGCCATTCTGACTGGTGTGAGGTGAAATCTCAGGGTTGTTTTGATTTGCATTTCTCTAATGACTAATGATGTTGAACATTTTTTAAGGTGTTTCTCGGCCATCCAGATTTCTTCAGGTGAAAAGTCTTTCTTTAGCTCTGTACCCCATTTTTGGATAAGGTTATTTGGTTTTCTGGGGTCTAACTTCTTGAGTTCTTTGTATACATTGGATATTAGCCCTCTGTCAGATGTAGGGTTGGTGAAGATCTTTTCCCAATTTGTTGGTTGCCAATTTGTCCTTTTGACAGTGTCCTTTGCCTTATAGAAACTTTGTAATTTTATGAGGTCCCATTTGTCGATTCTTGATCTTAGAGCATAAGCTATTGGTGTTCTGTTCAGGAACTTTCCCCCTGTGGCCATGTCCTCCAGGGTCTTCCCCAGTTTCTTTTCTATTAGTTTCATTGTGTCTGGCTTTATGTGGAGGTCCTTGATCCACTTGGAGTTGAGCTTAGTACAAGGAGATAAGAGTGAATCAACTCTCATTCTTCTGCATGTTGACCTCCATTTGAGCCAGCACCATTTGTTGAAAAGGCTATCTTTTTTTCACTGGGTGTCTTCAGCTCCTTTGTCGAATATCAATTGGCCATTGATGTGTGGGTTCAATTCTGGGTCTTCAATCCTATTCCATTGATCTACCTCCCTGTCACTGTACCAATACCATGCAGTTTTTAACACTACTGCTCTGTAGTATTGCTTGAGGTCTGAGATACTGACTCCCTGAGAAGTTCTTTTGCTGTTGATGATAGTTTTAGCTATCCTGGGTTTTTTGTTATTCCAGATGAATTTAAGAATTGCTCTTTCTAACTCTATGAAGAACTGAGTTGGGATTTTGATGGGGATTGAGTTGAATCTGTATATTGCTTTTGGCAAGATTGCCATTTTAACTATATTAATCCTGCCAACCCATGAGCATGGAAGATTTTTCCATTTTCTGAGGTCTTCTTCCAATTCCTTCTTCAGAGACCTGAAGTTTTTGTCATATAAATCTCTCACTTGTTTGGTTAGAGTCACACCAAGATATTTTATATTGTTTATGGCTGTTGTGAAGGGTACCATTTCCCTAATTTCTTTCTCAGCCTACTTATCGTTTGAGTATAGGAAGGCTACCGATTTGCTTGAGTTGATTTTATAACCAGCCACTTTGCTGAAGTTATCAGTTGTAGGAGTTCTCTGGTGGAGTTTTTTGGGTCACTTAAGTATACTATCATATCATCTGCAAATAGTGATAGTTTGACTTCTTCCTTTCCAATTTGTATCCCTTTGAATTCCTTATGTTGTCGAATTGCTCTAGCTAGTACCTCAAGTACTATATTGAAGAGATATGATGAGAGAGGGCAGGCTTGTCTAGTCCCTGATTTTAGTGGGATTGCTTCAAGTTTCTCTCCCGTTTACTTTGATGTTGGCTAACGGTCTGCTGTAAATTGCTTTTACTATGTTTAGGTATGGACCTTGAATTCCTGTTCTTTCCAAGACTTTTAGCATGAAAGGATGCTGAATTTTGTCAAATGCTTTTTTGGCATCCAATGAGATGACCATGTGGTTTTTTTCTTTGAGTTTGTTTATGTAGTAGATTACGTTGATGGATTTCCATATATTGAACCATCCTTGCATCCCTGGGATGAAGGCAACTTGATCATGGTGAATGATCGTTTTGATGTGTTCTTGGATTCGGTTGGCAAAGAATTTTATTGAGTATTTTTGCATGGATGTTCATAAGGGAGATTTGTCTGAAGTTCTCTTTCTTAGTTGGATCTTTGTGTAGTTTTGGTATCAGGGTAAATGTGGCTTCGTAGAATGAGTTGGGTAGTGTTCCTTCTGTTTCTACTTTGTGGAATAGTTTGAAGAGTATTGGTATTAGGTCTTCTTTGAAGGTCTGATAGAATTCTGCACTAAAACCATCTGGTCCTATGCTTTTTTGGTTGGAAGACTTTCTATGACCCCTTCTATTTCTTTGGGGGTTATGGGACTGTTTAGACGATCTATTTGATCCTGATTTAATTTTGGTATTTGGTATCTGTCTAGGAAATTGTCCATTTCCTCCAGATTCTCCAGTTGTGTTGAGTATAGGCTTTTGTAGTAGGATCTGATGACTTTTTGAACTTCCTCAGTTTCTGTTGTTATATCTCCCTTTTCATTTCTAATTTTGTTAATTTGGATACTATCTCTGTGCCCTTTGGTAAGTCTGGCTAAGGGTTTATCTATCTTATTGATTTTCTCAAAGAACCAGCTCCTGGTTTTGTTGATTCTTTGTATGGTTCTCTTTGTTTCAACTTGATTGATTTCAGCCCTGAGTTTGATGATTTCCTGTCTTCTACTCCTCCTGGGTGAAAGAGCTTCTTTTTGTTCCAGAGCTTTCAGGTGTGCCGTTAAGTTGCTAGTATATGCTCTCTCCTGAATCTTTTTGAAGGCACTCAGGGCTATTAGTTTTCCTCTTAGCACTGCTTTCATTGTATCTCATAGATTTGGGTATGTTGTACCTTGATTTTCATTAAATTCTAAAAAAGTCTTTGATTTCTTTCTTTATTTCTTCCTTGACTAAGGTATCATTGAGTAGAATATTGTTCAGCCTCCATGTGTATGAGGATTTTCTGTTGTTTTTGTTGCTATTGAAGAACACTCTTACTCCATGGCGATCCAATAGGAGGCATAGGATTAGTTCGATCTTTTTATATTTGTTGAGGTCTGTCTTGTGACCAATTATATGGTCGATTTTGGAGAAGGTACCATGAGGTGCTGAGAAAAAGGTTTAGTCTTTTGCTTTAGTATGAAATGTTCTATATATATATATCTGCTAAATCCAATTGGTCCAAAGTTTCAATGAGTTTCCCTGTGTCCCTGTTTAGTTTTTGTTTTCCTGATTAGTTCATTGAGGATAGTGGAGTGGTGAGGTCCCCCACAATTATTGTGTTAGGTGCAATGTGTGCTTTGAGCTTTAGTAAAGTTTCTTTTACGAATTAGGGTGCCCTTGCATTTGGAGCATAGATGTTTAGAATTCTGAGTTCTTCTTGGTGGATTTTTCCTTTGACCAGCAAGAAGTGACCTTCTGTGTCTCTTTTGATGACTGTAGGTTGAAAGTCAATTTTATCTGATATTAGAATGGCTATTCCAGCTCCCTTCCTGAGACCATTTGCTTGCAAAATTGTCTTCCAGCCTTTTACTCTAAGGTAGTGTTTGTCTTTGACCCTGAGGTGTGTTTCCTGTATGCAGCAAAATGTAGGGTCCTGTTTCCATATCCAGTCTGTTAGTCTATGTCTTTTTATTGGGGAATTGAGTCCATTGATGTTAAGAGATATTAAGGAATAGTGATTATTTCTTCCTGTCATTTTTGATGTTATTTTTGTTTTTGAGTGGCTATCTTCTTTTGAGTTTGATGGAAGAAGGTTACTATCTTGCTTTTTCCAGGGTGTAGTTTCCCTCCTTGTATTGGAGGTTTCCTCCTATTATCCTTTGTAGAGCTGTGTTAGTGGAAAGATATTGTGAAAATTTGATCTTCTCATGGAATATTTTGATTTCTCCATCTACGTTGAGAGTTTTGCTGGGTATAGTAGTCTTAGCTGACATTTGTGTTCTCTTAGAGTCTGCATGAGATCCTTCCAGGATCTTCTAGCTTTCATGGTCTCTGGTGAGAAGTCCCCCAGAGCATTTTTATTAATTAAAATTAATGTTGTACACTGCACCCTACCACACTCCCCTTTTCTCTTAGGTCCACACCCTCCCACCTTAACACCATTCCCTCCCCTCCCCCCCAAAACAAGTCCATTTTGTGTTACCCATATACTCAGTGGATCATGGTCAAGCTGCCAATGGCTAGCCCCTTAAAGAAAACTGAGTCCTTCCCGACACATTCCCACCCCCACCAGAAGCCAGCAGTTGTGAAGAGCTTTATTTCCAGTAGATTCCTGTTCACAGTGTTTCTTTGGGATGGGTGTGGGGACCCTCCCCATCTGAAGCCTTCGGTGTCTCAGTCTCAGTCTGCAGTCACCAGTGCGCATCACGATGGACTTCAACACGTTTCCTACAGCAGCTTAGATCACAGGCATCAACATGGCTGCTGGCAGCAGCATGGATACTGACACCAAACCAACACGTCCTCCAGCGGCAGCACTGACCATGCTGATGTCTGTTTTAAAATGGACATCAGTACAGTTTTAATACAGTGAGCAACTGGGATATGTGATGGTATGTATTGGCCCAGGGAGTGGCACTATTAGGAGGCGTGGCCTTGGAGGACTGTGTCATTGTGGGCGTGAACTTTAAAGACCCTCCTCCTAGCTGCCTGGAAGCCAGTCTTCTCCTGTTTGCCTTTGGAAGGAAATGTAGAACTCTCAGCTCCTCCCCGATCATGCCTGCCTAGATGCTGCCATACACCACCCACCTTGAGGATAATGGACTGAATCTCTAAACCTGTAAGACAGCCCCAATTAAATGTTGTCCTTTATAAGAGCTGCCTTGGTCATGGTGTCTGTCCATAGCCGTAAAACCCTAACTAGGACAGGATACCTGTGCAGAAAAATTCCACTTAGCCTGTTCTCATGTGATGTACTCTAGACTGGGCTTGTGCGTCAGAGCCCCAAGCAGAACAGTCTTAGTATAATAAACCTGCCTATGAGGGAGACATTTCTCCAGTTCTAGGCTATTCTTGCTGGATGGCCAGCCTGGCATGAATCCTAGGAATAGTTTTAACAATATAGTCACTGTGAGCCACAGTACCTTCAGAGCTATAGTTCTATAACTAAGCTGTTTATTCTTCTTTTATTTTTATTATTTTAAGTATATCCTTTTAGAATGTGCTATACTGCCTCCTTTTTACAATCATTTGTGTTGCCTTTAATATTTTAAAATTGTAATATTTTAAAACTATATATATGTGTATGTATGTATTTCTTTAGGTAATTTAACAACAGGTAAGTGAAATAGATGTGGTGAGCAAAATCTATAGACTAGTATACACACATACATACACACACACACACACACACTATCGCTTGGTATTTGCACACTCTGGGTAAGTACTATTCTACAGAGCCACATCTGCAATGATAGTTCCTTAACAAAGATTTGGATAAATTTTCTCTATTACTTTGGCCTGTAATGAGGTGGATATAGAGATAACAGGCAGTAAGTTTGTTGGGATTTTGTTTTGTTTTGTTTTTGATGGACTATTACCACTTCTCATCTACGGATTTAAGAAATCAAATCTCAAGGTCTAACACAATGGTTCTCAAGGGTCGTGACCCCTTTGGAGGTCAAATGAGCATTTCACAGAGGTTGCCTAAGACCATCAGAAACACATGTTTATATTACAATTCATAATCATAGCAAAATTAGTTATAAAGTAGCAATAATAATAATTTTATGATTAGGGGTCATCATACTACAAGGAACCGTACTAAAGGATAGCAGCATTTGGAAGGCTGAGAACCACTGCTCTAACACATCTGGTGCACTAGAATCAACAGAGCCTGGATCACTCATCCTTATTCCCCACCTCCCAAAGAAATATAGAATGGAGGATCAGCTAGCTTCCTATGAAACTACACGTTCATTTAAATGTGCATTAGTTCCTACAGATTTAATAGACTATGGGACAGGATGTGTACTCACGTGCTGTCCCTACAAAGGGCAACTAACAAGGCTGAGCTGAGCTTCTGCTTGAGAACTTTAAAGGTAAGCAAGATGTACAAGACTTCCCATCCTGGCTTCTACATCAGTAGCTTGGAAGACATCTCTGAAGAGAGGCCAGAAAGATTTTAAGGGCCAGAATATCGGGAAGTGTGCTATGAGAGTCTCTCATAATGGCTACATACGCGAGACAATGACCATGGCAATATCAATGGACATGTTAATGTGGAAGGGGGAAGTTTTGTGGGGTCCCACCCCTAGACATAGAACTATAGGCAACTAATGACTGCTGGGAAGGGAGTTCACCTCTTCCAGGAGTGAGCTTCCTTACTAGTTGTTCAGTGCAGCAATCAGCCCTGAAACCATATAAACACACCAACAAAAGCAGACTCAGCAGACTGAGTGTGTGTGTGTGTACATGTATGTGTGCTACATATATGTAACAATAATGTTCAAAGAAAGATAGGCTATCAACTAAAGTGAGGACATACATACGTGGGAGGGTCCCAAGGAAGATATCAGGGAAGGGCTGGAAGGAGAAAAGAGATGGGGTAAAGCTGATAGAATCTATCATTTTTAATCTATCAGAATTTTAATTAAAATATAGAAATGAAACTTCCTGAAATGGTAAGAGTGGTTTTCTGTGCCAGGACTGTGCAACCACTTTGGCTTATTCGAGTTCCTGCTTTCCTTTTGGAGTCTACATTCTGGCTGCCACTGGGCAGGTTGGGTGCACGACAGCCCAGTGTCACCCTTGGCCTCTAATGGGTTTCCTATTGTCCCCGGTCTCTACTAGGAGAAGTATCCTTGGAGACTGTATCTGAGGCCTGAGACTTCAACCTTAAGTCTTTCCCTTTTCTGCAGTTTTACTTTGTTTTTGTTTTGTTTTGTTTTGTTTTGTTTTGTTTTGTTGTTTTGGGGGTTTTTTTGTTTTTTTTTTTGTTTGTTTGTTTGTTTTTAGATTTCTTGAGTCCCAGAAAATAGGAAGGGTCTTGGGGATCCGCAGCACACAGGGCTTTCCCTGGTCTAAAACCTTGACTTAGCAGCTGACTTGCATTTTATTCCCTGCAGACCAGGTGGGTGAACTTTTCCTCTTTTGTTTTACCTGAAAATTAGCAATCCTAACAACCTCTCACGTAAACAGGAGTCGTTAATCAAGGATAATTTCCCCAGCAGATTTGACTTTAAAATAGATCAAGCTGTCCAGAAGTCTCCATTTGTCATTGTCCTTGGTTTTCAAGGCTGTGCTTAGCAGTAGTCCCTGTCTTGTCATGACACAACATTGTCCCTTTTCCAGCCTTTGGGCTAATAGCATAGAGCGAGCCTCCTCCTGCCTCCCTCAAAAAAAGGTTCATGGTAACAGTCTCTGAGCCCCACGATTCTACCTCCAAAGTGTCTTCTAACAACAAATGTCTGTTTCTTCAACATTACAGTTTTGACTCTGTCCCAGCCATGGAAGACAGTCTGTGGGTGACATGAACTGCTAGCTAGACCAAAAGCAGCATAACAAGCCAAAGTCTAGTTGCCCAAGACTGGTATAAAGGAAGAAAGGGTAAGGGAATTAATTATACCTTTCCTCAAGTCGGGAAAAGCTAGGTAGGTCTTCTGACCCAGCTGGCCACAGTACAGATGCCTCAAAATTCAATAGGCAAAATCCAATAGGACTGAATCTTCCTAGAACTGAGGGGAAAGCAGGAATGTTCCTCCTGGGCTATACCTACCCTCTTAAAATTCATAAAATGATAGTAAAAGGCTCTCTGCCTGTAGGAAATCCAGATTTTAGAATATGGTACCCGGTTCCACCTCCTCACCTCATAAGGACAGCAGTGAACCAACTCCTTTAATCTTGACTCTCTGCACCCTCTGATGCTTGCAGGTTTTATCTAAC
The DNA here is from genome assembly GCA_964023405.1 of Apodemus agrarius. Taxonomy (NCBI): domain Eukaryota; kingdom Metazoa; phylum Chordata; class Mammalia; order Rodentia; family Muridae; genus Apodemus; species Apodemus agrarius. The sequence continues at coordinate 45,576,639 of OZ030007.1, read as the reverse complement.
TAACTCCCCAATTCTTAAAGAAAATGTTAGTTATATTAAAGTTACAGTATATCTTGTAGAGGCCAAGTAGCTGATACATGGAGATGATAGAACGGAAATGATAGACAGACAGACGTAGATATAGAGCCATAATACTATCATGGTCTCTGGTTTTGAATTTTTTTCAGTTTTGTATTCAATAATTATTTGAGCAATCTGGATGTTAAAATTGGCAATGTAACTTGAGGAAAAATATCTTACATTTTTGAGCACAATAAATCTCAGGAAGAGTCCTGGAGTGGACTAAAGGTGTGCTTTTAACTTGTTTGGACTAGGAAGGAATGACAGACATCTTGTCATATCTCACCATTAAGTACTAGTATCAGCTGCTTTGGAAACTGGTGTCCAGCCCCAATTTTCTCCCCTGTAACTCACCCACTGTTTTCTGAAGTTCCACCCCAGAGCCTTTTAGAGGAGTCTTAATATAAAGAAGACATATCTGATGGATGATCTCCACAGTCCCCATTCTGGAGGTTTAGCATAAACGCTTGAGGCTGCAGTCATTCCTGGGTGTTAACTTTTTTCGGTGTTTGTGGCCATTTTTATGGTTACTAAGAGGCCCCAGTCCCATCCTGCCTTGCAGTATAACTGCTCTAGCATGGTTTGGTCACCTTGCTTAACACTCAAAGAGAAATAGCAAGTGGTGACGTCTGTCACCTTGATATTAGCGACACGTGTGTTAAAACCAGGCATGCACGTGAAAATGTCCATTGAGACCAATTGCCCCCCAAAAGATATATATTTTGCATTAAATGCCATCCAGCTTTCTACTTACCACCGAAAGAAGTTTCAAATTCTCTAGAAAAGCTATTTTTTCTCCTTCTTGACCTGATTGTCATAATTCAATCCATAGAGGAGGAACCAGGCGGGAATATATTAACATTTCAATTTGGTTCAAAATAACTTAATACAGTATTTTCCACTTTCCTCTGTGTGTCCTCTGTGAATCCCCATATTCAATCCCTTTGTAAATAAAGTCGTTACATTTTATGTACTCTGTAATTGTGATTACTATTTAATCTTCTGAAAAGGCGCACAGTGACCGAATTCTTGCTTTACTATGAATTGGGTAGAGAACAAGGCCCTTGCCCTGAACTCTGCCGAAACTGGCTGCCCTTCCAGGAATGAGAGACCAGAGCGCACTGTGGGACTGGCACACCAACTGACCCAGAGAAACATTCCGCATCTAAATGGCTGAACATGTGACCAAAGAAAGCGTGCAAATCAGAACAATTTTAAAAATATATCATGGATCTGATGTTGGCCAATTCATATTTCTGCTATACTTGAGTCATGGATGAAAAAACATAAACAAGCGATCAGTCTTTCCAAGTGTGTTTTAAGACTGATAACTCGCTGTGCATCCTAGGATAATGATGCATACAAATGCAATGACCAGCTGATGAAGAGTTCATTGAGGTTAGCGAACTCCATTCATTTTAACTTCCTTTTCCACAGAAATTCAATCTGTACAAAATGTTCTTCTATTTTTTGAAACCGGTCCAGGAATTTATTTAACAAAAAAATCTTCTGATAACCTTTGACCTCATCTGTTTTCGTTCCCTGAGTGAGAACAAGCTACCTGTACACACCCAACTCTAGAATAAGCTGTAGCACAGGGGCAAGAGTTGGCCTAAAGTGAGATCTGGGGTTCAATCTCTGGAACTAGGAAGAAGGGGAGAACCTCCAGATATAAGCCCCCTTCCTAGCCACAGGAAAGGGCTTCCCTGTGCTTTCTGGACAGGAACAGGACAGGGTTTTATATATATATTTCATTAACAGAAAGGAAAATCAGAGCTATAAAAATAGAGAAGAGGAACCTAATATTCTCTGATGTTTGTGAAATTCAAAGTACAAAGTTGCTCTGAGTGTGTGGCCTTGTGAGTGATGAGGAGATCGATACAAGATGAACTGAATATCGAGAAATCTGAGCCGCAGGAAACCAAAGGAAGCCAACCAAATGGAGTAAAAAATAAAACTGCAAAGAGACTTTAGTACACTAACAACTCGAAGTCAAATGATGAACGCCCAGGAGTAAATTGCATAAAACTTTTATTTATTAGCAGTGTATTCTTCTACACTTCAAAATAGAACAAAATATCTTCTGGAAGATAAACTATTCATAACAAAATACATGGCAAACCATTTTTATTATAAGTGGAGAATCTCTGTGCTATATAATCTCTATGATATATACATCCTCTTCTTGGTGTGTCTTATGTATGCACATGTGTAGAATAAGCTTAAGACATACACATGTAGATACATATGACATATATACACACACACAATTATGGAAATTTACAGTAGTCAACTTTACAATCATTTTAGTAGCTGCACTCATTAGTGTTCATAGAACAACTAAAGATGATAATACAGTTCTCTTCCCCCACATCTCAAATGTCACCTCAATTACTTTACAATGATAATCTGAAAGAAATAGTATTCTCTTCCTATACAATGAACCAACTTTTAAAAAATAACGACTCATAATAAAATATTTTAGTTTTTCAACTTTGGAAAAAATAAACAATTTAATTCCTCTTTAGGTTTTTGATTCTTAAAGCATATAATTCAACTTTCCATCGGGTGAGTGCAATTATTTGGTACTGCAGCTCTGGGAACTTATGTTAACAAACCTGAGTCAAGCTCCGTTCCAATGCCATCTGAGAAGGGTAAAAACAATAAGCAAGGTGTCTTCCTGAAGACAATAGTCTGAATATAGCCCCTCCTAATACAGTATAAATAATTCAACAATTGGAATAAAGCACTCCGTATGAATCCATTTCACTAGCCCTTGCCCATTCTCAAGCAGCCTGGAAGAGAATCGGTATCTAAGAATCTCTGTCTCAAATAGTCAAGAAGCCAAAGGCTCCTGAAAGCGGAGATACAGAATCAAGGGAAAGGGCTGGGCGGTACCCTAGGAGGGGGCGTGGTCCTTTCAGTTTCACATCCGGTTCCAGACTGACGGGTGTGTACCGCAGGGATCGGGAGGGTGCTTCCCTTCAAATGTCCCCTTGAGTGCACAGATGTACTTAGCAGCGATTTCTTCAATTTATTCCTTCATTGTTTTAAAATTGACAATCTGACCATACAGGCTCACAGGGCAAGGACCACCTTGTACCAAGAACAGAATTTTCTGAGCTATCAACCCCATTTGAAGTGCTTTTTGGTCTTTAACAACATTATTGTACATTTACTGAGTGTGTTCTTTCGAACCATAGACACGGGTCTTAAAATTCGTATCCTTCCTTTGCATACTTACAAGAAGGTACAAGCGCAATAAATGGTTTAAGGCATTTTGTTTTTTAAAGCACGCGTGAGACAAGGAAAGAAATAAAAGCATTGGAATGTTCTGTTATTTCACAGAGGGAGAAAAATCATGCTTTCAGGAGAAACGCCCATTATTTCTGATCTGAGAAATGCTCAAGATCTTTTTTTTTAAAACCTCCTACTTAAAAGGCTCAAGAACAAAAACAAAGGGGCAATTTTTTCCCCTAAACGAACCTATCAAACAACCACTCTTGGTAGAGATAAATTTGGATGAACTCTAGTTCAGTCAGGCTTCAGCAGAGACTGGCCTGATCTACTGAATTCATAGGGGAGCATTAAAATCACATCTAAAAATTCACTCCCTCATTTTCATTTAATAAGGAAGAATTACATACTCATTGTAGACATAATAAAGCTAAACAAATTTAAAATACAATTTTTTTGGTAGCAAACAGCAGGAAAATCTAAATCAAAATATAGTGTAGCTTTTACATAATTTTATATATTTATAAAATTATCAAAATAGTCTTTTATAAAGTTCATGATACATATATAATGTAACACTGTACATGTAAATGCAATAACAAATGCATTGCTGAAATACATTAAAAATAACCCTTTAAAATACCAAATTTAACATTAAAACTGTCCTTACAAGGATGGACAGCTCCATAAAGATCATTCCAGTGCATGTATAGTAGTCGTTAGCCAGTGCTCTGGCCTCGAGTCTCTCAACAGTGCTGTTCACACTCTAATATAAGGGTAAGAAGGCAGAGACATCCTCCGGGCAAGCAGCTGTTTTCTTCCACATTGCACATCCAGATGTCTAAGACTGGAACTGTCTTCGCGGGCGTGGCAAGGCCTTAGTAAGGAACATATTCAGACTGAAGGGACTGTGTGGGGAGAGACAAACTGAGGTTAAACTCCAGCACATGTAAAGCTGCTAACCGTCATACAGCCGCCTCCTTCCATACAAGGCAGTCCAGGCGTGTCATGTAAAAGACGCACACAACAAGCTAGGGAAGCCAGGGACAGGGAAAGAAAGCTGTTACGAAGAAAGCAAGACATTTGGTTAGGTAAAGCGATTGCTAGAAAAATTGACACTTCAAAAGATTTTTAAATGTTTAAGCATGATTGCGTTCGAGTACTAATCGAAAGTAAAGATGTAGCATCAATTTGATTCTTGAGCCTTACTGTAGTAATACTATTAACACAAAAAAAACATTAAATGATAATTATAACTAATTGAGAGCTGTTAGAACAAACTTTGGATTTTTTTTTAACCTAATAAATACACATAAGTAGCATGCTAATGCTCCTCACCCAGAGTGAGGGGCCACTTAATACAGTTCCTAGGGATGCTTGGGGTTAGTAAATACCTCATACATCCTCTCCACTAAGGGAACACAGGGTATAACTAGCTAGCATTGGAATCTGATCTGAGGATCCAACAGCATGGAGAGCACAAGAGTCTCTAACAATGTAAGAGCCGGTAAGCAGGAAGGAACAACACAGACCCTTCCACACCGAGGAGGACAGACACTCTGACACAGGAGGAGCCAGAGCTGTATGCATCAGAATGCCTGGACGGCGGACACAAACCAGGAAAAGAGCAAACGCAGAAAGTTCGGCGGAGTTACTTTTGAGTAGCATGTAATAGTTGCACAGAGGGATACAGATTAGTTCTAAGCATTACCAATCCTTTGCACGGTTCCTCTCATCAAACACCTAGAGCAACAAAGGCTTCTTGCTTCTCTACCAGGTACTTCCTTTTTTCAATAATTTTCAAAACAATCTGCAGTATTTTGTGGCATTATAACTATAACTATACTACATACAACCTTATAAACAACAGGACGTATTTTATTTAGAGATCTTACTAATTTCCAAACTGGTCCATTTTGGTGCGATACAGCTATTAGACACACACACACACACACACACACACACACTCACACACACTCACGCTTTCCAAAGAACTTATGAAAACATAAAATTATCTGCTCAGCTTCAAAGTCCCAGGAAACTGTATGCCCTATCAACAGCCCTTTATAAGTATTTTAACCCGTTAGCAGTTTACTGAGCAATGTTCCCAGTGTAAAATTAACATTGTGTATCATTAGCAAAGGACTGGAGAAAGAGATGGGGGTCTCTGGGCTAAAGGAAGTTCGATATCAAGGACACTTTGAAAAGGGGAAAGGGTTTTCACAGGTTAACTTTCTTGACTGCAGATGTGGTTTACAGTAAAGCTTTGAAAGAGGAGGAAGATGATAAGAATTAACATAATATAAACATAATATGACATAATATAGTGCTCCCACAAAGGGAATGTCCCGTGGAGTGGGCTAATGCTGTCACACCCTCAGTCCATAGGACAGCAGTTGCTATGTCAGTCGTTATTGCCCTAGCTGCTTTTCCCCTGATTTCTCCTGAAGTCTGGAAACGAGTCACAGGCACAGCCTTTGAAATCTCTCCCTGTCAGCAAGGACATCACACCAGTGATTACAGATGCCGTGTCTTCCAGAACGTTCAACTTGTGCTTTTGTTCTGACAAAAAAGTTGCACATGCTCTAACAGAACTCAGAAGTTCCTTAAACAGCTTGTAAATTTACAACAACAAAGCTTTGTTTGCAGCAGCCCCTGGAGCCTGGGGCTTTGTCAGTTCCCAGTCAGCCCAGGATGTGGCCCCGCAAACAGCTACCAGGTGACTGAAACTCTCCTCAAGGATTCTGACACAGGCACCAATGTATCTCGTAAATCTACACGTGTACTGATAGTTTTCATTTCCTAACTCCCCGCAGTCCCTGAACTGGAAGGCAGCAAAGGTTTCGAATGCCTTCAGCTTCTGTTACCTACAGGAACATGTATTCATTGGTCTCCCAACCAAAGCTCTTGTTTTGCATAGTCAAGTCCACAAACCCCAGGATTCAGTCCAGCTTCAAAGACAGTTCACCATGACCCCTCCTGCTTTGTGCTTTCTCTACCCCAGCTTGCTCCTTGCGTTATTGGAAGGGCTCTGCAGATCTTTGCAAACAATCCTGGCCAGAGCAAGACCCTTTGTCCTGCCAATTCATGTGTTTGGCAAACAATTATAAATTATGCAGTGCGGGATGAAGATGCAATACTGAGACTCTTGGAACAAACCATACCCCAGGGCTTCTTTCTAAGGTACAAGGAAAGTTAAAATAAGAGATCTGTAAAACTGAGCTTAGCAAATTATTGCAACTTCAGTATTTCGTAAAATATTAACTTTCTTTTTTATTCTCAGTCTAAAAGTAAAGCCTTTTAATGGAAAAGACCAAAGGGAAAGAGAAACACCAGAGTCTGCGACATCTACTGACTTCAAGACACCACAGCGAACACACTTGACTCTCCAGGAGGCGCGGTGAGGGTGGCAGGACAGTAGCTTCCCAATCACCGTGCGCCTGCATGGCGAGGTGGGTCCAGGGCACTCTGGGCCACCTGGACTCGGCCACCAAGACCTAGACGCACCAGTACCTGCGTGTGGATCCTCAGCACAAATGATACACGCCTGTGCCTCCTTAGCGACTTGTTCAACTAAGGCTTCGGGCTCCTTGCACAGACACCAGCAGGACTACCAACTGGACAGAACGCTTTCCAACTGTATATGTCAGAGAAGTGCAGTTCCAACTCCGAAGACTTCACAATCTACAACTGACCATTTGTAAGCCAAAAGTCCCCCCAGCGACTTTATATGACAGGTACAGTCAACATACCGGCACAAAAACAGACAACAATATATGTCGGGCACAGTTTAGACACTTTTGATACGCTCACTCACTAAATCCCTCCTGCCTCCATCTCACAGATGAGGAGACTGGGGCACCGAGCACAGATTACTCAACTGGGAGATGAAGGAGCCTGAAGCCGGGAGCCTAGCTCCCAGGCACAAACGTGGGCCATCTGCCTAGCTCCTCAGCGGAACTCCGAGCGTTTGTCCTGTAATAACTACGAATTCCATTTAACAGGCTCTTTCACCCTGAGAACAAAAGTACATGAATTACAAAACAGATATATGGATTATATTAAAGGCGACAGTACATTTTAAACTTAATTTTCCATCAGAACCAAATTTTAATAAAAGTTTATTATAAGAACACCCACATGGCCAGACACAGTGGCACACGCCTTTAACCTCAGCACTAGGGAGGCAGAGGCAGGAGAGTCTCTGTAAATTAGAGATCATTCTGATCTACACAATGAGGTCCAGAACAGCCAGGACTGCACACAGAGACCCTGTCTCAAAAACAACAACAAAAAATCTACACTTGGAGTATTCTTGTTAAATAATGTTTTAATTCTGCTTTTTTTTTTTTTTTTTAATGTCCCCATGTGTTAATGCCAATGTCTCTAAGATAGATAAGTAAAGATAATGGCGGAGATGGTCATGAGACCTGAAGTGTAGAAGTTATTTTATATTCACAAGTGCTCACAAAACCAAGATATTTAATCTCAGGCTCCCTTTGATCAATAAGTTCCACAGGAATCTCAGACTAGATCAAATCACTTAGGAATATATGGCATCATTATAGTATGAATACCATAAAAGAATGCAGAAATATCTGACCTGGGAAGCAAGGGCGAAATTCATTGCCTGACACAAGTTTTATGTCAAAATACAAACTTCCATCATGAAACTGCGTTCCCTGAAAGCAGGATGGTTTAACATAAAACAAAGTGTTAGGTAAGAAGGTCAAGACTGCTTGTTCTGTTCTGGAAACTCGCTGCTAATCTGTTTTGGCAGATGTACATCATAACTTTAAAACGTTAGCTCTTCTGGAGGTGTTTCTTCCTTAAACAGCCCAGGAAGTGTCTCATAATTACAGACAATACATACAGTACAGACGTTTAGTAAATACAGTCATAAGCTGCTTGTCAAAAACAACAGATAAGAGAGGATGACAGATTAACATCCTGACAGCAGAACGGTAAAGAGCTATCTTCTGTTCAATTAATTTGTATTAAAGCTTTCGGGTTGGCACCCTGGGAAGCCAGAGCCCTTTCTGCGACTATGCGACCATTTGCTACACTGGATTTCTATTTATTTCTTTATTTCCCCAAGTCTCTTGAGAAAGAAACACATGGTCTGCTTGTTATCCCCAGTGTGAATTCTAACTATAGAGGCAAAATGCACCAAAGAAAAAATAGTTTATTTTAACACTTTAGGTAATTAAGAAAACTGTGTCTTTGATAATGTGAGGTTTTATTTATACCCTTGCACCCTAAGTATTGGAGAACAAGTGAACACTGGGAGAATTTTAATATCCAACCCTCTTTATGTTTCTCCCTTTTCCCCCTCTCATGTCTCCATAATGGCTTGAGGCTTTCTGCCCTGCCTAAGAATTAACACACAAAATGTGCACACGGAGACACATGAGAAGCCCACAAAGGAGGCTTCTCAACACCTCAGAGAATTCACTTCTTGTGACAGAAAAACAAACTTTTCAGGGACAGTGGATGGGTGTCCACTGGAGACGGCATGGTGGTCAGCACCAGAGCCTGAAGCCCCGTGGTAAAGGCGGTTTTGAAAAGGCTGTGGATGGTCCCTCTGAACCTTCCATGAATTCCAGGTGAACCAAGATGGAACAAGACAATTCTAGTTAATTAAAACATGATGTAAAATATTCTTTTACCTTCCTACATGGCTTTTAATAGACTCTTTTTTTTTCCCCTAGGGGAATTTAATATAGGCTTTTCAGCAATCACAAAGAGCTCAATTGTTAGATGACAGATTGTTGACACCCCCCCTGACTCCGTCAACCATTACTTGAGTGTTTTCAGTTCATCTGAACACCAAAATTATATTGATGTCAGCTTGTTTTAAATTTATTTTCTATTATAGTTAAAGCCATATCCCTTAAAAAACAAAAAAAGACAACTTCCAGATTATTGCATACTAATGTTAAAACTGAAAACTTGGTTTTCTTTTGATTCTGCCCACCCCAGCGAGGCTAACAGGGGTGTATGGGCTCACCGGCTCATTTGCTTAACATGAGCACAGATATAGTATCCAACTTCTACCTCAATGCTACTTGTTAGGCACTTCTGCTTCTGTGGAGCCTTGGGAAACAAAAGATGCACCGAGCAGCTTAAAAGCCGGCAGAAGGCAAAGTCTCCGATACCTGACTGTATGAGTGACACGTGTCTGAACTGTGGTGCGAGTCAAGGAGCAAAAGGTCTTCTACCTGGATAGGTCACGGGTGTGCTATCCAAAGGACCCGTTTCAGCAGGCCTGGGAATATAAAGCCAAGCAGAGAAAAGAAAAACCACAGAGGGAACGTCACATGCCAGCTTCAGGCTCAGGCAGGGCATAGGTACTGAATGCCAGGGTGCCAAGCACGGCTGCCGAGGGGGAGGCGCACAGCAAGGCCCAGGGGCGGGGCCAAACACAGCTGCCGAGGGGGAGGCGCACAGCAAGGCCCAGGGGCGGGGCGAAGAGCCTTGAATGGCAAGCCGAGAGATCAGGAGTCCGCCCGTAGACAGAGCACAACCCCTGTACAGAGGCAAAGAAATACGACGTGACCAACTCTAAGAAACTAATACGGACAATATGTGAGAAATTAAAGGCAGGCCGTGCCAGTGACAGGGAGGAAGCACAGAGGCGCTATTTAATAGTCCACAGACACCACGAGGGGACCCGGAGGCAGCTGTGGCAGGCCCAAGGCTTCCTAAGGAATGTGTTATCTGTGCAAGGACGCACAACCCACGGGAATGCCTTCTGTATGTGAGAGGGGTCACAATAGAAATAAGTCTTGTGCATTAATAAAGACCCTGGAGAGTGGGGAGTGAGAGAGAATTTCAAAATTCTGAAAGAAAGAAATGGCCTTGACAGTACTTCAAACTATAAAAATATATAATAAGTAAACTACAAGAATTAGGTAAACCTATCCGAAAGTTAGAGGTCATGTTTTTCTGCCTGATATGTCTGCCTCACCTCAGGTTTACCAAGCATTTCCGTAGAGATCTGGGGGGGGGGGGGACATCCACGAGATAGGGCGCTCTATACAGGAGAGGAGTGGCGCAGACCTAAGGAGCAAAGCAGGGGGACTTCTGAAAAGGCCGTGAGCGCTATAGTCGAGTGTGGCCGTGGAAAACACCGGAGAGTTTGAGAGGCGGAGGAAGGGAGGAGGACCGAGTGGGCTGGGAACACAGCGTGTAAGGAATGGCAGATGGGCGGAGCAGGAGGAGTTCGAGGACACGAGGAACTGCCTGACAGCATCGGGAGATTGATGCTCACAATCGGAGGGCAGTGAGCTTTAACGGTTGATTGGATGAGCTCCAAAAGACCCTAAAACGGGGAGCGGCAGACGTAACCCCAAGATGGACCAGTGAGCTACGCTCCGAATGATCTCCTCCGTGGATAAATATTAAATATTCGTAAAATATAAGGAAGAAAGCAAAACCATGGCAGGACTCAAAGCAAGATCAACATCCTTGTGACCTGGAAAGGGACCAAGCCTCAGTGGTAGGCCACTGACTGCAGAGTTGGAGACAAGCAGAGGTGGCCAGCTGTTCTGTGCTTAAGGACATACAGGCCAAAAGGACACACAAGGACTCCAGGCTTAGGGCCAAGACTGGCTCAGGCTCTCCCAGCGGTGAAAGGGGACCGCAGAAGCCATGGCCAGTGTCCTCAGGCCAGGGCACACTCACAGGCACATCCATGCCTGAGATGCAAGCCTGGGTCCAGCTTGCCAAGACCGGATCCTGGAGTCATGTGGACCTGTTTCTAAACCGAAAGACCCCAGGAATCAGCAGATCCCACAAAAAGGATAAATTAGTCAAAGCGATGGATAGGTTAGTCACCCCCACTGCATATCGAAACACTGGATGCCATAAGTAGGCATAATTCTTACATAATTTAAATAAAATGAAACTTCAGAAAAGAATCATAAAGGAGAAGCAAAGCAGACAAGCAATGAAAACCTCCCATGTGGAAGTGGGACGGGGGGATGGCTCAGTGAGCACCGTGTCTGTCAAACATCAGGATCTGAACGCAGATCCTCGGCACCCACACTTAAACTGGGTGCACTGTAATCCAAGCACTGGGGAGGCAGAGAGAGGAAGATCTCTGGAGCTTGCAGACCAGTCCAGCCGGTCTTGTTAAAAGAGAGAGGGTCTCATCAGTAAGAGGCCCTGCCTCAAATGACGAAGACACCAAACACCAGCCCCTGGTCTACACACAGATGGATGCTTACACACACAAATACACAGACACACACACACACACACACACACACACACACACATTCAGAGTTAGCCTGCCAACTAGAATGCTAGAGCTTACAAGGAAGGTGACAGAAAGGACAGACAAGGCCGCATCAGAGACCAAAAGTCTCCTAAGAGGAAATGCAAAGCCTGAGAGAGGCTGAGCAGCTGAGACACTCGAGGGACAGGTGACAGAATGAGAGACGAGAAACCACGACCCCCAAGCGGGCTTGCCCACCCAGACAGGCTTGCCCAGATTCAGACGGATGGCCGTAACAACAAAGAAATCGGAGATGCTAGATAAGAAAGATGAAATCATTGAAATCATCAAATCAAATGCTATAAATAGGGAGACACTAGAAGGCACATCCTGTAAAGACAATTAATACCTGGGAAACAGAGGAGGAATTCAATCACCGCATTAGTTGGAGCTCAGGACTAAGATACAGAACAGAAGGTCAGAAATACTGAGGATACATCAGCCTGTCGGCATAAATACCCTGTGTTCGCTTCCCTTCTGTGCCAGGGGCTTTTAGCAGGGTCCTCCACCGTGCATGGGAGGATTTGCCTGCTTCTCTCCAAAGTTTGGGGGGGGGGGAGAAAGAGGAAGGCAGAAAAGAAGTATCTGAAAAATTAACAGCTGAGAATGCTCCATAACTACAAAAGCCATCAGAAGGCAAGGAAACCGAAGAGCAATGACTGCCAGGAGTCTAAGCCTAGACGGGCTGCGGAAAGCAATGGATTGTAAAGCAAAAGAAAAGTCACCTCACGGCACAGAGGAGGGTGGCAGCAGGAAGCAGGGAGAGGAAGGTCAGGAATGAAGGCTGGAGATTAGCTGAGCCAGGCGATGCCTGTGTGGAACAATAGGTCTCCTAGAAAACAATGTGTATCCCTGTCTGACTGCTTCAGGGGAGCAACCCTGAGCCGTGGAGTAAGGATTTATATATTAAGTACAACAAGTTTAAATTGTTGAGCTTTGTATACATATAAAAGATACTAACTTCCTTTTATTCCTTGCTCCTAAAATCTGGATAAAATAAAAAATAAATGCAGCATTAATGTCATACTCCTTTCTATTGACCTAACAATATTGTGATTATTATGTAAGGAAAGTGGGGTTCAGCCAGGCCTAGTGGCTCAGACCTGTAATCCCTGCTACTGTAGAGGGTCCCAGGTTCAAGAAGGGCCGGCTGGGCCACAGAGCAAGCTGGGGCCAGCCTCGGCAACTCAGCGGGACCTGCTGCAAAACTATAGTGAAGGGGCTGAAGACGCAACCAACTCAGTGAGGGAACACTTGTCTAGCATGAGTCAGGCTCTAGAACATTCCTCTATACCAGAAGGGGAAAACAGAAAGAAGATGAAGAAATGAGCAAGTAAATTTAAGTTTAATAATAAAGGTAATTAAGAGACTCTAAGCCACCTCAATGCCACACTTTTCTTTTTTTTTTTTTGTAGCAACTTTGCCACTTGCTGCACATTTTGAATTTGAAAGGTGCTTTCAAGCAGAAGAGATAAAAATAGCGTCAGGCTTTATGCAGAAAGTTAATGTAAACCACTCTTTAACATTGGAGACTTAAATTACAGCTAGGTACATCTGCAAACACTGCATAAGCAGCTGTATGCAAATGTAAAGCGTCCTCTGCTTCTTGCTGACCTTGAAACAACAGGATACTTCCCGAAGCCCAGATCCCTGGGGCAGGGACACAGGAGCTGCAGGGTCTCAGGGTGGAATGCCAAAGCTTTAATGCTCAGACTGAGTTAGTGTTCTCACTCTTTCTAGTGTCTCCGCATCTCTTGGCTGAGAGAATCAGCATCAAATCCACAGCAAGGTCAGAGCAAGGGGGAAGGGTAAAAACAATAATAATAATCACAGCAATTCAGAAACAACAAAAGTTAAGCAATGCAGCAGCATCTTCACTATTAAATGCACTAACATTCAACTGACCGAACATGAATTCAAAATATTTAACACACCTTTAGTTCGCCATTTATTATGTTAGTAAACTTTACAACGATTCAGTGACTAAACATCATATCTAAAGTGAGGGGGGAGCCATTATTTTCAAAACAGAGTGTGGGCGTCCAGCTGAAATCAGGAAAATCCATTACACACCACTGAAAGGTAGGAGTATTTTATTGGGAGCAGACGGCCACTGAGTCAACCAATAACCTTGTCGTCACTATGTTCCAAATTAGCAGCACAATGTGCCTTAACATATTTACCAATTACTCAGTGGCTTTTCACCACACTACTTTTGTACAAGGATAGAATCAATAATTTTATATCATCCCAAGCCCTACTTTTTATGCCCCAATTACTTCTAGCGAATACCTGTATTCTGCTTGATGGTAGAACACAGAAGGACCTAACATACACTAGCTGCTCAGACTGTTGATCCAGAGTCTTCACAACAAAGGGTGGCCCAAGCCAGCTCAGTGGGAGAATGGGAGCAGAGAGCTGTGTTCTAGCCAAACTCAGCAGGGCATGAGAATGTCCAGACCGGCCAGGCACGCGCCGGCCATCCCAACACTTGAGAGGCTACAGCAGAAAACCCAAAGTTTGAGGCTAGGCTAGACTGCATACGTAAGACTCGGTGTTGGGGCTGGATGGGGCGTGAGCAGAAGAAAAGAAGAGGAGAGGAGGAGGGAAGAGACAGGGAGGGGGAGGAAGAGGAAGAGGAGGAAGAGGAGGAGGAGCAGTCAATGGAGGCAGAGGAAGCAGCAGCAATGGTGGCTAAAAATGGGAAAGTCCTCTCAATTTGACTTCCAACTTTAAACCAGGCAGGGCTTTCAACTTCTCATTATTGTATCTACCTGAGCAACATGTTAAAAACCTTGAAATTCAAGAAGTTCATGAAATGTTCATATAATGGAAATTTAAAATTAGGATATATATATATATCCTAATATACATATATATGTATATATATGTGTGTATATATATATATATATGTACATAGATAGATAGATAGATAGATAGCCATCTTTAAAGAAGAGAAATTGGTGAAGAGAGCAAAGGGCTTCGAGAAATGTCTCCCTGAAGCCAGGCGTGGGTGAGCCCGGATACAGAGGCAGCGCAAAAGGCCACAGTGTCTAGGGACAGCATAGGGTAAGTGACTATGCATCCGTGTGACAGGAAGTACACTCTTTGCGGGAAACATCGGCCAATTCTACAATAGTGATTAAAAGAGAGATGTAGCTGAGATCATGAAAGACATCAACATGACAAAGGGAATGAGAAAACCGCAGAACCAAGAAGACTGAGAACTCTAGAATCACTGAGTGCCAGGACGGTGCCCCGAGACGTGGGAAGTGTGGGGTTTGAACAACCCAAAACAACTCCAAAGCTTAATGCAGGCTACCACTTTAGGAAAGCCACCAGACAGACTTCACTGGGTGACACCCAATGCCCCTCCCAGAAGCGCTGATTACAGAAAAGCTCATCAAACACAGCTAGGAGCCCAGCAGCCACCGCTAACAGCTGCTTTTTCCAAAAGGCAGTTCCCACAAAGTGGGAATAAGGGAATCCCCCAACTGAAAAGAACAATTTCTTGAAATCTTAGAACTGAATATGCACATTCTTTAAATTAACAATGAACTTTATTTTACAGCATCTCAGACTCAAATATTACAAAAAAAAAAAAAAAAAAGCACCTGTTTAAGGACTATAATTTTTCTCGAGCTGTTTAAGTTTTCACTTACAAGACTAAATATGGAAGTCGGAGAGTTGGCTCAACAGGTAAAGCAGTTTCCATACAAGCATGATAGCCTGAAGCTAATCCTAGAGCCAGAGAAAGGAGGAAAGAGACCCAGCCTAATAGTTATCCTCTGACCTCCATATATGAGCGCTCGCGTGCACAAACACACACATATACACACACACACACACACAGTAATAATAACTTTTAATTTAAACATACACATATCATTTTTAAATTAACAAAACTGTTAACACTTAATTCTATAGGATTATTTAGTACTATCAATACTACATGTGTTAAGGTCAGGATCTATTTAACCTACAGCATTATTCAAGGACTCCTGCAGAGGCACCCAATACAGCAGAAAGGGCTCGGATGGGTCTCCCTGCTTCCAGATTTCCACCAAAAGCTCCCTCCCACACAGATACCAGAAGGACCTCCACCAAAGCATACCTTTCTGCAGGCATGGTTAAGAACTTTCTGGGGGTTGGCGTGAACTTCAATAGCTCAGGGGAAAACAAACTGACAAATGGAACTGTGTGAAATCTAAAAGCTTCTGCACTGAAAAAAGAAACAATAGAACCTACAGAAACGGAGAAGCTCTTTATCAGTTATACATCTGACAAGGGCTTCATAGCCATAAATTAAAAAAAGAAAAAGAAAACCCTTAATTATCCAATCAGGAAAACGAACAACATAAATATTTCTCAAAATAAATATAAACAACAAAAACACATATGGCACGTCTAACATCCTTAGCCATCGGATAGCTTTCATGAAGAAAACAAAAACTCATATAAGTTGGTGGGGCTAGAGGGCACGCCTTTCTATGTTAATGGTGGGTGTGCTGGCTTGTTAGACGCCAATCTAACACCAACTTAAGTTATTTTGGAAGAGGAAAGCTCAGTGGAGAAAATGACTCTACCAGATGGCCCCATGGATAAGCCTGTGGGGCATTTTCCTGATTGATAATCAAAGCGGGAGGCCTCAGAGCACTGAGTGGTGGTACCCGTGGGCTGGCGGCCCTGGGTTCTATAAGCAAGCAGGTTGAGCAAGCCATGAGGAGCAAGCCAGGAAGCAGCACCCCTCCAGGGTCTCAGCCTCAGCTCCTGCCTCCAGGCTCCCTCCCTACTTGAGGTCCTACATTGAAATTCCTCAGTGGTAGAACATGATATGAAAGTGTGACCTGAATCAAACTGCCCCCTCCCCAGGTTGCTTCTGGCCATGGTCTTCACCACAGCATCAGAAAGCCAACCAGGACCAGCGGGAGTGGAAAGTAGGACAGTCAGTGCCTCACAGAGATGCTCGCACGCCCTGGTTAACTACGACGACACTCACAGCAGTTAGGATACAGAACCAGGCGTGGTGCCCACCCGCCAGTGAGGGGATAAAGGAAACGTAGTATATACACACAATGTAGTTTTATTTAGACAAAGAATGAGAACCTGCCATTTTCAGGAAAATGGATGGAACTGGAGATCACATAAGCAAATTAAGCTATATTCATGATGAGGAAGGTCACCTTTTGCCTCATATATAGGATCTAGATTTTAATATGTATGCATGTGACATGGATACGAAAGAGGAAACTATTTAGAAGGAGGGAGAGAATTGCTGGGGAGGAGGAGGAAGGGACAGGAGAAGGTAAAGCAGGAAAAGGACAAATCGCACACCACATACACACACAACACACACAACACATACACATAGAACATACACGCAACACATACACACAACACATATAACACATACACAACACACACAACACACACACAACACACACAACACATACACATAGAACATACACGCAACACATATACAACACACAACACACAAATATAACACACACAACACACAAATATAACACACACAACACATACACAACAGACATACACCACACATATACAACGCATACAACACATACACATAACACACACAACACATACACACACCCCATGAGAGCAGAGGGACTACTTAAAAGGAAGAAGACCAGTGGGAGGGAGGAGGCAAGAGGGAGGAGGGAGGAAGGGGTACAAAGGAGGATGTTCAGGGTATGACTATAAGCCAAGCACAACAACAGACATACACAATGTCACAACAAAACCCATTCTCTTGTACACTAAAAAGTTAACATTTATCGAAACATGATGGCACATGCCATTAATCCACGCACTCAGGAGGCAGAGACAAATGAGTCCCGGGGTAGCCTCGTCTACATAAAGAGTTCCACGCCAGCCAGGGATACATAGTTATGATTATTTCACAAAAGAAAAAGTAAATATTTTATTCTCAAATGGGGGGGGACAACATTTGAAATGTAAATAAATAAAATAGTTAATAATTAAAAATAGAAGAATTACAAAATTTTAATGTTTCAACCAAATCATCATCCCCGCTGGTCCCTCTTGCTTAAAGTCCCTTGGGGCTCTCTCTCCACTTCTCTTTCCGAGCGTGGCTTCAGCGTAACCTCCCGGTCTGCTCTTGCATCGTGCTCATGCAAGCCTCCAGCTGTCCCGGGAATACTCATAGCTAATAATAGCCATACGCGCTGACAGCTACCAAGCACTGTTGGTAAGCACTTGCACAACACTTCCTATGACTTTTCTCAACCAAACACTGCAACTAGTCTATTACAATGAACATCATGACATCAGCTTCAACACTCCGTAAATCACCAGCCATTTTCAAAGCCACGGTCCTATTTCTGTACCTTAAATATTCCTGTAATATTGTGTAAGCTTCACTCAAACAAGAAACTTTGATTCGCTTCTAACTATTATAATTACATTATTTCCCTGAGGACTGAAGAAGTTAAACAAGTTGCCAAGTGTTTCTATAAAAGGAAGTGTCGGGGACAGAATTTGAAGCCGGGTCAGCTTGTTTTCAGACCCTGGGAGCTCAACCACAGCACTAAAGCAACTCTGTTCTCACTTTTCCCACTGTATCAATCAGCCATACACCAACCTCTGACCTTCACTGGGATTGTTTGCAGACTCCTATTCATCCCACAAAACCCAAATGACTAAGACATTAACCTTTCCTCACAGCTTTCTTGCCTCACTGGAAAAAAGGAGAGAGAGAAAGAGAAAGAGATTGTTCAAATCTCTATCTTTGTAACCACGTAACAGTACACACACACGACATAAAGCCACCAAAGGACTATGTCTTTTGGACTCACACTGCCCTAGGTGCCAACTACAATTCTGTTTTCTGTTTGTAGGATAATCTTGGGCAAAAAATGTTAAATCTTTGCCCCTTGAGATTTTTATGTACAAAAGCGAAGTAATCATTCTTACTGCACCCATCCATCTACACATCCATCCATCCGTCTAGCCAGCCAACATATACCTGCGGCGTGCCTACTATCTAGCAGGATCCAGGCGTGTAACCATGGCAATGAAGGTACCATCTCAGCTCCCACAGGGCTTGGAGCCTACCGGACAATGAAATCCACGGTACTGACAGGTGCCTCAACGAAGACCAAAGTGGGATACAGAACAGCTTACAGGGGGAAACATCGGCCCAGCAAAGACTTGGGGGTCAGGTAAGGACAGGGCAATGACTGCAGTTCGGTGAAAATGTCATTAAAAATATAGCATAGCAAATATTCAAGACAGTTACCACAAGCAATTTCTACTTAATAAAACACTTCCACCCCCACCCACGCCCTCATCACACGTCCCCGATCCTTAGGCACTTGAGAACTCCTCTGTCAGGAAGCACATCGGTTTCTACAGTAAGGGGGGAAGGGTCACCCAAAGTGCAACTCCGTGCTTTGGCTCTGGACAGGGGAGACAGGGCTAACCCGACAGGCCAAGATAATAAAAATAAACCCTGACTATCCGTGAGCATTCTGTCACAGCCACAAGGATTCCTTAACATTTATTCCTGCTTTCCGGGTTAAAGCAGTTAATGACAGAACGAGGAAATCATTTTTACATTTTTCTGGGGGCTGAGCTGCAGCAAAAAGTGAGCGCACAATTGCAGCTTTCAAAGAGATGCTAATTGTAGCTTTTAAAATATTAGACTCCCTCCAAACACCCCTCTCCCCCTCCCCACCCCCACCCTCCGAGAGTTTCTGGGTCTTTCTTAAAGGTACAGGGAGGATATTACCACTCAGACTTCATTTTCTCAGCTAGGAAGTTCAGAGTGGGTTATGGGAAGGGATGTCCATGTCATGGTGTGTGTGTGTGTGTGTATGTGTGTGTGTGTGTGTGTGTGTGTAGTCAGAGGACAACCTTGGGTGCTGTCCTCACCTTCCACCATGTTTTGGGTAGTCTTTCTGTCACATGTCACTGAGATGTATAGACCTGCCAGCTTTAGGAAATTCTCCAGTCTCTGCCTCCCATCTCATCTGGGAGAACTGAGATTACAGATGTGCACCGCAGCATTCAGCGTTTACAATGGTCCTGAGGGTTTGAACTCGGGTCCTGTGTTTACACTGGCTTTACTTCCCTTAAGACGCTTCTGTTGAGTATGGCTCGTTCTGGGGCCCTGCCCTGCCCTGCCTAATCTTCAGCAGCAAAGGCCGGTCTCACAGAGCAGTTCCGTGGGCAGTGAAGGAGGACTTCTCCCAAAGCCCTGCTTATTTCCCCAGGAGGAGGGGACCTTCATGTTCATTTAAACTACCTACCACCTGGTCAGCAGGGGGAGAACGTAAGCCTCCACATCACGGGAGAGCCCAGAAGGCTTCAGAGACAGAAAGAACGGGAGGTCTGCACAGGAGATCGGCTCTCCTCTCAGGGTGCAAGGAGGGGGTGGCCATACCGCCAATTCGAGTCATAAATGCTGGCTCTGCAGCTCAGCCACCAAAGGAGAAGCTGGGCAGTTGGCAACAACTCCCACATTTAATAATTAGTCACTGGAAAACACCCTACTCTGGTCAAAAGGAGGGACATGGAGGAGGGAAAGAGGAAGGGGAAAAAAAAGCAACAGAGCTCGGGAATGAGGCCCAAGTTCACCGTGTAGACACGGTGTGCAGGAGGGATTTCTACTGTGCAAAGACTCCCCTTCCCTGCAGGGGGAGCTCTAATAGCTCGGGAGAATGGGCATCCCACTGATCACTCCTGAACAGGGATCCCAGAAGGTAAGACCTTCTTGACAACTTCCCGATGCTTCAAGCATCAAACTTGCAATGAGGATGGCTCCAGCCTTTGGCAGTGCAATCACGAGCTGTTTGTATCATTATTTCTATAACACTTTTCCTGGAAATAAAAAGATCCATAGTCAGTTCTAAAAAAAGGAAGCTGATCCGCAAAACAATTTATGAAAATCCTGCCTGAACTCAATTCACTCTGCAACGCGCCGGACAGATGCGTCAGCACAGCTGAGAACGTTTAAACACACTGTCCTTTCACAGCTAGCGCCCACCCAGGAACCCCTACCTCTGCTCCATCCCACCCAAGCCCGTGGATTTCCACACTTAGGATACAACTCTCCTCAGTGTGTAGAAAGGGGTTAGAATCAGATCAGAAGCAGGACAAAGAATGGGCAGATGGCTAATTGGAACCCTGATCTATAACAAAATCTAGAGATGTCCTCTTCTGGCCTCTACAGGCACTACATACATGCACATGGTGCCCAGATACATACATATAGGCAAAACACCTGCCCCCTGAAATAAACACAAAGGTTTAAATTCTAAGTAATGGTGATATTTTCCATAGAAATAAAATCATACATAGAAAATTATATATGCTAGAATTTCTCTTAGGGAGAGGATTGCATATGGACTATAGAAAAAGCAATTTTTGAAAAGAAGCTTGTAGTACAAATGAGTCCAGAGAGCCTACACATGAAAACACATGCTCATGCACACACACACTCACACACATACACACACACAAGCATACACATACACACATATACAAACTCCAACACACATGTGTACACACATACACATACAAATACATACAAACACACACACACACAAACAACACATACACACGTATACACACAAACATACATACACACAAACACACACAAATACACCCAAACACACACATAATGCATGCATACACATATACACACACAAACACACACACTACATTCTTATTTTAGGGAGCACACTCATATAGGCTCAGGAAACTGGGTCCCAACACGGACTAATCATGGCGCTGTATTTTGCTAAGTGTGCTACAAGCACAAACTCTGCACTTCTCTTCCTCGGCTCACTACCCCTTAGAACGCTGTCTGGTCCTGATCGTTGGCTGAGCGGTGTGGGCGGATGGCACAGCCTGGGGGAGCCAGGCTTGCTCCTGCACGAGAGCAACCAGGCTGCCCACTGCGCGCCTCCCTGATACATTGTATACAGTCCTCCTATCTGGCCTTTTCCCTCACAAACAAAACGGATTTCAGTGCCTCTTGACACAATCAAAATATTAAATTTGTAGTGGAGGCTTGACCAATGGATTTTTCACTCCAGCAGGGCTGGTGAAAGGGAGTCTGGTGGCTAGATAAAGATCTCTTTGACAAACACTGTTTGCAGTTCTCGCTTGTCTCTAGAAGAGAGGTGACTAATTTTAAATGTCTTACTAGAGACTCTACCTGCTCATCCTCTGGAAGTCCAGCGACCCATCCATCCACCTCTCTGACCTTCTCTTATTAACACCTTCATTTGTCAGCTCCCTGCAGAAGCCCTGATGCTCGGCTGTGGGGTGATGCTGTTCTTGTAGCGCTTCCTACATTCGCTCACCCTACTCCCGACCACTACTGTGATCTGAGAAGCAGGGAAGCCATCATTCTCAACACCACCTCAAGCAAAGCAAATGCCGTGGATCACACCTTGAAGGCTGGTATTAAGAATGTTTTGAGAACTTAACTGAAAAGTAGTCAAAGCCTATAGTGTGTGTAATCTATGGAATAAAAGTGTCTATCCTTTCAAGGAAACGCCCACCCCCGGCTCTTCAGCAGAAGGGAAGGGGAGGGGAAAAAGAAAGGAAGAAACCCCAGTTGAAACTTGGCATTTACTTGAAGAGGAGCCAGCAGAACGTAGCGCGTGGACAGTTGCACAGCACAGAGGGAAGGTGTCGGTCAGAAGGTTTCCTTGGCACTATTAAATTTCTTTGGTGGCAGCCTCGGCTGGGAAGGCAGGGTACAGAAGTTGCATTCAGGGTTCTGAGGACCAAGAGGTGGTGTCTGTGAACTTACAGGTATAGACCGGCTCAGGAATCTCACTGAGGAGGAAGAGAGCGTCCCCGGGAAGGAAGGTCTAAGGACAGTGGTGTGCTCCTCAGGCTTGGCGCTCAGGGGGCCTGGTGAGCTGTTCAGGTTGCCCCCAAGACTGCCGCCGCCGCTGCTGATGCTGCTGTTGCTGTTTCTGGTGTACTGGTTGTTGTTGAGCTCAGGGTAGTTTCTGCCAGGTGTCTGCGTGCTGCCATTCAAGAAGCTGGTGAACGGGCTGGCTATGAACGCGGCGGCCTTGTTGGGTGATGTGGTCTTTTTGTTCTCAGGCTCTTCTGTCCCAGCGTTCAAGTTCCCTAGAGAACTGGCTAGCCTGGAATTTATGGAGAAGCTGGGAGGGGGGAGAAACACGGGTGGGAAGGGGGAAAAGAGACAACAATGTATACTGCTATATGCAACACAGAGTCACAGCAACGCAACGGAGATGGTTCTGGTCCACACAGATGACTAAATGGCTTCATCACTCTTGGTGACGTTAACATTCATGGCCTTATTTTATACATGTCAAGCTCCTTGGTCAAAAGCAGTTCACAAAGACCCAAGAGTCTGGCTTAAACACTGACTGGTCTTAAATAGAACACTTGAGAGCTGTATCTGCCAGGAGTAAAGAGGCTGCAAGGAGAGTCTGCAAGCTGACTTAAGTCAAGATTCAACCCCAGACATATCCTAGCGTATGATGACATCAAGCATCTCTAAGCAGCTGAGTCGGCTTCCACCGTGTGTTCCGGGTGCACCAGGACTATTGATCATTAGTGTGCCTGACTGTATCTGCGTCACATAGAGCAAAGTGGAGAGTCAGCAGGACACTCTGACTACTAAAATCTAACCAAGCCCTCTACAGTCTTACCCCCTGCCGGGAGGTAGGGCAAGAAGACCCAGAAATGTAGTGGGTTCCTGGGGTTTCTCCAGTTCTTCCCAGCCCCCTCCTCTCACAGATCTGCAGCCAGATTCCCGGCCCTCAGTGGCCTTTCTTACCTCAGGCTAGCGCCCTGTAGGAGGAGGTAGAAGAATTACCTTCTGATATTCGCTCCTGAAGACAAAGAGCCTCTGTTTATCCTTTTGGCTGTCACTGAAGGGGACAGACACACTTTGGGAGTCTTCACAGTTGACACAGTTGGTTGCGGTGAAGAACTTAATCTTTGTGGGGGGAAAAAGGGACAGTGTGTCACACGAAAGTTGGGCTACCTAAAAGATTCATCAATGCACTATAACAAGGTAAATTGCAAACACTCAGTGCCCTAAAGGGCATAAAAAAAAGGAAAGGTCCCACTCAGACTCCCCTCCCCCTTCCAGCTGGCAATTGCTCTATATACGGCCGCCATTATTCTTGGTCCTCTTGTTTCTTACACAGTGATTCCCTCTGATGAAACCTAAAACATCTGATACTTCACTCTTCAAACCATTTAACCTCTCTTCCATCTCTACAAAGTCAAGCACAAAAGCCTTGGCTCAGCTAAAAAATATAAATAAAAATAAAATAAAAAGCTGGGCGTGGTGGCGCATGCCTTTAATACCAGCACTTGGGAGGCAGAGGCAAGCGGATTTCTGAGTTCGAGGCCAGCCTGGACTACAGAGTGAGTTCCAGGACAGCCAGAACTACACAGAGAAACCCTGTCTCAAAAAAACCAAAATAAAATAATAAAATAAAATAAAATAAAATAAAATAAAATAAAATAAAATAAAATAAAATAATAAAATAAAATAAAATAAATAAAATAAAATAAAATAAAATAAAATAAAATAAAATAAAATAAAATAAAATAAAAAGCAAAAAAACTTCAACTCTGGCACTTGCTTCTCTAAGTGGGTCCTACTAGCCCCAAGATTGAATCCACATAGTCAAGGGCATGACGACCTCAAGCATTCCTATTCATTTTAGTTGGTTCTTACCTGTCTGTACACCCCAGGTGAGGAACGAGACCATTTATCATCTATATGTGCAACCGTATCCATTGTTTTTTGTCCATTAAACAAGCAAGAAAGTTGAGTAGACATGCTAGTCTAGCTGTGTGTTCCCTGACTAGACTGCACTCACCCCTTCGTGTAGTCTGTTTATCCTGTTTCTTCCTCAGGGCACCCTCTTCTCTCTTCACCTGCACCTTAATGGACCATTTGGTTGTTTCCTCCCACCCGGAGGCCCGCCTGACTTCCCACACAGGCTCAGCAGGCTGTTTCAGCGGGCACGCTCCCAGCACACCACAGCTCCCAAACTGTACTTCATCACCTCAGGCTTGCCTATTTCCACCACCCACTATAACCTCTGAGAGCAGACTCGTCTCTCATTTCCACTCTGAAGGGCTCAGCGGGTGCTCCATCTTCAGGTTCCCAGTGGACACACTGGGGAAACAGGACCCACGGAGGAGAGCCAGGGCTCAGTCACGGCTTTAATACCAAATAGCTTTTGTCCTAGGAAAACCCTGTGCTGAAGCTGGACCGTGCTTTCTGTCTTCACCCTTTTCTTCATGGTCCCTCTCCCTAAGCACTGCCTATGCCATATCTTCCCCTGAAGCAATAGTGCTAAGGTTATATATAAGGAAGGGACCCAGGCTTTGGAGAAACCTGGGCCAATAAGAGCTACCCATTAACCAGCACTTTGGTTAGAATGTTCTCCTCCAGAAGAAAATGGCAGCCCCGTTGTCCCGTTTTATCAACAACACTAGCCAATCTCTTTTAGCGTTCTCAGCAGGTGCCACAATGGATCTGGGCCATGCCAGTGTCCGGGTACCACTTCAGGGGGATCAAAGCTCTTTTTTTTTTTTTTTTTTTTTAAAGAAATAAGCACTAATATTTCCTCTTCTCATGAATAATAGAAAGAGGGAAAAAACTACACAGAGATGAACAAACAAAATAGAGTAAAGGGGGCTAAAAAATGGGAAGAGATCAAAATCAGTGTCTGGATTAAAAAGGAAATGCAGAGCAGTTCGGAGTTGACTAGTGACCAGAGGGGCTGGAAGCTCGAAGGGCCCCGAGGTCATAACTACCGCATATAGCCTAGGGAAGGACAGGAAATGCCCTCTCAACAGTAAGCATTAAGATGTGGTTGCTTTCAGATGTGGAGAGAAGGCTCTGTGATTAAGAGCGCTTGCTGCTCCTGCAGAGGGTCCTGGTTTGGGTCTCAGCAGCCACAGGGCAGCTCACAACCATCTGTAACTCCAAGGCCAGGGGATCCAGTGCAGGCACCAGGCACACACAAGAGGTACTTAGATACATGCAGCCCAAACACTCTTACACATAAAACGAAAATAAATACATCATCTTAAAATAACATTTACGCTAGGAGGCTTTAGTTGGCATTTGGGAGGCAGAGGCAGGTTGATGTCTGTGAGTTCAAGGCCACCTCGTCTACTTAGTGAGTTCCAGGACAGTGAGAGCTATGTAGAAAGAGTTGGAGGTGGTGGCGGGGCAGGGAGGCGGGGCACTTATTTTAACAATCAGGAAGAAAGAGGATTTGAAACACTGTAAGCTAGGAGAGCGCTGCTCAGCGATGAGTATCCAAAGCCCTGGGTTTTATTCCAACTGCCAAAATTAATAAATGAGTAGTGAAAGCTGGTAGTTATGTTTATTTTCATAGAATCTGATTCTTGGGAAACATGTCTGAAAGGTCGTATATAGTGACAGCGGCTAATTGTGGACAGTACCTGAAAGTCTGGGCCATGGCCCTCTGGTGTCCTTTCATATCATCTGACCTGGAAAAACAGAAAGACAAGAGTTCAGGTATCACCAGGTCCCCAACAGTTAAACAAACCCCACATATGGCATCTGTGTGAGGGACATAAAGATGTTAAACAACCAAAAGAGAAAAACCATGCCGGGTGGATATGTGCATTCACCCACTTTACAGAATGAATCCCAACACCAGCGGGCAGTGTGTCACCATGAATGTTACTTAAACCATCTTGCTTTTACACAAAAAGACGGCTCAGTAGAGAAGGGTTTGCTGATGACGCCTTGACAGTATTGTGGAAACAGAAGTCTACCCCCTATTTCGAATATCAGAGAATTCAAACGAAAATTTACATCTAAACATGGCTTCTGAGATCCGTATAGGAAGCACTGGTCCTTTTGCATATGTATTTGCTAAATTATACTTTCTTCCAATACAATGGCTCTCAACCTTCCTAATGCTGTGGCCTGTTCATACATTTCTTTATGTTGTAGTAACTCTTAACCCCCAACCATAAAATTATTTTTGTTACTACTCCATTACCATAATTTTGCTACTGTTGTGAAGCACAATGTACATATCTTATATGCAGGATAACGAATATGGGACCCCTGTGAAAAGGTCATTCACACCCACAGGATCGCGACCCACAGGTTGAGAACCATGGTCAGAAAACGGTTGCTTTTCTCTTCAACCCTGTGTGGATGATCACTATCACAGGGTTTCAATTGCCCTGTCGCTGATGTCCACTCCCAGCACTGATTTGTGCTTACTGGGTAATTTCAAACTTTAAAAGCAAGATGGCTTATAATTTCTCAGACACTTGGAGAAATCACTCATACACTCCTCGAAAATCGAAGGTGAAATCAGGTAGTGGGATACACCAAAACCTGGCCCAACCTTCACACTCTGGCTTCCACACATGACCCTGGTACACCTGTGTGGGCCCACCAGAGCACCAGAAACCCTCTGGTGAAACTCCAAATAGAATTTAGAACAGAGAACCAGCAAGAACTGCTCAGTAACTTCAGTCAGAATTCCAGGGACAGAGATTTAACAACTGTTTCCACCAGCAGTTAAAGCGTAGCTACTCCCAACAGTGGTAAGACACACAACAGCTGAGGGCGGGGCAAGAGAGCCATGTGTCAGAAAGCACAGGTAAATGGGGATTTGTAGAATGCTATTCTGAGGTGAAGAAGAAACATGTTACCCACAAATGGAGGTGCTCTACGAACTGAAGGATTTAAACATGAGGCTACCTAAATGCACAGGATGGCGAGGAGCGGGGCTGCCTCTGGCTTTTTAAGGCACGTAGTTTGTCTCCCTGCGTTACGTTGTTTTTAATTTCCATATCTTCGTCTTCGAAATTATTCTGAAAAACAGGCATGTCCCATAGAAAGGTCATTACAAACAGTTTAGCTTTATACTGAGTTCTTAATACTTTATACTGAGAGCATAGGCAGCCTATATAATTTCTCAGACACTTGGAGAAATCACTCATGCAATCCTCAAAAATCAAAGGTATATATACATATATATATATGTATATATATATATATATATATGCACACACACACATATATACAGTTATAGATGAGATGAGAGCAAATGATCTTACTTACAAAACAGGAAATGATCTTCCAGTAGACTGGATCATTTAAATGTGTTATAAACTCAGCGATAAGCACCCACTCAGCATTTAAATACATAGGTCAGAGTCCAAGACAAAGCAGCATGGGGCTGGATATGGGAGGGTCTGAACTATGTCTAGGACAATGGGTCGAGCCAAAGAGACTGTCAAGTGGACACATGAGGCTTTGGAGAGCAGCCTGGCTCAGTCCTAACTACAATACATCCCAGAGGTTTCTAGGACTCACTACTGCGAATCCCATGCCCTCCTTAGGAGCATGCATAGTAAGATAACTGGGGACATCTACACATCACGTCTGAGTTAGTTAACCCTCCAGGGAGCACACAAGCCCTCTCGGGAGTTAAAGAGCCAACAGCACTCCAGCGGGAAAGCATGGTTCATTCTGAAATCCCATAGTTTGGAAAGTAGGGGTGGCCAGCTAGTGTTGCCCCAGGAAACCTCAAGCGGAAGGGCTTCTCATGTCAGCTCCAGAGAAGAAGGCCCTGCAGGAGGGTGGAAGAGGTAGCTCCCCATCTACCACAACCAGGAGGTGCAGGAAGAAAGGGCTTTGGTTTGTTTTTTCTTCATTATTTTAAAAAAAATAATTTTTAACAGTGAAACTAACAAAAATAGTCTGCTAAGAGGTCTGGGAAAAAGTAAAAAGTAGGATTTTTTTTTCTTACACTCTAGTCTCATATTTTAAGCTGTTACATAATGCCCGGAAATAAAGTAATTTTAAAAGTTATACAGCTAAATAAAATTAACAGGGTATTTAAAATAATAATAATAATAATAATAATAATAATAATAATAATGTGTGGGGTTTTTTTTCTTCTTCACTGTTACAAATTTTAAAGAACCAGAGTTTTGTTGTTGCTCTTCTTTGGTTTTGCCTTTTGTCTATTTTGTTGTTTGTTTGTTTTGTTTTTGAGACACAATCTCACTAGCTCAGGCTAGCCTCGGGTTCATGATGTCACTGCCTTAGTGTCCTGTGCTGGGACTATAGACCTGAGTTTCCATGACCAGCAGGTTATGGATTTTTGTTTTTTTTTTTTTACTTATGACAGATTTCAAAAACAAATAATCCTATAATGCTGTCACACACCTAACGATCTGCATTTAGTATATTGTTTTTATTTTCTTCCTTTACTTTACTAAAGTCTCACTCTAAAACACTGGGGTACTAACCAGACAGCATATACTAGCTGGTATAAGACCCCCGACATAGATACAGACTGCCCGGTCTGGCCTCAGTGAGAGAAGACGCACCTAACGCTTGAGAGACTTGAGGGCCCAGGGAGTGGGGAGGCCTGAAGAGATGGGGTGGGCTGGGGTAGAGTGGTGGGGATACATTGTCTTGGAGACAGGTGGGGGGGGAAGAATGGGATGAGGAGCTGCTGGAGAGCAGACCAGGAGGGGGATAATGACTGGACTATAACTATAAAAAAATTAAAGATAATTTACAAATAGATAATTTTTTAAAAGAAGAAAGGAAACAATACATCTATAGTCCCAGCTCCCACTCCCCGTGGAAGAAAAGAGTGTCTTTTCTTAAAGAGAGGAGGAGGAAGAATGGTGTTGCAGTCAGAAACTCTGGATGGGTGGAACCATCGAAGCCCTTTGACACGGGATGTCAAGCTACAGGATGTGGAATCTGCCCTGCTGAGTTTCCATCACGCTTTGATCCAGTATTTCCTCACTATGCCTCATCCCTCCCTTTCAGAACAGTGATGTATAATCTACGCCGTAGTATGTTAGAAGTATATTGTTTGTATTTTTGATTTTATAAGAGCTTGCAGTTGAGAAATTGTCTTGAGTCTCAGAAAAGACTTTGGCCTTTTAAACAGTGTGGGGACTGTGAAAGACTATGGGGACTTTTGAAATTGCACTAAATGCATTTTGAATTATGATACAGCTGCAAGCCTCTGGGAGCTAGAGAGTGGAATCTGGTGACTTGAAAGAGGATGGCCCCCATAGACTCACACGTGTCAGTGCGTGGTCCCCAGTGAGTGGAACTGTTTTCAAAAGATTAAGAGGTATAGCCTTATGGGAGTGGTGGTTTGAAGTTTCAAAAAGCCAATGTTTCCCAGTTATCTCTCTCTCTCTCTCTCTCTCTCTCTCTCTCTCTCTCTCTCTCTCTCTCCCTCCCTCCCTCCCTCCCTCCCTCCCTCTCTCTCTCTCTCTCTCTCTCTCTCTCTCTCTCTCTGCTGTTGTCTTAAGTATATAAGCATACAGGCTCTCAGGCATGCTCCAGAGCCATGCTTCAACAAATTCTTCTTGGGTCATGGTGCTTTGTCACAGCAAGTCCCCTTTCCCTGTCACCCTGACATTCTCCTCCTTACAAAAACAGGGTTGTGTTACCACACAGCTTTGAGAGTTCTTTCTTCATTAAGAATGCATATTCATTGTGCTGTTTCAGGACAAACGAAAAAGAACCTTGCCTTGTCATTTTATAGCCCCATAAAATGCTGTTGTCTAGACATGCCAAATTGTTTATTAACAAATATTTGAGGTCAGGCTGTTCTCTGCCTTTCAGCATTGTACACGGCCTTAACAAACATCGTTCTAGATGCAAATGTTTGTCAGGCACTGCCCTAGCACTGTGAAAGGAAAGTTCATGAAGTGGAATGGCTAAGCTCATTTTAAAACGATCTTCTACCTGCTCACCAATCACCCTCCAAAGTATATACCCTCTTGGACTTCACCTAGCAAAGCTTAAGAGTACATCTTTAAAAGATTTGGAAGCTATAAACATATCATCTTAATATGTAAATTCACATTTCATTTCTAGGGACATAGACATGTTTTGTGGACCTGTAGGAACCAGGAGGTTTCCATATTTTTTTATTTGTATACATTGCATTAGGAGTTCTATATATTTTTGGAAATGCATTTGAATATACTGCAAACATTTCCTTCTAACTGTTCCATGGTTAGAAAATGAACTGAGGAAGGAAGGGACCAAGAGTGATTCTGGAATAGTCTGATGTGAGAAGATGATTTAGAGGAGGATACAGCAGGCTGCTTAGGCGTCAGGAAGGAGAAGGCAACTGGATAACAGATCTAGAAATGCAGGTAGGTCCAAAGAGACCTAGCAAAGGAGAAACCGTATTATTGTTTATTTATGCACATACTTTTAGGTATTTGATGGACTAAGGGATATATAGAGGTACAACTGTTTGCTTGTTTGTGTTTGGTTTTGTTTTTGGAGGCAGGGTTTCATGCCATCCAGAATGGCTTAGAATAGCTGTGTGGACAAAGCTGGCCTCACGCCTCTGATCCTCCTGCGTTCTCCTCCCAAGTGCTGGGCTCACAGGCCGGTGCTACTCTGGTCCTTGGTGCTCTCAAATTCTTAACAAAGCATTACAATGTTATTCAAAACATATTTTCCTTAAGTTATGAAATCTTCAAAACAAAAATGCATGGAAATAAGCCTCTACCTCCTGAGATGCTGAGTTAAATGCGTGGACACAGCTACATGTATTAGGAAATGAAGTCTCTAATATAATCAAGTCACAGAAGCCTGACGTGAGACTCATTAAGAGACTTCAACTCTCGACACCGAGAGGCGTAAACGCAGTCCTGGCTTAGTGGTCAGGAGATGGTTTGGAGATGTTGCTCATGAGTTCCCATTAGGGTGTGGTATCAGTTACTTTCAGGTTGGTGTGATTAAAATGCCCAAGAGAATCCATTTAAGAGAGGAAAGGCTCACTTGAGCTCATAGTTTCGGAGGAATCCCAGTCTAGCACAGTGGGGACAGTGTGGCATGGTGGAAGAATCATGTCACAAATGACAAACGTTGAGACCCAGCCTCAAGGCTCTGTCTGACCATACCACGACACATTATCTCTCACCCGAAGTTGACCCACAAGCTGTTTGAGATCAATGACAAACAAGCCTGACCTTGAGGAAGACTCTCACACCTTGGCCCCCCTAAAGGCAATGGGCTGTATTTTATTCCACCAGCCCTGTGCAGACAAGACAAAATATAACAATAATAAAATAGTGTCCATGACTTTTAGTTAGATAAAGTAATTACTTGCCAACACATTAATAAAAACAGTAGTAGAATATGCTACCAGGGAGGTTGTTGACTATGCCATTATGAAAAGAACTCAGATAAAATACAGCATGTTAGGGAATAGAGATGAGAGATTCTAGAAAAAAAGGCATAGGAGTTTGAAATAAAGGTGGGTGAAAACAGACGCCAAAGAAGTGAATTGTTAGCAGATTTAAACTTTTTTTTTTTTTTGGTTTTTCAAGACAGGGTTTCTCTGTGTAGCCCTGGCTGTCCTGGAACTCACTCTGTAGACCAGGCTGGCCTGGAACTCAGAAATCCACTAGCCTCTGCCTCCCAAGTGCTGGGATTACAGGTGTGTGCCACCACTGCCCGGCTTAAACAATTTAAATAGAAAAGGTGGAAGTTTTCTTCTCAGGCCAAAGTTCTACTCAGTATTGGGACGTAGAACCTGTACAACGTCAAAGTTAGGGGAAGACTTATCTTCACAACAAGCTCCTGAGATCGGAAGGGAGACTGGGTTTCAGAGGTCGGAGCTGGGGCTCCGTGGAAAGGCAAGCCTCGGGGTTTCATCACACCAAAGGGAAAGAAAGAGAGGAAGGAGGCAGGAGGAAGAGGGGAAGTGGGAGGAAAGAGGAAGAGACGAGAGAAGGAAGGTGACTTAATTTGGGTTTGTTTGAGCTTGCTACATTGGCCTGAACCTTTGGGAGCTGGACCCCTTCCCCATCACCAACTCCCTGGCCCTTTTTTCTGGTCTTCTGTGGGCCCCAGCACACCTTCTAAACTAAATCCAGAAGAGGCAACCCACACTGTGAATCCAGGTGCTGCCACTGCCCTCCTGAAAGCCTCTGGTGGCTCCGGGTGGCGTTCCCACCGGAACAGAGACACCTCTCCATCCTGAGGGTGGAGCAATGCACTTGAAAGCAAATCCTTGGAATGGAAGATGGAATCCTCAAAGGCGGCGCAGCGCCACTTCCTCATCTGCTTGGTTATCAGTTCACATGGAGTGGCTGAGCATTAGCCACGTCTGCATCTAATTAACATCCCTGAGTCAAGAGCATCCACAGGTTGGTAGACTGGTGCCGTAATAGAGCCCTGGAGTAGCTAAGTGAAAGACTAAACTTACTGTGAGTCTGAGAGAAGTCTCAGAGGAGGAGCTGGCAAACGTCTTGTCTTAAGACACAGAGAGTGACATATCAGAGCCACAGAATGGACTCAGTGGAGAAGTACAATCTGTGAACCAGTGTGCCCACATTCAAAGGACAACTCACTACAACCCCTGTGTGACCTTGGGCAGCTGCCTGCCTTTCTCTGCCGCCATTATGTCTTTCTGAAAGCCTCTTAACTCTAGTAGCTGTGCCATATGGTATAGCAGGGGTTAATCCATGTAAGGTGCTTAAAATGGTTCCTGGCACACAGTGGATACTACCTAGCAAATTGTCACCACTAAACGCCTAGTTTAGCTCAAATATTTATCTTCAAATAAGAGTCTTCACGTCCCTGCTTCTGACCACCTTTTTGGCTTCTTGTGCCCCTGAATGTCATACTGGATCCTTATTTTTGGCATTGCTTTTGCCTTTGAGCATGTGACATCATCACGCCATTTGGATGGCCTTCATTTCATGGGCCTGCTCTGGTTTATTCTCAGATCTGAAATGCTAAGCTTTTCTTTGTTCATTCAGGTAGCATTTACTAAGACTGCAGCCCAGGGATTAAATACGTGGTGTTGAGAGTAGGTTAAAAACCTCAGCATGGGAGAAAAGCTCTCAGCAGTAGCAGGAACGTGGAGGGGAACAGAAGCTGCCCCCCTCCCCCCCCCCACCTCACCCCTATCCCACCCCCCTCTCCGTGGGTGGTGAGTGTAATTCACAGCACTGAAGGCCGGGTTCCACAAAGGCGCAGCTTCAGCTCGGAAAGACTCCTCACAGTTCCGACTGTGCTGGGAAATTCACCAGAACGCCCCAGCCTTTCCAGTTACTGTTTTCTTGTATTCAGATGTTCTAACTCCATCATTACAGCGCTTCTTAATAACCAATCACAAGAAAACTACCATAGAGCCACAGATGGAACTGAGATTCTCTGCTTTCAATCTTTTATTCTCATAGAGGAAATGGTTAGAGGGATATAGCCTCTTGTACTTTATGCACAAAGAACTTCCACGGGCCCCTCCTCTACAGAGCAGTACAGAACTTGGAACATAATAATATTTTTCTACTTGACTTTCACAAACATTAATTACATCGCAAACTCCATTGGGTCCATTCACCCCCCTCTCTGTGCAGTGTTCCATTGCACTGGTACTGGGTTATACTAGTACTAGTTCCAATACTGGTACTGGGTTAACACATCTACAAGAAGTCCAGAAGTGTTCATTGTATAAGGCATCAACCACATATGAAGTGGTCCAAAAGCCACAAACAAGCCATTATGTAGGACTAAGCCACTGTTTGGGTTTGGCTCCTGGGTTTGAGCACTTGATTCCCCAGCTGGGAGTACTGTTTTGGGAGGATGTGAAACTTTCAGGAGGTGAAGCCTGGCTAGCAGAAGCAGGTTGCTGAGAGGAATGGAGGAAGCCAGGATGTGTGCTTTAGAGCCCTGCCCATCTTCAAGGCCAAGTCTCTCTGTTTCCTGCTAGCTGTGACATGACTAAACAGCTACCACATGCTCTCACTGCTACGGAAGCACCCAGTGCCATGCCTTCCCCGCAGTGATGGACTCTGCCCCCCTCAAACCGTGAGCCAAAATAAGCCCATCCTTCCTAATGTGTTCCTTGCCAGATAAAGTAGCTGATAGCCCATTGAACTCCAGGACCTGAGGGGCCCGGTTTGGTTTGGTTGTTTCTTGATTTCCTTACTCTAACAGCCCAATCAATAGCACTCATGGATAGTTGAAATGACATAAATATTGATGAGCCCTACCAAAATTTACATATGTGAACATATTCCCCAGAGTTTATATATTGAAATCCTAACCCACAGTGATGGTATTTGGAGGGGGCCTCTTAGGAGTGGTCCGATCATGAGATAGCCCTCAGGAGTAGAGAAGGTCCCAGAGAGCTGCCTTTCCCTTCATCTTATGAGGACAAGGAGAAGGACCTCGTTGGACCAGAAGATAGGTCCCCAATTCCTACAGCAGTCTCCATCCTGTGTCCTAGAGTGGATCACGTGAGTGGGTGAGGCAGGTGGATCACCGTGAGTTCCAGGTTGGCCTGGGCTACAGGCCCTTTCTTGAAGCCTAGGGGA
Source organism: Apodemus agrarius (assembly GCA_964023405.1). Classification (NCBI taxonomy): domain Eukaryota; kingdom Metazoa; phylum Chordata; class Mammalia; order Rodentia; family Muridae; genus Apodemus; species Apodemus agrarius. The sequence goes on along the minus strand of OZ030007.1, from coordinate 45,541,664 downwards.
GGAAGAGCCACCTAAACTAAGTATTGGATGCCCAGTTCTGAAAGTGATTCTGCTACTAAATAATTCAAGACCCTTGGGCGCATCCCATTTTGGAACTCTCATTTCTTATCCACAGAGGAGGATTAGAACAAATGATACCAGCACAGTTGCTTTCAGCAACCCCAAATGTTCACACTCCGAATCCTTCATAAGTCACTTCCTGCTACTTCAGAGAAAGCAGAGAACAATAGAAAAGAGCATGAGTTTGGGATCAGACAGGCATGGATTGCATCATTCTCTAAAACTGAAGTCTGCCCACCTCTGGAACCCGCGTTCCTTAGCACCAAAGAGAGATACTGTCTAATTCACTGGGTGGTAATACAGATTAAATCAGCCACAAGAGAATGATAGTTTACAGTGGTTTGTTTGGAGAAGAGTCTGGGTAAAACAAGTTGTCCTAACTCCGCCTTCCCACTGTACTCTTTAGAAATCAAAATGAGCTGGAGGCTTTCAAAGGACCACTTGTGCTAGGCACAGCCTCTACAAACACAGCATTCAACTTTCTCTTCTTGGTGTCTATTTCTGTTTTCAAATGGAAACTTTACTTTTCTGTTTCTTTTCTATAAATAGGTCTTATACTCCGTTTAAGTGTTCCCCTTAAACTATGACTTCATTTCTGCCTTTACAAGGACAACCAACCGGTTTCTCTGCTCTGCTTTGTACTCTGTAGGACAAAGACTCAAGCTTGGAAACTTAGGCCTCCCAGGAGCCCAGGGGATCAGAAGGTCACTTGAGCTGGCGATACAGCTTAGCAGATGGCAAAGATGCTTGCCACCAAGCACGATGACAATCTCAACCTGATCCTCAGAGCCCACATGGTAAAAGCTGAGAGCCAGTTCCCAAAAGTTGTCCCTCCGACCTCCACATATGCACACATACACCTCCCCACCCACACCCCCCACACATAGGTAGGTAGGTAGATAGGTAGATAGATAGATAGATAGATAGATAGATAGATAGATAGATAGATAGATAACAGACAGACAGACAGATAGATAGATGTTTTAAAAAGAAAAAAAATAGGTCCACGAGATAGGTATTCAATGCAGGAACCTATGGACACTGAATGCTGGTGTTAGGGAGGTAGACGCTTCCTGGGAAAAACTTACCTCTCCAATCCTTTCTGTGCTTTGTAATTTAGATAAATTTGCACCAATAGACATATCATCCAAGCTAGAAATAATTTTAGTAATACTTCCTTCACTGGACGGTCTATTTTTCAGTTTGGATCGAAAAATGTCTCCTTGGACCCACAATGATGCTTGTTTTCTGGAAAGAGAGGGAGAAAGAGAGAGAGAATAAAACATTTAAAATAAACAATGGTTATCTTCTCAATGCTGATATCTTAACGAGAAATATTAAAAAAATTTAACAATTAGACTAGGAAAGTGAAATACACCATTATGTTTCTAAATAAACTTAAGCACTTCTAAAGTTAGATGAGATTTTTAAAATATGAACAATAGCTCAGAAACCTATCCACGCCAGTTCACTAACGAGTCCCGCTGTATCTTGTCTTCTATTGTGGTAGAAGTTATTTTTAGAAGCTAACCCTCAAGTTGTACTTTTTCTTTTGTTTGTTTTGTTTTGTTTTTTTGTTTTTGAGACAGGGTTTCTCTGAGTAGCCCTGGCTATCCTGGAACTCACTCTGTAGACCAGGCTGGCCTCGAACTCAGAAATCCACCTGCCTCTGCCTCCCAAGTGCTGTGATTAAAGGCGTGTGCCACCACCACCCGGCAAGTTGTACTTTTGAAGCCTAGGCTATATAAGCCAATGATGTTAGTATACCACAGAGTCACAGCTAATCATTTATACCAGCTGTAAAAAGGGGGATTTAAAACCACCTTAGTATTTCTTTCCTTTGTGCAAATGCTTTCAAAAGTGTAGCCTAGCCTCTCATATGTTTGTCTCTTCAAAGCATCCTGCCCTGACTTTTGTATGATGGCCCCCAGCCTTCTACTTGACACCAACATGTATCATGACCCTGATCTGATGCTTGACTCTTATGGGCTTCAACTAGTAATAGGAAATAGCAGAGTCCTTGACAGAGAAAGAGTAGGTCTGAAGATGGCTGATGAATTCATACAGGAATGCCCAAGAATTGCCACTGTAAGGGAGAGAGGCTCTGCCTTGTCACACATTCAGACAAACTCTTCAGATACATGAAACACACAGAAAGGAGGATTGAAGAGTAAAGACAGAGCTGGTCTGTATTGGCCCAAGCCTTGAATCCCAGCATTGTGGAGGCAGAGGAAGTCAGATTTCTATGAGTTCAAGGCCAGCCTGATCTACAGAGCAAGTTCCAGGACAGCTAGGGAGGGCTACACACAGAAACAAACCTGTCTTGAAAAACATAAGGGGGGGCAGAATCCTTGTCTCTTAAGAAATTCCTACTTTAATAAGGGGAAAGTAAACAACTGAGATTCAGTGTATTGAGGGCCTGTGGCTCAGATTCATATGAGACCCACAGCAAAGGGGTCCAGCCCTACCTAAAGGAATCAGACATCTCCTATGATGTCTGTGTGTACATGTATCCACACACATGTATGCACATACACACTCTGTCTTCTCTCTTTCTCTGTCTCTCTCTTTGTCCTTTTTTTCTCTCCCTCGCCCCCCATAAGAAAAGAAGTCTTCCATAAAACACAGTGTCATGAGCCGGGCGGTGGTGGCGCACGCCTTTAATCCCAGCACTTGGGAGGCAGAGGCAGGCGGATTTCTGAGTTCGAGGCCAGCCTGGTCTACAGAGTAGGTTCCAGGATAGCCAGGGCTGTACAGAGAAACCCTGTCTTGAAAAACAAAAAACAAAAACAAAAACAAACAACAACAACAAAAAAAAACCACAGTGTCATGTTACAATGCAGCAGTTGCATATCCCACCTTCAAAAAGCCATGTTGGTGATGGCCGACCTATATTTACATCCAGGATTGAAAAGTACACCAGATGCCAGAATTGCTTGCAGACACACTTCTCAGAACGAATCCCTGTCCTTAATGTAGGACCCTAACTGGAAAGACAAGCAGGACTCATCCAGCCGAGATTATACCCCACCCCATCCCCAAACAAGCACAAGCTAAAGAAATGGCGTACACAACACAGCGCTGGTTAATTCAGATGAAGCAGAGGACTTGGGGAAACATCCTTGATCATGATGGGTCTCAGGTACCATGCTACAGTATTTAAATGTGATGCCCCAAATAATAGACATTGTGGTAGCATTTCTAGGGATGTAAGAGAAAACAAAATGAAGTGGGAACAGAGGCTGAAGGAACTAAAAGAGGCTAAAGTGAAAGAAATTTCAAACTCAAACATAGGTTATAGGCTGAAGAGCCGGAGCATGCTGACAGCCCTGGGTGAAGATTGCCAGTGACAACCTCCACTTGCTCGGTTCCAGAGACTCAGCCCGCCCTGTCTCTGGAAAGACTTGATCTGAACTGAATATTAGAGATGAACAAGGTGTCAGAGCTGAAGCAAGTGTTGCTAGGCAGTGATGTACGCAATTGCTCCTTGAGCAAAAGGAAGAGGCCTTTCACAGAGCTGCCTCTCCCCAGAACGCTCATCCTGCTAGCTTCTGTAGCAAGGTGTCTGCCTTAAAAGCCTCCTCTCAAACAAAAGAAGTAAAATGTATCTTTTAAAGTATTTAACATTGAAAACTCGGTTCTTGTAGAGCTAACACATCTACTGAAAGCCAATCTTCCAATATTGTAGCACACTTTCCAAGAGCAAGAAATGACTGGCCCTTCCCTAATAGATGATGTGCTTGGAAGCGGCGGGAAGAGACTTGTCTCTATTTGAATGCAGCCTTTTTGAGAGACATGGCCAGGGTTGGGGTGATTGGTTTTGGCCACATGCTAGTCCAAATTAGTCAGATTTCAGCTAGACCTCTGTGTGATATAAAAAAATAACTAAGAAATTTGGCTTCAATATGAGCCAACGTGTAGTTTAGTTTGGATGCTTCTTTGTAAATATCTGCTTTTAGTGCAACTCAAGTCAGATGTGCTATTTTAAATATTTGTGACTTTGAGTGCAGGGAGGCACTGTGCAGTTGCTTCTGTGTGGAGCTCACTCATTCTCCTTCACCTCCTTAAGGGAAGCTATCGGCATTACATTATCCTGTCTCTTCACTGTTTTCTTCAGGCTCTCCGTCCAAGACACTGCCTACTGTGATGAACCAACTTTGACCCCAGAGTTCATCAAAAGCCATGATTTAGTCATTTGATATAGAAAGCGAACCCATTTTCTTCTAAACTTGTATGTGGTATGGTGTGATGTGGCGTGTGTGAGAGAGAGTTTCATGTATATGTGTGTTGTATGTTGTATATGTATATGTGTGTGCATTTGTGTATGTGTGTATGTGTGTGCATGTGTTGTGTGCACATTTATGTGTGCACATTTATGTGCATACATGTGCATGTATGTGTGGTGCATGCGTGCATGTGTGAGCATGTGGAGGCCTGAACTTGTGGTCAGAAGTCGTCTTCAGTCACCCTCCACTTTACATGCTAAGGTGGTTCTCTGACCAGCCCAGAGCTCACAGACAAGTTAGTCTAGCTACCTAGCTTGCCTCAGGGAACCAATACCCTGTCTCTGCCTGCCAGATATGAAGATTACAGGCAGGCCGAAGAGTCTGTCAGGCTCTTACATGGGCTCTGGGGATCTGAACTCTGTCATCACTGCATGGCAGGGACTTTATCTACTGAGCCACCTCCTCAACTCCCTCACCTATTTTCGAGTTTGGTCCAGCAATGACCAGAGGACCAATCTTCTCTGTGCTCTGTCGACTCACATCTCAGAGCTATGACAGACACACAGGTAATGCTTAGCTTAGGGCACTCACTAGTGTAACAGCCAGACAGTATCAAAATGGCAGACAAGAAGCAGACACCAAAAGGCAAAGAGTGTAAGGGAAAGTATTCAGAGAGTCAGCGTGATGGGAGAGCACGTGAAAGGTTGTGTAGGGTTTCTGATGGTCTAGGGGAAGACTTTTAATCCTGAAATGCACAAGGAAATTACTAGAAGGGGAGATCAATTTGAGATAAACTTTAAAAGACTCAGGTAGATAAATCTGCTTTGAAGTATAAAATTTCTATGATCAGCTGTGAGACCATCTGCATGTCTGGCCAGAATTTACGCTTTATAAACTAACACAATACTCTTTCAACTCTTTGCGTCTCTTGCCATTTGAGGACACAGAGCATTGTATGACTTCATACACGACCAGCATGCATTGCAGGTGGAGATGTACTATGGAGCAGCTGCTGTGGAAAAGAACTTGGCAGTGCCTCCAAAATCAATACACAGAGAAGTCCGCATTGTCCAGCAGCACTGAAAGAACTGAGCATGGGCCCTCACAGCTCACAGTATCCCAGAGTGGGGAACAACTCAAACGCCATTAACAAGTTGATACATAAACAAGATGCAGAGGAATCGTACTCAGGGTTTAAAAGGGGTGAAGGGGCTGGCAGTGTCACTGCAAAAGACCTGGGTTCAATCCCCATCGATGCAAAAAGAGAAAAAGAGGGACAGATAAAATTCTGACACATACGACCAAGACCAAGCTACAAATCTGACATGTATAATTAACTATTGTGATGTGGATGAACTATGAAAATACGCAGAGTAAAATAAGCCAGACATGATATGAGATACCTAGGCTATGGAAATTTGGTAAAACAGAGATCACCAGGAACTAGGAGAAGGGACCAGTGAGGTTTTATGTTTAAAATGTATAAATTTTTTATCTGGAATGATTTAAAAAAAAAAACAAAACACTGCACAAATAGTGAGGAAAGCTACAGAACATTGTGAATATACTTAAGATCAACAAACTATACATTTAAAGTGGTTAAAATTTTATGATTAAAAATAAATTTTAATTCTATGACTTATTACAAAAAAAGATCCAAACCTTTATCTAAGGTAATCGACTGGCTCTTTAGTAAGTTCTTAATGTCAACTGATGAATAAATTGAAAGGTTCAAGAGTAAATATTAAAAAGAAAATCATCACACTGGAGTCGTTGCTCAGCAGCTGTGGATCCTGAGGACCCCAGTTCTAATCCTGGCCACTGCTGATGGCTCACAGCCATCTGAACTGTAACTTTAGCTGGACAATGGTGGCGGACACCTTTAATCCCAGCACTTGGGAGGCAGAGTCAGGCGGATTTCTGAGTTCGAAGCCAGCCTGGTCTATAGAGTGAGTTCCAGGACAGCCAGGGCTACACAGAGAAACTCTGTCTCAAAAAAACAAAAGAAGGAAAAAAGAAAAGAAAGAAAGAAAATCAACAGTTTATGTGACTTAAACTTAAGCAAAAATGCATGCTATTTTAATAGACAAACCAGGAGATTATCCAGTGTTGAACTATAATTTCTTAATAATATTAAAGACTTTAAGTTCTTATATTTTAGGAAAGACCAAGTATTACATGTTTAAATGTGTTATTGAAGCAGTTAAGCATTGCTCCTTGGCCTCCGGCTGAACGTGCAAGATCATACAAAGAACCGGTAGCAATCAAGCCTGGAAAACCCACTAGTCACTGTGTAGGTGAGGGTGTCCTTGAACCTCTGATGCTCCTGCCTCTACTTCCCAGTGCTGGGATGTCAGGTGTGTGCCACCACACAGTTCAACTGGGAGCCCCAGGGGTCTTCACAGCACTGTAACAGAACAGAATTCTAAGCCTCACCACAAGCCATGTATTTATGTGGCTGGGTATAGTGTACACGTGGGGGGTGTGGATACCGGAGGACATCTTCATGTATCTTTTTCGTATCTCAGTCCACCTTTTGGGGTGGGGGGAGAGACAGAATCTATTATGGGAGTTGGAGCTAATCAACTGACAAGACTAGTAGACTGTCAAGCCTTGGCCGATTCTCCTACCTTTTCTCTCCAGCTCTGAGAGTACTCCACCTAAGTAAGCCACCTCACCTAACTTTTTATGTGGCTGTTGGGGAACGGTTAAACTATTAGTTTCTGATCCAGCTCAACCCAACTGTAAAATTAATCCACCAAGTTTTCCAAGCACCTATGAGAGATGTGGCATATATAATTTGACAGCTTGTGGTATGTGGTGGTTTGAGAACGGCCCCCGTCGGATCATATGAATGTTTGGTCACCAGTGAATGGCACTGTGTGAAGTGTGTCATTGGAGGTGGACTTTGAGGTTTTCAAAAGCCCAAGCCAGGCCCAGTGGCTTTCTCTTCAGCTGCCTGCAGATCCTGGTGTAGAACGCTCAGCTCCTTCTCCAGCACTATGTCTGCCTGCCTCTCACCACACTCTCTTCCATAACAGTAATGTACTAAACCTCCAAAAGTATAAGCAAGCACAGCAACAAAACACTGACTCAGACGCGGCCAAACGAAGTAAAGAATGAACCAGAGCTGCTTTTCAACGGAATGTGGGGTGAGGCCCAGTGTCACGGCACACCATGCATCATATTAGAAATGCAGACTGCAAAGTGCAGCCGCAGATCTGCTCAGTCAGGAGGGGTCTTTAACAAATGATACTACTGTGATATCACTGGAGCCCTGAAGAGGAGAGGGTTGCAACTAACTAAAAATGCAGAAACGTTATCTAATGATGACAGGGTACAACTAGTATCTATGGTGAATTTGGGAATCCATGGGTTTAAGACGAAAAGGGGTTGGAGTAGGGATGGGAGGGAATTAGAGAGACAGGCGGCTCAACAGTTAAGAGCACTGGCTGTCTTTTGAGAGGACCCGGGGTTTGGTTCACATCGCCTATACCAGGTGGTTCTGACAAGCCACCTGTGACTCCAGTTCCAAAGGATCCGGCACCTTCTGGCCTCCACAGACACCTGCATGCACACGGTGCACAGACAGAAAAGCAGGCACACATATATACACATAAAATACATCTTTTAAAAACAACTGAACAGGGTTTCAGACACAAGGTTGTTACTTTCTGAAGATAATTCAAAGAGGATGGCGCTCCCGGTAAGGTATAGGTTTCCAGCTCTCTGAGGGGTCTCTGAAGAAAGCTCGAGCAAGTGGGTCAGTCTAACAGACACAGCCCGACTCCAATGACTACAGGTCGTCTTTGGAAGTAGGCGTTCAAAGCGGGTTAATAATAACAGAGTTATCTGTGTATCATCTCAAGAATGTAAAGGGCATTTAATCGTGGAAACATTTTGGGTTCACGGCGATATTTATGGCTTAAGAATGGTATTTTTAGTTTTAAGTTTAAGAAACACACTTGATGGGTGTTTGGCAAACATCTTTATTTATATCCTAGGAAAATCTTTAAATAGAAAAATATCCAACAAAGGGAAAGTCGGGAACTGCTGATGTGTCAGTTGATCAGCAATTCGCAGAAGTGTCATCAAACGTCACTTAACACGGGTGACACAGGTAGAGGATCTGCCTAAGACACATCCATCCAACACCTGGTCCTTGGCTTGTGTTTTGTTCTGTTTTGTTTTTCAAGGAAATCGGAATATGACTAACCAGCTTTTCTACAGACAGATTTAGAACTGATACAGCTTAAAAGGCCCTGATTGACTTTTCAGTTCTGAAAGAAAGAAGGCAGTCAGCCCCTCATGCCTGTTCCGTAATTTGTGACAGATGGAGACGCTGTGGAACAGTTTTCACCCCCGTTTCTCTCCTAATGACCCTGTTAATTATTCACGATTTTGCGTCATCGCTGACTGCACGCTCTTTGTCCTTCATAGCACCAGTCGCTCTTCAAAGCCTATTTTTTCCCCTTGAACTGTTCCCGGTACTCGTCTCTGGCTCTGCAACCCAGATCCAGCGTCTTAGTAAGCCTGTCTCCCTGACAGAGTGCGGAGCCTCCTTTTAGCTTCTCCGACCCCCATCTGTACGAGCGATCATCGCAGCTGCTGCCCAGTGCTGGCATCGCATGACTCCTCCACATCAAATGCTCCAAATTTAAACCTGGGACAACCACAAGGAGTTCAGACTAACCTTGCTGTCACTGGAACCTGTGCACCTTACCGTCAGTGTTTCCTGACTGAGCTAGCATCTGTAGAGGACCACAACCACGATGGGTTAAGAAGAACACAAGAGCTGGAGTTTGGACATCTAATTGCACTTTCACTGAGGCTCAGACCAAAGTGTAGCCAGGGCTGGTTACTCCCGGGAAACTCTGAGGAGACAATCTGTTTCCTTATCATTATCACTGTCCAATGGCTGACAAATTCCTTACCATCTTTCCACCCCTTCCAGCTTCAAAGTATACAGAGGTATCCTCTGCCTTCTCGCCTAGATGATTCCCTGACTCTCACCAAAACCAAAACCCTTAATCCCTCCTGCAGGATCCTGTTTCCTTATACAGTACACATACAGGAGCAGACGAAAGTAGTGTCCGTGGCCAGGGATACTATACGGCCCACCACAGCAAACATCAGGTCAAAAGTTACAGCCACGCTAATCTTCCCAAATTATAAGGCAGTGCCACTACTTATAGAAGATGAAGTACAGAGACTTTACCCCGTTCTTCTCACTGAATATCTTTTTAACTCTCATCTATGAAATAAACACATGAAGAGTCCAAAAAAACAGATGAAGATAAACCAGTTAGGAACCATGAGATTTAAGAAACAACACAGCAATGAGGTATCTGGGGTTTGTTTTTGCCACATCGATACTGTATTTGCTTCTAAGTAAGCAACTGACCTGCAAACATGACACAATAGGGTCTTCCCATCAACAAAATCTTACTTTCTATAGTCAAAGGATCAGGAAAGGTGATCCTAATAAAAACAGGAAAAGTTTCCACAGTGAATACTCTGGTACAGCCTGACACCACAGAAAAACAAAAGTGGCTGTACTCTAACCCACCAGCAAAGGCTGAGAAGGGAGCTTAGAGTCCCACCCTACTAGGCTGTCAAGGGGCAACCCCACTGCCTTCTTCCCTGGTCATAGAAGCATTGAAGGAAGCTACATAATGAGTCAGATAATGACATCTTGCAAGCAAGCCCCACTCCCCTCACAGATGCTAACAGTAGAACTTGGAATTCCATCCCAATGGACAGTTACTGGCACTCCTCCCTTCTCAACCTATGGTGCCAGAGAGGGCTTCACCCATTATATTACAGTAGAACTGCAGGGAAAGGTCACAACTCCATATCCACCCAGCAGTGACAAGCCTCCAATATCAACAAACACTGAGGGGGAGGGGATCCCAAGTTCTGTCTGCACCTATAGCTAGACAGAAAATTGTGTGCCCTACGCACACCCACAGTGAAGCAATGCAAGAAGACACATACAGACCAGGAACACAGGTCAGTTAGCAGACTCCTTGACCCCCAGCACCACATAAACCTAATTTTAAAATGGGGCATAGAACTAAACAGAGAATTCACAACTGAGGGATCTCGAATGGCCAAGAAGTGCCTAAAGAAATGTTCAATATCCCTAGTCATCAGGGAAATACAAGTCAAAATGACCCTGAAATTTCACCTCACACCCGTCAGAATGGCTAAGATCAAAAACTCAGGTGACAGCAGATGCTGGAGAGGATGTAGAGAAAGAGGAACACTCTCCATTGCTGGTAGGATTGCAAGATGGTACAACCACTCTGGAAATCAGTCTGAAGGCTCTTCAGAAAATTGGACATACTACCTGAGGTCCCAGCTATACTACTTCTGAGCATATACCCAGAAGATGCTCCAACATATAACAAGGACACATGCTCCACTATGTTCATAGCAGACTTATTTATAATAGCCAGAAGCTGAAAAGAACCCAGATGTCCTTCAACAGAGGAATGGATACAGAAAATGAGGTACATTCACACAATGAGGAACTACTCAGCTATTAAAAACAATGACTTCAGCCGGGCAGTGGTGGTGCACGCCTTTAATCCCAGCACTTGGGAGGCAGAAGCAGGCGGATTTCTGAGTTCAATGCCAGCCTGATCTATGGAGTGAGTTCCAGTATAACCAGGGCTATACAGAGAAACCCTGTCTCAAAAAAAAAAAAAAAAAACTTCATGAAATCCACAGGCAAATGGATAGAACTAGAAAATATCATCCTGAATGAGGTAACCTAGTCACAAAAGAAGACACATGATATGCACTCACTAATAAGTGTGTATTAGGGGGAAAAAGCTCAGAATACCTAAGATACAATTCACAGACCACATAAAGCTCAAGAAGAAGGAAGACCAAAGAAAGGATGCTTCAGTGCTTCTTAGAAGGGGAAACAAAATACTCACGGGAGGAAATAGGGAGACAAAGTGTGGGGCAGAGACTGAAGGAGAGGACATGCAGAGACTGCCCCGCCTGGGGATCCATCCCATATACAGTCACCAAACCTGGACGCTATTGTGGATAGTGTCTACTACAGCAGGCCAAGAAGCGCCTGCTGACAGGAGCCTGATACAGCTGTCTCCTGAGAAGCTTTTCTAGAGCCTGACAAATACAGATGCGGATGCTTGCAGCCAACCATCAGGTTGAGCATGGGGATCCCAATGGAGGAGTTAGGAGAAGGACAAAAGGAACTGAAGGGGTTTGCAACCCCATAGGAAGAACAACAATATCAACCAAGCAGACTCTCCCCCCCTACCCCAGAGCTCCTAAGGACTAAACCACCAACCAAAGAGTACACATGGATGGACCCACGTTTCCTGCTGCGTATGTAGCAGAGGATTGCCTTATCATCAGTGGAAGATTAGGCCCTTGGTCCTGTGAAGGCTCGATGCCCCAGTATAGGGGAATGCTAGGACAGTGAGGCAGGAGTGGGTGGCTGGGCGGGTGGGTGGGAGCATACCCTCATAGAAGCAGGGGCAAGGGGGACAGGACAGGGGGTTTGCAGAGGGGAAACTGGGAAGGGGGATAACATTTGAAATGTAAATAAATAAAATAACCAATAAAAATAACAATAAATTGTTTAAATCCTGAAAATTAAAGACAATTTTTAGAAACATCTTAAAAGCAGCAAGAAAGATGCCATCATCGTCAGTGGTGGGAAACGCTGAAGGAGGTGACAGCAGGACTTGTGCTCACAGTAACTGCGGGCGGGGGGAGGGGGGGAGGGGGCGCGGGGGGGGGGGCGCGGGAGGTGGAGCTGCAAATGCCTGCAGATGAAGCTATGACCTTTCATGAATAAAGAAGAAATCAAGACATTCTCAGATGCAGGAAAATGAAAAGAACTGGGTGCCGGCAAATCTACTCTAAAAGAATCTCTGGGGCTGGAGAGATGGCCCGGGGAGAAAAGCACTTGCCGTGCAAGTGTGAGGATGTGAGTTCAGATCTCCAGAATCCTCAAGAAGCCAGGCACCGTAGTGAACACATGGGATCGCAGCTCTCCTGTAGAGAAATGGAAGCCGGAGACAGGAGGATTCCTGAAAGCTTGAGGGCCAGACAGCCTGACATACATATCAACAAACACAAGAGACCCTGTCTCAAAGGCAGTGGAAGGCACCGCATAACACCTGAGGTTGACCTTTGAACTTCCATTTGTGTCATGGCACACGCACGCACACACACAGGCACACACGCACACACACGTGCACACACACCACCCAAGATAAAAGAATCACATTTCCTAAATATAAAGGAAAAGATAGAAGACACTTCAGAGAGGAGCAGCCTTTGCAGTAAGAAACGAGCGGGAGAACAAGGTGGGCCTTTCCTTCTTCCTTTTGAATTTTAATAATGATGAGGGAGGAAGCAAGGCTGTTGCCTCTCTCCACTGTGGTTCTAAATGTTCACTGGCGAAATAGTTCAACTAATTAAATGGTGATGGTAGCTACCAGGAAGTAAGCGCACATTTCTATAGACAGCACTCAAATTGTGAGATGACAATATTTTGGATTGTGATTAGATTGCAGATAGAAGATGGTGACAGTAAACAGTAGGTTAAGTAGAAGAGTCAGGGGATGGATGGATGGATGGATGGATGGATGGATGGATGGATGGATGGGTGGGTGGGTGGATGGATGGATGGATGGATGGATGGATGGATGTGTGGGTGGGTGGATGGATGGATGGATGGATGGGTGTGTGGGTGGGTGTGTGGGTGTGTGGGTGGGTGGATGGATGGATGGATGGATGGATGGATGGATGTGTGGGTGGGTAGGTGGATGGATGGTTGGATGGACACACAAATGTGGTTAATAGGTAATCAAAATTTGTAGGGTAAATCACGGGCTGACACCTTGAAGGCCATTAGTTAAAATGAGCCTTTCCTCTTGGGAAGCTAATTCTTGGCAGGACTCTATCACAACACAGAACCGAGGCAGAAAATACCTATTTCAAAGTCGCCTCACTAAGAACTTCAGGGTGCATGGTAAAAAAGGGTGAGATAAACTGTCTTTTCAGTTGTTTACAGAGAAAGCCTTTTGTCAGCTCTCATCGGGTACATGCGAAGAGCAAAAGAAAAAAAATCACTATTAGCACAAAACAACCATGGAGAAGGTTCAGCACTATGTTTTAAGTGGCAAGGGGGAAAAAGGCATTTGAAATAAAGTTTCTAAGCCTAATGCCAGGAAATATGAGGGAAGGGTAAGTAAACATGCTTATCTAGTGCAGTTCTTCAGACGCCGATGCTATATCTATCGCGTTTCCCTCTTTCTGCTCCTGCTCCACAGGAGCCCTGCACTAGTACAGACTCTGATCAGCCCCTCAGCTCCCAGACCTTCAGAAACTGCTGCCTACCACTCCTAAGGCCCAAAGCACGAATGCCCGACTGTTCTATCACAGGTATCCATCCAACAGATCATGCAAAAGATGCAAGTTAAACCAACACTGGGAACAATCTAAATGCTCATCAGGAGGACCCCAAAAAATCACATATTCAAACATTCTAATGCTACATGGCAATAGAAGGGAAGAGGATATTTTAAAAGCTAGGCACACACACTGCTTGGTTCTGGTCGGACAAGACTCGAAAGCCTATACAGTTCCTTTATGGTGTGAGCTGGGTGTTGAATGGCAAAAACCTCAAGAACAGGCTCAGGAGGTGGGGATGGGGGGTGGTGTTTTCTGCCTCTCGGTGGTCTCGGGAAGGTTACATGGGATGAATGCTTTGCTAACACACTGGCCTAACCTCTCAGCTACTCACACCAGCTTGTTACATTCCATGGACTGACTCCAGCTTTAACTCTGTTTGGATTTTTTGTTTCAATTTCACTTTGTTTTCTAAGATAGTATCTTTCTATATTCCTGGGGCTAGCCTGGAACCTTGTCTCTTCCTGCCTCAGAATTCCGAGTTCTGGGGTTGCTGTGCACGCCCCAACCTTACTCATTCAGCCTTGGTTCCAGACTAAAACAGTGGCTGTGTTTCCGCCTCAGGACCTTCAGGCGCTCCCTGCACAGAACACGGGACTCGCTCCTCCTTCTCCTTCTTCAGTGCTCAGCTCTCTCCTTGATCTCCCGGTGCAGAGAGAGAGATCCTCGACCCTCCCTATCGCCCTCCCCCCTTTTCTATCACATCTTCATAGCACCTACCATCAAAAGCTATCCCATATACAAATCCCATGTCTACCTGTGGCAGACCTCTCCCAGTAGAAAGGCAAGGATTAGAAGAACCTTGGCTGAGACATTTACGGCTACACCCTGCATGCAACAACACTGCGTGATGGACACCTGCAGACAGTACAGAGCTGCTGGGTGAATGCTTGTCCCAGGTGCTCTAAAGGACCTCTCCCAGGGGCCACACCAATCACAGGCTAGGAAAAGGTGAGACTAAGAGGAGGGGCCAGAGAGGAGAGAATAAGAGACTAAAAAGTTAAAAGAGTTAGGTTTGATAACTTGGCAGAATAGCCCTAGACCACAACACTGAGAAAGACTAAGAAAGCCTGCGAGAAGCCACGAGGAACAGGGGCATTATTCTATGCAAGTTCAAAAGACCTCACAAAGCAGAAAAGGGATAAAAGAAATCTACTTTCTGGAAGGTTCTGATCCAAGCATTACAGTACTTAGCTATGGAAGTAGGTCGCTCCTGCACAGGCAAATGCTTGGGAAACTGTAGTATGACTCACATTGAAGGGTGTCGCCAAAGTCTTATAACATATGCATTTACAGATACAAAGCATTGCTTCAAGATGAGTGCAGATCCCTCAGGACGCTAATTTCTTCTGATACCATTACAAGAGAAGGCTGAGAAAGATGGAGTGTCGAAAGCATTGGGGACAGAAGCAGAGAAAGAAACACAGTGAACCCTAAAACCAAAAAGACAAAAAGACCTGAACCAATAGTGTCCTGGGTCCTAGCAGAGAGCCTGGAGCAAGAGAGGGTTCAATGTGCCTTTTAAAGGGACAGTCTTGCAAGTGATCATTTTAAGACAGAAAACAGCTTAAGGAAATAGGTTTAGGAACATCTGGGTTTCAAGTTTCGCAACTTTCCCAAGCATATTCAACATTACCAAGCAGTTAGTATCATAAGCTCATGGCACATACCTCATGCTATAGATGCATAAAATGCACAACAAATAAACTAGAGGAGGGGGCTGGAGAGATGGCTTAGTGGTTAAGAGTACTGACTGCTCTTCCAGAGGCCCTGAGTTCAATTCCCAGCAATCACATGGTGGCTCATAACCATCTGTAATGGGATCTGGTGTGTCTGAAAACAGCTACAGCGTACTCGTATACATAAAATAAGTAAATAAATCTTTAAAAACAAACAAACAACTAGAGAAAGCTTGTGGTCTCATTAAGAATAAAACCCTAAGAGAATAGTTTGTTCGCTCCCATGAGGAAAAACCTGGGCACTTCTGTCTCTTTAATGACCCCATTTAAGCATAACTTTTCTTTAGAACTCACCACGCTCTATCTCACGCTCTTGAGCTGAGTTTTTCTAGCTCATTTCCTGGTGATCATTTCCTTAGCAGTTAGTCCCCCGTGGGTTTATCTAAGGAGTACTTCCTGGGGCTCAAGGATTTCTTAATCATTTCAAATGTAAAAGTCTTCCTTGGGACATTTTTGCTGCGTAGGACAGCTCATCCAAACTAAAGTGATTCAAGTCCAATGGAACCACTCCAACTGGAGGGCATGTGCAGAAGGGTCAGAGACTGACCCTAAGTCAGAACTGGACTGAGGACAACCCCTTCATCACATCCTACGAGGCTGGGGGTGTGGCTCGCTGGTTAGCGCACTTGCTAGCATTCAAAAAGGTCTGGGTCCAATCAACCTTGTCATCTCAGCACTCAGAAGGTGGCAGCAGAGACATCTAGGTCATCTTCAACTACATATTGAGGTCAAGGCCGACCGGAGCTATTATCTCAAAACAAATGGAAATTTTCTTCCTCCTTCTATTTGTGCTTAATATTAAGAGCTTAATATTTTAAGGGGAAACCAGCTGCCTCATAAAGGGCATTCTTACAAATTGCATCTTTCTGCACCATGGCCTGGGGTTGGAAAGGTATAATTGTAAGTGGGCTTATAAGGGAGGGATCGTCCAGATAATGAGTGTGGAAGCTTAGTGGACCTTATCTCCTCATTCCTCCATTCCTTCTCACATGAATCCTAAACACTGAAGTTTCTTTAGCAGCTTGGTTGTCTCACTAAACCCAGTCACTGACCCCAGGGACTGACCCCAGGGACTGACCCCAGTTGTGAGGGTTTTTTTTCTTTTAAGTCATTCTGCTTTGAGGCATGAAAGCGAAAGAAGGGAATGAGCAGTGCCAAGTGGGAAGACATGAGAAAATTGCACCGTAGCCACATCACGCACAGAAAGTGACAGAAAAGGGGTAGGCAGGGATGATGGAGCGCCTCTGTCACCTGATGGAAGAGATGCAAAGTACAAGATCAGAGACCTTAGCTGTCACGTCAACAATAGTCTACCCGGAGCACCACCTTCTCTAACAATGCAGGCGTTTTATAACCCAGTCCTCAGCCGGGGAACAAGGGTTGAAAGGCTCAGAGGAGAGAAGGAAAGTCACTCACTGGAAAGGGGCACTTACTCTTCCAGGAAATGCTGCTGGGGTCCGATGATGGAGCCTGGTCGGCAAATTCTGATCCAAGCAATGATTTCAGCGTGTGTAAACCTGTAGTGTTTCATAACATAGCAGGCTATCAATGTCCCAGTTCTTCCCAGACCAGCTGTAAAAAAAGGGGGGAAACAAGAAAGGCAAAGTATAGCAAATGCATCCACAAAAACACGAACACTACCCTGTCCACAGACTGCACTGGGTTCTAGTGCAAAGGCAGCACCAATGACTGGCGTTCACGCAGTTTTTCAGACTGGAGAAGTAGTTTGTTGGCAAAGCACCTGCCAAGGATGTGCAGTACCCTTGGTTCAAGTCCCAATACCAAGGAAAAAAGAAAAAAATCTCGAAACAGAACCATCCTCCACACTTTTCCCTAACCAGTAGAAAGGAGAAAAGGTAGCTGCCTTCCATTTTAGGGTAAGAAAGTGACATGAATTCAAGAAATGGACCTGGAAGCAGAAAACTGCTGGTGGCCCGGAGGCGGGGGTGCGGAGGCTGGGGTGCAAAGAGGGCCGAGAAGGTTGGGAGGGGCAGCGATAAGGAGCAAGAGATGAATTAGAAAGACATTTGATTGGGTCACAGTGGAATTTAAAATGACTGAAATCTCTGACCTTGAAACTCATCCATGGAAAAAGTTTCATGAGAAAAGGGAGTAGGGCTATCAGGTGTGCTGGCCCGCACTCGTAATCCTGGAATTGAGGTGGCAGAGGCAGGAGAGTCATGAGGCTCAAGTCCAGCCAGGGTAAAATGTGTGAGACTGTCAGAAAGAAGAGGCAGGAAAAGAGGGAGAAAAAGAGAGGGAAAGGGAGCAAAGGGTAAAGAAGGAGAGAGAGAGGGAGAGATGAAATCTAGTCAATAGCTTTGTCTATGGATAATCTAGGGCCAGGCCAGTAACTTAATGGTAGAGTTTGTTTTTCATGCATAAGGCTTTAGGTTCGACCCCCAAGGCTACAATAAATGAATAAATCCATGGAGTTGAATAAAAGAAACAGAATATTGCATCTTCCCTGGTCAAAATAATGAAGATAATCTGCTTTCCCCGTACTATGAAATGGGCAGTATTTGATCGGATCTGAGAAACAGTCATAACGTCTAATGGTGTACTGTACATCATTGCTTATCAATTTTTAAACCCAATCTAATTTAAGAAGTATTAAAAATATCGAAAATGAATGTCTTTGCGTCAGTTTTTCCACAGTTACTTTAATTAAGTTGCACTGGCTTCTCTGTGATGTACGCGAGAGCACAGAGAGGCCAGACAGCCACAGTCAAGAGCCCGTTATCACCTCCACCGTGTGGATCCCGACAATCGAGTTCAGGCGGGGGCGGGCGTGGCAGCAAGCCCTTCACCTGCTGGCCATCTTTCTGATATAACCACTTCCCAGAGGCCTCTCTGGACATTTTATTTCTAATTGCCTGCCATGAAGCTTCACTGCTACAGGAACCTATGTACTGCGTGTAAATCTGTACTTGATGCAGGAAAAAATAAAAAAGGGTCTTACCCAGCACAAGCTGTGTGCCCACTTGATAGCAATGATGCGTAGAATGGACATCAAACGTGCCATCGAAAGGGCAAAGACAGACAAGTTGATGCCCATAGATGCCTGCCCTCGCCTTCCCATTCGCCTTTCTTGTTTGAAAAGCATACGTGTAATAAATAAATAAATAAATAAATAAATAAATAAATAAATATTAAAAAAAAAGAAAAGCATATGTGCACTGTTACTAGACAAGGTGTGTGTGTGTGTGTGTGTGTGTGTGTGTCCTATTTACCTCAAGTACCTTCTGACCCACATCAAACATCAACATCAATAGGAGGATAAAGTTAACCACAGCTTCAGTGGATTCCCACTTTAACATGAAGAAACTGTTGCAATGACTCTCGGACTCTCACTTTACTATGAACGGTTACAGTAACTCTCCAGATACTTGACAAGGCTTGCTTAACTACAGGAGGAGCTGCTGCTGAGCATGCTAGAGCAGGCAGGAGAACCAGCTGGTCTCAGGGGGATCCAGTTCAGGTACCTGTCTGGAGAGCAGAGGGGGGCTTCTTCCTAGAGACTCTCACGACGACTCTACATGCAGGAAGCTGCCTGGTACTCCTGGTCAAGTTCCTAATCCTCCTGACAGCCAAGAGATGGTGCTGCAAATGTTCAAATTTCTCTGAAACTGAAGTTGCTTCTTTCTCCCCCCCCCCACTTTTAAAAGGAGTCTATAATTTTAGGTCTATAAAAAGAACCTACTTAGCACTCCATCGTTGGGAGCTCTTACCGCAGTGAACAGAATAGGAGTGCTTCACTAAGTTTCTATTAAAACTTTAACAAAAAAATGTTAAAGCATCTGTAATTAAAGGGCTCCCTGGTACCGCAGGACAAAGGTGCAGGGGGCTCTATTTATAACAAATGCTTTAGACTTTCAGTCCTTCTTCTGGTTCCCAATAAGGCATCAATATACACACAACAGAGCAACAATGTTGCTGTATTTTCGATGATTACTGTTGTTAGAGAATGCCCCCAATTTACAGCCATTCCTTTTATCACCCACAATATGGACTGCAGACAAGGCCTGGTGGTGGGTTTCCATATCTTCCGCAACAAATTAGCTGTGTCTAATTTGCCCAAGTGACACTGTATGTTGACACATGACATTTTCCTTCTCTCCCCAGGGAGAATTCATTTAACAGAGGATGGGAGGCTCACTTCCATCTCCTTCAGTTCAATTAAAACACTGAGTGCCACTTGAATTTCCAGAAAATTAAGCTGACTTAATCAGGGCAGATGTCAAAGTAATTAGCAAGCCCAGGTAGCTAAGTACGCCATTAAAAACAAAACAGCTGCAATTAAACCAAAGGTGTGATGCTCATAGAAGAACCTCGCATGCATTAACAAGAGGGAAAAGGAGGAAGCCACCTCACATGGAAGCTGTACCCTGTATCAATGGGACTCCTCTAAGAGCTCACTTTAAAAAAGTGAAAGTGCAAATATGGGAAGAAAAACAGCTCTGCCATAGGGGGAAAATGTGTACACATTTCTTAAGAGGGAAACATTCACAGGTAGGAGATATACAAAGAAAGCCTCTCTATCAACTAGAATATTTACTGCAGTTGTCTTTGCCCAGTATTTCTTAGACGCCACGTGCCTTCCAGGTAGACACTATGTTTCAATTTAAACTTTGTCTGGAATACACTGTTTCCTTGGAATGAACCACCGTCTTTTACAATCTTTCCACCTCCCGCTTGCCCCTTAGATCCCTGAACCTTGGTGGGGGTGTGGGGGAGTTGGGGGTGGTAAAAGGCATCCCATTAGGACTGAGCACTCCCAAGTCTCTCACTCTGCGTATTGGCCACTGTGGATCGCTGCTAATTCCCGTCTGAGGAAAGAGCAAGGGATGCCCACGTGAACTCAGAGGATGTGCTAGTCCTCACAAGAGCTGCACAGGTTCAAGCCTCACAGGGTCCCAGCCCCGAGACAGGGAACCAGACACAGGGTCCCAGCCCCAAGACAGGGAACCAGACACAGGGTCCCAGCCCCGAGACAGGGAACCAGACACAGGGTCCCAGCCCTAACCAAAAAGCTATTTCCTGACAATGGGAAACAGTTTTTCCCAGGGGAGTCTCCCTGTTCGTATTAACCACGTGCCAGGGCAAGTCCAGTCTCCAGAAGTAGTTGACCAACACAAGGTGAACTCCATGTTTTTGTGGGGCCCGAAGCTTTTGTTTCGTTTTATTTTGTTTGAGCATTTTTTCATCTTATTGTCATTTTGTTTGTTTTGATTTTTGTCTTTTGTTTTCTTGTTTTGAGAGAGACAGAGAGCATGAGGTTGGGTGGGTAGGGAGGTAAAGAGGGTAGAAAAGGAATTGGAGAAAAGGGAAACATGATAAAAAAATTCTGTATGAAAAAAATTTAAGACTGAAAGCTATGTCTTTTTTCCCCAAGTCAGTTGATCCAAAATATAACTTATAAATATATAGATATACATATAGCCTTGTCATAATAAAACTGACTAGGAAAAGGCCAAATTAATCTCCTAGGGAAAATGCTGATTTTTGTTGTTGTTGTTGTTGTTGTTGTTGTTGTTGTTAAAATAGGAAACTGAACTTCGAAAGAGATGACAGGACCATCCCATACTAAAGCTTCATTACCACAATGCACAAGCGCTCAGGTTCTGACATGTGACATATGGGAATGGGGGGCCCTGTCCTGCATCTGAGCAACCTCTAACAGAATGAGACACCACCATGTTACCAGAGTTAGGGTCCAAGGCTGGGTCCCAACTGCCCCTCCCCCCACTCCACCTCGAGAGATACACACACACACACACACACACACACACACACAAGCTAACTACAACCACCTATCAGCAGTTGTCTAATTAAAGATACATTTTGAGAAGCCGGGTGGTGGTGGCCCACGCCTGTAATCCCAGCACTTGGGAGGCAGAGGCAGGTGGATTTCTGAGTGCGAGGCCAGCCTGGTCTACAGAGTGAGTTCCAGGACAGCCAGGGCTACACAGAGAAACCCTGTCTCAAAAAAACAAAAAAAAAAAAACAAAAAAAAACCAAAAAAAAAAAAAAACCAAAAAAACATGCATTTGAGAGTAGAAAACAGAAAAGGGAATTTATTCAAGGTGAGGAGAGCGACCGCTTAAGATTTTCAAAGTGATCCAACAAGTTGTCAGTGGAGAGAGAGAGAGAGAGAGAGAGAGAGAGAGAGAGAGAGAGAGAGAGATTGAGATTGATCTCCTCTAGCTGGCTGGCTTCCCCCACCAGGAAAATCCAATTGTGTGGGGTCCATAATCTCAACTGCTGGCTAAAGGCTCTATTTAGAGTCCTTCCGTTCCGGCCAGGAAGGGTTCCAACAGAACAGACTTAGAGTGCCAAAGAGATGTTCAGAACAAGCTGCTCTCTGCCTCCGGGAGAGACCAGAAGCAAAGAAGTGAGCGAGGAGCATCTTTCTAACATCGCAGAGAGAGGATGGTCCTGCGAGCCAGGGTCTTTCCCTCACAGCTAAGGAAGAGAGAAGAGCCGCAGCCAAAGGTGGGTGCGGCCTGGCGTCGGGAGCCACGCCTAGATCGGGGGCGTGTGCGGTCCTGTCCCCGTCTTCCAGGCTGCTGGGAGAACTGCTTGGCATCGCTGCTCACAGCTCTCATGTTCAGCAAAGTTCCTCCACCTACTCAAATCTTAAACATAGAAACAAGGGCCTACAAAATGGTATTTTAATTTCTGTCAGAACCAAAGCCACACTGTCTGAATAAGGCAGTTACAGCAGCGCTCCGCACTTGAAAAGAACAGCACCATCTCCAACACCTACTGGCCGATTTGCATACCATGCAACAAAAAAAGCCTTTGTGGCTATAAAGGCAATGTGTGCAGCGCCACCTCGCGGCACTGCGAATAGCTGCGAGTGGCACGCTAGCGTTTCCATTCCCAGGAGTGATTTGACTCTGCTGAAATTAAGATCCCCAAACTGGAAAACCTACAGTGGAATCTAAGCTCCTTCCGACTTAACGCTCAAATTTAACTGGAAATCCTGCATTTTGATTTGTTAAAGCTGGGACCTCCACGTGCTCTACTGGGGCAGTCTCTGAGCCAAAGTGCCCACTCCAGAAGCGAGGTATCCACTTACACAGCAAAGCCTTCCAGCTAATTCTGAGATAGCCCACATCGTTTAATGGGTGGGAAGACCCTCCATTCTCTGAGACTTAAGACTTAGGGGAGGGGCGGTTCCAGGCTGGAAGAGTAGAGAGGCCCTTAAAGCAATCAAGAGTAGCTAGGAGGAGAGTCAGTAGGCCTGCCAGCAAGGGCCGGTTCCTGCGTTTAGAGAACCAGTATCCACAATAAAGCCAGGCACTGTGACCCGGATATAATCCAGGTTCTCACGAATGGGGAGTACAAAGAGAAGAGCACCCCTGGGACTCACGGGCCAGTCAGTGTAACCAAAAAGGCAAGCCCCCACTTCCGGGAGAGACCCTGTCTCAAAAGTACAAAATGGAAAGGTGACTAAGGAAGACTTGAGTTGTCAAACTCTGGCATCCACACGCGTGTACACACACACACACACACACACACACACACCAACATGGAAATACTAAATATCAGATGATGGGAGAGTATGAAGAAAAGATGATCAATTCTGAAGGAATTGTTACTCCCTGCTTATGGTGTTCAGAGTCTATAAGCCTGGGCTCCAGAAAGCTGAGCCCCACCACCAAGGCGACTGATCCTTTCTTTGGGGAAAGGAGTATTAGAGCGGGCTCAAGTACCAACTGTCTAACACAGAAGAAAAGCATCCCACGGTATTCTATCACCCGCAGGTCTTGCTCCTCCTTAGGTGGGTTCGGGCTGGCCCCTCCCCAGCACAGGGGACCTCCGAGGGCTTGCACACACCTTTGCAGTGGACCGCGATGGCCCCCTCCGTGTTCTCACAGATGTTCAGGAATCTTCGCACGATGTTGTCGCTGGGGGTGCTGCCGTCTATGAAGAACAGGTCATAGTGCTCGAAGCCAGCGTCTGTGAAGCGCTTCGCCTCGTAAATCTTTTTGTTCAGTCTCACGATCGTAGTCACGTTGTTCTTTTTGAAATACGGAAAGTAGGCTTCCGGAGCGTGGAGAGGGTAACCTACAGGCAAACAGGGACAGTCAGCAGAAAACCACCGCGTGCCACCACCTCGCATAAACCACAAAGTGTTCTAATCTCGCAGAGATGGGAGGAAAGAGTGTCCCATGAGAGTGTGAAAGGTCACAGGAGCCATCAAAGCAGCAGCTGACCTAACACCACCAGAGGCAGCGACAACTACACACACACACACACACACACACACACACACACACCCTCACACCCTTCTGTTTTGGAAAGAGTTCGCTGAAAGTAGCAACCTCTAGAATCTGAATCTTGGAAACTTAATCTTGGAGGCCCCAAACAAAGACAGTTCTGAAGTACTCAAATGTACAGAGCAGTGCTGGGGCAATTCGGGGTGATATTCCTTCTTGATCATTATTCTCTACTTACCAGAGTCGTTTCAGCTACAGCTAAGGCTTTTTTTGAAGCTAGAGGCACAGTTTCCATCTATAGCACAACTCCCTGGTGAAACAGGGTTAGGATGATTTATCATTTGAAATGTCCCAGTCACAGCTTGTAAGATTTCTCAAAACTATCTCCTTAAAATAACAGCTGGGAACCGTGGAGATGGAGGTCCAAAGGTTCCGCTGGACAAGAGGAATATGATCAAGGGCCCTAATGCACAGTGTGGTGGTTCCTATAGTTAAAAACAATGTGTGGGACTGGATCCATGTGTTACACTTGTCGGCCGTTCCATAGTATATACATAATTTTAATCAATCATATATATGTAGCATAAATATATGCATGGCCAATAAAAATATTAGTATTTCAAAGGGAAAGTTAAGAGAGTAGCTTTTGGTAGACACTGTCTTTACGGTGGGGGGACACTCTCCAGATGCCCTGGCATGTCCCCCAGCAAGCAAGCATCCTAGGGAGCTTCAGAGCTAAGTGGGTTACTGATTTACTCTTGGCCTGTCATGCAAAGTGACCATTGGGAATTTGGGCCACTGAAAACCTTCCCTGCAGCCCCTGCGGCTGAGAGGACTAATTTCCTAACACACTAGTTGCCACCAGCCACCCACTCAGGGTCCACCCACTCAGGGTTCCCAGCTGCTGGTAGATTCTTGGCAGACCAGGCAAGCGACCGTGACCTCGTTAGGAGTTCCCAGGGATGACATGCTCCAGAGAATGTTCTAGAGGGCCTCCATATGGTGATCTTGGCAGTATGTCCTGCTCACCCTGCCATTTCTTAATCTTCTCTTAGCTCCAAGCCAGGCCTGCCACTCAGTCTTTGTAACTCTGGGTCTACCTCCTTCCTACTTGCTCTCAAAGGAGGAGAGGAGACAGGACGACCAAAGAAAGCCTTCCTTCCCGTCTGTCAGCACTTCAGTCAGAACTCCCATCTTGGCTTGGCATGCCGTGCACCGGCCAGAGGTCTTCTCCGACAGCAGGGCCTCTGGGTCTCTACTCCTCAAGCCACAACAGCAGACAGTCGGCACTCCCTTCAGAGCTCTGAGCACCAGCAGAGGCTCTTCCCCCATGGGCCTCAGTAGTCCCGACTGCCCCTGAGTCTTTCATCCCTCAGCCTCAAACGAACTCACTACCGTCTCTGCCACCTCTGTATCCTCCATTGCTGTCTTTCTTGTTAGTCTCACTGTAACAAACTCCCTGTTCTAAATTCCCTCTGAATGGCTAACATCAAGCACTCTGACGACAGATGCTGCTGAAGATGTGTGCAAAGTGGAACCCTCATTCACTGTGGGTGGGGCGCAGGCTGGTCCAGCCATTGTGGAAATCTGAACAGAGGTTACTCAAAACATTAAAAACAAGTGGACTGCGTGACCTAGTGTACCACTCACGAACATATATCCAAAGGACTCCAATCCTATCACAAAGATACCTGTACATGCGGATTGATTGCTGCCCTGTTTACAATAGAAAGAATTTGCAGCCAGCCTAGATGTCCGTGAACAGAGTGGGTAATAAAACTGTGGAACCAATTCACGATGGGATGCTACTCTGCTGTAAAGAAAACGAAACTTCCAGGGGGTTGGGGGAAATGGATACATCTAGAACTTATACTATTGAGTGATATGTCCCAATCTCAGAAAGACAAAATCCACACGTTCTCTTTCATCTGTGGATCCTAGCCTGTAATGTATACACACACGTATAGAAACGAACGTAGTTACAAACAAAGCCCGGAAGACTAGGAGAGTGAGAGCGGGTGAAAAGAGGTGCAGGGGCTAAGAAGAAGCAGGGGAGGGAGGGGGACATGCTGATGCGAAGGCAGAATCACTAGGGGAGGTAACAAGAGAGGGCCGGGGTACCAGCCATGGGAGGGGTGAGGGAGGGCCGGGGTACCAGCCATGGGAGGGGTGAGGGAGGGCCGGGGTACCAGCCGTGGGAGGGGTGACGGAGGGCTGGGGTGTCTTCAGTGGGAGTGGTGACGGAGGGCTGGGGTACCTGTGGGAGGGGTGACGGAGGGCTGGGGTGTCTTCAGTGGGAGGGGTGACGGAGGGCTGGGGTACCCGCGGGAGGGGTGACGGAGGGCTGGGGTACCAGCCGTGGGAGGGGTGACAGAGGGCTGGGGTACCCGTGGGAAGGGTGATGGAGGGCTGGGGTACCAGCCATGGGAGGGGTGACGGAGGGCTGGGGTACCCGTGGGAGGGGTGACGGAGGGCTGGGGTACCAGCCATGGGAGGGGTGATGGAGGGCTGGGGTGTCTTCAGTGGGAGGGGTGACGGAGGGCTGGGGTACCCGTGGGAGGGGTGACGGAGGGCTGGGGTACCCGTGGGAGGGGTGATGGAGGACTGGGGTATCTTCAGTGGGAGGGGTGACGGAGGGCCAGGGTATCAGGCAGCGGGAGGGATGACAGAGAGGAGAATCCACTTAAACACACTTCTTTGAAAAATAAACGATATCTATGACTGTGTATGCTATTTTTTTAAATTAAGTGAGTAAAATTTTAAATGAGTAAATAAAAACTCCTTCTGGCTGCAGTCCCTGGGCATGGGTCCGGTTCTCCCGCGTGGACCCTGCAGATGCAATGTTTCTTCTGGCCACTGCCCATTTTCTAGTTCTCCAGCCTTCTCTTGCCATTTGTGCGCTACCCCACATGGCCAGTAGATGTCGCTTTAGTTCACTTAGCCGCACGGGTCCTCCTGTCTGCCAGGACAGGAGCCCTTGCTGGCATGCTCGGATATCAACAAAAGGCAGGGGTGGAACTGGAAGGCCAGGTTTCCTAATCCCAGCCTGGCTGCATTTTAACAAACAGGTTACAGGGCGCTTACGTCACCTCTCCTGTGAGGACACTGCAATTTAGACACACAGAGAAACACACACTGTTGTACTTGCAAAAATCAACTCTGTTTTCCTAGTTGGTTTCCTTGATAAGGAATAATTTCCCAACAACAGACTCCTAGGTCAAAGGCGGAGATGACTGTGGTTTCTGGGAGGAAATATAAAGGCTTTTGGACCATATGAGGAATGGCTGAGAGACGGGCTCCGAGTCACGGGAAGCCCTGCTTGGCTACCGAGAGCCTCTGCCACAGGTTCCTAGCATCCCCTGAGTCTCACGAGCGCCCCCGCCTGGTTTGATGCCTATCTGTTCGGCCTTAACCACCAGGGCGTGAGAATCGCTGCTCATAGTGAGTGTCCCTGGGAAGTAAACCTGGGGTCTAGCTAGTACACCTAAAGTATAAGAGAAGGCATGAGTGTCTTTTGAGAAGGAACCTGGGGCATACTTGTAAACGTGTGGCATCAGGACATTGAGGTAATGATAATGACGGGAACAATACCTAATCAGAAGCTTAGCTATTGTTATGCCTAATAATAAATTTAATAATTTTAATAATAACCCAATAATAATAATAGATTTAATCATTTTAATAATAGAGGCCCTAATAGATTAGGACTTGCTATGCCCCCAGGCACCAAAGTACCTTATCTGGATTATCACATTAAACCACATAGTCCCAGAATAACTAATGTCTGGATAGCTTACTACTCCATGCGCACAGAGCTAGCCAGCGTTTAAGCCCTATAACGCCTATAACTCAAATGCTAGCACCTGTGCCAGTCATTAGTTTGGGTAAGGCTCAACGCCATTCTGTTTAATCAGGACACCAAGTAAGAGAACAGGTGGGCTTAAGGGCTTTGGATTAACTAAAAACAAGAAAAAAATCATCTAAATGTCCTCTGACCTTTCAGCAAGTGTGTGGCGGCGTTATCGACATGCTCGAATACTTGTGAGGGACGAGAAATAACCAGTCCACCCCGGGTCGATCGGTCGCTCGCCCGACCCTTACCCCATCTTGCCACTAGATGGAGACATGACATCGGTGAAACACAGGACCCAGCGCTGCTAAAGAACAGGCTAACCAAACAACTTCAGAGCTAAGAGCTTCAACTCATCGTTTCCCAGACTTCGTTCTAAAGTTGGGAAAGTGGGGGAGAGCTCGGTGAAATAACTAGCCTAGGGACGACACTGTGAGAGCCAGCTCGTCGTGATAAAGATATAATTGTGTAGCTGCTAAGGGACCTGCCACCTTAAGGCTCTTCCTCCATGAATCTAATCCTATCCTCACTAGCTGTCCAAAATGTGGGGCTGGGCTAATCAGGGAACCTATGCTCACAGAAGGGAGGGGGCTCACTGCCGGTTCCACAGCCAGTAAGGACAGGGGAGCCAGGCCTCAACCTGCCTACAAGGGCTGAGCTCACGAAACGGACAAAAGAACTCTGAATATCTGGGATTTTATCTCAAGCTACCCTCCAATTCTCCAGTCTGAGTGAGTCTGAGTGAGTGAGTGTGTGTGTGTGTGTGTGTGTGTGTGTGTGATTAGCATTGTCCATTAACGGAATGGTCTTGAAATCTAAAACCCAAAATACACGTCTCATTCTAAAGTTATAATTCCTTAATCAATTCAATTTTTAAAAAAAAGCGGGGTGGGGACGGGGGACTGCTCTTTCTCCTCTGCCAAAACTCCATGAGTTAAGGAGGTCCCGTGAGTGTCCTAGCCGGCCTGTGTTCACACAAACACAGCCTTCAGACGCACACTGCCTCCTGCCGGGTCCCATGATCGCAGGTGTTCCTTTGGCTTCCTCCTATCAGCAGCTATTTGATCATTAATTATCTTAAAAATCTCAGCCTCTCCTTAACTATCCACCGCAGCTGGATCCTAACACCCTATTGCTGATGACACAACACCCTTTGGATGAAGGACGCAGGGAAATCAAGCTGGGACTGACCAGGACATTTCCCCCCTGCTGGCTAGCTTTCGTGGCCTCAGAAGATGCAGGCTGCCGAGGGAGAAGCGTTGTCAACAGCCTCACCCAGCGGAGCGACAATACCGACCCGTACTGTAAACTGGGTCAAAAGCGTATGACTGGGGCGATCATGGGCCCTGGGAGGTGTGTGTGTGTGTGTGTGTGTGTGTGTGTGTGTGTGTGTGTTGGGGGGGGGTCCATTTTGCTAAGTGGACACCTTGTCCAACTGCCTTCTAAATGTGTGTTCATGCCTGGGTCAGAGAAGCTGTGGCTGGAGACCAGAGCTGTGAACCGCTGTCTTCTAGACGTGACGTGGTGGCTGCGCTCAGGAACTCATGGGGGCTGTGGCTACCTGCTCAAGCCGGTCCAGAGGTCAGGCTGGTCAGCCTTTCAGCACGGGCGGGAGAGGAGCTCTGGACAAGGCCCCATCCTTCACCGAGGAACTATGGGAAACTGATGGGTGGTGGTGGTGGGAGGAGTCATCTTCTTTGGGGCGTGGCCAACCGAGCTTTGCCCATGCGTGGTTGCATGGGCCCACAGCAGCGCAAACAGGCAGCACGAATTGGACTCAGTGAGGCTTAATTGGTTTTGGGTTTTTATAAAGAGGACGTGCAGATAAGAAGGGAAGTATGGGAGTGGGGTCTAAGAGGAGCTGAAGTGGGATTTAGAAACCAAATATGACCACGATATGTTGTGTATATACACGTGAAATTGTGAAATAAACATAAAAATATTTAAAAAAAAAAAAAAAAAAAGAAGCCTCAGCTTTTCTACTAAAAATCTCTCTCACCTTCCTCAGAACATGGAGTTTCTCAGAACGGAATACCCCAAGCCCCCATTATAACTATATCAACATTACTAAGCCTGCTAGAACATTATTCTAAGTTTAAAAAAAAAAAGTATTTACAATGTTAAAATTCTCTGCAGAAGCTAGAGTTTCTCGAAAATATCACCTCTTAAGTGAGAACCACTCTAGTCCAGTGGTTCTCAACCTGTGGGTCGGTCAGAACTCCCTTAAGGGCCAGATGACTCTCTCACAGGGTTGCATATCAGATATTTACGTTACTATTCATAACAGCAGCAAAGTTACAGTTATGAAGTAGCAATGAAAAATTTTGTGTTTCAGGGTCAGCATAACATGAGGAACTGTATGACAGGGTCACAGCGTTCGGAAGGTTGAGAACCGCTGCTCTAGTTACACATCAAGTTTCAGCTACAACAGTCCAAAATAAAACTGCTTCGGGTATGCGTGCTAGCTGGAGTTTGGCTCTCTGCTCACTGGTTTGGTCAGTCTCTGTCTCGGATTCTTCTTAAGCCATTCATATAAGTGAATAAATGTTCTGTTTACAGCGCTCTGAAAGCTTGTGTCTGAAAACATGGTCACAGGGAGCTAAAGAGATGGTTCAAAAGTTAAGAGTGTGGGCTGCTCTTGCAGCAGAGCAAAGGTGGGCTCCCAGCACCCATATTAAACAGCTCACAACAGCCTGCAAGTCCAGCACCAGGGAATAGGATGGCGACAATGGACTCTGCGTACACACAACCCATGACATATTCCCCCAACACACACACACACACACACACACACGTACACACACACACACACACACACACACACACACACGTACACACACACACACACACACACACATCACTCACAAACGTACACATAAGTAAAAATAAAATAAACCTGTGTTAAAAAATAAATAAAAATAAAAGAAGCCGGGCAGTGGTGGCGCACGCCTTTAATCCCAGCACTTGGGAGGCAGAGGCAGGTGTATCTCTGAGTTCAAGGCCAGCCTGGTCTACAGAGTGAGTTCCAGGACAGCCAGGGCTAGATAGAGAAACCCTGTCTCAAAAACAAACAAACAAACAAATAAAAGAAAAGGAAACAGACTAGAAGCTTGTCATTTAACACTCAAGTTAATACTGTTCAATTTTGAAAATTATGAATAAATATTCCTCAAAGGATATTAGCAGAGGAAATGAACTGTATACAGAAATACATTATGGAGAATGTAATGAAAGTGAGCTACAATAAGTGTTTACCTACCATTTTCAATTTTGCTTTTAGGATGTGGTCCACTAAATGCCAAGAATTTTCCTGGAACGATCCAGTTGAAGTCCCCATTTTCAACTCGCTGGCAGAATTTTGTGGAAAAAAGAAAAGAAAAAAGGTTTATAATGTTTACACAGTAAGGAAGTCCTTACAAATAGCTTATCACACTATTGGTACTAGATTGATGGGACTTACACAAAGGGAAAGTAATATCAGGTTCAAGATGCACATTTTATAGAAAACACTGCAGCGTCACCGCATTTACACAAAAGTTCCTACTCAGATGACGAAAACTATAGACTGTATGGTAAGTTTATTTGTCTTAAAGTAAACTCATCTCCTGGTCAGTCTACAATGAAAGAAGATGACATTTTATTCCAGGAAAAAAAAATAGGTTGAGGTAAGAGAAAATAGGAACTATAAGCACTTTCATGAACATTAGGTAAGGAGGCTTTAAATGATGAAAAAAACACTATAAATATCTGGGTCACAATAAACACATTCACTTTTTCCTGGTGGTGGTGGTGGTGGTGGTGGTGGTGGTGGTGGTGGTGGTGGTGGTGGTGGTTTTGAGTATTTATGCCTACAACCAATGCTGCTTTAAAGACTGGCAAAGGGCAGGAAGGAGGGGTGGGGGGATGAGGCGCCTTAAACCTCCAAGCCACAGTGTCCTGCAGAGGGCGCCAAGCCCAAACAAGAGCTGGCAATAAAGGCAGGTGCTTCTAGCTCCGGCTAACTGGTCACCCTGGAAAGCTGACTTACTGGGTCTGACCTTCCAAATAAGACTTTCCAATGAAATCTTTCTCTGAATGTTGACTATCTTTAAATAAGTTTGAAAACTCTATGAGCCCAAAGAAAATGTATCTGCCCGCTGACTGATGAGCCCCTGTCAACCTCTAGTCAGCAAAGGCCTACAGACCAAGGAATGGCTCATCTTCCCACACCCCAGTCCCTCCTCCCTTCCTCATTTTCTTCCTTGTCCTGGTGCTACTAACCCATCCGGACCAGGATTGGGATTGGGTTACACCCAAGACTTTGCCAGTGACCAGGAGACTGCTATGTAATGCATTAAAAAATATTCATACCTCCACACCCGACTCCACCCCTGGCCCAACTCTCCATCTACGTCAGGAAAGCAACACGTTTCCATGTAAAGAACACTTCCCCCGGCTTACGGTGAGGGCCTCCATGGTAGGCACCTAAGCCAATTAGAGCTTGTACTCTTTGGCAAGCACAAAATAAACATGTACTAAATACGCTAGAGCATCAAGGCAATCAGAGCCACTCCCTCATTTATGTTATCCACTCCCACTTCCATGAAAACCAAAACCTGACTGGCCAAGTTCTATTCCTAAAACACAGTTATATCTTTCCAATCATAAAAAAGCTTTATATAACATCCTGAACATGTATCCACTAGAGTAGCCCAATGATAGTAAACAAAATCTCTTTACAACACCCTAAAAATCTAGAGATGCATAAACAGATGTGTAGCTATCTTTTTAAACAATTGGAATAAAGAATCAAATGTATGGCTTTCTGCTAAGGGATTACATGGTTTCTTGTTTAAATTAAACAGTCTAAATGAATGATCCAATAGGACCCTTTACTTTACACTTTATAAAGTCAAGAATAAACATGAGCTTCAATTATCAAAAGGCAAAAGCATGTTCTTATCAACAGCAGAAGACAGTGGCCTTCTGTGTTCACTATTTCTGTATCCATGGCCACTAAGGAGGACAGGTGGATATATTAAATTTCATTTGTTCATTTTGATTATAGATATCTGTTTGGTTAAATAGTAACCTTTTATTATCAATCAAATGATAGAAACAGTAGATAAATTCAATGTAATTTATCATCAAGATCAATTCACTCTCAGAATCAACAGAATGGTGTTTATAAACCTTCCTACCTAAAATAGTAAACATTGGGTAATACCTGACTCTTTAGCAGCCTAGGGAACATTGGTAGAGTTAAACAATAAGATCTTAGATTTAAGCCGGGCAGTGGTGGTGCACACCTTCAGTCCCAGCACTTGGGAGGCAGAGGCAGGTGGATTTCTGAGTCCGAGGTCAGCCTGGTCTACAGAGTGAGTTCCAGGATAGCCAGGGATACACACAGAGAAACCCTGTCTCAATAAAACAAAAAACAAAACAAAACAAAAAAAGATTTTAGAAAGAAAAGGCACAGCTTTTAACTGACCTAATACTACAAAAGATTACTCTAGTAATGTTCTAGAATGATGAGCTTTTTGTTGAAGGATATTTGATCACGTTGTGAACCCCCAGACTTTCCAGTTGCTTACTGAAAAGCCCTGTTTCTAGCTGTGGTGTGGCTCAGCCCTTAGCACACACTTTTAATCCCAAACAATGAAGGTAAAGTTAGTTTGTAGATGGAAGCACCCAAGTTTGAAAGTGATGTCTAGTTGAGTGGCAGACAACGGTAAATCAGAGAAAGAGTTGTCAGAGTAGGATATGGCCGGCTCTCAGGAAAAGAGAGAAGAAAGGAAAGCAACTTACAGACCAGTGCAGACAGGAGGAGGAGGCAGCTTTGCTGGGACAGTTTTACAGAGATCGGCTGAAGAGGGAACAAAGCTAGACACAGGTCAAAATGGAATGAGCCAGAGAAGGAGCCAGAAGATTAGAACAGATTGCCGCAGTCATTTTGAGGACAAGCAGGGCCATTCGGGAGAGGCCGAGAGAAAAGCAAAATTGAATCTGTCAACTTGGAGAGGAGTTTGAGCCAGAGCAGCCAACCCAGAATGTGACCAGCCAGCCAGCCAGAGTTCAGGAAGATCTAGGAAGGGGTGAGCTTGTTCAGCAGTAATTCTCAGAGGCCGAAAACATTCTAGATTAGAGTCTACAGAGGCTAGAAATTTCCAGGACTAGGCCTAGATTAGCAGACAGAGGCAGTAAGCCTCAGAAATGACATTTATATCAGGCCACTAAGACTTACTTTACACCTGTACCCCTTTCCCAGTGATTTCTACAAATGTCAACATGTTGGCATATGTAAAATGACGAAATTCTGTGGTTCTAATTAAACTTCAAAGCATCCAGGCCAGGCAGGGACTTCAGGTATTTCCCAACCCTACCTCATTCTGTGAAGAGCCGTGTAAGCCGGCCCGAGACACGAACATTGATTTAGCATCGTCTGATGTAAAGCTCCCTGCCCATCAAACGCCAGTTAGAAAAGCTGTGGGTGATCTACACTACAGGATAAACGTCTCACCCCTACAGTGGATGTGTTTAGATGCTGAAACTCACCATAGTGTGAGATTCTCTAGTTCAGATTCCGCTTGAACAGCTAAGTTGCTGTTCCTCAAATGGAATTTGATTTGAAAGCATCAATTTCAATACTTGCAGAAAACGTATTTATGTCTATGGTGCACTGGTCACAAAAGCAGAAACATTTGGACTTTTGCCATTACTAGGTGCACAGTAAACACAGAAAGTCCCTGGGGCTGATGGCAAGAGACTACCAATACAAGTTGTCTAGCCTGGAAATATGTGTCTTCCGCCACTCTACCAGACATGGTTTCCCAGAAAACGTACGTCAAGAACTGTAACTTTGGGCTGGAGAGTTGGCTCAGCAGTTAAGAGCACTGGCTGCTCTTCCAGAGGACCTGGGTTCAATTCCCAGCACCCACATGGCAGCTCATAACTGTCTGTAACTCCAGTTCCAGGGGGTCCAACACCCTCACACAGACATACGTGCAGGCAAAAAGTCAATGCACATAAAAATAAATAAATCTTTAAAAAAAAAAAAAGACTGTAACTTGTTGCTACTACATTTTCCTTAACCTCTGAATCAATAAATTCACACTGACGGGACAGCTTTATATATAAATACGAAGAACGCCATGACGCTAGACCCTTTACAAGCCTAAAGCATAGTCAATATTTGAGTTGTTGGGTTAAAATTAAGTTTCCATGCTTGGTGCTAGATAAGCATGTAGCTCCAGATTATTGCTTTGGTTCTACTTTTGAATGAGAGCGTGGTAGAAGAAAGGAGGTGTGTGATGTGGGTCGACTATGCCCCCCAACTAATAACAACTGGAGGAGAGAGGCACAGTGGTAGAAATGGAAGACAGACCACGGGCAAGGGAGAAAGCAAGGGTGGGGATATTTGAGAGACTGCGCCAAGAGTCCAGGCCAGGGAGCACCTCTGCAAACTGTAGCTGTGCGTTCGCCCCGATGCTGGGATGTGGGAACTCCCGCCGGATGCCAGGCTGCATTTTATCCTGCGCGGCTATGGGGTGACGGGCTTGCAGGAAGCACCAATGCCCGCAACCTAAGATGGCGACCCCAACCTTGGTGAGAAACAACACAGGCAGAGGACAAAGCCGGGGAATCCCTAACTCCCGGGCACCCAGTCAGGAACGGAGGGGCCTGGAGGCTGAGGATGATAAGCCCAGGCCTGGGAGAGAGGGAACCGCAGTTCACCTTAGCCGCAAGTGTCCGGGAGCACGGAGGGGCCCTCTGCAGGAGACTTAGGCAGAGGGTTTGTAGGGCGAAGGCTCCCCCCATGGAACTTCTCAATGAGAGAGACGGTCCTTGGCTCCACACTGTTTAGTGGCTGTTCATCGTGCAGAACAGGTGCATGCCGCCTCCTCAGGGCGGACCAGAGATCAAATAGCTCTTGCAAGAAGGAATGTCCAGGAAGGGATGCTTACTGGATAAAGTGTTGGGGTCCATCTAGATTCCTCTTTAGCGTGGAGAGCTGTGATCTGTGCTTCGTGTCTCTTCCTCTATGTGGGGGACTGGGGTCATGTATTCCAAGCCAGGAATCAGGTTGGGGGTCAGGGAAACACCTACCGTCCTCA
Organism: Apodemus agrarius; assembly: GCA_964023405.1. NCBI lineage: Eukaryota > Metazoa > Chordata > Mammalia > Rodentia > Muridae > Apodemus > Apodemus agrarius. The sequence continues at coordinate 45,506,006 of OZ030007.1, read as the reverse complement.
CGTAGGAGGAGCCGGGGTTTCAGAACCCACTCAACCTTACCAAGTTTCCTGGCATGGTCCACTCTCTCACAGCTGACTTAACCACAGGATGTGAAAATCCGATACGCTTGCTGATGTCATTTTAATGCTCAAGAGATAAGGCCTGGGGACTACAGTACACATGCTGTTATTGACACTTAAAAGTCAGTGTACTTGAACCACCGGATGCATGTTCACAGAAATCATGAGGTCCTATAACATCAGGGTTTCAAGGTGGGCAAAGGAAACGAAAAAGACTTATGAGAAAGGTTGAGAAAGATGACCAGAGATTGCAAGAAGAGAAATGCAAAAGCCATCGCATTACAAAATGAGGAAGGAAAATGCCTTCGAAATCAGAGACTGTCCGCAGGATGAAACCTGGTCTGTTTGGTTTTGGACACTCCTATGTTGTTGTAGTTATAGAGACCACAGCTCAAATAGTTTAGAAGTTAAAAGAGGAGGGAGGAGGAGGAGGAGGAAGAGGAAGAGGAGAGGAAGGAGGAGGCGTTGAAGGGAACCACAAGGTTCTTACTCGAAGAAGAAGAAGAAGAAGAAGAAGAAGAAGAAGAAGAAGAAGAAGAAGAAGAAGAAGAAGAAGAAGAAGAAGAAGAAGCATTTTATAATCCTAGTACTTGGAAGGCTGAGGCAAGAGGTCTATCATGAGTTCCAGGCCACCAGGACTATGGTGAGACCCAATATCAGCATAGCAAAAACCAAAATGCACAAAGCCACAGAGAAAGAAAGCATGGAAAGGAAAGAAATAAACCAAACAATAATTAAAGAGAAAGGGGGAAAAAAACATTTGTTTGGGAGAGTGAAGCCTTCCAAGTATCATAGACTTGGCCGGCGTGACCTGTTAACAGCAATGATTTCTTAGCACGTGAGGAGACCCTGGGTCCCTCTCCAGTAGCAGCTGTCGTGGCCAGGAAGGAATTTGGCCACCTTAAGCTTGTGGCCTTTCAGGGGTGGAATACATACAACGAGATGACTCCAGAGGCATGCTTCAGATGGTTGTCATAGTCAGATCCCTGTGGGAGGCACACCTCTGCTACAGCTCCAGATGGCTGAAGACAGGCCCACACATCTGCCCTCCTTGACCCTGGCTCTGAGACAGGAACATACAGTCCCGCCCACGGTATATGAACAAGAGAGGTTAACAGGCCAAGCAGCAACCAGATTCCACTCCAGTTTGCTCTACGGAGCCACTCCCAAGCCCAGCCTTGCCCCATCACACAGCAACTCCTGCTGCAGACCCTAGATAAAGGACGGAACAAACAGCACCGGTCCTCCCAGAACGGTCCTCCCAGAATGTGCTAAGCTTAAGGGTCAACACCCACTGGTTAGTGTGACAGTTTCCTGATAAAATGAAGGCCACAGTCAGCCCAGACAGTCTCAGTCATACCATAAACTAAGTTCACATTACATACGAATCCCAATCTTAAATCCACCAACCAGTGATCTGTGTTGCACATAACTGGTTTTTCCCCCCCTAAGTTATAAATTCTTGCAGGATAGATGAGCCAATGATGAAAGTATTCTTAAAAAATATATATATTCTAAAAAAGTATTCTAAGCCATCATGGATATGTTCCCTGGAGAGTTACTACAAAGCCAGAATATGTTCTTAATTAAAAGTCTTAGTCTAGGGAGTTAGCTATGAGATTGTGCCTCCTCATAATATCAGAAGCTACACCCAAAAGGTCTCGCTAACGTCTGCCCGAACATGAGCTGAAGTGTTAAAGTCAGTGAGCACAGCAAACTGGATGGATTTACCAGGCGGCTTCCTCTCCATACAAAGAACTATAGGCAAATGACAGAATCTCGAAATGGGAGAGGTGTTCTTCCTCGGGGAAGAGCACACCAATTGGCAATCCAATGCAAAATGGTCAGTATGACACCATATATACAGGTGGCAATATATATATGTGTGTATATATATATATATATATATATATATATGTATGTATGTATGTATATGTGTGTGTGTGTGTGTGTGTTTTCATATATGGACTAAGCAGACTATATTTAGAAATATGTGTATCTCTAGATATGAATGCACGCACAGATGCAGGCAGTGACAATGACCAAAGACCATGAATTTGAAGGAGAGTGAGAAGTCTGTGGACGGGAGAGGAAAAGCAATGGGAAAATGTTGTAATTAAATTATAATCTCAAAACTTTTAACAACCAGTTTTGGTCAATTTCCACTGGTCTGCCAGACTGGTCTGCCTTTGACTCGCATTTGCTTACCTGCTGGTTATTTTGTGTCTTACACACCGATGGACTCCCTGCGGTGAGTAGGCACTGCTAGTGGGCCACTCTATGCGAAGGCAGATAAGGCACAGTTTCTTCGCACAAGCACAGAGAGAACGCGGAAGACCCAGATGTGGACATCGTATCGTCTAATGCAACATAACGTGAGCCACGCGGGGCAGAGAATGACTCAGGGGGCCACATAAACAGCCTGAGCCTCTATCCCAACACTCTCCCCCACCTCCGCAACGAGTGCTAGGATTACAGACGGCTCGCCACCGTAACAGATTTTTTGCACAGGCTCAGGGAATCTACAATCTGGTCCTCCTGCTTGCTTTGCCAAGCATTTTTCTGATTGAGCCATTTCCCTGGTCCCAGAATTATTTTTTTGAGAAGCAAAGTTTCCCAGCCAGCATGATCAGAATAGTGCTGCCTGGGCGGGAACTGAGCCTACGAGCAGAGGCCCCAGCTGCCGACGGGTGTGAACTGTGTTTACTGGGCATTGAGCAAAGACGATCCTGTTCTCCGAGTGCCATGGTAAAAACCAAGGAGAAGCCCTGTGCGGTGCCCCTGCTCCTGCGGAAGCTCCTTTGTGGTCAGGTAGACTTAGCCGGGTGTGGCTCTCACCTGCCAAGGTCAAAGATATGGCCCAGATTGTCAGCAGGTGAGAAAACAAAGTCAAGTCAACAATAGCTTGACAATCTGAAAAAATACTCTCCTGCTGACAGCGCTATTTCTCAGAGAGCCTTCGTTCAAAGGGGTACGGGGGTGGGGGGCAGCCATCTAAGTAGTTGCCAAATTCTGAAGTTGATCTTGAACTTTGAACTCTACTGAATCCCCAGAAAGCTACTTAAGGCAACTTTTGGAAATTGAAAAACTAAGTAAGGTAATAAATGTGACCCACAGAGATGAGCGCGCCCCCGCCCCCCAAAAAGATCACCCCTGAAGCTCCTTTCTCCGCACTTCGTCTCCAGCAATCCCACCCACAAGCAAGAGCAAGGCACTGCTAGTGGGTGACCTTGCTCTGCTTTTTCCTGTAAGGTCACCAGCTCGTGGACCAGTCATCAAAATAAAGCGCCTCCCGGGAAAGCAGAGGGAGCTGTGAACTGACGACCTAGCTTCACCAAGGTCGTCAAAGCAGACTGTCCTGTAGTCACTTCACCACTAGAGGGCGTACTGCCCACGTATACACACATAGCGTCACGGTGTAAATTGAACACTAGGGGGTCTTATTTTCACATTTCTCCCTGGGACAAAAGGTCAATATTGTTTTCCTGAACTGGTCCTTGGCTAGATTTCAAAGGAGTGGCTGCTGTGATGGTTCTCGGGCTCTTTGAGAATGTCCTACGAGCCCTGTCAGAAGGTACAGACGCTGTGAAGCTGATTTCCACAGGGAGCTTTCAGATCAGGTGACTTTGGTTAGTTGGTGGGCTGGGTGGGTGAGTGGGTTGGTTGGTTGGTTGGTTGGTTGGTTGGTTGGTTGGTTGGTTGGTTGGTTGGTTGGATCTGGATACTCCTAGTATTAGTGGTAGAATTCTGACTGTTTGAGCAATGTGTGTTTGAACAAAAGGACAGACAGGTTGACCTGAGAACTGGAGGAACCATATTCTAGAAGGTTTTTCTTTTCCCAAGACCTGTGTCTGATGCTATTTCTCAGTCCCAGAGGCAATAATCCACTGGTCACAATGAAATACCCAAATTCCTGAGGCAGGCATCCTTCACAGTCAGAGCAGATAAAGCACTGTCCGCTTTTCCATAGTTTTCATGCCATGACCATACACGGCAAACCTGTCGCTTTGTGGACTCATTACCCTGGCCAGGCACAGCTCCTGTGTCATACCGTATGAACAGACCAGGCTCAGGTAGGCCACAGTGCAAACTCTACACTGGACATCGAAGGCATAGTGTTGTTTAAAAATGTAAAACACTCCATTAATAATCTCTGTACTAACTATATGTTGAAATATGTGGGATATAATGAATTAATTGAAATATATCTTTTAAAATACTTTCACCATTTCTTTCTAGCATTTCTGAATGTCCCAAGTGGAATATTTAAAATATTCCTATGACTGATTTAGATTCCTGAATGGGAGATGAAATCAGACATAACCTTTAAGGAATAAGCACCAGTTCATCATTAGACTAAAGCAAGTGATTGCACCCTGCTGACCCCACCCTCTGTATTGATAAGTAGCATTCGGGTCACATAAACGTCCTTTAAAGGGCTGAGGAGATGACTCAGTAGTTAGAGCACCTGCCATACAAGTTCAAGGACCAGCATGGGATCCCCAAAACCCATGTAATCTGGTGAGCGAGGCAGCCTGCTCGTAGCTCTGGCTTCCAAAGGCAGAGACAGATTTCCTAGAACTGGTTGGCTGAATAGCGCAGCCATATAGTTAAACTCTGAATTTGACTAAGAGACCAGCTCTTCTTTAATGAATAGGTAGAGGAATGATAGACGATTTATTAACCTTAGGCCTCCACATGCACCTGTGTGTACATCCGCCCCATGCGTGCCCCCACACATACAAAACTATGCATATGTATGCAGGCACACTGCACACAAACATAAAGATGTGGGAGAAACTATTTAATATCACAGATATTAAGCTTGTTTGTGTGGTTGGTTGGTTGGTTGGTTGGTTGGTTGGTTGGTTGGTTGATTGGTTGGTTGGTTGGTTTTATTTGAGATAGAGTCTCTGTAACTCAAGCTAGCCTTGAATTCATGGCAAGCCTCCTGCCTCAGCTTTCCAAGTACCTAGCCTTCTTAAGCCATACAATATAGTAAGTGTAGTTTAGTAAAGAAGCGTCTGTGAGTAATATCAATAAAACAAGTGACAGCTCAGGCTGGCCAGTGTGTAGAGTGAGGGCACCCTCATCCTGCTGGTAGAGTGCAACCGTGTACCGCCGTGATGGAACTGTGTGGCGGTTCCTCGGGAAGACGAGAACTCATCTACCTCAGGATCCCAGCTGTACCGCTCCTGAGCAGACACCCAAAGAACATCTCATCCTACCATGGGGAACCTTGCTCAACCGTGTTCATTGCTGCTCTATTCATAATAGCCGGAAATTGGAAACAACCCAGATGTCCCTCAACAGACAGATAAAGAAAACGTGGTCCATTTCCACAATAGAGCGTTACTCAGCCATTGGAGAATGAAATCATAAAGTTAACAGGTAAATGGCCTGAACTAGAAAAAAGAACTCATCCTGAGTGAGGTGACCCAGACTCAGAAAGACAGAAAAGGCATGCATGTGTTTATACGTGAATATTAGCTCTTAAGTCAGTGATGACGAAGCTACAACCCATAGAGCACGCAGGCTGGGTTCAGAGTAAGGGACCGGGTGGCAGATAGATCTTCCGAGGAAAGGGAAAACCAAGAGATAGCTATGCACGGATGGGAGATGGGGACTGAAGCAGGGATCGAGTGGGGAGGAGAAGGTAAAAGGGTGGGGAACATGGGGAGACACAGCTAAAATTAGGGGCCATTCAATATGTTGTATGGAAACCCAATACAGGAAAAGCTTCCTAAAATACATACATATTTGAGGGCAATCTGAGTGAAATCACTCAATGATGGGGAGACAGAGCCCCAACTGGACATTTCTTGTCACCAAATGATGCTTCCAAACCAGGATTGGGTTACATCTGGTTGAGTTGTTGGCCAAAATGGTCCCGTGGGAATACCCAAACCACCACACGGTGGCCAAGACCATGAGTTGTTCTCCATAAACTGATGGCAAGGCCCCATCGCTGAAGACAACAGCCACACAACCCACTGAGCATGGAGAGTGAGGCTGGTGCCTACCTAGACCTCCCACCCCTGTGTGCTAGCGTCTATGGTAGAAGAAGGTACTCTGCATGTTACCAGAGGAGAAATGTAAAAACACCAACCCAACCACAAACCCATCGGTCTACAGTGCTGTCCTGCCTGCAAGATATGCCAGAGCAATGGTGGCCCAAATCTTGTGGGAGGAGCCAACCAATGTCTGGTTTGACTTAAGGGCTACTGCCCAAGACTTAAGCCACACCCAAGCTGGTTGGGTGACTAAGAACCTGGAACTAGATGGCCTAGGGACCCAGGAGAAAACCAAATACTACTGTTCAAAAAAAAAAAAAAAGGCATAAAATGACTCCTTTTGACATTCTGCTGTACTAACAGATCAGTGCCTCGTTCCGGCAGCAGCAGCAGATCTCCCTCCTTCAGCATCTGGCAACAAACACAGAGACCCACCGACAGACAAGGGAACACTCCAGCGGAAAGAGTGAAAGAGCCAGAGAACGAAAAGAGCCAGGGGGCCAGGAAGACCAGGCCCTCTAAGTCCACAGGACTGAAGCACATATGAACTCACAGAGACTGAGGCAGCGTGCACAGGGCCTGCAGGAGCTGCCCTGATCCGGCCAAGAGAGCTGAAGGATGAGGAGACACAAGCTCCCAGCCTTAACCCACAACAATCTCCAATTGAGAACCACGTGCAAATGAAAACTTCGTTTCCTCCAAGGGAGTCTCACAGCGGAAACAAACTACCCCTCAGGGCAGACTCCACGGCCATCAGCAGATGGCCAACAGAGCCTTCAGAGGTTCCCTGCCCTCTCTCCTCCTCCCCGCTTCTCTCTCATTTTCTTGTTTTATTTTTCTTTTATTCTATTTTATTTAGACATATTTTTTCCTCCTCTCTTTTTACCCTACAGGTCCTTAAAGTATATATTATGGCTTCCAGTTCAGTGTTTTTAAGGGATTCCTGACTGCACAACCCAGCAGAGCTCCGTGTCTAGTCTCTTGTGTCCTGCCGTGGGCTCTTTTCCTTGTGTTTATTTGGTTTTCCCCTATTGTTAGATTTTCCTTTATCTCATTATATGTTGTTTCATTTTATGTTATTCTCTTATTATCCCTCAAAAGCTGTTTGCTTTCTAATGGGAGACAGAACTGGGGGCGGATCCAGATGGGAGGAGAGATGGGGAGGAACCAGAAGGAGCAGAGGGAAAGAAACCATGATGGAGATATAGTGTGTGAGGGTGAAGAAGAAATCTATGTTCAATAAAAGGGGAAGTTCCCGTGCAAAGATTCATCCTGAATATCCCAAACCATTCCCAGCGAGTCTCACAATTGCTGTCAACAACACAATTTTGCTTTGAAATCTGTAAGTCCTTCCCTGGACTACGGCTTTGTTGCCTGAAACGCGGGCTCTTACACAGTTCTCCAAATGGCCAGGCTCCCTGGAGCCCATGCGAACAGCAAGACGCATTATGGCAAGGAGTGGCTGGGCCACAGACCGTCACAGAGTCACCCTTTCTTCACTTACTCATCAGGTACCTGCTGATGACATCCTTCCACCGCGCTGGGCTTGGTGACCTTCTCTTTGAAACGCTGCATGATGGGACAGACGGTCCGTGCCCAAAACAGGAAGACATTTGACTACAAAGCTTCCTAGACAGTCACCAAAGCCCGCTGCTCTGCCCCCAGCACCTGGGTTCTTATCACTGCAGGTAAAGGCATGAGGACCGCATTGTCACCAGGCCCCTTTGATTGTCTTGGCTGGTTTGTGAGAATCACACAGCGCTGCCTGTGTGTGACTGTCAGTCGCTGCCTCAACCGCAGCACGCGGAAGGCAGAGGGAAGATCCACTAGGCTTCCGTTTCACTGTTTGCTCGCTCTGTGGTAGTGTCTGTGCCCCCTGTGCTTTCTCTATCCCCCATGCCTGAATCACTCTTGTTAAGCAAAATGTCTTCAGCGCTAATGGTGTGTTTAATGGTCTATTCTCCGTGTGCACACCCCCGGGGCAGACGGCCGGCACTTGGAGCCCTCTGGAGTTGGCATCTGAAACATTTTATTTGGAGGTTTATTATAAGAGGACAGCTCAGTACACGACCTTAAAAGACGCCTACACACGGGTGGAGTTTATAAGATACAATGGTCATCAGCTTCAGAGTAAAACACCTCAACTCACACACTATAGCTATATGCATACGGGCTCGAGATCAGAGTAAACCATCTCCACTCACACTACATGCATATATGTATGAGATGGAGTCTGCTTAGGAGTGGTTTTATCTTTACAAAGACGTATTAAACTATAAGCACTCTTCTCTGTCCTTTTAAAAACTAAGTGATTGGAAGCATTTCAAAAGAAGTATAAGTTAATTCACTTTTTATGACTACATATGCGGCATGCACACACACACACACACACACACACACACGCGCGCACACACACACACATACACACACACACACACATGTTTAAACCAGTCTTGTCTATTATAAGTGTACTGCCTTCCAGTTTCTAGTTTATGGGGTTGCTTTCTTTTCTTTCTTTCTTTCTAAAATGAAAAGGCTCTTTTGCTACAACTAAAATCAGAGAGAGAGAGAGAGAGAGGAGAGAGGGGGTGGGGAAGAGACAAGGAGACAGAGAAAAGGAATTTAAACAAGAGTTTGAATAATAGTTTGTAAAATTCTAAACTTATCAACCTTAGAAGACACAGAGGTTTCTGAAAGACTTCTATATAAGAACACAGAATATGTTTTTCCTTTAAGCCATGTCTTATCCACAGGACATTTCTATCTAGTAAGGAAATTAAAGATTTAAATTGCCTTGATGTAAGGAAAATAGGCATAAATTATAAAACATGAAACTTGGGGGACAGGGGGTTCCAGAGAGGAGATCTGGTCTCCACAGAATCTGTATGAACATGAAATGAAGGAGAAGATAAGAAAAATGGAGAATGCACGAAGCAAGCTCAGCCAGAGCAGAGACATTCAAAAGGCGGGCAGCTCGAACAGAAACAGCTGCAACAGCTGTGGGTGCAGCGAAGAATCAGGCGCAAGGCAGCCAGAGGCGGCCAGGGGCAGCCGGAGCCGGGCAGAGGCGGCCAGGGGCAGTCAGAGGCGGCCAGGGGCAGCCTGAGCCGGGCAGAGGCGGCCAGAGGCGGCCAGGGGCGGCCAGGGGCAGCCTGAGCCGGGCAGAGGCGGCCAGAGGCGGCCAGGGGCAGCCGGAGCAGGGCAGAGGCGGCCAGGAACAGCCAGAGGCGGCCAGAGCCGGGCAGAAGCGGCCAGATGCGGGCAGAGGTGGCCAGAGCGGAGAGTGGGTACAAAGTCACACACAGCTCTGCTCCGGGCCAAGAACACGACAAGGTGGGAGCGCTGTTTTAAGATCGTCCAGCCAGGATTACGGGAGAAGCCTGAGAAGGAAGCCAACTCTCAGGTAGGAAGCAACGGTCACAGTCCAGGGTGAGGAGTTCTGACCCAGGGGAAAGGAAGGGGCATCAGAGAGCGAAATGAGATAACGCATCCTCGGCCCCAGCAGTGGGAAGACAACACCCACAAGACTGTAAGAGGCAGAGGGGGAAATTCTAGCCCGGCACCGGGGTGAACAGGAGGATACCCTCCGTTAGCACAGATGAACGGATCAGAAGACCAAGTCCGTTCATGAGAGATGAGCACAGACTCACTTTACACACAAGCAAGACATTCCAATAGACATGCTCTGGACACCAGCCCAAACTGGGAAGCCTGCCGGACACGCTAGGGAGAGGACTTGACGATTCCCCTGGAGAAGCCAAAGAGATGAGCTACGCTTAAGCCATGGTGGTCCTCACATCGGACAGGCTCCTCAGCCCACAGAAAACACAACCGCTCCTGGACCTCTCCTCGTCCCACTCCAAAGCGGTCCTGAGCACTGCAGAGGGGCAGGACCCGGGGAGACAGGCATCCCTAACCCTGCACCACGGAGCAGGCAAGACTCATAACGGCGCCATGGGGAGAAGAGCAGCAAGTGTCAGAACCGAGTGCATGCAACCAACCGTACGTCAAAATCAAACGTGTCGTTGAAAGTACTATAAAACCTAATTTTGCCCCAAATAAAACCTCACTTTTAGTGTAAAAGTTATTTAGGATTTCATTACCAAATTACACTTCAAAATTACCTATCAAAAGGTACAAGGAGACTGTCAATAAAGTTTAATAAGAGAATAAGTATATAGGTAGGTTGGTAGGTAGGGGAGAGGGAGGGGGAGAGAGAGAGAGACAGAGAGGCAGAGAGAGGGAGGGGGAGGAGGAGGAGAAGGAGGAGGAGAAGGAGGAGGGAGGAGGAGGAGGAGGAGGAGGAGGAGGAAGAAGACATGATAGATAGTGCTCTTTCCTAAATTAAAAATTTGATGACTCCATAATAACCAAAGCTGACCATTATTTTTTTTAAAAAAATAATAAATGGTTTTTATTTAACAGATAATACTGAGTTTTAGATTTAAAAAAAAAATCAACTAACATGAAATTGTATTCTACAAAAAAATAATTAAGCATACAAACCTCATAATGTTCATATTCATCCGCATCAAATGTCTCAAAGTCAAAAAATCCATGTTGTAATCCCTAAAAAGTAAAACTGAGTTAGTTTCTTGCACACGACACCAGTAAAAATCCACTAATCGGTTCTGGGATGTCCGATCATAAAAGGGTCCCACTAGCCTCCATGCAAAGGCTTCGGACTTTAGCTTCTTACTGTGTCTCTAGGAATCATACACTGGCAACACTGAAACTAAGTACTCTGGGTAATGTGAAGATGTGCCTCACAAAAGCTGCTTCTTGGGCTGGAGAGATGGCGCAGGGGTTACGAGCACTGACTGCTCTCCCAGAGGTCCTGAGTTCAATTCCCAGCAACCCCATGGTGTCTCACAACCATCTGTAATGGGCTCTGATGCCCTCTTCTGGAGTGTCTGAAGACAGCTACACAGAGTACACATAGAATAAAAGGTGCTTCTTGTCCAATTTATATTCCAGTTCTATATGCAAAACTGGCGTATATAAAAATGGAACATATTAGAAAAGTTCCCAAAGGTTTCCAAAACCTTTTGGGAACTAGACTTAGGAGAGAATATATAACAGTGATAAACTTCTTATAGAGGAGCAAAATCATTTTTTAGAAAAGTTTGCCTTCCTTTTATCATACTGAAATATTTACCAAAGGAGCATTTTCATTAAATTCCTAAAACGCCCCTTTGTTTCACACGTGTTTTCTAGCAATAATTTGGGATAAGATGAATGTATACCTGCTCTTACAATTCAGAAGGAAGAATGAATTTTTTTTTTTAACAACAGAAACATGTCATTCTTTTCTTAAGCAATGACAAAATTCTTTAAGATTACCTAACTTGTTCACAACTAATATTTTCGGGAACACAGAAGCCCCTTTTTATATAAACTAGGAAGCCACAGACATGAAAACAGAACATAAAACCACCAGTACGTTTAAAAGTTACATGATCAAGTCATTAAAAATAGACAAAGATGCCGGTAAGCCAAGCTGCAGCACCCAGAGGGGAGTGTGCTTTGCAAAATGTGGAACTTGGTTGGACCTTCTACACCAGAGACACCAAGATGACTCATGAAAAAGCCTCCTGAGTCTGATCTCGAAGCTATAAAATCAGATTCTCTGGGACTAGGGCCACAGAATTAAGCTCTTCAAATTATTCATTTATTTGGACACAGTCTCGAATAGCCTAAGCTGGCCTTGAACCGGCCAAGGAGAAAGAGAGGGAGGGGGAGGGGGAGGGTCTGTATAAGGGGAGACTGGGAGGAGGTGGTAGGCTTATTTGGAATGAAAAGGGAACAAGTAAATAAATTAATGAAAAGAAAAACCAGCTCGTCTGTACTTGAAGACACCCTAACATGAGAAAAGACTGTGCTTTGAAAAGCCTTTATTCATGAATAAAGTCACACCTTTCCTGTACGGCAGGAAGGATGTCATAAATTTCTATATTGAGATGCCAGACACCATAATAGACAGCAGGGATGATCTGGAGGGACTTTCATGAGCATCACAAAAGAAACATCCTCTATCAGATGGAAGTGGGGGCGAAATAACAATAAACAGGACAATCTACGCTCTCTTCCCTCTGGCTTGTTTCCCACATGTTTTATTAATGGCTTGCATGTTGGGTAACCTGCCCATAAACTCCTAGACTATTATATATATGGTAAAGCATGTGGGCAACACTGCTTGCAAGAATGGGGTTGAATGTTTCCTTAGCTTTTGAATTTTGTTTGTTTGTTTGTTTGTTTGTTTTTAACTTCTTTAACGTTTTTTGAGAGCTTAAAATAATTTAAGGGGCTGGAGAGGTGGCTCAGCCGTCAAGAGCGCTTGTTGCTCTTGCAGAGGAACCAGGTTGGGTTCCCAGCGTGCACACTGCAGCTCCCAACCCTCCACAGCTCTCGTTCCAGGGGCTGCATCGCCCTTTCCAACCTCTGATGTCACTGCATCCACACGGTGCAAAATCCACACGTGCAGGCAAAAAAAAAAAACAAAAACAAAAAACAAAAAACAAAAAACAAACGCTCACACACATAAAAACACATTCTCAAATAAAATAATTTAAGAATGAATTTATAAACTCATAAACAGACACACATTAAATAGAGAGAATGTTGGCACTGATTTTTTTCCCCAAACATGGCAAAGCCCATTTTTCTGTAGTATCAGAAAACAGAACTTCAAGCCAGCATCGGCTACTGCTCCTAGCTGAACAGGTGACGTCATGCACACACTTCCAAATGACAGGGGCTTGTTCACCATGTAGCTGAGTCCCCTGGGTCCTCTGCAGAAGTCACAGTACACCCTGCAAAGCTTCTCGGGTTATAAATTAAGCCCATGCCAAAACAAACATTGCTTAACATTCCCATTGGATGCACAAAGAATTAAATAACTACGCTTAATTAACCAACTTTACAGCACGTCAGTCACCGGAAGGTGTTGTTCAAACGCAGGCCACAGGGTCCCACCCTCGGACTTTATGATTCAGTTCAGTCCGGGGCGCAGCCAGCCACGGACAACAGTGGCTCAGATAACTTCGTGCCCCTCCCGCACTGAGAGCTAGCTTGAAAATAAAGACAATGACCGGTGGGCCCATGCCACGGCCACAGCAGCAGACAAAGAAAATAAAGTGGGCCCTCCACTTCCAAATATTTTCCATCTAAGGTTGGCTGGATTTGTGAAGAAAGAACCTAAAGGGGTTCTTTATGTGGAGGGGAGAGAAAGAGGCTAACAGACTGTGAAGATGGGCAAAGTATACGGCATGCATGCTTGAAATTTTCAAAGGTCAAAAAAAAATAAAATTTTTAATCTTAAAAAAAAAAAAAAAAGGCAGACAGTGAAGGCTGGCTATATTTCAGAAATAAATTATCCAGGAGGTGAAAAGCCCTCTCTTGACGGACTCTAGATCCTTCCCACACCAAGCAAAGGTGTTGACCACGATTCCTCGCCCAGTTATGGCACAAAGAATGATACCATTACCTTTCTGATTCCTTGTAAACAGTCAAGGACGGTGAGGTTGTAAGTGCAATTCCCAAAAGATGCATCCCTACAAGCACAAACAAATGGCATTAGAAACACGAATCCAGACTTTCCAATAATAGACTATCACGACCGTTGGGCCTGGTGGCTGGACACGATGGCAGACAGAAGAGCCTGCGCCTTCGTTCAGATTTCCACCCTTCACATCGCGGGAACAAACCTGAACGAGTTACTTTCCCCATCTGAATCTTGCTCTCCTTGAGTGTGAAATGAAGTTAATGGCAGTAGCTGTCATCCACAGGACTGGCTATGAGAAGCCATAAAATGATGTATAAGGTCCTTCTCCTCCGAGCAATGCTGGGCTCAGCAGAAGCACCTAAGTACTGTGCCTCATTGGGGACTTGGGGATTGGCACACTCTTGCTTTATAATCCAAACTAACCAGGAATTAACACTGCAGATCAGGCTGGCCTCAGACTTGAAGCAATCCTCCTGCTTCTGTTTCCCAAGAATTGGAATCACAGGCATGTGTGTCTCAGGCTGCCTGGTTCATGATTACTCTTAATAACCATCAGCTGGGCTGTTTCATCGAGCGGAGTATTCATGACTAGGTAAAGATTCTGGCAGGAGAGCAACCTCCTGTCAGGACCGGGTGAACCCAAGCCTGGAGAGGTACGGAGCAGGAGGGCTGGGGGGCGGGGGAAGGGGCGGGGGGAGGGGCAGCATCTGCAGGTCAACAGAACCTTGTGGTTATTTTAACACGTACCCACCAACCCTCCACTGCAAAGGAGAAGAAAAAAAGTAAAATGTAGTAAACCCCAGTTTACAGGGAGCAATAAGCATTCTGAATGTACTATAAAGTGCTCTCAAAAAGACTAAGAACCAAAATGAAAAATTATTTAATATTATTTATTATTTATCATTATTATGTGTCTGTGTGTGTGAGTGTGTATACATGTGTGTGTGTGTATGTGTGTGTGTGCCTGAGAAGGTCGGAGTCATCCTCTGAAGCAGGAGTTACAGGCAGTTATAAACTACCTGAGGCATATGCTGGGAAATGAATTTGGGTCTTCCACAAGAACAATATATGTTCTTAAGCACTAAGCCATCCTCTCCAGCTCAAAACAAGGTTTCCAGTTAAAAATAACCCTTAAACCTACTGTACTGAAAATTGAAGACTCCAGCCTGCTTTGTAGAACAGCTCAACTCGGGTCTGTTTCAGGCAACCTAAAACTCAAGTATCAAGTTCGGGTCAGCTAAGCAAGAACCGGTCCTGGAGCCTTAACAGGAGCCATGCCCCCAAAGTGTCCACAGCAAGAAACTCGACCCAGAGTTTCTCAGCCCCTGAGCTGGGCCCCGCTGCTGACCCAAGAAAGAGCGCTGTCAGGCACTGAGCCTGGCACAGTCCAATGTCCCAAACAAGGCTGGCTCAAGGGCAGCCTCCCGGAAGGGTGCCAGCGGAACCCTGCCTTTCACAGAGTCAACATAAAACCACGTGTTAGGTCGCCAGCCACCCCAGGGAGCTTGAACCTGGGCTTCGAGGTCCCATGGCTTCTAAGCCACGAGTTAAAAAAAAACACATGCTTCGAGCTAGAGCTTCAGTATCCAATAATATAACATAAAAACAGTGACCTGCGGAAACTTACAGCAATGTCTTTTAGGCTGTCACACTTCCGTGTTAGACAGTGCAAGCAGGAAGGCCTGACCAAACTCAATTGATTTTGCCCATGTTGTTTTTAAGTGACACCTGAAGTCACACATCCAAATGAAATAGATCCCTTTCCAGCTACCTTGAAATGATCTGAGGTCTGAGATGAAATATTAGTTTATTGCATACAAGGGTCTCTTTAGGGGAAGAGTTCATTATCTTTGCAAACACCACCTCCTCACTCCCACCCCCACCCGGACCCCCAGTGATCTGATGTCTACAGACCCATTATGTATTAAAGTGTTGTACAATACATGCGAATACGTAAGAAAAAAATACATAAAATTAGCAAAAAGAGAATTCAAATGAATTTATAGAAAAGTTAAAATATAATATAAAAACAGAATTTGTAATACCTTGATGTGTGCTTTTTTAATAGGTGAGGGGATGTGCTCACTGGGCCACACCCACCCAGGACCACATTTGTTAAGGGCTTTAATTTTTCAAGAAGGTGTAAATATAGCTAATATCTTAAGACTGAAGAGCAGTGTGATAGTAACACGCCTGTGATTTCTATTACAACAGGCACACTGCTGACTCTTAAGTTCCAACATTTGTCCTGGAATCTGATCTCAGAAACTGCAAGGTGGATGAAAATAAAAGCAAAATGCTTTTCTCATCCAGGTTCACTGACTCTGGATTCTCTTAGTAAATCTAGATTTCAAGCTCCTGCTTTTGACTGCTTCAAATTTTATATATATATATATATATATAAACTAATTTGAGAGCCAGGAAAGGAGAAAGTGCTTTCCTTGTAAGTTTGAGGATGTGAGTTAGTTTGATTTGTTTGCTTGTTTTTGTTTTGTTTTGCTTTGCTTTGCTCTGCTTTGTTTGAAGCCCAGCTCTAGAAAGGGTCGAGGACAGGAGAGCTGGGATCCTCGGGGCGTGCTAACCAGCTGCCCTAGTCTCCTTTGCAAGTGAACTCTGTCCCTGCCTACAAAAAAAAAGGGGGGGGGGAGATGGTGCCAGGCAGTGGTGGCACATGCCTTTAATCCAGCACTTGGGTGTCAAAATCAGACAGAGCTCTATGAGTTCAAGACCAGCCTGGTCTACAGATGAATCTCAGACAGCCAGAGTTAGAGAAACCCTGTTTCAAAAAAAAAATAAAATAAAATCAAAAAGAAAAAAAAGGATGGTACCTGAGGAAGTATACCCAAGGTTGTCCCTGGCTTCCATCCACAGCAGTACACACACACACACACACACACGCACGCACGCACGCACGCACGCACGCACGCACGCACGCACGCACAGAGAACTACTTTGTATTTAGAAGGAGGAGAAGACCTAATTCTGAGACTTGGAGGTCCTTTCTACCTCAAGTCTATCTCTACCTCTAGACGCTTTTGAACAAGTGTGTAAACGTCACGCGCGCCTGACCTAGGCCGTCTGAGTGAGAATCTGCAGAGAATATGAGATTCTCACGACGCCCCTTCTACTCTCACAGCCCCACTCCCACAAATGACTACTGAGCAGGCCATGGTGACGTGGTGCTCAAATCTGCAGACATACAGAGCTGGGGAGGAGTTAACACGCTGGGACAGGGATGGGGCACGATGCCGTCACTGCAGGCTAACTAAGAAGACAGAAGTTTGCAAACTGGAAAAGAATAAAGGAAACAAATATTAAGCCCAAGACAGATGACAAGCCTTGGGAGCCTGCTGTGCCGGGGGACTGAGATGCATCAGAGCATAGAGCAGCGTGGAAAAACAGCATGTCCCAAATCCTAACCCCAGTCTGGGGAGGAGAGGAAGGGCTGAGAACTTTAGCAATGCAGGACCTCAGACTCTGTCTTTGACTTCCTGATTTAGAAACTCAATGTGATTTATAAATCTTTTTCTTAAGAAGCCACCCAGGCAATACTGATGCACATTAAAGTCTAGACCTTGAGTCTGCAGTGACAAGGGCTGGGGCTGGGATTTGTGCTGGCTGAGGTTTCCCTTTGGAGACTGTAAAGGATAACTGTACAAGGGGGTTGGGGAATAATGATAGAGACGTAAAATGAAACTCCAGGCATCGAGAGAAGAGAGCACTCAAAGAAGTGGCTTTCTGCTGGTGGGATGAGGCTTGCAGAATGTCCCGCCGGTCTGGAGTAAGTAAGGAATGCAGACACACAGAGCTCAGGAGCGGTGGTCAAGGGGAGGGTGGAGCAGGAGGGGAGGAGTGAGCGAAGAGATTTCTTTTGGGTGTGGTAAGAATGCTCTGGACTGAATGACAGTGGGTTACACAACACTATTGCCTACGGTCAAAGCCATTGGAAAGAGGAGAAGGGCGAGTCTTTTGTGATGTCTTATGTTTGAGGGAAAATCAAAAACTGTGGAAGTGAGGGACCATATGGAGGCAAGCAAGCCTTGGCTGACTGGCTCTTTTTTAAAGATCACAGAGGCCTGAAAGTGTTGAATTTTTATTGAGAAGGAGAGTGATATGGAAAAGAAAGAGAGAACCGGAAGCCTCGAGCAGTGTGCTCAGAGCAGAAAGGAACTTTTCAAGAGAGCTCGTGTTTCCCCAAACTTCCAAAGCCCTTTGTGTTGGTAGGAGGAGACACTCGTCCATGTCGTCTACGTAAATTACTTTTATCCAGTGGTCCCCAAATCTATCTCTTCAGAACATCTAGAACTCCGAAACAGTACAGCCGCCAGGTGTGTGGTGGTGTGTGCCTGTAACCCCAGCATCTGGGAAGTTGGGGCAGAAGGTTTTCTATGAGTTTGAGGCTGGTTTAAACTAAACAGAAAGATCTTGTCTCGAAAGACAAAAGCAAAAACTAAACAAAAACAACCAGCAACAGCAAAACAACAACAAAGCCCCCTAAAAAAACAATTTGAAATAGTTTAACTAGCCACCTTTCCATTTAGGCACCTCAGATTCATTGTGTGAGGAAAAAAATCTCTTGGGCTGGGGGATGTAGCATTGTCAGTAGAGCACTTGCCTGGAATACACAAAGCCCTCGATTAGACCCCAAGCCCTTGATAAAGCTGGGCATGGTGGGATGCACCTGCAGTCACACTGGAAGCAGGAGAGTCAAAAATTCACGGCTATCCTTAGCTACACAGCCAGTTCAAAGACTGCTTCAGCTTGACACCACACACACACACACCCACACACAAACACAAGCTGGGGTTAGGGGAGCTGAATCTTTCCCTACACCAAAACCAATAGTCACAATTATCTAGTCGTCTGGCATCATAGGTTAAAAACAAACAAACAAACAAAAAAACTGAGCTCCCAGTATCCCTCAAGCCCCTCCCACTTGCGTCCCTGTTTTTCCCTCTAAGGGTCTCCGCAACGCAAAGCATTCTACTCCCAATTCTAGTGACACAACTTTTCCTAGCAAGTCTTAAAAGTTTTCTTCACTGAAGCTGGAGTGTTTGTTTGTTTGTTTTTAAAGTACTTCTCTTCACTGACTTCCAAATGTCCTCAAGGTGAAATGGAAATCCTCAACAGGACCACAGCCCTGGACTGGATGGCCTCACCTGCCTTTCAGCTCCCTGCCTCCTGGTCCGCTCACTGTGCCCAGGCCTTCCTTTAGCAGCTCACATCTGGCTCTCCCCAGGACCTCACATCTGGCTCACATCTGGCTCTCCCCAGAACCTCTGTCTTTGCTGGGATTTGTGCCTCCTTCTCACCTCTACTTAGGGTGTCTACATAACCCTTCTGTTCTCAGGTCAAAGATCATGGCTCTCACAGAGATCTCGAACCCTAGTTTAGGCTATGTCAGGTCTTCAGACTCCCATGCTTTGCACTGGACTTAATTACACTTTGAAATTCTATCCTCATGTGTTTATTTTGGTCCTTGGCTACTGTCTCCATTACAGTATTGGATCTATACATCCACTGTTTGTCTATGTCACCTTAGCACCTGGTACAGAAATAGATGATAAGTAAATATCTGTAATTACTTGCTTGAATAAAATAAGAACCTTGGCATTCATCAGGAAAATTATCTATAATATTTTCAGATTCCTTTTTATTAACTCAAGTAGGTTAACAAAATCTTTCTCAGCAGCAAGAACTAATTTCAAACTCTTTCTGCCTGTTTATGGTCATTACCTTCTGTCCTTCCTACCAAGGAGTGTTGACTGACAGAGCTAAAGGTGGATGTCCGGGTAGGTCGCTCTTGCTTCTTCATATCCACTAAGTGTGCTTCAGACAAACCACGTAGATGCTTGAGGAGCCCAGCCACCCTAACAATATGCAAAACTACTTTAACTCTTGCAGCCTTTGGCTTAACTCTTGGTTTGCTTCATCATTCATTCCTGCATGCATTCATCCATTCATTCATTCTTATTCATGTTTGTTGAACCAAATATTTCCTGAGCAAGATAAGAGGGCATGTGGCATTTTCATACTTACCTTAGAGAGAAAGAGGAAATGCACACACACACACACACACACACACACACACACACACACACCCCTTGCTACCCAGGAAAATCACAGCCCTAAGTCATAGCTGTCATGATCATTTGACCACATCATACATTCATTACTCTGCAAAACTAGTGAACACAAAGCTACTCTTCATTCAGGGGATAACATAAAACCTAAACACCCAAAGCATCTAACTGACCGTTGCTGCTGAAAACGAAGTCATGTGTCTCTAGCCTACAATAAAGAAGACTAATGTTACAGCCAACCATGGTGTAGAGACATCCAAACACAAATTTAGTTCAGCCTGTGCTCCAGCATCATCTAAACTTCATCCGTCCTGACGAGTCTTTCTTCCAGAGACTTCTGGCTTAACCGTCACCCCAGCCACACAACCATCGGGCCATTATCAAGCCTAGGCTGATTCTGAGAGCATCAGTATGATTCATTAAATACAAGAGCAGATGAATGAAACCTGAAAACTATGAACAACTGAGACTGCTGTAATTTGG
This sequence comes from Apodemus agrarius, assembly GCA_964023405.1. NCBI lineage: Eukaryota > Metazoa > Chordata > Mammalia > Rodentia > Muridae > Apodemus > Apodemus agrarius. The sequence goes on along the minus strand of OZ030007.1, from coordinate 45,485,862 downwards.
GGTTTTCTTTTCCTTTTATTTTCTTTGCATTTAGTTTGAAGGAAAGTAGAAAAACTTACATATTTAAGAAAACTAGAATCACTATGCACAATTAGATAAGTAATTGAAAGGGCCTGATTTTTCTCGGGTCCTAGACAGGTCTTACATAGGCTCACGGGACTTGATTGCGAACTACTCAGAAATCAGGAGTGCCAGCTCACTTGTGAATAACTGCACTCACACGAGCACCGGCGAGCACTCTGCCAAGCTCATCTGCTAACACACCACTTCTTGTAACCTAAGAACTGAAGAAACCACTCAGAGTGACGCAACCGTGCAGAGGTTGTTGGGGAGAGGCGCTAAGTCATGAGAAAGTCTGCTGATAAAGTTGTCCCAAGTGAAGAATGGAGACAAGGCACAACTCCACAATGTCAGGACTCCACTCAAGAAGAAAAAAATAATCCCACAACTCAGGAGGCAGAGGCAAGTGGATCTCTGTGAGTTCAAGGCCAGGTCTACAAGATATCCAGGATCACACTGAGAAACCCTGACAAAAAACACTAACAGAGAACAGATTAACAAATACTAACAAAAGAATCTCATCTATATGTGCTTTGAGCCCATGATTCTCTGCAAAGGCTCTGGATAATAAATAGTAAGGATCTGTGGAAATATTTGAAGAGCAGTATGTTGGAGACTCTCAAAGGTCATCTAAGAACATTTCTAAGCACTGAACCAACCTCAATCACAAGGCTGTGAGCTTCCTAAAGACAGAACGTATGTCCGCTGTGCATTCACCCAGAGATTAGTGCAGTGTTATACACGCAGCTATATTGCACATGTTTTTAAGCTAATGAATGAGTGAGTGGTCCTCCCAGGAGTTCATTCAAAAATTTTTGTACACTGCTAGTTGCTGGGAACCACTAATCTTTCAAAGCTATATATCAAATAACACACTATTTTTCAGAACAGCATAATATACCCTGTATCAGCATAATATACCCATAAAAATATAAGTGGCAGTCACAAAACAGAAGCAAACATGTTAGTATATTTTAAAACTATGTTTAAAAACAACCAAATAAATTTCAATAATATATTTCGTTTAATTCATTATGTTGTCATTTCAGGACCTGTTCAATATAGTTAGGTTGTTCTTTCTTTTTAAAAATATATTTTTATCTGGTATGTTTATGTGTGTGCACCATGCACCTTTTACATGGGTGTGGTGTATACATGTGCCATGATTTTACGCATGTCAGAGGACTACTTTCAGGAGTTGGTCCTCTCCTGTCACCATGTGGGTCCCTGCGGATCTGACTCAGTTGCTCAGGTTTACCAGAAGTGATAAACTGAGACACCTCCCTGGCCCACCCGTTTCAATTCAATTGTAGTCTATCTCAATTTGGATTTGACCAATTTCAAGTGCTCAGGAGCACACTGGATAATACAGCCCTACACTTGAGAAGTACACACTATTGTATCTATGTTGTGTGGTTCTATACTATGTATGCATGATACTATATATGATCCCTGAGAACTAGAGACTTGGCAACAAATTGGTTGCATATGTCTAGGAGCTGTGGAGAAAGTCAGGGTGGACTGCTTGTATCGTTTAGACCACAAAGATGAAAATAGTTTCCTGGTGAGAACACAGCTGCCCCTGAAAGAGCAAAGCATAATGACCCTTGTGGGAACCGGGTCCAAAGCCACTTACAACCTGTACGGAAGCCAACAGTGAGACAGGCTCCTACTTTTCAGACGTAACATCCAACTTCCGTGCAAATTATTTGGCTCACCTAAATAAATAAGTAGAAATAGGTGGAACATTGGTTCTAATTCATGACTTAAAAGGTCCCAGAAAATCACCAAGATAGAACCTGTATAGAACGAGCTATAATGCCATGAAGACAGTCAGAGAGCTCTGCGCTGTATCTCTCACCGATGTTTAACTGACACCCACATAAACAATAAAATTTTTCATGCAGGTATACATGGGTGTGTCATATGTGTGCATGTGTGTACAGATAAATGGAGGCCAAATATAAATATTGAGCGTCTTTCATTATTGCTCTCTAGCGTATGTTTATTATTAACTCTCCTTTATTTTTATGTGTAGGAGTATTTTGCCTGCATGCAAGTGCATACACCACAAGCATACCTAGTGCCCTAAGAGGTCAGAAGAGGGCTTTCAAGTCCCCTGGAACTGGAATCCATGGCTGTGAATGAATGCCATGAGGGTGCTGGTAACCTGAACCTGGGTCCTCTGGGAGAGCGGCCAGCGCTGCGGACAGCTGAACCATCCCCATCCCCATTCCACTTATTTTTTGAGGCAGCATCTCTCTCTACACCTAGAGCAAGCTCTGGGATCTGCCCATCTTTACCGTCCATGCCCAAATTCGAGGGTTTGGGGTTCACAACTCTGATCCTCCTCCCGGCACAATAAATTCTTTTCTCACTGAGCCATCTCTTCAACCTACAGCCTTCCCTTTCAAAATAAAAATAATGGAAGAATGTCATAAAGGTAAGTGGTGCAGTCTTCTTCCAGCCTAGCTGAGGTCGGCTCCTAGACCCAGAGGGAACACAAAGGTTAGGCGCTAACCTGCTGCTGAAAGCTTGGCCCCAGGCAGGGCAAACCATAAAAGTAGGAAGAATGGGGAAAACAGTCTGAACCAACTTTCACAACACAGGTTGTGATTTTCTTTATTTCTTTATTTCTTTTTTTTTTTTTTTTGATGGTTTGAAAGGAAGGGAGGGAGAGAGGAGAAAGAGAGAGAGAGAGAGAGAGAGAGAGAGAACTCACCTCCGTTGAGTTTAGGCTGTCACAAAGACCCTAAATGTTTCTGGTCTCAGATTCTGTAAATTGTGTGTGTGTGTGTGTGTGTGTGTGTGTGTGTGTGTATGTGTGTGTTTTAAGATTTACTTTACATATGTGAGTACACCGTTACAGCCTTCAGACACACCCAAAGAGGGCATCAGATCCCATTACAGATGGTTGTGAGCCACCATGTGGTTGCTGGGATTTGAACTCAGGACCTCTGGAAGAGCAGTCAGTGCTCTTAACCGCTGAGCCAGCCATCCCTCCGGCCTCTGTAAAAGGTGTTTAACTGCCATTGTATTAAGAGGAGAAACCTGGTGAGGTTCTATTTTTCATAGTCCTCCAAGCTCCATCAAAGGGAGCACAGCTGTTCAGAACAGACTGAAGCCCGAAGCTGCAAACCTCACTGGATTCTTCTCCAACATGAGGCATCAGAATCAATGTTTAGGAAACATCTATGTGGCCCTCACACTGACCCTAAAGACTACCAAAAGGCAGCGAGACAGTGGAGAATGAAAAGGGCATGTTAGCCAAGTATAGTGGCACACACCTTTAATCTCAGCACCCTGGAGGCAGAGGCAAGAGGATCAAGCTCTGTAAGTTTGGGGCCAGCAACTTCCAGGACAGTCAAGACTAAACTGTCTGAAAAACAGACAGGAACGGCGGGTGGTGGCATACGCCTTTAATCCCAGCACTTGGGAGGCAAAGGCAGGCAGATTTCAGAGCTGGAGGCCAGCCTGGTCTACAGAGTGAGTTCCAGGACAGCCAGAGCTACACAGAGAAACCCTGTCTCAAACAAAACAAAACAAAACAAAACCCATACAAACAAAAAGAACATCACAAAACGGTATGAAACTAATTTCTATTTCCACATTTTGGAAACTCAAGAGGAAAAAAATATATATATCTAAGGTTAGAGAGCTGTTACCCTTTGAAGTACAAAGTTAATTACTAAACAAACTTTGGCAAAAATCACAATGCCATATTTGAGCTAGCGCGTATCTGGTATGTGTTTTTATAACAATGCCTGACATATGTTTGCTCTGCTTTAGAAGAAGGTAACCTTGTGCCAAGTTCTAAGTGGCACAAGTTCTGAGCCTTTGTTAAAGGAACTGCAGGTTCTGACATGCCCAAAGATCCCGACTAATTGCTTTTGAGATTTTCCCATTAAGGTCCAGCCTCATAGCTCAGCAACCAAGCCATCACTAAGGGTCATCCCCCAACACAACAAACACCTCCCTTTACACAAACACTAGGAGTCTATTTGCAAAGTCAGTGTCAGTAAAGAACTGTCAGAGGGAGTTTTGTGTGTCCTGGTGAGGAAGACTGATGCCAGGCTGCTAGAGAGAAAACTTGGTTATTCCTGTTCTCATTGTATTAAAAAAAAAAAAAAAAAAGTTGATAAGCCAACTTATTTCTCAGGCTCTCAGAAAACAGCACAGAACCAGTTATACAAACCATAGCAAGTTATTCTGATCCCAAGGGATCATTCTGTTCCCCACAGGTGAGGATCAGGAAACCTGCCTTAGAACATTCTGCAAAAGTAGCTCTGCTGTCTGTTCATCAGGAGTGAACCTATAGGCTGGAAAATCGCAGGCTAAACAGATTGCTTCATCCCCCCCCCCACATGAAATCAAATCTTCTAAATAGGAATATGCTTTACGAATCCCCATGAGAGGAGTTCTGAACCTGGATCATCTCACTTGGGCAGCCCGTCGCATTATCACCCGAGAAAGCCGCTCTCTCGGCGGCCACAAGTTCACACATTAGGGTCACATGGAGTATGTAATACCCAGATTTCAGCCAGGGTCGACTGTATCAGAACTTCTGGGGGTGGAGCCTGAGTGCCAATAGCGTCTTAAAGCTTTTGAAGTGCACAGACAAGTTGGAGAAACGTGGAGAAGCTTTGGGGAACAACGACCTACAGCTAGAGGGTCAAGCCTCTTCTGCAAGCTTTGGGCGAGCAGCAGGAGCAGGAGGAGCAGGCATGGCATACACGTTGCATTTCTGGACCTACTCAGGAAAGAACTCACAAAGACTGAACAACACACCAGCGAGAACCGGGCTGTTCCACTGCTCACCCCCACCTCACCTCCTCCCCTAGTCAACCTTTCATGCCATGCTTCCTGGCTATGCCTTTAAAACTAAGTCCCTGGGTCTTATTTTCTGAGATATTTTATGTCATAAGAAAAAGAAAATAGATTTTGGCACATTTAGTAATCAACACCAACAAACAAAAACCAACAAAACAACAACAACAAAACTTATCAAGCTGGTTTTAAAAATATACAAAGGCCCAAAGTGCTTGCCTTGCGGTCATGGAGACCCGGGTTTGAGCCTCAGAACCCACGAAACAAAAAAGAGTCAGGCACAGTGCATGACTTGTTTGGCACTGGGGGTGGGGGTGGATGTTGTTGTTTTGGAATGGCTTGCATGAGATTTTAAAGATTTGTTTTCTATTTATGATCTTCCTGTTATTAAAAAGAGAAATTTTTATACAATATATTATGATTATGGTTTCTCCTCCCCACCCCAACTCCACCAAGAGAGTCTTGTAATCACAGTACTAGGGAGCCAGAGACATGGATTCCTGGAGTCAGCAGCTAGCACATTTAGCCTGCTTGATGAGTTTCAGGAAAGTGAGAAACCCTGACTCAAAGAAATGGTGGACAGAAATAGTGGACCTGATGAACAGCACCTCCACTTGTGAGCACTTACACACATATGACACATATGAATACACACACACACACACATACACGTGAGCATGTGCAAATCTCAAAGGAAAGTATTCAATTTAGTCAATACTTCATGTTTTGTGAAACTTGAAACTCTCACAATTGCTATTTCATGAGGATCAAAAAGTGTAGATTTGAAAAATACTAACATTGACTCACCACAAAAACAATTCACTAAGGGCAGGGGTCTTGTGGGACTTTAGAGAAGAAGCAAATAATCTGACTTTATAAAATGTTTGACCAACACCGCAGACTCAGCTTGGGGCACGCTGAGAAGGGGAGAAGCAACAACACTCCTCCGGGTTGCCAAGTCGACCTCGGCTGGCTCTACCCCAGCACTGTGATCCCCTTGTTTCCACAAAGGCCAGCTGCCAAGCCCGCCCTGAGGATGGTCGGACCCAAACAACTAAAATCTTTCCCCTCAAGTTTTCAGCCACCACCACTCTTGATAAACACATTGGCTACTCTTAGCTCAAGAGAAAGGACGATTTTCAACAAAAATACCTTAATATTCCAGAGAGCACCCTAAGACTGACTCCCAAACAGGAACGCAGCAATATTTCTGAAGAGTTGAGGCACATCAGAGTTGAGCAGTGATCACAAAAGTAATATACTTGAGTCAATCAAGAATTCAGTAGTAACCGTGCACGAGTCTTTCTCCTCAATGTGTCTCATTTTCAGTGACTTTGTGTGGGTCTGCGTGTTTGTGTGTTCTTGTGTTTGTGAATGCACTGTGCACATCTCTGTAGGTTATCCCTGTGAATGCACAGGAGGATGCATGCAGAATCCGTTCCCACAAGCTGTCTATCTCCATTAGTTGAAAGAGCCTCTCTCACTAGACTAGGGCTCATGATTAGGCTAAGCTGGCTAGCCTTGGCCTTCCTAGCACTAGGGTTACAAGAGCATACCTCCACAGGTGGCTCGTGCATGTGAGTTTGGGGACCAAACTCCATTCCTTGTACTTATACTGCAAGTGTCATGTGATTTAGTATTCTACCAAATATAGCATCATTTTTGAAAACCTGTGCTATGTAAATTTAAGAGTAACTAAAAAATCAACCCCTGTGTTCTTGGGCCCCAGTTTTCACCCTAACATGAAAACATTTCACTCTAACAGCCCCTGTCCTATGGGGTTGTCTTAGATCTCACTCCAACTCCTCGATTCCAAAGTCAAATGTCTGCCTGCAAACCCCCCACATGCACTCTGATAAGCATTAGCATTCCTCCCTCTCCCCACTCACTTACAGAAACTAACCAAGCTGCTCTGTAGATAGCAACCAATCCAAACTGTCTTTATATTCCTGGGACTCCCACAGTTATTGGCATGGGAAAAGCAATACATTAATATTTTATTTCTCTTGGGACACAGATAGGAAAACACGTCAATGTCCACTCTCAAGAGAAAAGCCATCTATGCAAACAAATAATTATCAGAAGTTTGTTTTCATGGTATGTATATAGCATTGCGATACATAAAATATACTAAAGAATTGCAGCCAAAGGGCCTGCCAAGCTGATACAGAAAGAAAGAAAGAAAGAAAGAAAGAAAGAAAGAAAGAAAGAAAGAAAGAAAGGAAGGAAGGAAGGAAGGAAGGAAGGAAGGGAAAGAAGGAAGGAAGGAAGGAAGGAAAGAAGAAAGAAAGAAAGAAAGAAAGAAAGAAAGAAAGAAAGAAAGGAAAAGAAAAAAATGAAGTTTCATCCAGGTGTCTATTCAAGTAATTGTTGGCTAAATAAATACATTTTGAGGAAGGCCATTATTTAAATTCACAGTAGCCATAAAACTCTTTTTTGAGGAATAGTGAGATATATCATTCATATGATTATGATAGTTTCAATGAGGAATGTCCCTCATATTTTAGGCATTTGAAATACCCCAGCTGTTTGGACAGTGTTAGATGATGTTTAGCAGAAAGAAGGGAGGACATCACTGGAGGGCGGGCATCGAGTTTTAAAAGCCACCTGCCCTGCCTGTTTGGCTTGAGGTTTAGGCTATGAGCTCTGTGATGTTCTACTGCAGTGCCTGTTGCCTCGGCTTCCACTATGCCGTCACAGACTGTTATCCCTCTGGGACTGTAAGGCCAAATAAGCCTTTCCTTCTGTAAGTTATCTTCATCATAATGTTTTAACACAACAGTAGAATATAACTAATAAGCTTGGGAACTCAGACATTCCAAAGAAGAGCACAGACAGACATGGCCACCACACCTCAAAAAAAGCAATCAAAATAGACTTTTGTAGAAAAATGTAAGCAATAAAAAAAAAAATTAAATGGATGACTGGAGGTGGGGGATATGGAGAGATGGCTCAGCAGTTTAGGGCAAATACTGTTCTAGCAGAGGACACAGTGCAATTCCCAACATCCAGGTCAAAGGCTTACGACCATCCGTAACTCCAGCTCCCAAGGAATCCGACGCCCCTGGCCTCCACTGGCACTCACATGCACCTACCCACACACAAGCACATAATTTTTAAAAAGAAATATTTAAATGGATAGCTGTTAACTTAGCAATAATTGGAAAAAGTCCAGATAATGAAGACAAAAGTATAAAATATGAGGAGTAACAAGCCTTCTGAATAATATAGCCCAGATTATAATGAAGCCAAGGCCATAATGGGTACCCAGAATTAGTGTTGAAAGGTCTGTGTTAACACTCCATGGCCTCAGGAATTCTATAATTTTGGGGGTTGGGGTGGGGTATGGGGTGGGGGGTTCTTTAGTTCAACTTCAGTACAGCATTCTTTCATCTGAGTACCTCACCATCGCCCACCACTTCCTGCGCTTTCTGCTTCAAACACGCAGTGTGCAAAGAGGCCAGACTCAGAGATACAGCTTACTGTCGACATAACTTTCTGAGTTATCAGGAAAGCACAAGCCTGAGTTCCAGTCAAGGTCAGAATTCTAGTAAGACACAAGGCTTCAACCAGGGAAGGAACGCCTCTGCGTTTCTAAATATTCCTCCTCGTATAATGAGTACCTTTCCACAGATGACTGTAATTTCTTGATGTCTAACAACAAGGCAATAAAATTCTCTAGAGTATATTTAGTTTCTTAAAACGAACCTGAGACAATGTGAACAAAAAAAAAAAAAAAAAAAAAAAGCCACAATGGGAAGGTTAGAGAATGACCTACAGGTCTGACAATAAGAGAGCGGGAAAATGGACGCTCGAGAACTGCCCAAAATGGGAGACTGAGGAAGTTTCCCATTTCCCAATTCATACTTGCACGAAATTCATTTCCAAGGCTGAGAGAGAATGTTCCTTTAGATGGGCGTAATGAACGGAGGATCTTAGCAACTATGGCTGTGGTCCTGGGCGGTAGTGGTGGGTCTAGCATCTCTAATGCTACCAGGCAGACATAGCTCACTCAATGCTCCTGGAGTGAGAGAATGGCTGGGTGAACACAAGATGTGATTACTGAGATCTAATTAGCTCATAAATCAGGCTCTCTGCTCTTTAAGTACAGCGTCAAAGTACAGAAGAGATTTAAGGGGAGAGGGAAATGCCTAGAAAGAACCGGCCATTTTTTTTTTTTATTTCCTAGGCTGCAAAAATAATAATAAAAATTATCTTGAGAACTTAGGGGAGGGAAAGGATTAACAATTCATGTTGGATAGCATCATGGTCTCGGTGGTCAGACAGTTAGCAAGACCTGTTACCCCAACTCTAAGGAACGGTCAAGCCAAGTATATACCCCAAGACCCAGTAGCAGTTGTACCTGAATGGAAGATAAGGAGGGTTGGAGCCAGATAGGAGAGCTCTGTAGGCTTCTTCTGGTGTCTTCTTTAAGTAGATGACCTGTGGCAGACAAACAAGAAATAACATTTAGAAGACCGAACAAAACTAACTAACCTACTCACCAAATCCGCATTTCGTTTCTTCCACTTGCAGTCACAGCCATGGGGAAGCTGCTGTTCTCTTACTCGTTTCAGACTTTTATTTTGGTTGTTTTGCCCCTTGGTTTTATTTTGTCTCTGAGTCCAGGTTTTGATCTGTAGCTGGAACTCACTATACAGAGCAGGCTGCCCTCCAACTCGCTATGGACCTCCTGGCTCTGCATTCCAAGTGCTAAGATGGCAGCTGCACACCTCCAGGCCTGGCCTGCTGCTCTTTTCGCCGACACCCCGGTTCCCTTGAAGCTGAGCCACCACCTTAGGCTTACAGATAAACGGGTGTTTAGAGATCGGGGCAGGACCTCGAAGAAGCCACCTGAGGTTCACAAACCCTACTGACCTGACGCAAGGTGGGGTGACAATGGTACCTCTGTCACTGGTCTTCGCACCAAAGACCAACAGTAGCTTCCTTGCCCTTTGTTGGAGATGGACAGGCCTGGAGATGGTTAACTCGGGGCCTGGTAAGACGCTCGCAGTGAGCCTTCTCCCCATGGATTTCAATTGTCATCTCTGTTCTGACAGGAGCTGGTGTGGCTCACTAAAGGCTAGGCGACATCATAACGAAACTTACAAAAATGAATGCTGGTAAAACACTGCTAAACGTGGTTGTCCTGGCTCTTGATATCAGAGACCTATTGGTAAACTGCTAATATACAAACTAACAAAAGGGAATGTTTAAAACCATAAGTAATTTTCACTTAGGAACATATTGCCTAGATAGCACATGGTGGGTTCTGTCATCAGCACTGGGTACCGCTGTAACCGATTTTGTATCATTGTAACTCATAACTGATAGTCAGGGGGTGGGTCTCTTAGTGACTTTGGGATAGGACGGTGCATGAGGACAGGGCAAAGGTGTTGGGGTGGGACAGGGCTCGTGTTCGGCGTGGATGGGCAGCAGGGAGCGGTTGTGAGGCAAAGGGAGAGCTCAGGCAAGACAAGGACTGTGTGCTAAAGGATGTGTAGCTCCTAAAAGCCTCCCGAGCTTTTAGCATTATTCCCTCCATATACCCCACCATCCAGATCCAATACACTCAGTTACAGGGCAGGCGAGCAGACCCTGTTTTCCAAAGAAGGGTTTCCCTTCTGCCCTTCCAAGCACCTTTGAACTCTAAATCATTCCATGGGAAATATATAGCATGTGTTCGCTTGCTAACAGTTTCAAAACTAGTAGCCCTCGTGAGTTCTATAACGAAAAGTTATTTAATAGACCAAAAGGGTTCATCTAGTAGCTGGGGAGATAGCCCAGTCATTAAAGGGCTCGCTTTGCAAGCATAAGGACCCAAGTTCAAGCCCTGGAACCCTTCGTTAATTAATTAATTAATTAATTAACTAATTAATTAATTAATTAATTAATTAATTAATTGATGTCCTTGAACCCATTGTAGGTAGGTAGGTAGATAGATAGATAGATAGATAGATAGATAGATAGATAAATTCGAGCCCTGGAACCCATTAATTAATTAATTAATTAATTAATGCCCTGGAACCCATCATAAATAAATAAATAAATAAATAAATAAATAAATAAATAAATGCCAGCTCTGATGTTGCATGTTTGTAATCCCAGTACTGAAGAGGCAGAGATATGCAGATCCCTGAGGCTTACTGGCCACCCAGCCTATCTTAACCTATTTAGCAAGTTCTAGATCCAATGGGAGACCTGCCTTGTCTCCAGAAAGTACCGAACAGTACCAGAAGTATGACACCTGTGGTTGTCTGGCCTCACATACATGTACACACACACACACACACACACACACACACACACCACCCTCACAAGCACACCTAACCTCAGGAGCAAATTCCCATGCCCCAGTGACAAGCGGAGAGAAGGTCTGACAAAGCACACACCCACCAAAGTGACCCCAGTCTGAAGCACCCGCAGCACATGCAGCACCGAAGTTGAGTAGTCTTCAAAGGGACTAACACAGACGGGAGACACAGAGGCTACTCGCGGGGGACTGCGACCCTGGTTGGTGCTCAACGCATTCTAAAAATCGATTTAAGCCAATCCGAGCGTCAAGGAGTCTTTGCAGTAACCAGCGCTAACGTAACTTTCTTGTACCCTGATGGGTAGGTTCTGAAATGGATGAAAACTAAGGGGTGAAAAAAGGCAGTGTTTTCTCAAGCTTAGAGGGTTTGGAAGTTGTGTACAGCTGCTGCTACCGGGAAAGCTGCAGGAAGAAAGCCTCTTGTGTTTAGATTAGATAATTAAAGCTTATACAACCTCCTTTGAAAAGTAAAAATACATTTCCCTCCTAAGGAGCAATTACACTAATTCCCTTTAATCTTGAGGCAGTGGGGCTGCAGGAGGCAGTCAGCCGGCCCACAGAAAATAACCTCTTCAGACGGGTTACTCCACAGGGCTGCCCGGCCGTCCCACCTGCATGACAGCATACAGGAGGCATGTCCTCACGCCGTAAGATGAGAGCCGCTGTTTTTATTTTTATCCCAGTACTAAATTATTAATGGGTGCAGCGTGAAACCCAACAGAGCCCGTCTAAGTTCCAGGAAGATTCCTGGAACATCTGTTACAGGTTGACCTTTCCCAGCCTGGAGTGCTTAGGGAAAGTGGGAAAATGTTCTCCTCTGACAAGAATTCTTTGTTGAACGACGACGACGCATGCGTCCCTCGTTTAAATATAAAATCCCATTTTTTTCCAAGAGGAAATGTGAACGTTGTATGCATTCCCTATGCCAGATCTTCTTAGATGAAGAGAGATGTGGGGAGGGAATGGGAGATGGAGAGACAGAGAGGCCTGACTGAAGCCAGGAAGGAAACTAACATTTACGAACCTTGCAGTCAATGAATCCACAACCCAAGAATGTGCAGATGGTCCAAACTGCTGCTGTCCCTCTATGGCCACGTTAGCTGTGAACGCAGACCCTCCCTCCAAACAGTCTGAGAGAAAGAGCTCCCTTTTTCCCAGTTCCTAAAACAATCACGCACGGTTTCTCAAATTACAAGATTTCAAACTGTCAAGCGGAACCAAGGAGATGCGGAATTGGAGAAAGGGGAACATCCTTCTTATTTTTGTACAGGTGTGAGCAACATTGTTTTCCAATAGAAAGTAACTAAATCAGTTATGAAATGTTTAATACAACGTTTCCGAAAAGAACAGTCCATACTGAGGCCCAAAGTTGTGCTAGGCAAGTCTAATATTTCCTAAAAATGTCTTCTGAAACTAATAGCAAAGCACCTACCAGATATTCTGATTTATCTTTTTGGCTTCTAAAAGGGTGTGTGTGTGTGTGTGTGTGTGTGTGTGTGTGTGTGTGCCCACGTACTTTCTATGCCTTGCACTGGCTATTAGCATACATAATCCAATGGAAAAATTTTCCCAAACTTTGAATGACACCTGACAAAATCATTGACAGAGATAGTGCTTCATTCCATTTCAATTTAGTGCATGACATCTGCATTACTTATATAAAATTGTTCTATCCTTGCCAGGAAGTCCTACAGACCTGCTCAATTAAAAAAAATTAAATAAAAAGGCTAATAATATACTTACCTATTTTAACGGAATATGAGCCTACTAATAAAAGTAATTTTTTTTATTAACTTCAGAGCCAGAAACCAAAGACTTTCCCATTTGTTACATGATTCCTGAGAGATGGGATTGTAACACAAATGATTCAAAAGATGAAGGGGTTTTATTTAAAAACAGAAAATTATGGTAATACAAATGAAAATAATCTATAATGTTTATCAATAATCCACCAATGCCTATGGACTCTTACACATCGCCACATACTACCAAGTATGAACACATATAGACACTCCATTATCATAAACCAATGTGATTTAAAGTATTGTATAGCATTACAACTAGAAAATCTGTTATTGAATCAATACAGAAAGGAACATTATAATATATAACATAAACTTTCAAGCATCTGTATGTATATCATACACTGACGATATGTCAAATTAGGAGTCTCTCCTAACTACACAGAATACCAGCCCATCCAAGACACTACTTAAAACATTCTCAGAATTTACTTGCAATACTCTTAAACTATCTTTTAAGCTAGAGCCTAATGTCACTAGATCCATGAAGCCTATAAAAATAATATGTATGGTTTTCAGAAGCAACTTGGGATTTGCAACTCTATTCCTGCACTCTGGCCACTTACTCTCCCTAGTATACAATCTATGATTATTAGAAACAATAATTGCTTTCACATAGAAGTCTAGGCCAGACTGTAAATTTGTTAATGATCTTTCCATGGAGATAGTGCCTTGAGCCTTATTATGTTTCTAGCTTTCTTTGGGGAGTGTTACTATTTTTTAATAAGAAAAGAGTTTTCTATGGAAAGAAGCATACTTATACCCTTAATATACCTTTAAATGAAATCTAAGGAGCTGACAAAAAAACTTAGTAAAGGTTAAGCTAAGCCTGATCGTCTAGTCTGATAGTTTTCAGAGACAATCTCTTTGGGGGTGAGAGGGTGTCACACCCAGATGGCCTTAGTTCTCAACTAATTTCAGGTTGTAACGTCAATTTCTTGGACATCTCTTTGGGAAGAAATTTAATTGGCTGAGAACTGGACAAAAAGTCAATTTCAAGTCATCGTGGCTATGTTGCAGGGGTAGAACCGACCTGGGGAAGACTTTTCTGCTTGTTTCCCTCTTCTGAACAAGTAATACATTGAGCAAAATAAAATAAAATCCACCACCAACACTAAAGGATACTCTCTGAGAAAACGAATGAAGTCACAGGGGTATTTTTATTATGTAATCACAAATACAAACTAACATGAGCACAGATTTCTTAGGTTGGTTGTTTGGTTGTTTGTTTGGTTGGTTGGTTTTGGTTTTTCGAGACAGGGTTTCTCTGTGTAGCCCTGGTTGTCCTGGAACTCATTCTGTAGACCAGGCTGGCCTCAAACTCAGAAATCCACCTGCCTCAGTCTCACAAGTGCCACCACTGCCTGGCTAGCTTTTTTGTCTGTTTTTAATTACACTATTGTGCATATGTGGGGGTCAGTGAAGGTCAGAGGACCTTCAAGTCCCCTTGGCAAGTGCTGGTTCTCTCTTTCCACCATGTGGGTCCCAAAGATCTAACTTGGGTCACTATGCCTAAATATAAATAAATAAATGAATGAATGAATGAATAAATAAATAAATAAATAAATAAATAAATAAAACAAAACAGGGTCTCATGTAACCCAAGGCTGGCCTCAAACTTTTAACTGCTGAGCCATCTTTCTAGGCCCGCTTCTTCAAATTCTGCCTGTGGTTTGTTTCTAAGGTCATCTCATTTTGGTTTTCTCCTTGGCTAGGCTGTAAATGCTAATGAAGGTAATTTTCATGTCTTATGATCTTGCAAGGCTCAGCACAAGAACACACATAGAAAGCGCTCTAAAAATGGTTGGTCCTCTCACAAACAATAAATAGGTTTCTTTGTAAAGAAATACAACATTCACTAATTCTGAATCCCAGCCTAGAGAGCATGGTAACAAAGCACTGTGGTCAGGAGGGAGCGTGCCTGGGTTCAGACGCAGGCTCTTCTGCCTTGTGAAGGGCATCACACTAACTCTCTATATTTCTGTTTCCAGAAGTGTGAAGAGGGACATTACTGGACCATGAACTTCCCTCAGACGGAAGGTCACAGTGTCATTGAGAGACATTGCTGGGTTATATGCTGTTTGTTAAGCAGATTAAGCAGGGTAATATAATCTACTTGTAGCATACTTCTAACTGTACCTGACATATAACTCTACCACAGCAAGAGAATACAGAAAAGAAATAGAATTAGTCCCACAACATTGTCTCCTTTTTTCCACTCTGGATGGTTTGAATATCAAATGTCTCTCATGGGCTCCTATGAGAACTTCAGAAGGCCGGCCCTCATTGGAGGAAGTCAGTCATTCGGGGTATAACGACGCACGTTATGCATGATCCCCCAATCCCGTCCTCATTCTCTGCTTCCTGTCCACCATGAGAAGCTTCTCCTCCACCTTCTCATCACTGTGATGCTCCATCTCACCTTGAAGCAACAGGACTGGGACGACTGTATTAAAATATCCAAAACTATGTATGAAAGAGAGTCAGTCCCCCTCTCTTAGGTTGCTCCTGCCAGATACTGTTGCAGTGGCAAGAAAACGAATTGAACCACCTGTATCCGCGTGAATCTAGTTCTGGATGGTTAATAGAACTAAGCCCGGAAGGTTGCCTAGGAATACAAACAGGGGGACATGAGGTAGTTAATGCCCCTTGGGAGTGCTAAAATCCGGATGATGATTCCGTCATCCAGGGAAACCGTCTGGTTTTAATGCAGACACCGGTAACTCTCTCGGTCCTGCCTCTTCAGTCTCCCAGCCTCACGGGGCCTTAGCATGAACATTAAAATAATAAAAGTCACCAGCCCTTGCTTTATCAAATCCACTCTCAGACTATCTCGGGATCGCCGATGTGGCTGGCCCATGTGTCTCTCAAACCACGGACATGCAATGAAGAGAGAGTTGTTAGTATCCAGACTCTTGGTTTTTGTATTTGAACTTTCATGAACTTTTATGAACAAAAAGAACAAGACGGCCAAGACTGGGGAGAAAATTACCTGCAAAGACTACAGATACCCGCAGAAAGCACATCTACAGAAAGGAAAAACCAAAAGGAAAAAAAAAACAAAAACAAAACTATACAGCAAGAAACTGCAAAGAGCCAACGTCATGAAACTTTTTTAAAGCTTTGTCCTTGGTACCTAAGACTTGGTTCTCAGACTTCATAAATGTCAAGGCCTTTAATTTGTAAACTGCTGTTTCCTGAAGACAGAATCAAATTTTAATTGTCATAAACAAGCACAAATAGAAATGCTTAAATTTTTAATGTTTTGCAACATTTTCTTCTTATTCATATCCTGCCATTCTGTCTAGTGACAAGAAAAACAATGTCTTCATTCAACTTTATAATTTAAAAAAAAAAGGGGGGGAACCACTCATTTGTGAAATGCACAAACAACTTCACTTTTGTTCTTACTTACAGGAGCAGAAGCACTCAGAGTGGAACAACTGCAGACACTGAGTAGGCAACCCTGGTATCACAAAGCAGAAACTTGACTGTGTTCTCAACGGCTGGGGTTTTGGTCTACTTTAAATCTACCATGCTCAGTATCCTAATTAAAACAAATAATAAGACCGCATCTTGTCTCCTGCACACTCTGGTTGAGGCCAGTATATAGAAAACCCTTTGAGCCCAACAGAAACCACAGACCAGGAGGTCAGCAATGAAGAACACAGTACTTCTGCCTAACAAAGATGGAGACGGTGCACTGCAGGAGGAAAGCAGAATCGGGCCTCACGTCTCCACACCCCCATCACTTATTTCTACCCTAAAAATCCTTCATCCCACACCTTCTGGAGAACAAAGTCTAGAAATGACTGTGACTTTGTTTGTTTGTCTGAGGTTCTACTTGCTCTGAAACGCCCTCGTGGCATCTCTACATTTCCATCTGGAGTTTGAGTTCAACAGACAGATGGCAAGCAGCAGACACGATGGTGTTTAGCTCAGAATTCATTTGGATGAGGAATGCTGCCTCCACCTCTCTCATGGATACAATCAGAGTGCGGCCAGCGGAAGCCTTTGACGGGACGTTTGGGAGGATGGCAGACATCAGACACACGTGTCTCCCCATTTAATTTGATGGAAAGCAGACTTTTCATCATCAGCCTAAATAGATGTCTTTCCAGAGCTGGTGATGTGGCTTGGGACAATTACACATCTCTTGCTAGCACTGTTTCAATGACACTGTGGACTGGTATGCCTGGTTCAAGCTCATGTGTCAACACACACATCGACAACAGCTACATCGTAAGGATGCAGGCCAAGCCTTTGCCACGCGAACCAAAGAAAACCACGCCAATATCTCATACCCGGATGCTTTTATAAAATAAAGTACAGGGGGAAGGAAGAAAATGTGTGACTCCCTAGAATACTCAAGTCCTTCATATTACACATTACATGCAATACCCAGGTAAATATAAGCCTGGGTGTGACCTATCATCCACTGTCAGAAGGCAACCTCTAGGTAAAACTCAAAATCAGACTCAAAAGACAATGAATCAGAACACGTTTATGATCAAGATATTAGTGGCAGATATAAGTCCTTCAAACACCTGTCCTTGTGTACGATAATTTTTTCACTTACAAATGAACTATACTTCCAAGCTTTCCTATAAGAGCCAAATACCTCAAACTCTGGAAATGCTTTTCCCAAGATCAAAGTCGAAGCTAGTGATGACGACCTGACAACCTGAGTTCAATCCCCAGAAACTATGTAAAAGTGAAAGGAGAAACAGACTGCACAGAGTTGCCCTCTGACCTCCGAGGTCACCAGGGCGCATGCGCTCCTGCACTCACAAAATAATAATAAATAAAAGTAAGATCTTAAAAATAAGGAAACCATGAGGAAATGAGTGGATACGGTTTTCGGTGACTCTAAATATGAACTACTCCAAATGTTCTAATAGTATTTTCTTATATTTATGTCAATTTTACTTCAAAATACATAATTCTCTTTAATATACGGCATTTTACCTGGGACTAATTTAAAATCTGGGGCAATGAGAAGTGGGGCAAAGATAAGAGGAGAGGTTTTCTTGCAGTAACAAATGGGAACTATTGGAGAGAAAACACTTTCTGAACACACACACCAAGAGGGCCGCTAAGCTGAAACAGAACTCAGTGAAGGTTGGGTGTTTTCCACCAAGCAGTGGCCTGGGATCTGACAGTAGCGGAGAAGGTAAACCAGGCTCTCAATGTCCATCCGGTAACCAGATCATGTGCCCAAGGAATGTTGAACAGCAACAGTGTTCTCTAGGTTAAAATTTTAGCTGAATATAGTGGAGCGTGCCGGTGATGCCAGCACTCAGGGGTTAAGACAACGGGATCTCAAGTTTGAAGCCAGCCCGGTGATATCACAAGATCTTATCTCAAAAACAGTAAATAATTTCCAAAACATTTTCAAATATATTTATCCTGTTCTTCTCTGGGTTTTGAGTAGTTTAGGGAGAGGGATGAGGAGATGTTAACACAAACTTTCAAGGCAGAGCCACACTGCGTACAACTAAACCTCGGGTCTCAGATCTCCTGGTAACGTGTAAGCTGCTCTTTGAACTTACTCAAGAATAGGAAACTAGCAATGAGCCCAAACAAGGAAGTGGCTGTTCTCTGCCAGTGTTTACAAAAGAGTTGTTGCTTGGAGGATGCGGGAGAAACAAGAGCTTGTCCCACTAGTTGGGTGTTTGTAGAACAGGTCCCGTGGTCATTTGTCTGTGCATTAGCCTGAACTCTGCAAACACAGGCCACATGACAGGATTGTCCTTCAAGAAAAGAAAAGAACTGATCCCTCTTAAGCATGCAAAGATCTTATTTTTAAGTAGCCAGGTTCCTACATACCATAACTTACTAATTTCCACAAACAAGAACATAGACAAATAAAAGCAACCACAGACCTACCTTACCACACGCTTACTTTGTAGAAAATACATTGTCCTTCCTTGCAGCTGCTAGGAATGCGCACCCCCATCCCCACACACCCTGCCTCACCTGTGACCCTATTCCAGCTCACTTCAGTGAATATACGTCACTTCCTCTAAAAATCCAGCACACACATCCTCACCCCATGGTCAGCTGCTTCGTCTGTGTAGCATCAAGACTGAAGCTCAGGTTTAGCAGTGAGGGGGAAATGAGGAAGGGACAGAGACAGGAAAAGGAGTGAGGCAAGGAATTTCCCATAATTCCAACACAGACAATTCTCATCTTAGTTCAACAAAGAGTTAAGGATACAGGAGCCGCCGATAACGCCAAGATCAAGCCCAACAAGCTTCTGACCTCGTAGAGCATCCCATGCATGGTCCTGATTCTTTTCAATCCAGAAGACACTCCCAGTTTTCAGTACACGAACAAGCAACAACGAAAACCTTGAAGGTGTTTTAAGATACAGCAATTCGGACCTGCCTAAGATTCAAACTCACTAAATATGAAGTCTGACTATGCTCATTTATGGATACACAGCTACAGCTGAGGACAACTGTTACAAGCATTCGACCATGGCTCTTCTCCAGAGCCTCAGATAAGCACGCAGCTATCAGCCTTAATGGAAAAAAAAAAAAAATCAATGACTTGGTTTTTTTTTTTTGTTTTTTTTTTTTTTTTTTTTTTTTTTTTGGTTTTTCGAGACAGGGTTTCTCTGTGTAGCCCTGGCTGTCCTGGAACCCACTCTGTAGACCAGGCTGGCCTTGAACTCAGAAATCCGCCTGCCTCTGCCTCCCAAGTGCTGGGATTAAAGGCGTGCGCCACCACCACCCGGCCAATCAATGAAATTTCAAGACAGTATGTACCAAGAGGATTATCTAAGGACCTTACAGCTTGAGTACAACATCTGCCTCTTTGCTCATGTGGTGACTTGTAGACACTGAGTTACATTTTCAGAACATAAAAGTAAGAACAGAAAAGACAGGTAGGTTAACAATTAAACTGTCAGGGTGGAACAGAATAAATTTCAGTCATGAAGGTAAGTCATCACAGTAGCGATGGGCCATTTTTAACTCCCTAACAGCATCTCCTGTCCTGGAGAATGGAATCCAGACTCATTCTTACATACCAGCTGGACAGAACTCAGAGCTCACCCCCTGTGCTGTCCTCCACACCACGATGCAGCAACCTGGGCTTTGCCTTGGCTCCTCTCCCATCCCACTCCTTCCCACCCAGCCTTTGGGACATGCTTCTCCCAAAATACTCTTCTGATGTATCATCTCAGCTGTCAGCCGCTCTCGGAGGACTTCCCTGATTCCAATAGGAAGTAGGCGACCAGCCGCCAGCACGTGTCACTACGTCTACAGCCTTGCTTATCCCAGCAAGATATACACTCAGACAGGCAGGGGTTCAAACTTCTCGTTCATTTCTACCACCTGAGAGCCCAGATGAATGAGTGCTCATAAATATTTGTTCAATAAAAGAATACACAAATTGATCAGACTTGAAGGAAGATAAGGATTTCCCACTGAGTTAAATGAGCAACTTATTACCTTAAACTACCAGGAAACTCATTATTATTAGTTTGGGGGTTTTGTTTTTTGTTTGCTTGCTTGCTTGCTTGTGACAAGGTCATACTATGTAGCCCTAGTTGGAATCTACTGTATGGAAAAGGCTGGCTTGGAACTCACAGAGATCTGCTTGCCCCTACCCCGGGAGTGCTGGATTAAAGGCCTGCTCTACCCTGGCCACATTTACTGTTGTATGCTTGAGTAAGTCTAAGAATGATTCTGCTCCAAAGAATGAAAAAGTTCCGGTCACCACAACACTGCTCGTCTACACATTGGCCAATTAAGAAGAGGAAGAGAAAGAGAAAGAAAAGGCAACAGGAGATTAGTCTGATGAGAAGAGGAAAGAGATGGTGGGGGTGGAGAACACAACTGGAGAGGGCAGGCCAATGAAATGGCCAGGATGCTGGGGGAGTTGAGGTGGCGGGCTATGTCACACCACAGTGTGCACTGGGATTCGGTGCCCAAATAAGGCGAGGGCTTCAAAAATACATGAATGTCAACCCTAACAGGGGGCCCCTTCCCTCCTGGTTCTACCTCCTCTGAAAAGGTCTGAGTCTCCTGGTACAGTGATCACGGAGACTAGAAAGGCTGGGGGCTGGGGGAAGAAACAGGCTGCCCAAGCCATGGCTGCTTTGAGGAAGAATCAATGTCCAGAGCCACTGAGGCAAATCTGCAGAGAAAATGATCCTCTGGGATGCTAGGGTGGACAAGAAAAGAGTCAGAGGCCCTCCGGTGCCATCCCGGTGCTTATGAACGTAGGAGGCCTGGGCCAAACAGCATCCTTTAAATCTCGAAAAAAAAGTTAATCATAAGTTTTGTTGTTGTTGTTGTTGTTGTTTGTTTTCTAGGGAGTTGGGGTTTGTTGTGTTTTGTTGTGTTTTGTTTTGTTTTTTGGAGACAGTATATCACTATGCAGCCCTGACTGGCATGGATCTCAATATGTAGACCAGGCTGGTCTCGAACTCACAGTGCTCTACCTGCTCCTGCCTCTCGAGTGCTGGGATTTGTGGGCCACCATGCCCAACAACATTACAGAAGATCTTAATCAACTTCCTCTTTCCTGAATTCAGAAGCACAATATGTCGGATATAAAATCTAGTATCTGGTACATTTGTTAATCTCTGTGCTAATCATAGCAGCAGTCCGAAGCCAGGATATCCTTTCATATTTTTTTTCCAAATACATTCACTTAGTTGGAGATAGGAAAACAAAACTATTTTGGAACTTTTTAAAATGCTAACCCCATTTTTGTCATAATTTCCCTTACAATTCACCAAAGTATTGCTGAGAAGAAAACTAAATCCAAAAATTGGCTCAAAAAAAAATGCAGTTTACGGTCAAAACTACACTGAGCACTGAGAATCTTCTCAAAATCTCAGACATATCTAAAAGGGAGCATATTAATTCTTTACCACATTCAAACTGGGACTTCCCTCATTCTAAAGCAGATGATATGGTAATGTTAGCACATTCTCCAGTACTATGTGCACCATAGATCTCCTTCCTACTCCCACATTTTAACAAGCAGCTGACTCATATCAAACACTGACGTGGGATTCTGGTGAGAGGGGTCAAGGACTAGAACTTGGGACTAAAGCAGAGTGATCTCCACTTCCCCACAGGGGACATGCTTGTCAACCCAGAAGAGAAGGTTGAAACCACGAAGACCCAAAGACTACATATCTTTTGCTTTTCTGTGCTTTTTTTTTCATTACTTCTTGTTAATTATCATCATATTGATGGGTAATGTATAGACACAGGTGTGGAGCTCAGAGTATGACTATGCGACGTCAGCTGTCTCTTTCTACATGTATGTGGGGTCTAGGGTTCGAGCTTAGAGAGGAAGCACTTTATCTACTGAACTATTCCGCTGGCTCCTGGTTAACTGTGGATGGATAGATAGATAGACAGATAGATAGATAGATAGATAGATAGATAGATAGATAGATAGATGGGTGGGTGGATGGATAGATACATAGATAGACAGGCAGATAGATACCTATGATATTTAACTTATTAGGCAAAATAAAAGATTAACAACAAAAAACTAACAATGATAGAAAAAAATTGTTACAGCATGCTATAATAGAAGCAGCTGTGTGAATGTTGTCTCTCAAAATCTCTTCTTACACCACTTTCACTGGAAAGGTGGCTCAGCGGTTAAAAGCACTGGCTGCTCCTCCAGAGGTCATGAGTTCAATTCCCAGCAACCACATGATGGCTCACAACCATCTGTCATTCGATGACCTCTCCTGGTGTATCAGCAACAGCATGCATATATATATATATATATATATATATATATATATATATATATATATCTTAAAAATAAATTCAGTGCCTATGTGATCAGATGAAATTGGGTGGGTGGATAATACAGGTAGAGTAACCTGATAAAGATCACTGCAATATAAGCAATGAGACAGGATGTCAGTAGACTAGATAACAAGACAAGGAGTGGGTAACTACCGGGAAGGTGGGATATACAGTGTGGATCTGCTGGACGCAGAGATAATTCATACCTTCAGTGGGATAGAACCAGGCAGTAAGAAACATCAGGATACTACTCAAAATGGCGTACAACTTAAAACTTCTTATATTTTTTGGGAATTTCCATTTAATATGTTAAGGCCAAAATTGACTAAAACCTCAGAAAGTAGTGTCAGGGATAATGAGGAGTCTACTGTCTCATATGGTAATATAATAACAATAACGGAGACACTGAGCAGGAGGTCCGTCTGTGCTGTGTTTATGGGTCAACACAGGATCACTCACCTCTGGGACTCCAAACATCTCCTGAAGGGAAGTTCACATTTAGTGAACAAGGGGATAGAGCATCCATCCCCTTGTTCACTAAAACGGCAGAGACAGGTTCTAGTTTGGGCACAGGGGACATAGATATATGATATATTGCCTTAACTCTAGAAACTGGATCTAGCAGGGGAGAGAGGCTGCAGAGAACTGACTTTGGGAAGCTCATCTCAGCACTTTGAGGCAAGTGGAGAAAGTTATAGTTGAGCTTTGTTCCGTGTGAGGTGGTAAGAAAATGGCATTGTGAAGGGCGGGGAGGGGCAGGCTGGGGGAGGCAGAGGATCAGGGAGGAGAAAGACCAGGAAGAGCCTGTCTAAAAAATAATGTTTTGTACCATTTTGATTAAATAAGAAATCCTCCCCCCAAACAAGCCCACTGAATGACTCAGACCTACTCCTGAAAGAACTGTGAGTCTGACTCAGCCTGTAGTCTCCACAATCCCACAGAATGGCTGTCACTCTGTCCATTAGTGAGAAGCTGTAGACCACAAATCCCGCCCCCTGCTAATAGCTTCATGAAGTCATGGGACAACTTGGAGTATTTCCTTCAAGCAAAAGTAACACCAGCAAAGCTACTGACTTTCGTGAGCCATGACTTTGTCACCAGACTAAATCTCCAGCTTTAGGTCAGGTGAAGAAGAAAAAAAGCCTGGATCTACAAAATGAAATGTCAAAAGCCCTTCAAGGCCCTGTCATAGAAGTCCTGAGAAAGATGGGAGGTGGGGGCTGGGCAGCAACAAGGGGGTAAAAAAACTAAGAGACACAAGGAGCCAGACAGGAGGATCAGTGGAGTTTGAGGCTACGAAGGGATACAGAGGAAGACTCGGGAGGGGATGGGGGTGGGGGACATGTTGGAATGGGAAAGGAAAAGGAAAGGAAAGAGGAAGGAGGGGGAGAGACAGGGAAGAAGAAATGAAAGGAGACGAGAATGCCAAGTAGCAACCTGGGTCCCAGCGGCACACATGGCACAGTCCGAGCTTGCTAATGTGCAACCACATCTTAGGTTCTAAGGATCTCAGTGACGTCTACGGAGCAAGCACGATTGCTTTTTGTTTTTTGTTTGTTTGTTTGTTTGTTTGTTTTTTGGGGTTTGGGGGATTTTTTTTTTTTTTTTTTTTTTCCGAGACAGGGTTTCTCTGTATAGCCCTGGCTGTCCTGGAACTCACTCTGTAGACCAGGCTGGCCTCGAGCTCAGAAATCTGCCTGCCTCTGACTCCCAGAGTGCTGGGATTACTGGCGTGCGCCACTACCACCCAGCTGCAAGCACGTTTTTAATGAACTAATTCACTTTCCACAATGGAGAAAGGATATAATTTAATACATAATACATAAATGTTTATAAATATAATGAAATGCATTACATCAAATGGAATTTCTTTCCATGTTTTGGAGGGGGTCGTGGCTTTGGAGGCATTCATTCTTTTGTTTGAAACGGGGTGTGACTATGAAGGCCAGGGTAGCCCAGCACTCACAATTGCCAAGCCTTAGCCTCCAAATGATGACATTAGTGTGTGCCACCACATTCAGTTGTATGTGGGTATGGTGGGGGGAGAGGTCCTTGAAATAAAATTCATACGTTAAAATTATAGAATCCAAACTCCATTATAAACCTGAAGTGTCATGCTTGGGGACTTCCGACTCTCTTCACACTGTCTTAGGAGGCTCGGGCTGTCCATGCAGGGCCCCAGGTTGACACCCAAACACAGGCTTTCCTCATTCAAGTTACTCCCAACAGCCTATTTTGGCTGCCTAGAAAAGGGGAGGAAAAGCCTGGGAGAAGCTTGAGGGTGACATAGTGATTCAAAGGATAATGTGATAAGGATAAGTCAAGTCTTATGATCTGAGCGAGTAACGCAGGCAGCTTTTCTTCTGATCCCAGGATCAGCTGACTAAAGACCTCCCGGAACTTGATACACATCCATTATTTAGACATGGGAGTCTCTTGGAGAAATTGAAAATACTAGCAGTTTTTCTTCAACTTGATCCTGTTAGCGGAGGACTAATCTTAAAAACCCAAACAATTATCCACACATTGGGTGCCAAAACCCAGGCCCTACCAGTCCTGATTTGGTTTGGTTTGAGACAATCTTATCATGTAGCCCAGGCTGGCCTTGACTTCTCCATACAGTAGAAGACTTTGGAAGTCCAGATCCTCCTGTCTAACATGAGATGAGACAGATCCCTCTCTCCAATGCTGGGATGACAGGCACGTGCCTCTGTGTCCTCTGCGGTGCTAGACCTTGAACCCAAAGATTCACGCGCGTCAATCGAGCATTCTGCCAACTGGGCCACATCCCCACAATGATTTGTTTTAATAATATAGAAAAGAAAGAAGCATGCCTCACACACTGTAATGTAAAGAGCGGCCTGAAGGCAGGAGATGTGGTTCAGTTGGTAGAGTCCTTACCTAGCATGCCCAAGGTCCTGAGTTCACTCTCCGGCACTGTCTATAACTACAGGGTAGAGGACCTGAGATCAGAAATCCAGGTCCTTCCTCAGCAACGACTTGAGTCTGAGTCTGAGCTACATGAGAGCCATATCTCAAAATAAGAAAGGGGGATGGGGAGTGGGGGTAGGAGTTGCCTCATGGAGTCATTCTAAATACATGTAAATGGTGTGGGGGGGTGTCAGGAAGAAAACAAATTCTATCCCAAGATACGAGCTTCACCCACCTCCCTCTCCCATCCCCCATCACTTCGCCTCCTGCTCAGACCTACCCTATGTCATCCACAAACATTACACACAAAGCAAATCTGAGGAGATCTATGGTTGCGTGTGGCAGGAACACAGAGGTGAGTATTAGCCAGAATCAACACTCAGCAGTTCCCCGGAGGACAGCCCGCACACCTGTACTTGAAACACTACGGTACCTCTCCATGGCGGGAAGAGCCCAGCTGTCCTCTCTGCATGCGACCTTCAATCCCTTAGCCGATGTTATTCTAAGAGGAGCTTCTCCGTTATCTCTGACTAAACAAAGCTTCCACCTAGGGACTGAACCTGGGTTCTGGTCTTTCTCTTCAAGAAACGGAATTGATCTTGGACAAGCCATTAGATCTACCCCACTGAGTCTCTAGCAGACCAGAAGCAAAAGTTTTTCCAGTGATTTCCTACGGAGATAATCCAGAGGCCCTGCAAAAATGGATCTGGTTTTCTAACCTAACATGTTTATTTTAAAACTAAGAGAAAACAGTAAATACATCCCATACTACTCTCAGTATTAAATTTTACCCCAGTACGATCATTGAATAACATTCACTTTGCATAAATAAATACTTGGAAGTATCACTTCCTGGGTCATATGTCCTAGCACACTTGTCCTGTTGAAGAGGAAGCCTGTGGCCCTGCACCAGCGCGTGTCTGACTGTGAGCTGGCTCCATCCGGAAAGCTACACAAAATGGAACAGCAAATGCCAGGGGGGCCCAAGGGCGTGTGTTCAGGACATGGTCTCACAGTACTCGTGGCAAACACATCAAAGCCACAGTCTTTTTTTTGGGGGGGGGGGGTTTCGAGACAGGGTTTCTCTGTGTAGTGCTGGCTGTCCTGGAACTCGCTCTATAGACCAGGCTGGCCTCGAACTCAGAAATCTGCCTGCCTCTGCCTTCCAAGTGCTGGGATTACAGGAGTGCACACCACGCCCGGCTCAAAGCCACATCTTACCATAGGAAATGGCATAAGGATTTTAAGGGGCTTTTTAATTTTTATTTCCATAATGAATGCATGTAATTAAAATATGTAGCTATATGTGTAAAACTACACACACACACACACACACACACACACACACACGCATACCACACAGACACACACACACACACACACACACACACACAGGGGGAGTCTCACTATACACCCAAAATGGCCTTGAACCCATGGCAATCCTCCTGTCTTAGACGCTGAAGTGCTGGGATAACAGATATAAATCACCACCCCTGACTCTCTTTTTCCTTATACAATGTTGTTGTCGTCGTCGTCGTCGTCATCGTCATCATCATCATCATCATCATCATCATCGCCGTATGTATAATGGCGGGCGTGTGGGGGTTCATACAAAGTTCAGAGGCCAACTTTGTTCTCCCATTCCACATCTAAGCGGGTTCTCCTATCAAATCAGTATACCAGGTTTGCCCAGCAAGCACGTTTACCCACTGAGCCATCTCAGAAGCAGGGACTGAACCTAAGCCTTAAACGTGCTAGACGAGGGAGTGTTCCATCGCTGAGCTCGGCCCGTGACATGTGGATGCGTTTGCAAGCCTATTTGAGCACAGAGGAACCGTGTTTTCAGCTTCCACAGCAGAAGTAGAAAAAAAAAAATAAAGAAAATATGTATGCAGTAAATTGAGAAAGATGCCTTTGGCGAACGAAAAGGGAACAGGTACTTTTCCTAGATCCCAGCTAGAGGGAACGCAAGGAGAGCTGACTGTGGGAAGGTGTGGAAAAGACAAACAGAACACCGATCTTGGAGAGACTGAAGAAAAACCTACGATTTTCAGGAAGCCTGAGCTATTTCAGAGTCACCAAAAAACACAGGCTTAGAAGAACAAAAATGTGGCCCGTTTACAGGCAATATCACAAAAGAGTTGCCTATCAACCCACTAAGGGAAGGAACTGCACACAGGAAACCAGTCAGCCCGGCCATGTCCCGCCCCTCCCTTCCTCCCTGCGTGATGCTATCATCAGATTCGCAGGGAAGGATGACAAGCCGGTCCTCTCTGACAGCCGCTGAGTTACTGTTTTAATAAACATTTAATGGAAACATCCATTGTTATTTTGAACCAACATCTTTCTTTGACAATTTCTGCCGGCGTTTTAAATAACGCGTTGGAGCTACCGATTTAATGATTAAGTTTAAGGCAGTTCAGAAATCATAATTCACAGATGTTAATAAAGTTAATAAAGACAGGAAGTAACGTGGCCTGTGAAAAGAGCAAAACAAATTCGCAGTTAGCCAACCAGACATCAATGAACAAACACACGGACACCTGTTTAGCCACGCTTCACTAACATTGTTCTAACTCGCCGTGGAAGGCCAGCTCCGCTGCGTACATCTCCAACACAATCCTTACACCCAAGGCTCAGGGGACATTATGAAGGAAGGGACAGGAAAAGCCAGAGGACCAGGCTGTCTGCTCGGAGATACGAGGCAGAAGTGGAGTTCAAAGCCAGCTCAGGCCACACAGAGAACTCTAGAGCACATTGAGTTATATAACACTCAATCTCAAAAGCAAAAATAATGATGTGAGAGTCTTTAGCAATTAGATTTCCAAAACTGTAAGGTTCGCACCCATTAAACAAGCATATAGGAACGGAAAGAAAGGCTCTCCAGCCTGAGACCTGAGTTCAGCCCCTGGAAGCCACTTGGTAGAAGGAAAGGAGAGAACAAAGTCCTTCCTGTTGTCCTCCGACCTCTATACTCAGGCTGCTGTGACACACACATCTACACACACACACACACACACACATCTACACACACATAAATAAATAAATAAATAAATAAATAAATAAATAAATAAATTTAACACATGTATAAAATTTTAAATTCTACATAATGCCAACTGTACAAACTGGTTTAAGTAAAACAGGCCTTGAACTGGCTGAAGGCTCCACAGGCCTTAACCACTATACCTTAAAAAAAAAAAAAAAGTAAGAACATGGGTGCTGGAGAGATGGTTCAGCGGTTAAGAGCACTGACTGCTCTTCTAGAGGTCCTGAGTTCAATTCCCAGCAACCACCTCATCTTCTGTTCTGTCTGAAGACAGCTACAGTATACTCATATAAATAATAAATAAATAATCTTTTTTTTTTTTTTAAGTAAGTACAGCCGGGTGGTGGTGGCACACGTCTTTAATCCCAGCACTTGGGAGACAGAGGCAGGTGGATTTCTGAGTTCGAGGCCAGCCTGGTCTACAGGGCTACAAAGAGAAACCCTGTCTCGAAAAACCAAAAAATAAATAAAATAAAATAAAATAAAATAAAATAAAATAAAATAAAATAAAAAGTAAGTACAAAAAGAAACTATTAATTCTATCTCTAGTAATCTAAAGATTAAAAATCCATTTAAAAAAAAAAGAACATTTGAAATCACGCCTCAGCATGTAGGCTAAGAACAAGTACAACAACATATATAATTCAGAAGAATATTGTATATGCTATAAAAAAATATTAAATGGCAAACAAACTGTACCATACCCTGTTGACGGGGTGTGCTGAACAGCAAATCATTAAAACAGGCTCCGTGATGCGGGTTCAGATGAGCACAAAACAACCTCACGGAAGGAAACACATCAAAACGGGAGACCCTCCCCCACCTCTTGTTATATTATTCCTTTCTCAGCTCCAGTGTTCTCCCTCATGTGACGCTTGCTTACCTACTCGGCCTGCTGGGATCCTCCACCCCAGTCCTCCCATGCTTGGCCTCGGGTCCTCACAGTAACACCAGAAAGCAGAGACACACACCTTCAACTCTTTGGGCTGTGTGCCTGTCACACGGCAGTTGCTCCAAAGCACTTGCTGGATGAATTCTCGTCTCTCCAGGCTCCACACCTACTGCCCACTTTGCACAATTATTTATTGCTTGCGTGCTCTTCATAGCTGAAGCTGGATTTGTTTGTTTTTGTTTGTTTGTTTATATTCCTTAGGACTCACCAGGGTTCACAGGAGCTAAATAAATATTTACTAAAGTTATCAAGACCTGACTACACATCTCACAAGAGAGGTGTTCAACATGGTTTAAAAAAGATTCCCCCTTTAAACGTGAAAATCACATCCTAGGAGAAAAAAAAATATGGAAAGAGCTCATACTCATATCTGAAGACCTCTATTCATCCGTAATTACATTAACAACCACGTGATTGCTACTGAGCCCTGGAGGGACTTACGCACACAAAGGGGTAACCGGGAAGATGGGGTGGCTGTCCGATGCTCTGAGCGGTGGTCTAAGGGTAAGAGGAGGGGCAATGAGCTCAAAAACTGGGGAAGGGCACACAGCCCAGCCCCCAGAACTGGCAGGGACTTCTAGGTGCTTAGAACACGATCATAATGTCGCCTTCATACGCAAGGCCTCCTTCGCCTTCAGGCCTCTACTACACACAGTATTATTATCCCTGCTCCTGAAGATGAAAGAACGGGAGATTAAATAAGCAAAAGCTTGCTTGAGACATACGCCCACTGAGTGGGTTCAAAGCCACACCCGTGGCTGTGCTACGGTGGTTGTTTTCCGGCCGGATGGAGAATGACACCACTCCAATTAGAAGGTGACTTACTAGCACAATAAAACCATATTAATAGCCCTATGTGGAGTATATGAAATAAGAGGTAGACATACATAGATAGGAAGTCTATAAACCTCAGCCCGGTCATCCCCCCCCACCCCCCCCCCCAGTGCAGACACAATGTCTGGATCAGGCCACACCCAGTTAATCTGTAATGTAGATCTCCAGCAAGGCACAGGTTCAAGGAAAGCTAAGGAGGTTACAACGCGGTTGTCACTTCCGTTTAAGCATCCTCTGCATCTCTGAAAAATATTTGTTCCCTCTTGCTTACTACATAAGACTGTCTGGCTTTGAACTCACTATGTAGCCCAGGCTGGATTCAAGTTCACAAACCTCCGGTTTCAGCCTCCCAAATCCGGGCTGCGTAGGCATGCACCACCATAGCAAACCAAAACCTCTTTATTCCTAAGTCTGAACTTAATTTTTAAACTAACTAAAAGAAAAATCATATTATTATAACCTCTCCTATATGTTTGTAATACACACACACACACACACACACACACACATACACATACACACACACACACACACACACACACACACACAGACGCATATCTCCACCCCTCACTTCTTCAGCCATCATGGCCTGAAGCAAATTCTCCTTGGCATAAATGTCAAAGCCCTGTGAGTTAAGTAGACAAACACAGAGCAAGAATTTGGTCTTGGATTTCAGGGCCAGAGCTTCATTAATATAATTTTTTAAAGACTTACACTTATTTTTATTTTATGTGTGTGAGCACGTGTATGTCTGCGTGTCATGTTCATGCAGGGCCCACAGAGGCCAGAAGAGAAGGACACACACACACACACACACACACACACACACCAGCTTGAACTGGAATTAGACAGTTGTGAGCTGCCGTGTGAGCTGGCCTGATACTCAAATCCAGCTCCTCTGGAGGAGCAGTCAGGGGTCTTAACCGCCGAGCCATCTCTCCAGCCCCTCATTAATCTAATTTTGACAGCTATTTTCTTCAAGTCACGTGAGCATGTTTGGGTGCTCCGGTGATCTAAACATCCTGATTCTACAGTTGCTCCCCCCCCCAAAGTGCTACACTGGAGAGAAGGTATCTTATTCAAACGTGAGTCTTCCAGTCCCAGGAGTGCAATGTTATAGCCTAGAAAATGAAGAGAGCACACCAGTATGTGTCACCAGGATCTCCAAGTGGCCACATCCATCCAACAGTCTGACCTTAGGACCAGCCACACAAAGAGTAATACTTTCCGTGGGTCTCCTAATGAGCATGAGGCTTCTCTGTACTTGATCTCCTTTTTGATCCTTGTGACTGATCTAAAAGAAAGGGCTTTAAATAGACTCTCCATGCTTACAGATAAGGAAACAAACAAAAGCGTCTAGGGCGTACTGGAAATCACCCACAAGAGGAACTAAAAAGCCCTGACTCTGGAAGGTAATCAACACCCTGGAATTAGCTGCTTAAAAAGGGTTCCAAGAGTTGGGATATACCTGTGTGGGAGGAATGCTTCCTAGCACACAGGACGTCCTGGGTTCGATGCCCAGCCCTGAACAAACTGGGTGGGGGGCATGGTGGTGCAAGATCCCAGGACTTGAGAGGCAGAGGAAGGAGGATCAGACGTTCAGAGTCACCTCGACTACAGAGCTTATAATGACCACCCCAAGAGATAGGAAACTCTGGGGTTTTGTTGTTGCTTTTATGTCTCGAATAAAAAGCCGTGTGTATTTTACCACAACAAAACAATTAGAAAAATCAAAGCCTCTTTTCAAAGGAAGTCATTCTTGTTTCTTATGCCAGAATCTTATACAGGATTCTGTATCCTCTGGCTCAGATATTCTGGGAAGAAAGAAGACATCTCTTACACTTTCTATTTGGACTTGCCCCTTTAAAGTGCTTTATTTGTTGAGTGTATTTACAGGCATGTGCCTCACAGCCAGTCTGATCCTAAACTGGATGTTTGGTACTCAGATACGCCAACTAGGAAACAGCTGCTGCTCCTAGCACCTGCCCCTTCCACAGGACATTCTAGGGTCTTCCGTGTGGACGCCTCCCACCCAAGACCTACCCATGGTTCAGCGCAGCAGGAAGCTTCTAGGACTCGGCCAACAGCCTTGTGGCCAGCTTCCAACTCAACTAGCGAAGGACTTGACCTAACCCCTCGTTAAATATTTTATCACCCTCTAGACGACAGGGCACTGAGCAAAACAGATAAGGTCCCCCACCCTTTGGTCTGGGAAAGAGATAATACACACATAAATGCACAAGCACACGTCGTAACTTCAAAGACAGAGTGCCGTCAAGAAAATAAAACAGCAAGGTGCTAGGAGGTGAACAAGGGATCAGGGTGAAGTTTGGGAAAACGGATCTCCAAAACAGTAACTTGGGGGGGCAGAGGGGGGGGACAGAGACGGACAGGCATTCAAAGATCTGAAGTAAGAAGGTTCTAGATAAAGAGAGCAGAACTAGCAAGGTTTCTGGTGAGAAAAGGCGC
Organism: Apodemus agrarius; assembly: GCA_964023405.1. Taxonomy (NCBI): domain Eukaryota; kingdom Metazoa; phylum Chordata; class Mammalia; order Rodentia; family Muridae; genus Apodemus; species Apodemus agrarius. The sequence goes on along the minus strand of OZ030007.1, from coordinate 45,452,834 downwards.
ACTATTTTTAGTCAGAAGGCCAATACAATGGGAGCCCTTGAGCACAGGGATCAAGAGACCACACAAGATCTCATTGGAAGAATCGGATGCCCGGAAGAGTCAGCCTCCAGATTCAAACCAGGGTCATGATGCGATCTCGCTTTAATTTTTTTTTTTTTTTTTTTTTTTTGGAAAGACCACCCAGATAATTGTGTGGCAGGTGAATTCAAAGGGAAACTAGAATGCACAAAGGAATGCAGGAGAAAAATGCAGGACGCTACAGAAGTGACCAAGGAAAAGATGGCAACGGCTTGACGTAGGTAACAGCATGAAACAGAAAGCTTTCTGGTTCATCGTGTTCCGGGAGTTAGGGCCAATCGCACTTCTGATCACGTGAGGTGGGGGAGGGGATACTGAAGAAGAGAAATCACTACTAACTTCTGATCTGGTTCATCAAGAGTAAGAATACTAATAATAAGAATAATACTAATAGTACGAATAATAAGAGTAAGAATACTGAATTGTGACCATTTAGATATATAATGTGGCACTCTCCAACAGACCGTTTCGTGTCTGACCTTCATAATAATTTTGTGCAGTAAGCAGGGAAGCCCCGGCATTATCTAAACTTTATCAGTGAGAAAGCTAGAGCTCAGAAGGCTGGTCTCAAGGCGTGAGCTAATAACCCTTGAACATGGCCGACAACGGCATATTTAAAAAGAGACTCATAGCCGGGCGTGGTGGCGCACGCCTGTAATCCCAGCACTTGGGAGGCAGAGGCAGGCGGATTTCTGAGTTCAAGGCCAGCCTGGTCTACAGAGTGAGTTCCAGGACAGCCAGGACTACACAGAGAAACCCTGTCTCGAAAAAAAGCCAAAAAAAAAAAAAAAAAAAAAAAAACTAAAAAGACTCATCAGCTGGGCGGGCGGTCGCAGCTCCTGCCTTTGATCCTGGCACCTCCGAGGCAGAAGCAGGAGGATCACTGTGAGTCTGAGGCCACCCTGGTCTCCAATGTAAGTTCCATGACAGCCAGGGCTATACCCTAAGACCATAAACCCTGTCTTGAAAAAAAGAGGAGAGAGAGAGAGAGAGAGAGAGAGAGAGAGAGAGAGAGAGAGAGAGAGAGAGAATGTCTTCCCTCTTAGGGACATCTCTCTGAAAAAACACACATATGCCTGTTTTGTCACATAGTACACTGGCTGCTCCCAAGTTAGAGCCCCTTCCATACCCAGAGAAGATTCATCCGTAAGAGACTTTCCCACCTAGCAGCACTGAACACATAAGAACATGAACTGATATGTATAAGTCCTATTACTCTCTTAGAAGAATTGTGTTAACAATTAAGTACATACAACAAGAAGCAATCACTCTTGAAGAAATGACCACAAGCCTAAATGTCATTTTTTATATAACAGTTTTGAAAAGAACCTCTCTGAGGAGCAAATTTACGAAATCAGAAAGGTCAACTGGGAAGTGACCCATACAAGATGGACGGCTTCCCACCCAGGACTGTGAGCGACCGTGAGACAGACTGAGCAGCCGTAAGACTACTGGCCAGAGCTGCTCTTTCCCCCAGGGCTGCTTTAAAGTGGCAGATGCTCCCACATTTGTTTTATCTGAGAATATTTCCTCAGGAGCCCAATGCAGGTGTAATACCTAGAACTCATTTCAAAATTCTAGAGTTAACTGGTGAAATTAAAGCTCACTCTAAACAACACTGGAATGACAGGTGGGAAGGGAGGGAGGAAGGGGAGGATAGGGGGGGACCACAGGGGAGGGAGGGAGGCTGGGAGGGAGGGAAGGAAGAAGAGACTGAGGGAGGGGGAAGGAGAGAAAGGAGGGAGGGAGAGAAAGAAGGAGGGAAAGAGGGAGGGAGATAAGGAGGGAAAGAAGGAGAGAAGAGGGAGGGAAGGAGGGAGAGAGAGGAAGGAGGGAGCGAGGGAGAGAAGGAGAAGGGAGAGAGAGGGAGAGGGAGGAGGGAGAAAGGGAGAGAAGGAAGGAGGGAGGGAGAGAATGAGGAAGGGAAGGTAAGAAAGAGGGAGGGAGAGGGAAAGGGGTAACCTGACAGGGGTCCTTTATGACAGAGGATCTATGAATAACATGCTCAAAACATCACAGAGCCCCATAGGAAAGACATGCTTGGTGCATGGCTTGAGTAAGCTCTCCATACTTAATCACGCTGTCAATCAATCAAGTATCAATTATGAAGGTAAGGTGCAAAATAGCATACCTGCTTAATCCAGCAACTAGCACCTCACCAACCCTCGCCACCAACAGCTGGCTTTTCCTGCATGCTCTTCAGAGTAGAAACAACACCCAGCCTGGACAGCAAATCACCCTAGTGTCCTAGGACCCGAGAGGAAATGTCGGGGTCACAGTATCCAATTCACCCATTTTACATCATGGAAAATAAGCAAAACTTAGAGAAAGGTGACCGGACCCGTCAGCACAGAGCCCCTTCGGGATGGAAAAGCTGTGTTTGAGTGACTCTTAGCATCTGCTCCTCACACTGTACCGTGTAACAAGAAAGAAAGGGAGCCACAGAGGACTCCGGGCATTACAGAAGAAGTGAAATGAACCAGGAAGTTAAAGTTCCAGGAGCAAGGTCCAGGCTTCCAGTGACTGTCAGCTTATCCTCTCCCCTACCTGCAATCCATGGCCTGCCGGCCATCATCCGCCCGCCCCGACCCTGGACTTTTGCACTCGGCCTGGCAGGGTGCAGTGCCTCCCATCAAGGTCTGCAATGAAGGCCTGGAAAGGTCACATGGCAGAGAGTGCGGCTTCAGAGATCCCCTGGCCGGTCCTGGGAATGAGGGAGGTGTCAGCACCCTCCTTTCCTGTACATCAGCATATCCCTCAGGAGGGATCACGCTGAGCCCCTCCTGAGGTTACAGGTACATTGGAGCCATGATGATGTCTGTCTTCTTTCGGTCCAGTCCCAGCACACCCAGAAAGTTCCAGAAACTGTGGCCTGCTCACATAGAACTCATATTGATGTTTGTGCTTTCAGAGAACAAAACTTCTACTCAAACTTACTTTTGTAAAGATCACACTGATTTACTAGGGAGGGTATAATATACGCTTGGTTCATATTCCATTTTCTATTGCAAACACTTGTATAGATGAATGCATAGACTGATAAAAAATAACAACGATAACCCTCTCCTTTGCTGTCTAGAGCATCCTCTGTCTCCCACCCCCACAAAAATAGCTTAGCAGGCATTACATTTTCTATATTATATTTCACTTGTACACATATTCCCCACCACAGCCATGAGTATGTCCTAGCTAGGTATAGATGTTCTGCACACGAAAATGCTGATAACAGGAGAATCCGAGCTACACAAAATCATTCCAAGAGTCTCTCACTAACCATCCAAAATTAAATCTACATCTAGACGAGATAGCTCATACATGAAATCTTAACACTAAGGATACTAAGACAAGAAAACTACCTCAGATTTAAGACCAGCCTGGGCTACTCAGAAAGTCCCAGGCCAGTACTACAGAGGACTCTGACTCAGAGCAATATAAAACAAGATGGTGGTGGTGTGGTGGTGGTGGTGGTGGTGGTGGTGGTGGTGATAATGATGGAGATGATGTTAGTCCACTTTACGTCCCTAATTAGCTCCCAACCTGCTACTAATGCACCCCTCCTGTCCTACTGGAATGTGCCTGGGATCTAATAGCATTAGCTTGTCACCAACTTGATCCCAGAATAACCACAAATAAAGTACTTACGGCATAAGCACCTATCAAGAATGCTGCGTTTGCTCTTTTCCGCTGGTCGAAAGAGGTGTAGTGCACTATTTTCTTTCTTGATAAACTGTACGACTGGAAAGAAAGAACAAAGCAGAGTGTGACCACCACAGAAAGTCAGAAGTTACCATCTTCTCTCAACTTCAGCGAGTATAACAGTTCCTACAATGTAATGGCTTTCAGTGCTAGTGTCTAGCTTCAGTGGTCTTTGGGACCTGCATGTTTGGAGCTAGGGGGTCCAACCAACCTCTTACTTTCTTGGGTGTAGGAGGGGCTACTAGCTCGCTTCTCTTCAATCCACCTGAACGTAAGAATCGACAATCTAAAGAGATGGCTCAGTAGTTAAGAGAACTGACTGCTCTTCCAAAGGTCCTCAGTTCAAATCCCAGCAACCACATGGTGGCTCACAATCATCCATAAAGAGATCTGACGCCCTCTTCTGGTGTGTCTGAAGACAGCTACAGTGTACTTACATATAATAATAAATATATCTAAAAAAAGAATTGACAATATAACAAACATGGACATCTCTGAGAATGGAGATAACTGAATCATTGATTCTCTGTTCATAGGAGCCATTTTGAATAATTTATTCCTGATCTTATGTATATGACTTAACCACTCTTCTTCATTCTCAGCATGACACTCTGAATCCAGGAGATATTGATGTACCTTTTGTTCTTTACAGTTTAAGATATGTCAATCCTATTGTCTTCTCAAAACTTTCATTTTTACAGATCAATATTAAAATTTTCTTTCTAGTATATACTCTAGTAACCCCCTTTTAATAAAATTAAAGAAAGTTATTAGTGGAAAAAGAGGAACCATCAAAAGGTTATCAAGGAACATCATGATTCAACAGCCATGTATTAAATTCATGAGCTCAATCATTAAGCACTTGCTATATTATATGCCAGGCAATATGCAACATGCTCAAATAATCCAAAATAAAGCCAAATGGTTTGTTGAACACATGCTAAACATGAAAAAGTAATAATTAGATCTATAAAATTAAATCAATTCATCACAATTCAAATCTAGAGAAAATGGATGTGGCTCAATTAAACATAATTTCTTTGGTTTGCAAGACTGTTATGGTCTAGTGCCTAATGGCTATTTAAATGTAGGCACATAAGATAATACTTCCAGGGACTGTTTCTATAGTTTGGTAAATATAGACATAAATATGCCTTTTATTATTGTCTGTAAATTCACACTGAAAATATAAATAATTAATTATACCTAGCACACTGAACACAGTCAACAACAACAAAAAATCCACTACTATGTTATTTTCAACAAGGAAAAGAAAGCAAAATCTAAGCACCAAGGTGCATCATTTTAGCTTATGCATGAAAGCAGGAAGCTATGTGTATCCCAGCTAGAGACCAGGAGACATGCATCGCCCTTTCAGACATGAATAACTACAAATCACATGTTTTGAAAACAGCAATGTCCTTGTTAACTGAGCTGTTGAAAGTTATTGTCTGACTCGGAGACAATCTGTTCTTATTAATGGCTTTTTTTTTTCATAGCAAGCAGAGAGAGAAAATGTAGTTGTGTTTGATTCAATTCCATCGAGTGTATTTACTGAAATGATTTAAAGGCTTCATGGCTATGGCCAATGGTGGTCACACATGGTTTCTTGCTTTCTCAGTTTTGATTTATTGAGTCTCTGGGCAATTTTTTTTATTTAATTTTACTATTTGTGGATTAATTTGTTTGCCACTTATTGCACTTCACCAATAAGTTAGGGGTATTCACTTGTTTTGTTTTGTTTTGTTTTGTTTGTTTTGTTTTGTTTTGTTTTGTTTGAGACAAGGTCTCTTCCTGGATAGCCTGGAACTCGATACATAGAACAGGCTAGCCTTGAACTCACACAGATCCCTCTGCCTCTGCCTCTGCCTCTGCCTCTGCCTCTGCCTCTGCCCCTCTGCCCGTCTGCCCCTCTGCCCCTCTGCCCCTTTGCCCCTCTGCCCCTCTGACCCTCTGCCTCTCTGCCCCTCTGCCCCTCTGCCCCTCTGCTTCTCCCTCTGCTTCTCCCTCTGCCTCCAGGGGGCTCCCACATGGAGGTCAGAGGACAATGTTGCAGAGTCTGTTCTCACCTTCCCCCATATTAAGGCTGGTCCTTTGCATTGTTTCTGCAGATATGCTGTGTATCCCACCCAGGCTAGCTGACCCACAATCTTCCAGATAATTCTCCTGTCTCCATTTCCCATCTCAGATAGGAATGCTGAGAGGACAGATTCCAGCCACCACATCCAGCTCTTTACAGAGGTTGCAGGGAGCTTCAGCCCCGCGTGGGAGCAGCACCAGTCCAGGCGGGCAGGCAGGCCCACGGTGAATTCAACAGAAGAGAGAAAGCTGGGCAGCAGCCCTCACCCCTCTGCTTTTTGAACAGCCCTTCACAGTCTTGCCAGCAGAGTCCCTCCCCACAATAACGGACTGTGCGTCAGACTGGGAGACAAGCGAAACCCGCCCTCCCTCCCTCCCTCCTCCCTTCCTTCCTCCTGTCCTTCCTTCCATCCTTCCTCCTGTCCTTCCTTCCATCCTTCTTTCCGTCCTTCCTTCCTTCTGTCCGTCTGTCCTTCAGTTGCTTGTCACAGCAACAGGAAAGGTCAATAGTGTGATAGAAAAACGTTATCATTTGGGGAGAGACCAAATGCCAGGATAGCAGGACTCTGCTTTATAAACGAGCCCACCAACATCTTCTGAGTCTCTGAAGCCCAAGGGGGAGCCTCGTGTGCCCCCCTCTCCCCGACAGGACATGAGCCTCCTCTTCACTCTGGTCCATCTCCTCTGCGGTCTCCCGGGCAGGCCTGGCTCTTCAAGGAGAACATTTGCAAAGTCGTGGTCCTACATCTGGCTTTCAGTAAGCTAACCCCATTCTTACAGATGATTTCTTTATATGAGATGCTTGGAGATCACACACACAAAAAAACAAAAACAAAAAACAAAAAAACCACAGTACAACAGCAAAGCAAATGTAAATACGGGTCAAGTCAAGCCAGTCTTAAATACAAAAAAAAGGAAGGTGTCTCTGAAAGAATCCTAAGCCCCCTAGCCAACTCTGCTGCGTATGACCACGACGGAGAGCGCTCGCCAACCACTACCCGTCTGTACGCAACCTAGATCTCCATCTTCCAAACCGACACGCCTGGCCTCCTGAGCCCTCTCAAGCCAAGTAGACAAACATCTCTAACAGCAGCAGCAGCAGCAAATACCTGGTACCCAATTACTATATCTCATTTCCCAAAACAACAGGGGCCAGGCCAGAGGGGCCCGGCTTAGCTGTGCAGAGCGCTTTGCAGGGCGGAGGTCCCGCCCGAGCAAAGCTGAAACATAATCAGCATGCTTCATTTTACCAGAGCATGAGCCAGGTACCAGGCAAGGCCTGCTGCAAACTCTTACACGGCCAAGTGTGGGAGGCAGGAGGAATCCAGAGCTCTCCCACCGAGGCTGATAATTGGAGTGAACCTTAATTATGAGGCCAGAACAAGTCTTGTGGCTCGGAATTTATTAAATAAGTCCTGGGCTGGAAAGGTCAACAGCATAAAAAGTTTTCAGAAATAAAAAGTAAAATAAATTTAAGCCTAAACTGCATTATATTTTATTATTATATTACAGTGTTCCATTGCATGCTTGCAGAAGACTGGTGTGCAGTGTCCTGGAGAGCTTGAAGGCCTTGGCCACTGGGCCTGCCCAGAGTTCCTGACTCGGTGGAGTAGAGTCTGGGAAGTCTACTAGATACATCTATCAGTAAATTCTGGAAGAAAGCTACACACACATATGCCGCCCCCCTCCCCGCCCCCTTGAAATGCTGTCATCTGGAAACAACACGCATTTCATGAACCTGCCTCCTCCTGGAAATCATTGAAGTCCCTGGTAAAAGAATTCCAAGCCATGCTATCCACTTTTTAAAAACACATTACAAAACAAAACACAACAAAAACACATTCTCACAGTCCTCTGAGAAAGGCGAAAGGCTTGTCACGATAAACAAACGCACCCGCTACAGAAGAGACACGAGGCCCTTCAATGGACTCTTAACGAAGCCACTTTCAGAGGAGTTTATTCCAGAGGCTCAAAATTCAGACACTCCCGAGGTTCTAGAACTTGGAGTGGGTCAGGTGACAAACGACAAAAGCAGGTGCTCTCAAAGCACCCGTAACTCAACCCGGCTGTTTCCACGCAGGACCTGGGCGTGGCACTGTCCGAGCCTTCCACGGCTGAAAGAAGCCCCGGATCCAAAATTCTGTGTGCATTTCATCAGTCACAGATGCTGGCCACAGATTCAAATGTGTCTTTAAAAAGAAATAGACTCAGTGTGTATCCCTGAAACTTATTAGACTGTCCTTGAACACACAGAGACTCCCCCTGCCTCTGCCTCTCGAGTTCTGAGATTAAAGGTGCACGCCTCTGCTTAAATTTAATGGGTTATTTGTGTGTTTGTTTGTTTGTCTGTTTGTTTATTTTAAGAGAATTTATCCACCACAAGGCATGTCTATAGACAGAGTGGAAACCTCTCTGCTGTACCTGCTTACCAGACTGAAAAAGTCCTGGCTTTCCTATCAGCACGAATTGAGCGGCTACTCCAGAGACACTTTATGAGGGGGACTCTGTCTCTAGCCAATGTGTGATCTCAGTTTATGAAGATCTGATGCAAAATAGTGGCTAAGGCTTCTTGCCAACTAGGAAACAACTACGCGGGGACGCAAACCGGACACACGCTATACGATGACAGTTTCCTCAGACAGTCGGCAGAAGAGCATCTATCCATTTCCGTAGTCAAACCTGCGGAGACTTCCAGACCAGCTTCGCTCCCCAGAGAGTCAACGTTTTACGAGATAAATCACAATAAGCACGTAGCGTATCATCAAATATATTTAACGGTGCTTGTCAAGCAGGGAACGCGACACTGTGCCAGACTGATTCAAAAATCAAGCGGATGGTGCCACATGCACATTTTCTGTCTTTGAATGAAAGGCTACGGGAAAGGTTGCATTCAGGCGTCGTAATTAATAGAAGACAAACAAGCCATGGAAACTGAGAGGTAGGAGAAAGTGAAGCAGGCTTACACAGGGACAGCCCCGAGAAGCCGGTAGATGACCGTGACATCATACACAGACCATGCGAGAAGCCGTAGATGACAGTGGCATACACAGATCATGCACTTGTTCCGTTTAGATCAGGAAACCACAGACATATAAGCATCCAACAGCAAAATGTGATGCAAGTAAGTGCGAAAGTAGAAGAAACGGAGTTCCTGGGTCACGTGACGGCTCGCGGGCCCTTTGGCAGCCTCGCGATAAGGTCGCTCAGCGTGCTAGGAGTGGAAATACTGGAGTCGTTTGGCTTGTATGTCTGATTAAGCTATGCTAGTCAGTCTGAATGGGGTCAGAAAGACACCAGCACAGCCAGATTAATATACTCCTTAATAAGAAACACAGCCCATGCACAGCAGGCCAGTGTTGCCAGGAACCGTGTCAGATTAAGGAGGTCACAGCGCAGGGACCATGGCGTCCAAGGCATCACCACTCATTCTCTTACTGGTGACCAGGCTAGCCCAGTAACCGCCATGGCAAAAAGCACCTCGACAGCCATCAGGGGTCACTGCCAAAGCAATAAAGTGAGCGCGCCTTCCAGGAGCAGCCGGGACCGCCCTGTTTACCTCCAGCCTTCTCAGGAAAGGGACATTCTTGAACATTTTCTTTGGCTGCACAAAATAAAATGTGGTTCATGTTTTGTTTGGAGCTAAGATAAAAACAGGATTATTATTATTGTTGTTGTTATTGTTGTTGTTATTAATATTTCTAAAGAAAACAACTGCTTCTTTTTGTCTATTTTGTTGTTGTTGTTGTTGTTGTTTCAAACCCAGTAGATTACATTAATAAATGGCACATTTGGTCAAAACAAACAAACAAACAAAAAAAATCATAAAATTAGTTCTCAATAGGCCAAGGCAGGAGGATAAGGAGTTCAAAACCGTCTTCAGCTGTGCAGTTAACTCCAAGGTTACCAGAGACCCTGTTTCCAAAGGGTGTGTGTGTGTGTGTTAATTCTGATCACACCGTTAAAGACACTTGAGAATTCTCTTACCAGGGTCTTTCAGCATGCATTTCAGTATGCATTTCTGAATGCATACAAAGCATCCACGCCTAACCTTACTAGCTCTAAATGTGCTTGTTCCGTGAGTTAACAGTCCCACTACCTCTTCAAACTACACGAACTGTCCCCAGAATGTAGCTCGCTTTTCTTCTCCTGGGGCCCCATGAGCCTGAGACAGAAGAAGACTGTGTGAGGAGACCGTGCGACATGTTTTTGTAGTTATAGAAAGAGGGTGTCTGTCATTACATCAAAAGAGTTCTTGTGTACAGCGACCTGAGAGTGTGCCGGCTGCCTGGGTTCCAGGGTAGAATTACTGCCCGCAGCCATTCAGCCACAGGGGCATTCCCAGAACCCAGCCCCGCCAGGCCCCTCTGCTTTAATGCAATCCTTTCTTCCAGGCGGCCAGCCGCTTGTCTTGTGCTTCTACGCTGGAAAGGTAATGGGGGTGCTTTGTAAATGGCTCGGAATATTCTTTGACTCCTTTCAAAATGGTCCAAGATTACAGTAATTGTCCTGTTGATTCATAGCAGCAGCTGTGGTTTTTTTTTTTTTTAAAGTTGCTGCCCTAGAAAAACGTCTCCTTTTGTCTAATTTGTTTAGCCCTAGCCGAAAGTTTCTGTGTCTCCGAGGAAAAGTAAAATCGATATGTAACAATGTACCAACTCTATTAAGAAAAGCTTGTTCAATTGTATTACTTTTATTACATCTTCGGGTTTTTCAATTAGCTTTGAGGTTTTGTTTTGTTTTGTTTTTAACCTATTAAATTAGGAGAAAGTATTGTTTATTTTTTTTAATGAACTGCCAATTTTGTCTCCTGCTACAACGTTGAAGCATTAGGTTGTGGCTCAGTGTTCTTAGCGTTGTCTAAGCCAAGGATATGTTTGAGAACTAACTAATAAGGAGCTGTGAATCTTCTCAGAAGAAAAATAAAAGTACACACCAAAGTGTCCGCGTAATTTCAGGATTTACAGATCCCTTGAGATTCCAGGGTGAGCTTTCCTGCCCTCATCTGCCAATCATGGGCGACAGGTTCCACTAAGTGACACACGTGCTTTGTCAGTTGTACTCAGGCCTCTGAGATCAAGCCTCTCCTCTCTGGCTGCTGCTTCTCCACAGGAAGAATTGATCAGAACCAGCAAACTCTGACCTATGATGTGTAACTCCTTAGTAACAATTTGTCAAGCGGTTTAAAACAAGCAGATGTTTTTGTTGCTAGTGGGCATAATTTGGGGGGGGGGGCGGGGGCAACGAAATTAAAACTAAAGTCACTGGGAATTAAATGTACATGGACGCATAAAAAGAAAACAAAAACAGTCAATTTGCAGTAAATCATCATCTCAAAGCACTGTCCTGGAAAAACAACAACAACAACAACAACAAGAAATTTTTGTTTCACAGCAAAAGTTATCAACGTACCTCAGGCATAAAACTAGGAAGGGAAAAAAATCATAAAATCTTAACTTGAAGAAATAAACATTTCCAAACGAAAAAACATGTGCCTAAAGCAGTGTTAGAAAATTAATAAAGTTGTGAATGTTTAAAAATCACACAATTATTCTAACAAGGAGTTATTAACCATACTAATACTAAGAGGGAGGCTAGCAGGATGACTCAGCAGGCAAAGGTTCCTGACACTAAGCCTGGCAAGCTGAGTTTGATCCCCAGGAAGTGCATAATGGAAGAGAACTGACTCCTCTAAGATTGTCCTCTGGCCTCCGCACACACATCATAGCAAGCATCTCTCACACACACACACACACACACACACACACACACACACACCATAAAGAATGAAGCCATATCAATCCGACAGGTCATGGCGACAAATCAAATACATCATGGGGGAAAGCACAAGGCTCAGGGTAGCAAGATCTCTGAGATGCCCCAGGGAAGCAGCACCTGAAATCATCCACAGAGGAAGATACGGAGGTGAGGGGCCCTGGCCCCGGGTTAAGATGAGAAACCTCGGAGAGCAAAAGAGAGGCACCCGTCAGGTACCAAAGCTCTGAGAGGATGGAGAGGTTGAAAGTATAGAGACGCTGCTGGCGGACTGACGCATGCATGGCGGACTGACGCATGCGTAACAAGAAAAGTAGTTTCCAAATAGGAGAGCAAAGAGTTGGACTTCCTCGCAGCCAGAACGGCAGTCACAGCCGCTGGAAAGGTAAAAAGGCCCAGAAACAACTGGGACAATGAGCACAGAAGACAGACGGACGCTAAACCCAAGGCCCCGTGACCCCCCCAGGGCAAAGCCAAGAACGTGAACAATGACACCAGTTTCGACTTCCCCTTCAGATCTCGATCTCTCCTTGTGATCTCTTCCCGTCTTCACAGCTATCTATCATTTAGATTCCTAAGAGTACACTAACCAGCTCCCCCACAGGAAATGACAGCACTCAGGTTGAAGCAGGTATTTAAAAACCTCCCGTAAGAACTCTTAGATTTCTGATCTGAATTTACAGATGTGACCTTAGGAAGGTGATTTGGCATAGCAACTGTGATGGTTTGTATATGATTGTCCCAGGAATTGAACCTATTTGTAGGTGTGGCCTTGTTGGAGTAGGTGTGTCATTGTGGGTGTGGGCCTAAAACCCTCACCCTAGTTGCCTGGAAGTCAGTCTTCCACTAGCTGCCTTCAGATGAAGAGATAGAACTCTCAGCTCCTCCTGCACCATATCTGCCTGGATGCTGCCATGTTTCTGCCTTGATGACAATGGACTGAACCTCTTGAGCCTGTAAGCCAGCCCCAATTAAATGTTGTCTTTTATAAAACTTGCATTGGTCATGGTGTCTGTTCACAGCAGTAAAACCCTAACTAAGACAGCAACTTAATTTGAAGTTTAGCATTTCTTTCTTTCTTTTTTTTTGTTTTTGTTTTTGTTTTTTTTGTTTGTTTGTTTGTTTGTTGTTGGGTTTTTTGGGGGTTTTTTGGTTGTTTTTTTTTTTTTTTTTTTTTTTTTTTTTTGAGATAAGGTCTCTCTATATGTGGCCCTGGCTGTCCTGGAACTCACTGTGGAGAGCAGGCCTCAAACTCACAGATATCCACCTGCCTCTGCCTCACAAGTGCTGGAGTTAAGGGTGTGCATCGCCATACCTGGCTAGAATTCTTACTTTATTGATAAAAAATGGATTCCACACATCCAAAGCAATTCTGGCTTTGGATTGCTAAAGTAAACCTTTGTCTCCTGATACAGAGATCCCATTTGATATAGTTTACTGAAAGAGCCCAAGACTTATGAACATTGGAGTTTTGGAAAGTCAATCCTTCAGAAATCTACGGAATACCCATTAATTTTATAAAAGCTAAAAATGTCATTCCAGGCATCTATCGCTGATTACTGATCACTGGAATAAACCAAGGGGGCTGTCTGAACTTTAATGAACTTTCGTAATGATGTAAGGAAGTTTTGGAAATGAAAGAAAATTTAAACAAGTCTTGATACACATTTACCAAAACAATTAAGTATAGAATATGGTAGAGAAAAGAAAAAACGATTCCATCCATCTATTCTTCTACAATCACTATAGTAGAACACTGAGTTAGATGAATGATCTCATCTTCCTAACAATGATGTCTTTCTCTTTGGTAACTCCAGACAGTATTTAGGTCACATATGGTCACTTGTAATACATACATGGTTCATGCTAACTGCACGGTGCTATAACTAGGGAATGGGTGCTTGAGAGATGGCTTAGATGGTGGGTAAGACCATTGGCTGTACCACAGTAAAGACCTGAGCTTGGATCCACGGTACCCATGTAAAAGTGGGGGATGGGCTGGCTACCTAGACTGGTGACCCCAGACCTAGAGAAGAAAGAAAGGTAGAGTCCAGAAATGTGGCTGGTTACACAGACTAGCCAAATGGCAAAACCCAGGTTCAGTGAGAGATCCTGTCTCACGGGAATAAGGTGGAGAGCAGTAGAGGAAAGCCAGTGTCTTCCTCTAGTTCCCCCCCACACACACACACACCACACATATGTACACGTACACACATACACACACACACACACACACACACACACACACACACACGAAAGAGAGAGAGAGAGACAGAGAGAGAAAGAGAGAGAGAGAGGAGAGAGAGAAAGAGACCTAGATCCTCCCAAAGATAAGGTTCAAGCACTGATTAATAATCCTTCCAGTTATTAGTTCAATCATTTAAAGTTTTATATTAAAGTTATTATTTATTTCCTTGGGCTCAGAAAAAAATCTATTTTTTCTGAACTACAGATAAACAAGCTGCTTGGCTCTTGTTTGCTTAAGTAAATTTACAATGTCATTTTCAAGCCAGATAGCACTGCCTGCTTTAATTCTGAAACGAGGTGGGTGTGATAGTTTTGTGTGTGTGTGTGTGTGTGTGTGTGTGTGTGTGTGTTACGTAATAATTAACTGAAATGTCATTGTATGAACATATATAACACATTGCAGTTGATGGCAAAAATCTGTAAATGTATAAAGCATACAATATAATCTACTGGAAATGCTCTGCCAGACTATATTTATATCTAAGTTCAACCAAAAATCAAAGGCAATCACTGAGCAGTGTGCATAAGACGCTGTACTGTAGAACAGCCACACAGAGATGTTCTGTGTCTCTGTAGAGACAGATAGAGATCCAACATGGAGAATAAAACACTAAGCTTTACCAGTCTGCGACTATCTTACAAACATACATTGTGGTGCACTGTTTTCCAAACCGAAGCATCCAAGAGGTCCATTTATAAATTGGAAGAAAAATATAAATATTGGTTTTCATTTAGTAAACATAATAATCCTAGTACTATAAATGTTACTTTTCTTATACACTCAAAGTTTGAAAGGAAAAAGTCCACATGACAAAATCCATATGTACACACAGAAAATGAGAAGGATCTTGTGTAATATAAACAGTGCAGGCTAATACTGAATGCCTGCCCACTTTCTCTCATAGCAGATGATCCATGGGTCTTACTCGGACATTAACTCTACAGAGATGATGTTTAACAAATATGCAAACTTTTCCATTTTGACCAAACAAAACCTGGTTATATTCCTGATCAGACCCTTCCTTTATCACCCCATCACAGCATCTACAAGCAGATATGAAGGCTTTGGGACAATTACCCTATGAAGGAACCTGATAGAGACTCATTAGCAATCTGAAAGCCTGTGCCCCTCTCTCAGATCACGATTGCAGTGACTTCAACTCAGCTCATATTGCAGTTGTCCTGAAGAAAGAATGAGGTTGACATATCTATCCTTTGTGGTCTAATCCAGAGGATCGATTTCAACTCCTGGGTGACCTCTCACAAATTTCTAAAGATCTAAACCACCCGATTAAATCCCGTGTGTGCGGAAACCATCCCCCCCACCCCACCCCCACCCCGGGCAGGTTTTCTGGCTTAAACATTTTCATTCCAAGACATAAACACATCTAGAATACTCACTTTTAGTTTCTTGTTTAGCTTACAGCAGTATCTGTACACCATTGCCAAGTTCAGAGGTCCAAAATCTGCATAGAAACTGAGATATATACATATATAAAATAGCATTTAGTACAAGCGCAGTTTTCAGTTATATAGATGCTCAGTTTTAATTTCACCTGATCTGCAATCAAATTCCAATCATCTTCAGGAAGGTTGGACACCTACGTGATCTGGTCCGCGCCAGGCTGGGGAACTCAGTTCCACCCTCCTCCTCCTCCACAGTTCTAAACAATTTCTTAACACACGACTCTTTGGGCAATTTTGAGTTTTAAGTCCTTTTAAATCCCCACTGTGCCATTTAGGTGAAAGACCTGAAAGGCAGCCAAGGGAGGAAGGCGTGTGGAGCCACTAGTGTGGGACCACTCCACTCTTCACTTCCTCACCGCCTCCATCGCGAAGCCCAGGAACGCTATGCTAATTCCAAGTCTTCCTCCCAAACACCCGCCATCTTCACGGATCTAACGTGCCATGGTGGTTCTTTTTTTCCCCAGCTGTTCTTCTTAAACTTCCTGTATTATAAGACATATTGGCTCTTCTTCCATCCCCCGCCTCTCCAGAATACCGTCACTAACCTGTATGCAAACCTCTCTTATCCACTGTCATGAGTCAAACCGGTGGCCCAATAGGGAGGAAATGAGAACCGCATATAAACACTGCACTGCTTAGGGGAACGCTGTTTTCACAGCAGAGACTGTCCTGTTCTTGGGTTTCTTGCACGCAGTATGTCTTTACCCTCGGCTGGACCCACCTTCCCACAGGCTTTCAGCACCGCAGTATGCCCACAAGCCACCTTCCTTTCACATCAGCCCTGAGCTTTTCTGACTCACTGAGCATGAAACCTCTCAAACACAGTAGAGCAAAACCAATTCCATTATCAAATGAGCTAGCACTCTCATTATCCTCCTCCGCGTGCTGGTCCCTTTCCAGGATGGACGAAGCCAAGCTCTCCTTCATCCTAGCCATGTTCTGGTAGAGTTCTCAGTCTCCTTCCTAGCGACAGGGCATCTCCTCAATCTCACTTCTTCCAATGCTGAGTGGCTTCTCGCTAGTCAAGGATGAGTCAGGCGTTGGTGCGCACGCCTGTAATCCCAGCACTCTGGGAGGCAGAGGCAGGCGGATTTCTGAGTTCGAGGCCAGCCTGGTCTACAGAGTGAGTTCCAGGACAGCCAGGGCTATACAGAGAAACCCTGCCTCGAAAAAACCAAATCCAAAAAACAAACAAACAAACAAACAAACAAACAAACCAACAACAACAAAAAAACTAGTCAAGGATAATCCCACCATCCAGCAACCAAAGCTGAACACGGAGCACTCTCAGCCCCCCAGCTGATCTTGTCTCCTGACAGGTCCCCTTGAGGGTCTCCATCCCACAAGACACACCCACCCCTTGACCTCCAAACCTTTCTCTCCCTCCTCACACAACCCTCCGCTCACATTAGGCCTCTTACCTAGAATACTCGCCCCTCTTGTCACTCAGCGTCCTCAAGATGACCTTAAAATGCAACCTCCACAAAGCCCTTCCAGTCACAATAGGGGACCCCAATCAAGCTTTGCTCAACGTCCTCAAAACTTACCATTTTAGTGACCCTTTCAGCAATGTGCACATAACATCAGACATTATGGAGAAGTTTTACATGGTGATTCTGCCTCCTCAACTGCAACGTGAGCTTCACCACCAAGAACTCTATTTAGACCTTACACATTGCAAAGAATGCCCTTGATGCAATGCAATAAAACCCAAAAAGCATCATGGAGAAATGCTCATTAGTACTCTAAATTCAACTCAGCCTGGAACGCAAATGCCTTAAATACCACCAAGTTTGAAAAAAAAAAAACTTCAAAACACCCTCTTAATGAGGAAGACATTTAATTTTTTTTTATGTGCCACCCAAATCATATATGTCACTCCAACTATAAGTCGGCCGATACCTGCTGGCCTTTAGTTGGGTGTGGTTTAGAACTTACATTATAGCATTAATATCGGCTGCTTTTGTACACAGCATTCATGAAAAAAATAATGTAAGATGGCCCCAAAAGAGACTTCTAATGATTTGAAGTAAAAAAGTTCCTTATTCACTTCTAAAGGTTCCAGTATGGTATTAACTTATTTCTAATGTCCCCAGTGTGATGCAAGGCTATAAATATAAACATGAACCCACTGAAAACCACGAAAATGAGGGCTGGGGGTGTATGATCAGCACAGCACACACTTAGCATGCACAAGCCCTGGGCTCATCCCCAGCGCCAGGCTAAGAAATGAGAAAACGAACCGAGTATTAACTTAACTGCATTGCTTAGGGCATCACTGTTTTTACAGCAGAGATTTTCTTGTTCTTGGGTTTATTTGAGACAGTGCTTTTTTAAAATCAAACCAAAAAAAAAAAAAAAAAAAGATTTATTTATTTATTTCATGTATGTGGGTACACTGTCGCGGTCTTCAGACACTCCAGAAGAGGGCATCAGATCCCATTACAGATGGTTGTGAGCCACCATGTGGGTGCTGGGAATTGAACTCAGGACCTCTGGAAGAGCAGTCGGTGCTCTTAACTGCCTTGAGGCATCTCTCTAGCCCAAGATAGTGCTTTTTAGCAAACATACCTTACCTTTTTTTTCTATGAAACCATGCATATTGACCATTAAATGTGGAATTGGGGTCATTATCTCAGCTTTTAAAATGTATGCTGAACAAGCTTCAAGAACGTACAAATCTGAACTAAAGAGATAAAGGTTTAGAGGCTGCTCCTCCAGAGGATCAGGGTTTAATTCCCAGCACCCCCATCTGTAAGTTTAGTCCCAGGAAATTTAATGCCCTTTTCAGGCCTCCATGCACTTTGCACATACATAACACAGATATGCATGCAAACAAAACACCTATGCACATAATATGTGTGTGTATGTATTCTATAAGTATATATAATGAAAACCAAAAAATTAAAAAAATTATGCATCAACTTCAACCTCATATTCAAAGCTACACGGTTTGACAGTGAAGCCCACTTACATGAATTCACTTTCGGAAGCAGAGTTAATAAACAAGAACTATCCTACCAAATCCAAGGACAGTAAGTGGGTATTCCCCAACAACACAAAATCAAGTCAACCAAATGCAGACCGCATCGTTTCAACAATCTGCAATCCTCCAACGTGACAAGTAGATGTCGGCTAGATACTTAAAAGTGACAAATGAAAATGTCAGTTTTCAGATCCGAACACTGAAGACATTTCCCATCAAAACGACTCAAAGGCCACATAGGGCGAACGGGCACAGAACTGGCCCGTGAGAAGCAATAACGGACAATGCCCATCAAGACGACAAGGCCATGGAAACAACGCTAACCACCACAAGTAAAGGAACTGCGGAGCACCAAAAAAATACATACTAATAAAGTGCTTTCAGTGACAGATACTATCCCAAAAAGTAAGGAGAGAAGCCATCCAAAAAGGCATCCCTGCCCGGATGGTGGTGGCGTGCACCTTTAATTCCAGCACAGGATCTCAGCCTGGTCTACAGAGAAAGTTCTAGGACAACCAAGGCTACACAGAGAAACAATGTTCAGAAAAGGAAAGAGAGAGAGAGAGAGAGAGAGAGAGAGAGAGAGAGAATACCATTGCTAGCCCCCGAAACAACACATACACAGGGACTCACACACGATTTATTTTTTTAAGAAAAGATCTGAACTTAGACTCCCTTGAACTTGTAGTCCAAACATTGACGAGTGTCTTCTCCATTCTGTCAAATTCAGGCAAACTATCTCGACTCCGAGACAAGCAAAGACCCTGCTCCCTCTCTTTCTTGGTGACGGAGAGGGAGGTGATCGTTATTCCAGTCCCACTGAACCAGGTGGGCATAGCTCATGGCATCACAGCACCTTCATGTCCAAATGAATGAAGAAGCTGATCTCCCCCACCGATGCATGCTTTTCCTCTAACAAGATTGGCAAATTATAGCTGGTTAGCTACAATAAATGTCAACAAATTTAAAAACTGAACATCGGGCAACAGGTTTTCCTATTCAATAAGTGTAAAAAGCCAAAGTCAAATTATTTTGATTTGACAGCAAAGGAATTCAAAGACCTGGCTGAAGTGTATGGAGTCAGCAGGTGGAAGGTCGCAGTGGGGGAAAGAAGGAAGGCGGTGTCCTTCTCAGAGGACCATGGAAGAGAAACCCAATACAGAGAGAAAACACTTGCCAGGGTCGCCTGGATTTTCACTAGCCACAGTGTAACCTGTCCTGCTCTTCTCGCAAGATTTACAGAGCTGAGGGCTTACGTCTTTGGTTTTCCTAGTGAGCTGTACTTTCCGTGAGTCTGTCCCTAAGGGGATTGTTGGTTAAAGCACCACGACACCTTATTCTACACATTAAAAGCTTTGTGCAAAACTGTTCAACCCCTCAGCAAAAAGAAACAAACACTACTTTTGATGCACTGCCTAGTCCTGCCATGAAACTTATGGGCCACCCATTCTGAGCACGATGCTACACATTAACATATTAATCAAAGAATAGCTCTTGGGAAACCAAAAGAAATATTGCTTTTAAAATAATATGCTGAGGCTGGGCGGTGGTGGCGCACTCCTGTAATCCCAGCACTTGGGAGGCAGAGGCAGGCGGATTTCTGAGTTCAAGGCCAGCCTGGTCTACAGAGTGAGTTCCAGGACAGCCAGAGCTACACAGAGAAACCCTGTCTCGAAAAACAAAACAAAACAAAAATAATAATAATAATAATAATATGCTGAAAGAGAGTAAGGCATGCCAATACTTTGTTTTTCACGTGTGCAGTATGAGTGTGTGTGTGTGTGTGTGTGTGTGTGTGTGTGTGTGTCTGTGTGTCTGTGTGTCTGTGTGTCTGTGTGAGTGTGTGTGTGTACATATTCATATATGGAGCTGCATGTGTGCCACCCATGAATGTGGAGATCTGAGGCCCCAGGCCCAACCTTTGGGTGTTGGTCCTCACCTCCCGTTGTTTGAAAGTCTCTTTATGTCTGTGTGAGCCTGACTAACTGGCCCAGGAGCTTCTGGAGAGTTATCCTGTCTCCACCCACCATGTCCCAGTAAGGCCTTGCTAGAATTACAGACTCTGGTACGACAGCACTGGGCACTTCCGTGCGTTCTAGCAATACAAACTCAGGCTATCAGACAAGCCTCTTACCCACTGACCCATGTCCCCAGCCCATCTTTCTTTGTTTTTGTTTGAGAGCATCGTTGATACCAGCTAATGTTTGCCTTACTGTTGATGTTTCCCTCCAACCAGAAGATGCTTTTGGTCCTGATGCAAATTCATAATGATTACATTTTCAGAAGATCCTGATTGCTTGGTAACCTAAGACACTGGGGCAGGAGTCAGGGTGCCTGCTCTGCCCTTAAGAGCACAACTTGCCACAGGTACAGATGCCAGTGGCTGAGCACCTACCAAGTTCCTGGGTACAGGACAGCCTGAAAAAGAACGAGAGGCCACTGGGGACACAGGGTTCCAGTATCTATTTCATCACGCTGCAACCCCAGGCTGGTGTGTCAGCCTCAGGGTCAACTCCTGTCCCTGACACATCCTGTCAGGAAATCCCAGCTGCCTCTCACACAGTAAGGGACCTTCTCCACTTCGCACTTTCTTTAGCCCTAGGCACAGGGCAGGGTTGTGTCAGCCTTCGGCTGTCGCTCCTGTAAAATGAGTGACCGGGTAGCATCCAGCTCGGTAGTTCACGTCTTTCCACTCTGAAGCAGAGTCGGTGACGGGAAAGTCTCCCCCTCCAAGACTCCAATTAACGAAAGCAAAAGGCGGCTTCTTGGAAAATGCTCTGCCAAGATTAAAATTCACTCCCACAGAAGCATTCTCAAGCCGTGGAAGTTAACCCTGTTATTCACCGGCATCGAGGGATAGATAGCAAGAGGCCTGGGCAGCCAGTCTATTCCTGTAGCTCTGGCCGAGACGGTGATGACAGATCCAGCATACCTAGAAGGCTCACTCTCACCTTTTGGAAAGCAGATCCTGAAATGGGGACCTGAAAGGGGCAAAGTACTCTAAAACCCAGGGGCAATGATCTCGTTAAGTCCCAAAGCCCCTGGAATTAAAACCCACACCTCCGCCTTGCCTCCAGACGACCCAAGTGCGGTAGCTCCTACGTCCTTCTCTCTTTGGGGACTTATTTTGCTACATTTCCTCACCTTATTACAAGCAAGCTCAAGCCACAGGGAATGTCTGAGCTCACACAGAGACCTTCTACGCCCCAGCCCTGGCTAACACACACCCATGCTTTAGGTCTCAGCATAGCCAGAGAGTTTTTGTGCCATCCCCACCTCTCTGGCCGCTCTCCACATGTGCATATTCCACAGGCCCTGTCTTTTGCCCCTAAAGAACTAAAAAGGTCTTCGGGGTCCTGAGGACGTGGTTCGTTTGGTAGAGTGCTGACCGGGCATGCGCACAGCCCTGGCTTTGCATACAATGGGGACTCAGGGGGAAATACCAGGTCATTTTCAGCTACATAGTAAGTGCAAGGCTAGCCTGGGATAGATCAAAGCCTATCGGAGGAGAAAAATGCTCCAGTTGGCTCCTCCTTCAGCGGGCTTCGGTGGTCGACTTCAAACACGTAACTGGTATATTATCAAAAGCCACGGCAGGACAAGCTCCCTGAAACAGGCTGATTGATAAGCATCGGTTCCCAGGCCTCCTGAGCACCCGGTCCAGGGATGGAAGGGAAAGCAAAAGAAAGCACTCTTCATCCTAAACAGCTCCAAGCTAAGAATGGCTGGGGGTGGGGGGGTGACCGTCGTATCACACTTTATAAGCTTTGGGTACAAACGGCAGGTTAAGGGGGCTGGAGAGATGGCTCAGTGGTTAGGCGCACTTACTGATACTCTGGAAGACCCGAGTTCATTCCCCATCTCCCCCACCCTGGGTGACTCTCGACCGCCTAACTCCAGGTCCGAGAGAGAGCGGGTGCTCTTTCCTAGCCTCCGAGTGCATCAGCGCTCACATCATACATGTACAGAGATATCCACATGCTTAAAAATGATCGTTTTTTTCGAAACCCTGAAGGAAGCAGAGTAGGGGGTCTGAGAGTGGAGAGACCGGGCAGCCCTCATAGATGAGGAGAGGTGGGGCACATCACAGGCTTCCCCACCACCCCACCTTCATGACTGGTGTGCCTGTGTGCTCCTAATGCCGCCTGCTCCATACATCGCCCCAGCCCAGAGGCGCTCACCCCACTATTCATCATGGTGCCCCTTCAATTCAGTCTGAGGCTTCTCCCGGCCCTGACGTCCCAGCGCATTTACATTGCGTTTCCCGGGGCTGCGGGCATGGGTTCCACACAGGTATGGGGGAAACCAGGTCCAGTGCTAGCATGAGGGAAAGAGGGGGCAAACCCACGCAGGCACCACCTTACCGAGCCACCCACCACACGCGGCGTCCTAAGCAGGCCTTTCCGCCCTTCTCGAATCTCACCATCAGTAAATAAGGGATTTTTAATATCTTCAGATCTACACTGCTGCTTAGAATCCATGATTTGATTTTCACAACTAATGCACATGGTATATGAATTCCTTATCCTTTAAAGGTAAAGAAGTGTAGACGGAGCTGGGCGTGGTGGCACACGCCTGTAATCCCAGCACTTGGGAGGCAGAGGCAGGCGGATTTCTGAGTTCGAGGCCAGCCTGGTCTACAGAGTGAGTTCCAGGACAGCCAGGACTACACAGAGAAACCCTGTCTCGGAAAAAAAAAAAAAAAAAAAAAGTGTAGACGGTAAGAAATCAGTTACAGGCACTACAGGTGGCTCGGTCAGTTCGGTGCCTGCTGTGCCAGCATCAGGACCTTAGTTGGCATCCCCGGCGTCATTGTGAAAGCCAGGAGTGGCCGCATGCAGCCAGGGCCCCAGTCCTGGGAAGGCAGACAGAGGAAGCCCAGGAGCTTGCTTGCCGAGGAGCCTCGCCAAATCAGTGAGAGGCCCTGACTCAGGAAAAAAAAAAAAAAAAAAAAAAAAATGGGGGCAACTGAGGAAGAAACTTGATGTTCAGTAGGCCTACCACACAAGCACATTACACCACACACACACACACACACACACACACACACACACACACACACATCTGCATACACATGAACAAATACACACTCATATGCACATAAAACACTCACATGCACATATAGATGCATATTAGAGGGGCTGGAGAGACGGCTCAACAGTTAAGAGCACCCGCTGCTCTTCCAAAGGTCCTGAGTTCAAATCCCAGCAACCACATGGTGGCTCACAACCATCTGTAGTGGGATCTGACATCCTCTTCTGGTGTGTCTGAAGACAGCTACAGTGTACTCATAAATATAAAATAAATAAAATCTTAAAAAAATAAATGCATATTAGAAAGAAATCAATTATGCTAAGATCCCAACTCAGAAATCTCACCAATCTGCCACCCAAGTGAGCCTGATTCCTAAGTAAGCCAAACAACAAAGTTGGATGGTTTCTTTTTTTTTTTTTTGGTTTTTCGAGACAGGGTTTCTCTGTGTAGTCCTGGCTGTCCTGGAACTCACTTTGTAGACCAGGCTGGCCTCAAACTCAGAAATCCGCCTGCCTCTGCCTCCCAAGTGCTGGGATTACAGGCGTGCGCCACCACGCCTGGCGGATGGTTTCTTCTTAAAGTTTTCTATGAACCTGCACCTGCCCTTTAGCCGTGTTTATAAGTCCCACACAGAGTCTAGCCTTGTTTCAGACTCAATGTTCAGGAAACGCGTTTTCTGGTGCCTCCTCCCACTGCACATTTAGGCTCAGAGCAGATCAGGGCGCAAATGGCTGTCAGGGGCAGGTGCCCTGACGAACAGCAAGCAGGACCGAGTGAGCACGCACTCAATCAAGGCCAGGTGTGACCATGCGCAGTCATCCCAGTACCCAGGAAGCTGCAGCAGGAGAGTCACCACAAGCTCAGGGCAGTATGGGCTACCGAGCAAGACCCTGTCTAAAGAAAAATAAAGAAAGAAGAAAGGAGTAAGGGTGGGAGGGAGAAAGGGGAACAGGAAAAGAACAACTCAATTTATAGATGTTATCAATAAAAATTAACCAAATGACACCAATAGAAAGCTAACAGGAGCCATTTAGTATACCATAAAAGTGAGTGTGTGTGTTTGTGTGTGTGTGTGTGTGTGTGTGTGTGTGTGCCTGTGTATCTGTGCGTGTGTGTGTGTGTGTGTGTGTGTGTGTGTGTTTGTGTGTGTGTGTGTGTTTGTGTGTGTGTGTTTGTGTGGGGGGGGAGGGAGAGAATGTGCACATGCCTGCCATAACACATATGTGGCGATAACTTATGGCCCTCACATGTGAATCCCAGAGGAAGAACCTGGCTCACTGAGCTTGTCAGTCAGAACCTTTACCCTCAGAGCCGTCCCGCCTGACCAGGCCCTTTCCTCTTTAGAAAGCTGTAGATCTGAGTCAGAGAGCCGTTTAGTCGGTCCACTTGTTAGGACAGAAACACGGGTTCATCTTAGCAAAGTCTAATGGTGTATGATATTTCAGACTCTAGGCTGAGGGTGGAGTTTCGTGGTAGAGCACTCGCCTAGTAGAAATGAACCCCTGAGCTGGTCTCCAGCTCCTCCAAAATACACACACGGAACTTTCCAATTCTGTGTATCAAGTGCTTTAGTGAGCTTCCTAGATGGGACTAAATAAATGTTTTCCTTCCATATGTGCATGAAAGAGACCAATCTGGAAAAAAAAAAAAAAAAGCACACCTTTTTTAGATCTCTGAAGAAAAGCATATTTTATAGCAAAAGTAAACCAAACTATCAAATTCTTCCATTTACCAACAAGATATGAAAATGTTGGAAACCAAAATACCAGCTTTACCAATAACAGAAAAGCTCCATTTTATAAAACTATAGTTCAGGAGCTGCAGAGAAGGTCCGTCAGGGGAAGGCGCAGCCCGCAAAAGTTTAACAACCTGGGTTCAATCCTGGAATCCATGGAAAGACAGAAAAGATCCTCTGACCTTCATGTTTCACCATGGTATGTGCACACACACACACACACACACACACACACACACACAAAATAGATTTAAAACTATAGTTCAATACAAATGTTTGTATGAGACAAGCTCCGTAGCCTCGGCTGGCCTCAAACATACAGGAGCCCTCCTGCCTCAGATTCACTAGGACTATAGGCACAAGCCACTACCTTCAGCAAACACAAACATTTCTTGTGGGGGGAGATCTATCACCAACCACAAATAGTTGTGGTTATTTATAGGGTGTCAATTATCTGGGTTGTCAAGGATTTCACCCACACAACAGAACTTGAAAAGCCCCACCCAGCAAACAATTCTTTGGTGGTCCTAGAAGTACTGGGTTATTTAAAAACAAAAACAAACAGAAAAAGGAAAAAAAAAAAACCTTTATTCTTCATTCAGCTGAAATTAGAGCCTTAAAATAACCTAAACAATAAATTCCACAATTAAATATAGAAAGTCCAACTCAAACCATAACTCCAGCGTCCTTGAGCTCAGCTGTCCCACACGGTTCCCCAGACTTTAACCTCAGTAACTGGCTAGGGACCCTGGTCAGGTATTGTCTGTGTTCTGCGTGAAGACCACAGAGTCAAAGGCTCCATTACAACGAACCCTTTCCTGCTTCCACTCCCGACTTAACAGGAAAGAGGACCTCAACCACAAGCTAGGTCACTCCTCCTTCAGACTGAAAACACGTAAGTAAACCTACTTAACCTGTGGCTTTCTCCCAGTCATTCAAGGTAACGAAATTTGTATCTCAAACATTCCTCCTCTTTCAAACTCTGGGGCCCTTGTGCTCAGAGCCCTGATCATTATCAGTAAGCCCAGCAGGCGGAGTCCAGGATCCCACAGACCAGCCCATCCATCCTCACCTGTGACAGCTCTCCTCCAAACAGGCTCTCACTCTTCCTAAACACACCTTTCCTTAGGACTCTGCCTGAAACAAATCTCCCTCCCTCCCTCCCTCATGCATTCAGCTTGTGTTTCTAGGGTATCACTCTGATGCCAAGCACAGTGCTCGGTCTTGAGATAGGACAGTGATCAGGAACCGGCAGTACTGGTCTCAGACACCATTAAATGGCCCGTGCTCGTTACATATTAAACACCACTCCATGAAGAAGTCTTTCAACAACCATGGCAGTAGCGAGTTCTTATTCTCTTCACTCGTCCTAACACAGAAGACTGTGTTAGGAGCTTCAGGCACTGGCCTCCATCCTGTTCCCACTGGTTTACCTGTGTTTAGCCCATGCCCTAACACCAAGCCTCATGCCAGCTCCATCTCTGTGCTGTTCTCTTGCAGTCTTCAGCCACTTACAAATTTCAAGTTGTTCCACTTTACACCCCATTTAAAAAAAAAAAAAAAATGTGTCCGGTCCTTTTTTATTATTATTTTTATACAAAGTTGTTTTGAGCTGTGGCTAAGTAAGTCATTTACTTTGGGCTTGGGAATGTGTTTATGAACTTACACATGAGAACATATGATTGATGTCTTAGGAGTGTACTTCAAACAGAATAATGAGACCGCCCTGGGGGGACCTGGCACAGAGCACCAGCTCCCGCAACCCGCTTGGATGGCTCTCTCATGCGGCCTGAGAGAAGCGAACCCTGTAAGACTCCTGAGCTCTTCAGCCCAAGTGTGTGTTTGCCAGTTATCCCAAGCAAGTTGGAGAAAGAAAAAAACCTGAGTAACAATTTATCCCTGGGGAGATCAAAGTCCAACTATACACTGCCAAGGCCTAAGAGGTCAAAGCGGAAGGTATTTGAACAAATACGAAAGTGAAATTGGGTGGCAGTGGATCACATAACAGAATGGACTGTAAGAAGCTGACCCGTAGTGACTCACTTCTGTAATCTCTGCACCGGAGAGGCTCGCAAAAGAGGATTACCAAGAATGCACGACTAGCCCCAGGCTACATGGTGAGCTGAAGGCCAGCCTGGGCTACGAAGTGAGACCTTGTCTCAGAAAACCAAAAGGAAAACATGGAGCCCTGTGAGGGCTGAGTGTCCATCAGTGTTAGAGTGCTTGCCTGGCATGCATGAGGTCCTGGGATGGAATTCCCCAGCACTGCAAGTGGAGGAAGATGAGGGGGAGAGGGGAAAAAGGAAGAAGAGGAAGAAGAAAAGAGGAAAAGGGAAGAGGAAGAGAAGGAAGAGGAAAATGACAACGATGACAAAGAAGAAGAAAGAATTGACTGTAAATGTCTGTCAATAAGTGCTCAGCCTCATAATGCATGGTGCAGAGTAACATTGTGTTCACAGACGTAGCCAAGTAAACACCTACAGTGTATGCGTTCAGGCCAGAGGATGTAAAAAGCAAAATTCTGCTGGGCAAAATGTGCCCGCCATGCAAGAGCGGCCTAAAGGCTGTGGGTTAACCAGCTGCGTTAGGATGAGACTTGAGGCCTGCTCCACAGGAATGAATTGAGGCCTAGTACTGTAAACCAATCATGGCTCTGGAGGTCACAAACGCTAGAGCAGAACCTACCAAAGGAGCATGCTGTGAGACTGCTTTCTGAATGTTTATGTTCACCCCCGTAGATCGGGGCTACCTTCAACCTTGGCCGAGAAGCTTCTCTCTGCAGTGGTCAGTCGTTAATGCAGACACTTGTAACTATGCAAAGTCCTAAGAATGCGTGTCTATTGGGTGTTCAACCCTAAACTGAGACGTCAAGATCAGTCCCTAAGCCAAGGTTCAGGAAACATCGTGGAAGGCGGAGGGAAAAGGTAAGATGGGAGGGAGTGCTGTGAGATGCTGTCTTTGGGACATGGGGTGGGTGCTGCACCAAAGAAGTCACTGCAGTCACTTGGACACTTATCCAAGATCAACCCAACAAGATCAGCCTTCCAACTGGCTGCACTAATTAGATTTAATAGGCTGTTAAGGAAGGAAGACAGTCAGACAGACAGACAGACAGACAGACTGACTGACTGACTGACTGACTGACTGACTGACTGATAGAGAAGGCACAAAAGTGAGGTTGTTGGGAGTGACTGAAGAGAATGGAAAAAAAATATGGAGGTTCCTGGGAGAGTGGAAGAGAGGAATTAGAGTACACGGTTCGGGATACATTGTTCACACATATGAATTTGCCAAAGAATACATCAGAGATACTCTATTATTTAAAAAAAAAAAATATCTGAACCATACTGAGGGTTTGCATTGGTTGGTTGGTTAGTTGGCTTTTTGAGACAGGGTCTCATGCATCCCAGGCTGACCTCGAACTCCTGACCCTCCTTCTGCCGCACTACCTAGTACTGAGGGGGCAAACGTTCGTCACCATGGCAGCTGTGCATAATGCTAGAAATTGAGCCCAGTACTGAAACACTCTATAAGCTGAGCTACATCTCCAGCAGGTTTCGATTTTAAAGGCAGGATCTCACTTCGTACCACAATCTAGCCTTGAACTCAAGGGTCCACCTCTCTCAGCATCCCAAGGAGGAGCCGCCACATCTAGCTAAGAATGCTCACTCTTTACTCTTCTAGTGCTGGGGCGAGGGGGGGGGCGGATTAAGCCCAGATCCTTGTGCATGCTACAACTCTCCCACTGAGCTACAGCCCCAACCAAGATTGTCCATCTTAACTGCTGCAGGATATTTGATCACACTGTGAACACCGAGATTTGTGTTATTTACTGAAAATATGTTTCTAGTTGTGGTGTGGCTCAGCCCTTAGCACGCACCTTTAATCCCTCTGGCTGGAATACAGACACACCCTTAGTACACACCTTTACAATGAAGGTCAAGTTAGCTTGTAGAATGAAGCACCCATGTGTGAAAGTGATGTCTAATTGAGGGGCAAAGTGACAAATCAGAGAAAGATTTGACAGAATAGGATACCCCCAACTCTCACTAGGAGAGAGAGGAAAGGGAAGCTATTTGAGAGACTGGAGAGAGGGGGAAAGCAGTTTTATTGAGACAGTGGTACAGAGACAGGATGCAGAGAGAAAACAAGCTAGACACAGGTGAAGACAGAAGGAGCCAGACGATTAGAACAGACTGCCCAAGTTAGTGTGAGGCCAAGCAGAGCCATTCAGGAGAAGCTACAAGAAGTTAGATTCAATCAGTGAGGTTGGTGGGGAGTTTGAGCCAGGACAGCTGAGTTGAACCAGCCAGTCACTGCTCAGAAAGAGCTAGAAAGGGTGAACTTCTTCAGCAGTTAAGTCTCAGAGGCTGAAAGCATTCTAGGTCTAGATAAGATTGTACAGAGGCTAGAATCTTCCAGGACAAGGTCTAGGCTAGCAGAGGGAGGCAGTAAGCCTCGGAGATGACATTTACATCAGGAGAATAAAACTTATTTTTATACTTAAGTGAAAAACATTTGGTGACATTTCTTGGATCCACTAAAGAAACTCCAGCCAGTCTCGGCATCTTCATTTAGTACTCTGTCATGAAAGCGCAAGAACAGAAGAAGTTGGAGGGAATATGCTTGAAAGCAGAGATAGTACACACTGTTCTTCTCAACAAACTGGCTTTCCACACCACGGGCATCCAGCCCCAGCGCCCAAGATGGCCATTAGGAGCACGCAAGGGTTCTGACAATTAACACATTTGGTTTTTGCCAACTCTGGAGCAAAAAAAAAAAAGAAAATGAACATGAGCCAAGTTATTAAAAGTTAGCCTCTATTTAGATGGCAAGGTCCAATTAAAACACCAAAAAATTAGCCATTCTAGAGAAGAGCTGTTGGTAGTTCAGTCCAACCCAGGTAAATTCTTGAAAGGCTCCAGTTACAGAAATACTTTTTGGAAAAAAAAAAAAAAAAAAAGCAGTTTTATTGAGCCGGTAAATATTTTGTTTTAACTCTGGCCTATGAAAACATGTATCGCCCAAAATACAATTTTTTCTTTCTTTCTTTTTTGTTTTTTGTTTTTGTTTTTTGATTTTTCAAGACAGGTTTTCTCTGTGTAGTCCTGCTGCTCTGGAACTTGCTACATAGACCAGGCTGGCCTCGAACTCAGAATTTCTGAGTGCTGGGATTAAAGGCTTTAAAGTATAGGTTCTTCTCATCTATGTTTTATTAAAATGTCTCTTGCCAGGCGGTGGTGGCGGCAGTACACGCCTTTAATCCCAGCACTTGGGAGGCAGAGGCAGGCGGATTTCTGAGTTCAAGGCCAGCCTGGTCTACAGAGTGAGTTCCAGGACAGCCAGGGCCACACAGAAAAACCCTGTCTCAAAAAAAACCAAAAAGAAAAAAAAAAAGTCTCTGAACGTCATAGAGATAGCTCTGTTAAGAACCAAGTAAGAGTGCAGCCGTGACAGTGCAAGCCTTTAGTGCTAGTACTGAAGAGACAGAGATAGAGCGGGCAAATTTTTCTGTGCACTCAAGGCCAGTCTTCTCTAAATACTGAGCTCCAGACCAGCGAGGGATAAATAATGAGAGCAGAGAGAAAGAGATAGAGACGAAATTTTCAAATGTTCAGTCTCAATTGGGTGCAGTGGCACACACCTTAAATCCCAGAACTCAGGAGGCAGAGACAGGTGGATCTCTGAGAGTTTGTGGCCAGTCTGGTCTACATAATGAGTTTCAGGACAGTAGGAGCTACCGTAAGACAGTAAGACCCTGTCTCAAAAACACAAGAAACAACAACAACAAATTTAGTCTTCTAGCCGGTTAGTCATGAAGCCAGTCAGTTAACTTTGCTCCACGGGCTTTTCAGGTCAGTATTTCAAATCACAGAGTTCTACCATCCTTTAATAACTCAACAACCGACGGGCGTTGGTGGTGCACGCCTATAATCCCAGCACTCTGGGAGGCAAAGGCAGGCGGATTTCTGAGCTCGAGGCCAGCCTGGTCTACAGAGTGAGTTCCAGGACAGCCAGGGCTATACAGAGAAACCCTGTCTCAAAAAAAAAAACCAAATCCAAACAAACAAACAAACAAAACTCAACAACCTTCTACACAAACACAGCTGTATCCAGACTAAGCATGCTCTCATAGTTAATAGTTTCTCAGGTGATAATTTACTCAGAAAGGTGACATTTCATTGGGACACTCAGCAAATAATTATAGCTACCAGGCTATCTGAGGTCTCATGTGACAATGTATAGAAATACACTCCCTTCTTCAGAGACATGGACATTAGGGTGTCTGCCCTCAGGACACGCTCCACAGAGAGAATCCAGGTTACCACACAGGGTCCCAGGGACTCTTCTGACTGCCTCAGTCTATCTTTGCAAGAAGTGACGCCAAAGAGACATAGTCCATAGCCTCCTCTCACCTTCTCTCCTTCCTTCTTCCCTCCCTCCCTTCAGTTTGTTGCCTTCTCATTGGCTAATTATTTACAGCTTCTTCCTTTACTCCCCTTCCCCTGAAAAACCTCGATCTCTTCCTCCTCAGAAACAGCCCCATTCTTTAATCATCTCCTGAGGAAATTTTAAGCATTTTAATGGTAAACTCTCAGCCGGGCATGGTGATGCACATCTTTAATCCCAGCAATCAGAAAGCAAAGGCAGTCAGGATCTCTGAGAGTTCAAGGCCAGCCTGGTCTACCGAGTGAACTCCAGGACAGCCATGGCTATACAGAGAAACTGTCAAGAAACAAACAAAAAGTATACGCTCTTCAAACGAGCCCTTACATTTCTCAGATTCATCCTGGCCAAGACAGAGTGCCTGATCTTCCTGCCTAAGCCAACTGTCCACCTATTTCCTTGTTTTGGCTCGTGATGCCCTCAGGCCCACTGTGAGGGGCTAGCCCAAGACCTGCCTAGTTCCCTTCCCTTGGCTTCCTCATCAACGATCCACACGTGGATTTCAGATCCTGCCTTTTTTCCATCAGCACTAACACCATGTCAATTCAGTACCTTAATCATTTCCCCTGAACATGCCAAAGTTTGTGTGTGGCTATTTATATCCTCTCCAATGGGCCTTAAATGATGCTTTTACATTTATTATTATTATTTAATTTATTATTATTGTTGTTGTTGTTGTTATTATTATTATTGTTATTGTTATTATTGTTATGGATGGAGGATGTATAGCCTCTGGAACTACATGGTATCTTTTCCAATTCCAGCTCTGTTACTTATTTCAGTGGCACCGGGCAGAGTACCCAACCTCACCGTCCCTGTTGGCATCATTGGAGCAGAGGCTCCAACACAGAGGCCAATGCTCTGTAGATGTCTGCTGTTCTCTGCCATTAGCATGAATCTAGCCACGCCATCTCTATCCTGGAGTCTTTCTAAGAGGGTCAAGCCATGCCAGGGTAACTGCCGGTTCCTCGCTGTGGCATCCAGTCTGTCCCCAGCTGATCTCTCAGTGTCATATTCCACACCTCCCCCATGTGACCTGTACACACACCAGGCAGAGTGGACGACTTACTAAGGAGCCTAACGCACGTCCCGAGCCTCCTTCCTGCTCCTCACTTTTCTTCCCTCTCACGCCCACATCCACGGGCATCTGTGCATCCTTCAAGCTGACCTTACTGCCTCCACAGAGCCTTTATGAACGCCTCTGCTGGACATGTCTCCACCCTTCCCCTAAGTACTTCCTACTCAGCGGAGGCTTCTCCTAGGGAAGTTTTGTTCCCTTTAATTATAATCCTCTTCGTCATCCACCATATTGGTTTGGAGCTCTTTGAAACCTTGAAAGACACATGTACGTTCATCATTGATTCTCTGTACCGTCGACTACGATACGGTGTGCCAGGATAACGAGAAGATGGGTTTGCACAGGTAATCGGGACCACAGTCGCTTCTGTAGCATGGCATGGCACATTGCACTAGGGAAGTACACGCTCTGACCAGGCCGAGTCTTTATCATTTCTTTTCTTATTCTACAGCCCAAGCTGGTTTGCAAGTCAGTATGTGACGCAGCCTCACCTCCAACTAAGCAACTCTCCTGCCTCAGTCTCTCAGGTGATGACAGGTATAAGTCATCACTCCCAGATGTTTTCCCCCCTAAGTAAGGGTTTCACTCTGTAGTTCTTTTTTTTTGTTGTTTGTTTGTTTGTTTGTTTGTTTTTTGAGACAGGGTTTCTCTGTGTAGCCCTGGCTGTCCTGGAACTCACTCTGTAGACCAGGCTGGCCTTGAACTCAGAAATCCGCCTGTCTCTGCCTCCCAAGTGCTGGGATTACAGGCGTGCGCCACCACACCCGGCCTTCACTCTGTAGTTCTAACTGGTCTGGAACTCTCTGTGGAGAACAGGCTGCCCTCAACCTCACAGAGATCCCCCTGCCTCTCTACCCTTGCTCCCTACATGCTTGAATTAAAGAGATGTACGCCAAGCTCAGCTGCTTGCAGTTTCAAGTTCGCATCCAAACTCACGAAGTGAACCAGATGGCCTCTCTAGCAAGTCTGTCCTTAGAAGACACCAGGAAAATGGTGCAAAGAAAAAGGGGGGAGGGGGGAGTGCATAAAACTTGTACCCTAAAGTACAAATATTAAAATCACATAAAATCTTCATTATTTTTAAGACACCACTGTGCACTGTGTCTATTTGATTAACTGTAAAGTTTTGCTACGTCTGCTGTCTAGCAATCCCAAGGGAAGTGATTCAGACCTCAATAACTGGAGCCTGTTCAAATGCATATTAATAAACCCTGGCCCTTTGGCCACTGCAGAGGGGACATAGCCGTGTATATGCACAGTCCCTACCCTCAGGCACACAAAGGTCCCTGGGCCCTCAGCTCGTGGACAGAAAGCCAAGACGGGGCCCAACAATAGTGTGTCCACTCAATAAACACTGGAGGCGCTGACATCATCCAGGTGCCCAGGGTCAGGGAACTGCTGCGTAGAACTCCATTCTCTGGGAGTGGAGCTGTAATCTGACACCCGGGATTCAGACCTCTCTGAGCCTCAGCAGCTCTGGGTATTCATGAACAGCAGCAAAAGGCTCTTTCATGCCCACTGTCTCTTTAGTCATTCCAGAAGCAGGGCCCTCCTCCCAGCCCTAAGAGAAATGTCCTGAAGACATCAGTTCCAAGACCCCCTAGGACCAAGTGACAATTAAGGATTATTTTCTCTCAGATAAAATATAGGCTTTTCAAGGTCCAGAATAAAATCCTCTTCCAAGGCCCAGTGGTACCCATAAATCCTGAAGCTGAATTACCTATACACTTTCTATGAGGGTAAACCTTTGAAAGCTGTTCATGGTTCATTTCACTGTGCTCATCTGGCTGCCCACTTGATTAGGATAGTAGCAAAATACAATAAAACGTCTAAATTGGAGGCTTGTCTGAAAGACCAGCTCTTTTAATAAAGGAATATAAGTAAATCCCGCCTTTCTATTCTTGTCTACTGCTCTCATGGAAAGGAAATATCTCTCCAATTAATATTTTACGATGCCTAAAATATTCAAATAACCTTTTCCTTTACATCCATGGCCTTTCACAGAACTCAGTCCCTGGTTCTGATTTTTTCACTCTCCTTAATCCCTCAGCGCAAAAGAAAAAAAAAAACAAAAACCCAGAAAGATCCTCTACTACTCAAAGAATAATACCATCAAGTCAACTCAATCACCCTGGAAATCTTCCACACAGATGCAACTTGGACCCAGCCCTCCACAGTCCCGCGTCCCACTTTCCAGAAAACTTGGGCTGCGCAAACAAAAACATCCTTCCAAACACCAGAAGCCTCGTGCACTGCGAAGCTTAAGCACCTGCAGTGCACACACTGACTGCCCTGTACCCTGTGGGTGTTCCATAAATACCTAGGGACTGATTCACAGGCCAATTACAGGTCTGGTGATGACACAGGGTATGACCGCCTGGTGCTACTCTGGGGAGTGTGAGGAATCCAGAATCCCTGTGGGAGTAGGGAGAATTACTACCCGTGAAATCCTAAAAGGACTGCAGTGTTGACAGGACCAAACTATGTACATTTTGTCTGCATCCCTCCCCAAGTCATAGAAAGCTAGTAATGCCTCCTGAACTCCGGGAAAGAACCAACAAACTAAATAGGGGTGTGCAAAAAAAAAAAAAAAAAAAAAAAAAGAGGGAAACTTACTTTTCATAGACCAGCTCCTCGTCGATGGAGAAATAGTGGATATTTATTGTGCTTTTTGGTCTATTCCTTAAAGTAGCAAAATATAATCGATCTGAAAGACAAGTTTAAAAGAGAGACCATGAGAAGCAGGGACGCGAGGCTGAGAGTGCGGCTCGTGCATGAAGAATTAATAATTGCTACACATCATTTAAAGACCCTTGAACACGTGGGATTCTGGGAGAAACAGGCTCTTCCAGAAAGCTACAGAGCCCCAAAAGCACAACTTGCCTAGAGGCCAGAACAAGACCCAGCAGGGGGCAGAGCATCTTGAGCGTTCCCTCACCGCCTTGGTTGCGTGAGGGCGGGTGCAGACGGGAGCTGTGGGTACCCGCAAAACTGGAGACACAAGTTTGGTTCGGAAACCTCCAGACCTCAGCTGCGGCGGAATGGAAAGAGAGAGGCGAGCTTCTGCCCCTGCGGCTTAGACTTCAAGAGGAAGGAAGGAAAGACAGGGGGGTGTGGTTGAGGGCGGGGGGGGTGGGGGCGCCCCGAAAGCACAGGCCAGCCACCCGAGGAGTAGAGGATTAGCAGATGGAGGATTAAAACCAACAGGATCCCCCACCGAGATAGGTTTGCAGGAGGATCCCAAGCAGAGAACCCTGCACTGTCCGGGTACGAGGAAGCGGCAGAGGGAGCCGAGAACGCGAAAAAGAAGCCGGAAGCAGGGGGTCCTCGGGGAGTTGAGTGGCGAGAGGGGGCCCGAGCGCCGAGCCGCAGTACCGAGGGACACAGGGCCGGAAGAGAAACCCAGGGTAGAGCCTTGGGACAAAGGGGTGAGCCGTGAGGAGTTGTGGGGGGAGTGGCGTGGAAGGGCCGGAGGATGCCGGGCGGCTGCTCCTCACCTTTCATGAACTCGCAAGCCCCGATTAGTTCCCCTGACTCCGCTGCCATCTTAAGCGAGATCCGCACGGGGGAGGGTTGGGTCGTGGCCAGCTGAGGTCACCCGTCCCCGGGGGCTTCCCCACTGCCCAAGAGCCGGGAGCTCTCGGTCCCAATCACCGAGCCTGCCTGAGGGAGGCGGCGGTCGCCCAAGGCGGAGGCAGCTGCAGGGTCAGCGCGTGGGGCGCCCCGGGGACATTCCGTGGGGAACCGAACCCGCCGGGCGCGGGACGCACACGCCCCGGACTGTAACCGCTGTGATCCGGACTCTGCGGCGGCGGCGGCGGCGGCGGCGGCTGCTGCTGCTGCTGCTGCTGCTGCTGCTTCTGCTGCTGCTCGAGCTGCAGCTCCTTCTGCTCGCGCTGCACGGTCTCCGCCAAACCTGGACAGCGCACAGCAGCTCCCAAGGCCGGGCAAAGTCTTCCCCCGGCTCCCAAAGTGATCATGGAGGACAAGACGTTTGGCCCGGATCGCGCCCGTGGCCACTCGTGCGGCAGCGGGCAGGACTCCGGAGGTGTCCGCGGGGCTAGTAGCAGCTGCTCAGACTCCTCCTTCGCCACCTCCTTTCAGCAGCAACTCTTCCTCCCTCTCCTCCTCCTCCTCCTCTTAGGTCCGCCCCCAGACCTGCCTCCCCGCCCTCCCTCGTCCCCCTCCACTTTCACGGCTCCGCGGCCATCCCTTAAAGGGACAGCTCGGCTCCTTTCTCTGCGCCGGCCTCAGGCCCCAGTTACCAGGCGCCCCGCGGGTCACTAGGAGCCGGTTGCCAACGCTTTGTTGCCTTTCACCAATTGCTACACGGGAAACTTGGCCCTCGGCCTGGGTGGGGGTGGGGGTGGGATGTCAGGCGGGGCCACAAACTTATGAATGAAAAAGGAAGGCTAGAGGAGCGCGGATGCCTCCCAAGAAGCCGCTGCAGCCTGGCCGGCTGAGATGCTGTCTCCATCGGCTAGCTCTTCTTCCACACCAGATTTTTCTTGTCTCTCTTCTAGCTCTTTCTCTCCTGCTCCACTCAACTCAGTTTCTTCTAAACTCTTGCTTGCTTGCGCGCGCACACACAGACATGCACTCGCGCGCGCGCGTACACACACACACACACACATTGAAAACCGCGACCTTCTCCACGTCGGATCATACCGCTAGCTATCTTTCTACCAACCCCTATTCTCGCCGCTGTCGGATCTGTGTCTTTATAACCAGATTTCAAGAGAAGCGATGCCTCCTAGCTTCGGAGTACACGGTTTGATGCCCTCTAAGTACTTAAGTCTACTCTCATCTAGGCTTTGTTCTCAAGGGGAAGAAAAAAAAAATCCCGTCCAGTTCTCCAAGTCCTGTCATTTTGGCCACAGGTGTGAGCGCAAAAGTATACCAGATGTGTAAGGTTCTAGTCTCGGACTGTAGGCTATCCTGGGCGAAGGGAGAAAAGGGGAAAGGATCACTTGTCCAGAAGAGAAATGAACAGAAGATTTCTTTAGTCTTGGCTGGAGCGCTGCAAGGGAGTACAAAGGTTCCTTTCCAGGAGGCCCCGGACTCGTTCTGCAACGTTCTGATCCAGTTTGAACAACTTTAATGCAGTGAGCTCTAGAGACGTAATTAGTGGTCAGCCCTTCCCTTACGAAAATGGCGCTACTGAACCACTATCACCAGAGCATGCGCTCTGAGTGGTTTCTTCTTGAACCGGGGATTGGTGCAAGCCTTTGGTTCTCAGTTGCTTGTTGACCTTAAGGGAGAGAGGGGGCGCTCGAGCGAAGTGCCAACTAGAGCGACTTGGAACACTGATGCCAGGGAGGCAACTCAACTCGTGATTCTTTGGCCATTATTCTGCTCTGCTGGCTTTCCAGAGAGCTAAACAAGCACAAAACTGTAAGCGGATACTGCTTTGATATACTGGAAAGTTATTCAGAGCATCTCGGTAATTCTAGCTAAACAAATCCTCGGTAAGGGAGTTAAAAAGACATCCCCTTACACACAAAAGCTACCCCCTTGACCACATTCATGGAAAGCCAGGAGTCACTAGGAAATAAGCAGAAAAGTCTCGTTTTCATATTTGGAAAAAGGGAAGAGCAGAAGAAAAAGAAACAGACTTTACAACTGTAAAAGCCCTGGAAGTCGTAATGAGCCTTGGACCTTTTTGAAGTGTATTACATATTCTAGGAGCCATGAGAGTAAAGACCCCCAAAAAAGAAATAGGGAGGGGGTGCCCTTTAAAATAGCCAGGGGGTGGTGGCATACATCTTTAATTACAGCACCGGAGAGACAGAGGCAGGTGAATCGAGGAGTTCGAGGCCAGCCTGGTCTACATAGTGAGTTCCAGGATCAACAGGGCTGGTGAAGAGGAATCCTGTCTTGAAAAATTAAAAATAAAGAAAAAGAACAAAGACCTCTCAAAACTCGAATGTTGCCTTTATTCTCCCAAATCCCGGTCTTAATATGTTGAACAATTCAAATTTTGTTGAAATAATCGTAATTGAGATTTGTTTATGAAAGATGTAGAAAAACAAAGCATATAAATCTCAATAGGCTTTGCCCCTTTGTCTAAAAAAACTAAAGCAAACCCAACTCAATCCATTTCTAAAGCTGCTGCTTTACAATTCTTGTAAAGAATTTTTCATCTGAATATATTTTTAAAACTGCAGTAAAAATAAAAGTTGGAGCCAGATGTGGTGGCTTGTGCACTGATTTAGAGTAGGCAAAGTCCTTCGCCCCTCCCACAATGAGGGCTGCAAAGTGGGTCTTCAGGATTGGGACCGCATCTTAACCCACTGAGCCATCTCACAGGCGGCTGCTGCTGCTTTTGTTGTTTGCTTGGTTAGTTGGTTGGTTGGTTTGGTTTTGGGGGTTTGTTGTTGTTGTTGTGGTGGTGGTGGTGGTGGTTGTTGTTTGAGGTAGGTCTCATGCAACCCCAGGCTGGCCTGGAACTTCATATGTAAAGAAGGGTGACAGTAAACTCCTGATCCTCCTTCCAGGAACACAGGCCTGCGTCACCCTGCCCGGCCACCACATAAGTGTAGATTCTTAAGTATTCTCGGGAGATCCATAAACACTTTCAGGAGGGCAGATTTGATTGAATAGCTCCTGTTGTTTCCTAAAAAAAAAATGATTCTACAGTGCCTTTCGTATAATTCTCCTTAGAGGTTTTGGACATGAGAAATGAATTGTAACCTAACAAAAGTCCTTAAAAGGAGTGAAAATGGGGGCTGGAGAGATGGCACAGCGGCTAAGACTGCTTCCTGGTCTTCCAGAGGACCCAAATTCAGCTCCAGACACCCATATTGGGAGGCTTACAATTGCTTTTAGCTGCAGTGCCAGGCATCCAACACTCTTCTGGACAAAACATCACCCATACACACGTGGTATATACTCATGTAGACACACACACACATAAGAATAAATTCTCCAAGTAAAAATGGCCCTGGGTCTGTGGCTCATGCCTATGGTCATGAGAACTTCATGAGTTGAAGGCCCGGCTGAATTAGTGTGAGATAAGATGCTGTCTCAAGCCAAAATTTAAATGACAATTATTTTTCCTTAGCATATTTACTATATATGTTGATAACAATTCTTTTTGCTATAGTTTTTGGTTTTTGAGACAGGGTTTCTCTGTAGTTCTTGGACTCTGTCGACCAGGCCGGCTTGGAACTCACAGAGGATCTGCCTCTGCCTCTGCCTCTACCTCTGTCTCTGCCTCTCTGCCTCTGCCTCTGCCTCCTGAGTACTGTAATTAAAGATGTGTGCCACCTCCATACAGCAGATAAAATTCTTTAATACTATGTAATAGTAAAATAGGATCTCTCTAAATCATGCTATAAAAAAAAATTTCTCAGGAAAAATATACATCAGTGTGCACACAGCACATGCACACCAAGATCCTAACGACATCACAAAACACATTATTGTCTCAGTTATCATGGGTCAAAGTTCCTACTGTTGTAGCGTCACAATAAAGGCAGGCTCTTACAGCCCATGGGGGAAGGTAAAACTGGACATTTCTTCCCAATCACCCAACTGAATACAAACGGAAGAAATTGACTTTAACGTGGACCAGCAGTAAAGAATGGCTTATGGTACATGAAAATAGTAAGCGGTTTACAATGTCACTTCCCTGTAGGAGAGGAAGGTGCTGGTGGATTCAGCAGGTAAAGGCAGAAAGGGGGAGTTGTGAACAAATGTTTAGGTCTGCAACTCTAATTTGCATACTGCTTGGACGGCCTTGCAGCCCAGGCAGGGTGCATGCTTGCAGACCTAGGGAAAAGACTGCTAGAAGCAACTTCAAATTAAGCCAACAACTTCCTGTCCGAGCTCTCCCGTCCGAGGCTCCGCCAAGATTCCTTGTCACTCTTTACACAAGACAGCTCTTCAAAAACACAAAGAGGCTCCATGACTGTGTCCTGGAGTTCCACAGGTGAAATCCCTCACCTTCCTCAAGCTTCCCTTCCGCACCATCCGTCCCACCTCCGTCCTTTCTAATCCAATCTTCGATTTTCCCAGTTTCTTATAAATCTTATCCCAGAATGGAACGCAGGCCAGCACTGAGCTGGTGTGACTTGTTATGATGTGTGGGGACAAGGAGGACATATTTATTTGTACGTGACGGAAGACTTGGGTGGGAACAAGAGCAATGGAAACCATATAAAGAACCCAGTTTTACCATTTAACAGTCAAATAGGAAGGGAAATATTTGCAGGGCTGTGGTGGCGCACGCCTTTAATCCCAGCACTCTGAGGCAGAGGCAGGCGGATTTCTGAGTTCGAGGCCAGCCTGGTCTACAGAGTGAGTTCCAGGACAGCCAGGGCTACACAGAGAAACCTTGTCTTGAAAATCCAAAAATAATAATAATAATAATAATAATAATAAACAAACAAAAGGGAAATATTCTTTAGTTGGAAGAAGTCAAGGAAAAGTGAACTCACAGCAGTCTAAGGCTTGAAGGCTGTGACATTTGCATAGTCTGTGTTTTAATTATTACCATTAGAATATTTTATGAAAACATACTTGATCTGTCAGTAGTGATATTATCTAAGAAGGTAGAAGAAATATAGAATATATGATGGCTACTTCTTACATATTACTTTTACATTATGAAACAAGGCCTAGAATTTAGTTTAAATTCGCTATAATTTAAATTGACTAGTTTGATAATCCACTGCATGATATAAAATCAATTTAAAGCACCTTTTGGCAGAATCCATGAGCAAGGCTGGACGTGTCCCTCCGCAGAGCCCTTGCCTAGAACGTTGAAGACCTCAACGTCAATCTCTAGAACCTCAAAGGGTAACTACACAAATAAAAATAAAAGACAGAGGCAAAAATATTGTTATAACAGAACTGAGATGCTGAAAATGTATAGATAGTGTGACTCATAAAATATCTGCCCACAAGGCTGGAACAGTGGCTCAGATTAAGAGCATTCACTGCTCTTCCAGAGGACCTGCAGCCATTATCTGTAACTCAGACCCAGAGGATCTGACACCCTCTCCTCCTCCTCCTCTCTCTCTCTCTCTCTCTCTCTCTCTCTCTCTCTCTCTCTCTCACACACACACACACACACACACACACACACACACACAAAGTAAAATAAATCGTTTTTAAAAATACTTGCCCACAGTGACCTTAAGATCTTAGGGTGGCTCAGCCATGTCCTGTGTCACAATAATGCCTGTTTAGGAGTTCCAAACTGGAACCAAAGAACCAGAAGGAATGCGGAAGACGAGTCAGTTCTGTTTTCAGACACAGCCTGTAAAGCAGACACCAGCTCCGGGGAGAGATTCAGGATGGTGGAGGATGGCTGTGGCTTCCATCATAGATGGCGCAGCAT
Organism: Apodemus agrarius; assembly: GCA_964023405.1. NCBI lineage: Eukaryota > Metazoa > Chordata > Mammalia > Rodentia > Muridae > Apodemus > Apodemus agrarius. The sequence goes on along the minus strand of OZ030007.1, from coordinate 45,410,869 downwards.
GGCTCCTCTTGAGTCACACAGGCCACTTCAAGTCACCTCACAGCTTGGGGGCCAGGGCAATGGTCAGAACAACACACTTTTTTTTTTTTATTGAATATAATCTTCATTTACATTTCAAATGGTAAAACTTTTCCCAGTTTCCCCCCTCCCTGAGAACACCCAACCCCTCTTCCCATACCCTGCCTCCAAGTATATGCCCCTCCACCTGACCCACTTCCCCACCTCGATTTCTCTTTCAGAACAACACACTTGATAAACATTGCTTCACACACACACACACACAAACACACACACACACACACACACACCCCTTTCATCCCCTCCCTGCCCCAATTCTCACTTTATTAAACCTAAAGCTCTTTCAGTAACCCCAAGATGAAGTTGGGGGTAGGGGGTTACTGAACCTCCTACCTCCTACATCTTTACTTTCCAATGCAGCAACGTTGATTAAATCTCCATTATCTGACTTTTATGATTAAGAGAGTAGAAGATAATTAGCCAGGCATGGTGGTTCACACCTAGAGGCATAGCATTTAACCAGGAAGGGAAGAAAATCAAGCCCATCGAGGCTACATGTGACACTGCCTCGAAAAGCAAAAATCAAATGGTGATTACTCTCAAGTTCAATGACATGAGTTGGGTTCCCGAAATCTACATGTTAGAGGGAGAACAGATTCCCACAGGCTGTCCTCTAAACTTCCATTACATGCACACAGAGGCACTGGCACACACATACACACACACACACACACACACATACTCACACACATATAAAGACAGATAGATGGGTGGATAGATGTATGTATGGATGGAGAGAGAGAGAGAGAGAGAATTTAATGAGCATCAATTTTAACAGTAGTCATCTTCTCATTGACTAATGCAACCAAGAAATAGTGCCCTAGTACCCTTCTTGAAAATAAAAGGAAGCTTCATGGTCTAATTATTGGCTACTTTGAATTATCATGTAACCTAACACCGTTTTCGTGTTTTATAGAATGCATCTACCTATAATTACTTGTCATTCATACTCTTATTACAAAAGAAATGTAAAAGCAAAGCCAGATGTAGTGGATCACGCCTACAAGCCCAGCACTTAGGAGTCTAAGACACTAGGATTTTTTGTTTGTTTGTTTGTTTGCTTGTTTTTGTTTTTGTTTTTCGAGACATGGTTTCTCTGTGTGGTCCTGGCTGTCCTGGAACTCACTCTGTAGACCAGGCTGGCCTTGAACTCAGAAATCTGCCTGCTTCTGCCTCCCAAGTGCTGGGATTACAGGCGTGCACCACCACCACGCCTGGCATGGCGCTAGGATTTTGTGTTCAAAACCAACCTCAGCTACATAGTGAATACGACCTCAGGCTACTCTACACAAATTCATGAACTAAAGAACAAACAAATATTTCAAAGCATTTTTTCGCGGGCCATGGTGGTGCACGCCTTTAATCCCAGCACTTGGGAGGCAGAGGCAGGCAGATTTCTGAGTTTGAGGCCAGCCTGGTCTACAGAGTGAGTTCCAGGATAGCCAGGACTACACAGAGATACCCTGTCTCTTAAAAAAAAAAAAAACAAAAAAAACAAAAACAAAACAAAAAAATCAAAGCAAATTTTCTCAAATATGTAATATAATATTCCCCAAATAACTCCTCACCCAAACATGACCACACTCCCATCACCATATTGGGAACATCACTAAGGAGCTATATGCTGTAGTTTGAATTTCACTCCCAAATGACAATTTAATGCATCTCTAATATACTTAACATATTTCTTCCAGGAAAATAATAATGATCAAAGAATTAAAAGCTAGGCACAGTTACAGATGTCTGAAATCCCAGTGCTTGGAGTAAATTCAAAAGGATCCAGAGTTCAAGGTCATCTTCACCTACAGAGTGAATTCAGGGCCAGTTTGAATGACCTGAGACCCAGTTTCAGGAAAACAAAACAAAGAGTTAAGGAAACTGAGCAGAATAATGTAAACCTCGGGCTTCTTCCCACCTGCCTATGAAATCAATATGGTTATTTCTGCAATTTTAAAGAAGAGGAAATGGATTCAAAGTAGCTATTCAACAAACATGAAAAATGAATGTTTAAAGTAAGTAACTTAAATGTGAGCCTTCTGGATACATAAAATAGTGAGGAAACACTGTTTATTTATAACAGAAACCTGAATTCCAGGCATATCTTGATAGCCAGTGTGTGCCTTGTTTTGGACACAATATTCTCTGCTAATAAACAGGGTTTAATAATCATTTCTAATTCATAGTACTAACAGAACTAAATAAGATGTTACATTGTATTGCTATAGCTTTCAAACAACTAACACTGTTAAAGATCAAGAAATACAAACCTACTTTTAAAGTCCAGTTTCCACAAGCCTCCTATGATTAAATCTATTTGGGTGCAGATACGGTTACTTTGTTTCCTCTCAAGACCATGAAGTGTGAAATTCATATGCTTGCAGAGAAGTTGTTGTTATCCACCGGTCCTGAGGTTACAAAGCTTTTGTTTCTTACTGTTTCTGGCCATAGCATCTTCCTCTAGGTTAAGATCCAGGCTAAGGGCCCCATTCAGGCATCCTCAGTACTTTCCTAAATTTCCCTCATCTGACTCACTTTCTTCCAATCATCCTGTTGCAAAAGCCTGGGACTCACATGTTGTCTCCTTCAGTTCTTCTGGTGACCCTTCACACACACATTTGTAACACTGTATTTTCTGGTACCATAATCCCATGTGGAAACTCCAAGAGAAATGATATTGCCAGGAAGCTAACAGGAGTCTTATTTCCCAAGCAAAAAGAAGTTATATATTTTTTTTTCAAGACAAGGTTTCTCTGTATACCCCTGGTTGTCCTGGAACTCAGAAATTCGCCTGCCTCTGCCTCCCAAGTGCTGGGATTAAAGGCGTGTGCCACCATCGCCCGGCTTATTATTATTATTATTATTATTATTATTATTATTATTAATTGAACAGATTTCTGACCGTTGATTTATCCTCCACAATAGGTTTAATTGTATCTATTCTCATGGTTGGAAAAAGCAACTTTATATCTTCAGTTTGACCAAACTTTCCCAAGCAAGTTTATTCTTCAAATTATATGTAAACTAATGCTAGGAGATAGTGGTGCATGCCTTTAGTCCCAGCATTCGGGATGCAGAGGCAGGTGGATCTTTGTGAGTTCAAGGCCAGCCTCATCTACAGAGGGAATTCCAGGACAGCTGGAGCTACACAGAGAAACTATTACTCATAGTTGTTGATAACCATGATTAAGTAATATAATGTACACACAAGCAAAACAATTTCTACTTATTCTAAAGCATATTGTCCATTCTTTTCTGTTTTATTTGAGACAGCATCAATGTACTTTCTTTCATATTTTTGCATTCAGTCAGCAAATACTTACGACCTTCTATTGTCTAGCCCTCTGCTAGAGGTGTTGGGAACGCACTGGAGAAGAAATCCGAGCTCCTGGTCTTTAAGAATTTACATTCTGGGGAAGGCTGTGGACAGGCAATTGAACTCCCTATCAAGAGATGGGATAAGGTGAAATAAGGACAGGGCAGTAGGAAGCTGTGATGGGACAAAGCAATCCTGACGAGTGCAGAGAGGGTTCCCATAGAATCTGCACAGGCAAAATGCAAGTTAGGCAGATACATGTAACGAGACTGCTGGGGGAAAGGTGTGGAAGGTTGAAAGAAAGAACAAGGTGGGAGTTGCCTCGAACTCAGCGATCTGCCTGCCTCTGTCTCCCGGGTGCTGCAATTCAAGGTGTATGCCACCACACCCAGCATCTGGACTTTTGTTTTCAGAAACAGAAAAATGTAGATATGATAGCACATATTTCTTCTAAACACTGGCTATTTTTTAGTAAAAAGCAAATATTAAAAAATAGAATATATAAGAATTACTCTATTTAAATAGTTCACTAACAAAAGTATTATGGGGTGTATGAGACATTGGAGCAATCACAAAGTGAGGCATCTCTGGAGGTAGAAAACCTTGGGAAGAATTCAGAGTCATAGATGCAAGCATCAACAACAGAATACAAGAGATAGAAGAAAGAACCTCGGGTGCTGAAGATACCATAGAAAAACATTGACTCAACAGTCAAAGAAAATGCAAAATGCATAAAGCTGGTAACCCAAAACATCCAGGAACTCCAGCACACAATGAAAAGACCAAACCTAAGGATTATAGGTATAGACGAGAGCAAGGATTTATATCTTAAAGGCCCAGTAAATATCTTCAACAAAATTGTAGAAGAAAACTTCCCTATCCTAAGAAAGAGATGCCCATGAACATACAAGAAGCCTTCAGAACTCCAAACAGACCAGAACAGAACAGAAACTTCTCCCAGCACATAATAATCAAAACATCAAATTCACTAAACAAAGAATATTAAAAGCAGTAAGGAAAAAAGGGCAAGGAACTTATAAAGGCAGACCTATCAGAATTATACCAGACTTCACACCAGAGACGATGAAAGCTAGAAGATCCTGGGCAGACCTCATACAGACCCTAAGAGAACACAAATGCCAGCCCAGGCTACTATACCCAGCAAAACTCTCAATCATCATAGATGGAGAAACCAAGATATTCCATGATAAAAACAAATTTACACAATATCTGTCCACAAATCAAGCCCTACAAAGGATAATAGATGGAAAATGCCAGCACAAGGGGGGAAACTACACCCTAGAAAAAGCAAGAAAGTAATCTTGCAACAAACCCAAAAGAAGATATCCACACAAACATATAAATAAAATCAAAAATCACTATTCCTTAATATCTTTCTCTCTTTTTTTTTTTTCCAAGACAGGGTTTCTCTGTGTAGCCCTAGCTGTCCTGGAACTCACTCTGTAGACCAGGCTGGCCTCAAAATCAGAAATCCACCTGCCTCTGCCTCCCAAGTGCTGGGATTAAAGGCGTGTGCCACCACCGCCCAACCCTTAATATCTCTTAACAACAATGGACTCAGCTCCCCAATAAAAAGACATAGACTAACAGAAATATTTCTCATGTAAATCTTCAATTTTATCAGAAAATGTTTGTAATTCCCCTTTTAATTAATTTAGTAATGTTTTTATGTCTACCATTTTGTCTGCATTATTTTTCATGATAATCTTCAATTTTAATATGTCTTTGTATATTTCCTCTATTTTATCAGAAATATTTTCAATGTAAATCTTTTTTATTACAAATGTCTCTAATTCCACCTTCAATTAATTTAGAAAGAAGTTTTATATCTACCATTTTATATGTAAATTTTTCTGTGAAATAGTCAATTTTAATGTGTTTTTCTATATATTTCTTGAATTTTACCAGAAATATTTTCCATGTAAATCTTCAATTTTATCAGAAAATGTTTAAAATTCCACCTTCAAGCAACTTAGAATTACCTTTCTGCCTATCACTTTATCTATATAATTTCTATGATAATCTTTAATTTTAACATGTTTTTCTATATATTTCTTCAATTTTATCAGAAATATTTTCCATGTAAATCTTCAAGTTTATCAGAAAATGTTTATAATTTCACTTTCAATCAACTTAGGAATACTTTTATGCCTATCACTATTACATCTATATAAAATTTTCCATGATAATCTTCAATTCTAACATGTTTAAAATTTTTAACACCTAAAATTTTTCTACAATTTTGTCAGAAATATTTTCCATGTAAATCTTCAATTCTATCATAAAATGTTTTTATTTCATATTTCAATTAATTTAGCAATGTTGTATATGTCTAACACTTTACTCTTTAATTTTCCATGAAAATTGTCAATTTTAACGTGTTTTTCTATGTATCTCTTCTATTTTATCTGAAATATTTTCTATGTAAATCTTTAATTTTACCATAAAATGTTTTTACTTCCCTTTTCAATAAAAAAAAATAAGAATCCTGGGGAAGAAATGAAGATAAACAACTAGGTGTTGACAGCATAAAGTCTAAACTTATAGTAATTAGCTGGTGTTCAGCACACATTTTCCTGCTACTCCTCTCCCTCTCTGCCTGTGTCTCTGTGTCTCTCTGTCTCTGTATCTGTCTGTCTCTGTCTCTGTGTGTGTGTGTGTGTGTATGTGTGCGCATGTGCATGTGTGCATGTGTGCTTATGTGTATAACTATGGGCACATGGGGACATGGATGCCGAGGCATGTATGTAGAGGTCATCTGAAAACCTTGGGTGTCAGCCTCTCTTCCCGCCTTGTTTAAGATAGGGTTTCTTTGTTATTTTTCCTTTGTATATCCAGACTAGGTGGGCCTCCCGCTTCTGGGGATTCAGTCTGTACTGCCCAACTCCCTTTAGGAGTGCTGGGATTACAGACATGCACTACCACGTCCATTTTCCATATGGATCCTGAGGATTAAGCCTGGGCCCTTACACTTGCCTGGTCCACTTAATGGACCACAGCCACCACCTTCTTTTTTTTTTTTTTTTTTTTTTTTTTTTTTTTTGGTTTTTCCGAGACAGGGTTTCTCTGTAGTCCTGGCTGTCCTGGAACTCACTCGGTAGACCAGGCTGGCCTCGAACTCAGAAATCCGCCTGCCTCTGCCTCCCAAGTGCTGGGATTAAAGGCGTGCGCCACCACGCCCGGCCGGCCTTCTTTTTGTCAATAACCTCTTTGGTGAGTGCTGGTGAGAGATGATTACAGAAGCAGCTCTACTGGGAACTCTGAGTTCCAAGTCAAATCTTCAGAATAGACCCTTGCCTCTTGATACTCAGTATGGACAACCCACTAACGAAAAGATTTAGAAGGACTCACTGATGACAAAGCCAAAGAAAGGCTTTTATTTCAACTTTGGAAGCATTAGTATTTCCGATGTGAAAAGTTGTGTAACACACATGTGTCATTTTTCTCCTAGCAACCCGACCAAAGCCACTTAAGGAAAGAGCTGAGGGCTCTGGAGGGAGCCAGGTGAAGAGGTGGAGAAGCCAAGCCAGAAGTGGGTTCAGTGCTAGGGGAGGGCTAAGGTAACTTGGCAACTCAGCGTGAGGGTGCAACCATCATGACAGGAAACATACAGGGGGCCAGCGTGTGAAGCACCTGATATCACTGTGTCTGTAGTCAGGAGCAAGATGACCTCCACGCCCTCTGACCTCCTGACCTCCACATCTGTGCCATGCCATACACTGGCACACACATACATTAGATGATAGATAGATAGATAGATAGATAGATAGATAGATAGATATAGATAATGGATAGATAGATATAGATAGATAATGATAGATAGATAGATAGAGATATATAGATAATGGATAGATAGATAGATATAGATAGATAGATAGATAGATAGATAGATAGATAGATAGAGATAGATATTGGATAGATAGATAGATAGATAGATAGATATAGATTATATAGATAATGGATAGATATAGATATAGATAGATAGATATAGATAGATATAGATAGATAGATAGATAGATAGATAGATAGATATAGATAGATATTGGATAGATAGATAGATAGATAGATAGATAGATAGATAGATAGATAGATAGATAGATAGATATAGATTATATAGATAATGGATAGAGATAGATAGATAGATAGATAGATAGATAGATAGATAGATAGATACTAGATAGATAGATAGATAGATAGATAGATAGATAGGGATAATGGATAGATACATAGATAAGATAATAGATAATGGATAGATATAGATAGATAGATAGATAGATAGATAGATAGATAGATAGATAGATATAGATAGATAGATATAGATAGATATTGATAGATAGATAGATAAATAGATAGATAGATAGATAGATAGATATAGATTATATAGATAATGGATAGATATAGATAGATAGATAGATAGATAGATAGATATAGATTATATAGATAATGGATAGATATAGATAGATAGATATAGATAGATAGATATAGATAGATAGATAGATAGATAGATATAGATAGATATTGGATAGATAGATAGATAGATAGATAGATAGATAGATAGATAGATATAGATTATATAGATAATGGATAGATATAGATAGATAGATAGATAGATAGATAGATAGATAGATATAGATAGATACTAGATAGATAGATAGATAGATAGATAGATAGATAGATAGATAGATAGATAGGGATAATGGATAGATACATAGATAAGATAATAGATAATGGATAGATATAGATAGATAGATAGATAGATAGATAGATAGATAGATAGATAGATGAGAGAATTTTAAGGAGCCAGTGTTTCCAGGACCAACAAAGAACTGTACATTGGGTGGGCTTTTCAAGTTCTGTCATTCTGTTGGAATGTGTTTAATCCTTGCCTCTGAGGACACCACACACATGTGGTGCACAAACATGCATGCAGGCAAACAAATACACATAGAATAAAAATAAATAATTTTTAAATTTAATTTAAAAATATTAAATATCATTATCTATGAAACAAAAGCACTTAAAATGACAACTAAAGGTAATATAGTCAAGTGACAGTGTTAGAATAGTTGAACTACAGATGATTTGCTTACTACGTGCTATTTTAACATTTGCAGCTTTATGATTTCGACGTTCTTCTAGGGCTGGAGTTATAGCTCAGGGGTAGAGCATTTGCCGACGTGGATCTGTGGGTCAATCTTACCCTTATCCCAAGCCAGTCTGGAATTTGCTATGTAGTCAAGGCTAGGTCAGTCCTCCATCCTCAGCCTCCTGAATATTGGGATTACAGGTGACGTCTCTGTCTTAGGAAAACTTGGACATCATCCCATTTCTCTAAAACTTAATTTTAAAAAATACTTTTAAATAAATGTTGTGAACATTTCATTTATGAGCTTAATTGCACGTTTAATATATAATTATAAATGTAAAACCTCTCATTTCATCCAAAGGGCAATTCATCTTTATCAAGCCATAGAAATAGCAGATTGTGGAGGACAATTATGAACTATGCACATTTTTATGATTTTTTTAGAGTTTCTTCTAAGTATTTTTTATATATAAATTTGTTGTTTTAAGATTGATTTTGTGTTTGATTATGTGTACCTGTGTGTGGGTATCTGCACATCAGTACAGGTGCCCATAAAGCCCAGAGGCACCAGGTTCCTTGGAGCGGGATTATGGGTGTGGTAAAGATCCAGACATGGATGCTGGGCTTGGTCCCCTGCAAAGGAGCACGAGGTCTTCACCACCGAACATCCCTCTCACGCCTCTCGAAATGTCATTTAAAAAAATCAAAAGTAGGGCATCAGTGAGTATTCAAAAATCATTTTAATATGTCCCAGATGAAGGGGCATGCCCTCTTGAGACTCCATTTCTGTATGACATTAACAGGTTATCGCAAGCAGATAGTGAGTCTCAGCCATCAGAAACGCCAACTCTGTTACCACACACTGGAAACCTCACGTGGTTACTTGGCCAAACTCATCAGCACTTCCTCTTTCCACCCCATCCCCCATAGATTTTTTTTTTTCTTTTGCAAACAGGCATTTGTAGGGGGTATGGTGACAAGTACCTGAAACCCCAGCTCTCTGAAAGCAGAGGCAGGAGGATTTGCATTGAAATCAGTCCAGGCTACATAATGAAAGCATGGCTTAAAAACAAAGCTGAGAGAGAGAGAGAGAGAGAGAGAGAGAGAGAGAGAGAGAGAGAGAGAGAGAGAAGGTGAGAGAGAAGGAGAGAGAGATATTCACCAGCTCATCAATGTCCAAATGTATAAATCTCTATGATGAATGTGATCTGTGACAGTAGGGACAAATTAAAGACATGTGTGAGCCAAGGACAGCGCCCAGAACTGTGAACCTTTACCCCTCAACGGTGACTCCATCTTCTAAAGCAGAGCCACTGGGTGTCCTTGGGGGCACCAGGGCTTCCAAGCGTGGTTTGTGTTATGTAGAATTTGAAACATCTACTGCATGATGAGGTAGAGACCTGTGCGAAGCACTTGGGTACATAGACTCATGCTCAGGAGAGCTGAGTGGGATTGGCTGGCCAACGTGAGACTCTCCAGAGGCACCGCAGACATTTCAGAAAACGGAGAGGTGGGAACTCGGGCTCTGGAGACAGTGCCAACGGCCGAGTGCTCACCCCTCCACCTAGCAGGAGGAGCTCAGGCAAGGGGCTGACATCTCGGTATCCCGGTGGCCTGGTCCACACTGTGGGAACAGCGGTGCCCACCTGACTACATCAGGAAGACGAAACCATTTTTGCTAGAACACAGCAAATATGGTAGGCATTGTTTTTATGCCTTTCAAAAAGTCCCAAGAAAGAATATACAGAATCAGAATTCTTTTGGGGCTGGAGAGATGACCCAGCGTTAAGAGCACTAACTGTTCTTCCGGAAGTCCTAAATTTAATTCCCAGCAACCACATGGTGGCTCACAACCATCTGTAATGGGATCTGATGCCCTCTTCTGGTGTGTCTGAAGACAGCCACAGTGTCCTCATATAAATAAAATAAATAAATCTTAAAAAAAAATAATTTTGCAAAAGCGGAATTTGTTCTAGAGAAGAGTCAGGAGAAACATGACTATACCTTCTAGTTTCTCTTGCTTTCAGTTATGTGGCTTTGGTTGGCTGGTTAGTTAGCTGGTTTGGTTTTCCCTGTTTCTAATTTAAGCGCAGTCTCATGTAGCCCAGGCTGGTCTCTAATTTGCTGTGCATCTATAGCTGGCTTTCAACTCCTGCCCTTCTTGTCCGCACACTCACTCTTCTCATCACCAACTTTAAACCCCTGTATTTAAACACTAGAGCCACAATAACTTTATTGGAAATGACAATTGGATGCACAGGTCACATGGACATGGCTCCTACCTCGCTTGGAGGCCACTTAGCTCCCACCAGCTGAAACTGCTGTCCCTTCGCCCGAGCCCCAGTGTCTTCTGGGTAACCTTCTGACTTTCTGTGAGGTTAATCTGCATGCTTGGTTGATACAAACACAATTGTTTTCAGCACATGGCCCCACGTGAATGGGATGAAGTTTGACATAAGCCCTTTGCTAATAACTTTGTTCCTTCTTATTTTCAATTTTCCTTTTCCTACAGCTCAGGAACTCCTGTCTCTCTACTTCTCTCCTTTTAAATGGTTAGTCATTGTTATTGTATGTGTGCATGCTATTACATATGTGTGGGGCATCCATGCCATGATGCGCATGTGCGCAGGTCAGACGACAGCACTGAAGAAGTCAGTTTTCTCCCATCTTTACATGAATTCTAAGGATTGAACTCGGGTATCCAGGCCTATGCAGCAAGCTCCCCTGCCCCCTGAGCGATATCCTAGACCCTAGCCCTTAGGAGACAGGGTGAAAGCTTTTCTTCATCTCCACAAGACTGATGCCTTAGAACCAAGCTCTGTTATGCCAAGCTTGTCAATGTCAGTGATTGGTGAGCTGGGCTGGCTCAGGGTTTGGCAGCCACGTCAACATTTTAAGATGTGGTAAAGGAAGAACGGAGGAGAAACTTCCTCCCACCACATTTTTTACTCTCTGAAAACATGGAAGCAAAGAAACTGAAAAAGACATGAGAAAAAAAAAATCAGCTCTCGACTCGTGTAAAACTCTCCATAATTTAATGGAAAACACTTTTGAGTTCAACAGTTGTACATGTTTAGCAGCAATAAAAGGAGGTATCTATTATTCTTCATATACATATATGAAGTCTACTTTAATAGTAAGTGAAAATACATTGAGGAAAAACCAGTCTCTCAAAGAAAATTTAAAAACCTACTCTTGACTAGACAATAACCTGTCTCTTTCATAGATTCCTGGCTGAATAATTAATATTCTAATTAGTATCCCAAAAGGGAATCACCCAAGATCCCTGAACATTACTGTCAAATGAATAGTTTCCTCAGACTTTACATAATTAGGCACTACTGATTTAAAATTAATATGCGTGGCACGTTAATAATTAATGCTTTCCCCCTCATCCTTAGACCAGGCAATGCTCACAGTGCGCTAATGCCTAAAAGCTGGAGAAAGGCGCACGCTTGTGAGAGCACATGTGCTCTGGGTGTTCCCTGCTTCTTCCCTCTTAGCACTTCTAGCACAAACACGGCAGGGTCTCCAAGCACGTCTGCCAACGGCAACTGGGTGTCCTGTCATTCAGCCTAACTCTGACAGTGTCTACCTGGAGTCAGCAATCCCACAAGCTAAAACCAGCCTTCCACGGGGCTGCCTCACTCCAGACATCGGCTGCAAGACCCAGGCTGTCACCCACACTTCTTATTGACCTGCTAGCCAGTCAGCAAGGGCCCTTTCAATCGGACCACCACCTGCTATGGCCCCATAAATTCTCATTCTTCATTTTACATGACTTACAAGCAACACTGAATACGTCTGTTCTCTCCTGGCTGCCACTTTAATCTTCTGGTTCCCTTTCGGCCTCGTGGACTCCTGCTTTGCTAGGAGAACCAATCCCTCAGTTCTCCGAAACGGGAGCACCCAGAGCTCAGAGAGCGTGCGTTTCTGCCTCAGCCAATTCCTTGTTAACAACCTCATGTCGCCCTGTGGCCTTTGACTATGATCTGTATGTAGTTTTGCCTTTTATTTTCCCTCCAAGCCCCAAACTTCTGGTGTGAAAAATAAAAGCTTAATCCCTGTGCAGTCACCACCTCATTTGATTGACACGGTGCCTTGCCGGTGCCCTGGGCCTTAGACCTTGGGTTTATCCTTAACAGTCCCCTTTCTATCACATGACACACTGAGCCTGCAGCACACCCTGCAACCTGTACCTTAAATATATATGCAGAGCTGGAAACAGTAGCTCACACCTATAATCTGAGCCCCTGGGAGGTAGAGGCAGGAGGGTCAGAGTTCAAGGTCAACCATAGCTACTTTTCTGTTGCTGTGACAAAATACCATTACCAAGGCAACTTAGAGAAGAAAGTTTATTCTGGGCTTATGGCTTCCGATGGTAGAGTCCATGACAGTTAAGCAAAGGAATAGTTGAGAGCACGCATCTTGAGACACAACCATGAAACAGAGAGAGGAAAGCGAGAGACAGACAGACAGACAGACGGACAGACAAAAAGAGAGAGAGAGACAAAGAGCCTGAACACGGGGGATCTTTCAAAACTTCAAAGCCCACCCTTAGTGGCTCATCTCCGACAAGGCCACACCTCCTAATCCATATATGAGCCTAGGGGCTGGGGTTGGTTGGGGTTGGGGACACTCTCATTCAAGCCACCACAGTAAATGTGAGGTGAGTTTGTGCTGCGAGAAACTCTGTTCCTCAAAGAAAAACATATTCCTCGTTGGGATGGTTCTCCAACCATTATTACAACAAAGCCACTACAATCTCTAAATAACTGCAGCGATTCTCTAGCTGGGTTCCCTCGGGCCGACTTTATAGATTCTTTGCCTCAATAGTATCCACGTCATTCAGAGGAAAAGTCACAATCTTAAGACTGCAATAGAAGGCTCCGAGATACCTCTCGGCACCATCTAGTGCCGGCTGTCTGCCTCTATTTCTCTTCTCTCCAGCTACTCTGGTCCTTACAGTTCCATGAACATTCTAGCCCCTCCTCCCTCGGCTTCTGAAAAGTCACCCTCTTAGTGAGGCCTCTCCTGTACGCATCTAAAGCCAGAAGTCACACCCACACTCCCAGCTCGATCTCCTTCATAACACATATGTCTCTAAAACACCGGGTATTTTACTTAATTTATTTTGTTCATTATAACTCTTCCCTACCTGATTATAATTTAATTCAGCAAGTGTTTCTGCTGATTCTGCTCGCTGCTCTATCTCTTGGGGCCTGGTACCAAATCTGACAGAGTGAAAGACAAGAGCCATAATACTTCTAAGAAGCTTGGGTGGGAAAGGGGTGCTGAGGCGGGGCCACGAGAGTGATGAAGAACCGAGGGTTCTGGTTTGTGTTGTTTTGTTTAAGGCTGGAATCTTGCATCAAAATTGCGGATGGGAAAAGAAGCGGCCAGTAGAATTGAGGTGACAGTGGGGGAGGGGGGGAAGAGCCTGAGGGACCCAAACAAATGAAAAGGGGAGAGACGTGGGGTGGTTCAGGCTTGTCCCCCATCACTCAGCAAATGCAGAGACAGAAAGGCCAAGAGTTCAAGGTCATCTTCAACCATACACTCAACTCCAGTTGACCCTTGGTTAATAAGACTAGTTCAGAAGAAGCGAGGGAGCGGGAGGGGAAGAGGACAAGGTTTAGTTCGTGCTATGAGTCCAGGGTTGGTTGGCTCCCGAGGCCAGGCAGCGCCTCCCAGGGCAAAGCTTACTCTAGTGAAGCTACCTGCTCATCGCCTCCTAGTGACCAAGAAGCAGGACAAAAGGGACTGCGTCCCAGTCTCCCCTTCAAGGGCACGGTTCCCCCATGACTTAGCTTCCTTCTGCCAGAGAGTTTCATATCACCCCCAATTGCATATGGCTGACTAAGTTTAGTGTGTAGCCACGCCCACCAAGAAGCAGGACAAAAGGGACTGCGTCCCAGTCTCCCCTTCAAGGGCACGGTCCCCCCATGACTTACCTTCCTTTCACCAGAGAGTTTCATATCACCCCCCAATTGCATATGGCTGACTAAGTTTAGTGTGTAGCCACGAGGACATTTAAAATGGAAGCCACTGTAAGGACGCCAAGGACAAAGCCAGCCAGGAGGGCTGAGCAGGTTGGGGATAGAAATAAGACCAGGTGACATCTGCGGATTAGCCATCATATGACCAAAGAACTGCCGAAGTTTTCCTTTCCTTTGAGCCCTTCAGAACGTCATTGTGTGTAGCTAGATTCGCTAAGGGGCCTCGTGTACACAGATCTACTGTCTTAATCACTTCTGAAGACTCTCTGCAGCGTACCTGGGGGGTCCCAGGAGCCACGCTGCTTTAACTTTGTATTGGTTCTTTGTGACTTTCTCACCATGCACCCCAATCTCACTCACCTCCCCCTTCCCTGCCCTCCACCCTTGCAATTCCCCCCCCCCCCATGAGCAGAGGTAGGGGTAAAAACTCTGTGGAAGCTGTAGTGTGTCCCAGCGTGTCCCACAGTACACCATTTTGTTTCCACTTCTTTGCTTGCAAATGTTCATTGCAATGAGTCATTGGTCTGGTACAAGGCTTCTGACTTCTGCTACTCTTATCAATACAGGAACCTCACTGGAACTCCTCTCTGATATTCTGTTGGTGCCCTGTGTCATGGAGATCCTGTAGTTTGGGATCTGTAGGATTGGCTGTTTCACGTTCGCCAGAAGTTCATCTGTGGGGTAGATGTTGGGGTGAGCCAACTCAAAAGCCTAGATCTGGGCTTGAGAGGTATGGTCAGTCACCAGCTTTCCCGATCTTGTATCCTCATCAGTCAACCCACAACCAGGGCCAGGTCTCCCCTGCTCCCCGCTCCCCCGTTCCCCTGGTGAGGTGCAGGGTTCCATCTCCAGAGTGCTGGAGCTGGTGAGAGACATGGTTAGTTCTACTCTCATGACCCCGGGGCCAGATCTCCCACCTGCCATATATGGCGTAGGACCGAGGAAGAAGAAGAGGGTATCTCCCCCCTCTTCACAGGAGGCCCAGCCTCCTTACCTGCCGCAGCCCTCAGGGAGAGCGGACCCTGCACCTCACCTGGGCGGCACAGTACAGCTGGCCCTAAATGGGGAGGTTTCAGTTGATCTGGCCGCAAAGGCATGACTGTAGGAGAGCCGGCCAGGCCACCTGTCTGCCGGCCCTGCATCACTTGTAGGGTGGTGCCGGCAAGGAAGAGAGCCCCTCACTTCCGTTTTGCGCTCGACACCAGTGGGAGGTGGAGAGTTAGCCCTAACAGGGTCACGAGAGCAGGAGAGCTGTCCCTGTCCTTCATATGCTATGGCACTTGGGAGAGCAGGCTCTACACACCTCGCCTGGGCAACAGAGTAGAGATGACCCTGTCAGCAGGGGCACAGGCAAGCTGGCCTCGGGCATGGGTGTGCTGACCCCACGACTTGTCTGCCATGAGGCCGCATGGGCAAGACAAAGACGCCCTCCCCCACCCTCACCCCTTGCCGCCTAGAGCAGGCAGGACAGCTGGCCCTGGGATGCACAGTTCTTAACGAGCACTTAGAGAGCTTATTTTGCACACAGCCTCTTAAAATAAGAAAATAAGGAAATGAAAAGACCATTCCGAGGTGCTGCCGAGGCTGGAAACTAAAGTATTAATTGACCTTAATGTCAAAAATAAGATTCAAATAACTTCTTTGTATCAGACATTGTTCATGATAATGGAATTAAAAGCAGTACATAGTGCATGTACACACACACACACACACACACACACACACACAGCCAGCCTATCAACACCTTTGCAGTCTGCACGCATGCTCTTTCACAGGGTGAGGGTCTGTTCTCCAGACCTGCCATGTGCTGTTTACAGGTCAGGGCCTTCCACGACACCACAGATTTGGTGTTTGGAATACCAGTGCCACCGTCTCTACCGTCAGCAACTTCTCGGCCAACTAGCTCACGTGCTACGTCTGTCAAATTTGGTCGGTCCCTCTCCTCTATTCCATAAAATTTTTATCAGCTGCCCTCTCTGAAGGTGCTCCTCATGCAGGGGCTGTGTCAAGACATCCGAGCCCCTGACTGCCATTGCCACAAGACCCTGCCATGTCTCATATGTATTAAATCCTCAAAAAAAAAAAAAAAAAGTATTCCATAAGAAGCGAGACATATAAAGTGAGCGCTGAACCCAGAGATGGTAGTTCTCAGGATGCAAGGAAGAAAACCTGGATTTGGAGAGTAGAGACTTAGGTCTGTGTAGTGGCTATTCCTGGTTGTTGACTTGACTATATCTGGAATGAACTACAATCTACAATTGGAAGGCTCACCTGTGATCCTAATCTGGAGGCTCAGATATAAGTTTCTGACCTGGATCTTGGCATGGATCATAGCATAGTGGCTATGGATTCCAGTTCAAGACCATCTGGGATTAAAGGCCTGGAGACACACACCTTTAATCTGGGCCACACCCTCTACTGGAGACATATATAAGGACATTGGAAGAAGGAAGACTTATTCTTCTTTGCCTGCTTGCCTCGTGGGACTGAGCAACTGCTAGATCCTTGGACTTCCACCCACAGCTGCTGCTGACCATTGTTGGGGAGTTGGACTACGGACTGTAAATCATCGACAAGTTCCCTAACTACATAGAGACTGCCCATATGTTCTGTGACTCTAGAGAACCCAGACTAATACAGTCTGGGATGCGACCCGATTAGATGCTTCCTCAGCATGCAAGAGGCCCTGGAGCTGGATCACAAACACTGCGGAAAAACAAGTCTGGCGGTTCTTATGTCTGTAATCCCAACATTCTGTAGATGGAGACAGATGGGCCACCACCTTCAGGCTATCCTCAGCTACATAGTGAGTTCAAAGCCAACCTGAGGTATATGAAATCTTTCTTTAAAGGGGAGGGGGAGTAGACGGTATAGTATTAACATGTATAATCCCAGCATCAGGCAGTTTCTGCCTGCTGTGTGTTTGAGACCGTGTTGTAATTCTCGGGCCGGTATTCCATATAGAGTGAGACGCTGGTCCTCCAAGCCCAGGGAGGGGGGGCCGAGGAGGTGGCTTGGTGGATAAAGAGCCCTGTGAGATGAGGGTGAGGATAGGTCGACCCCGGGATCCCACTGGCCAGTCACTGTAGCAGAAACAGCTTCTGGTGTGGAGACATGTGCACGCGGGTGCCATACACACACATGGGGGGGGGGGAATTCTGCAGAATTAGAACTCAAACACATTACTTCTCTAATGAAATTGTTACTACATTAAGATTAATTTGCCCTCTCTGTGGACACAAGTCAAGGTAGGGAGCATTCGAATCAAGCTGAGCTGTCTAACACTAAGAAAACATTTTCAAAGGAGTGTGTCCGTCCAGCCAGGCCTGTCGCACACATGGACTCCCAGCAGAAGACCTGCACGAGATCCAGCATGTCAAAATGCTAACGCGGATGGGGAAGAGGCCATGATCTCCCACCCCCCGGCTAAGAAGCTCTTGGTGAGGGATGGCTGCTGAGGGAGGAGAAGACAATATCACCAGGAATATGGCCTCTGCAAGGCCACAGTAGATATCACACACATACAACCGACAGTACGTGGACCCAGTGGAGGGGGATAAAAGTGGATCAGAAAAGTGATGCGGGTGACAGGGGAGGAGATGAAGGGGAAGGGAGGAACGGCGGATGATCAAAGCTTCGCACGGACTAGTGAGGTTCTCCATAACTTATAACGATAGAGTATAACAATCACTTTCATAAAACATAGTATTAGCTACTTGGAAGGGATAGCCAGTTTTTTTCGGGCTAATTTGTTATTTTCACTACTGCTCTAAAATTCAAATGAGGAAAATTAGAGGCCCCCTGGCAGCCACATCAGACCCCACTGTCTGTTCACACCGCTCTTTTCGTTGCTTCTCTCTGCAATCCTTGAGCTAAACCTGGGGTCCGAGGGCAGTTGACCATGTGGCCTTCAGGGTCGGCGCCTACATTCAAGCCCTTGTATTCTTAGCTGTCTGACTGACCTGCATTGCTTCACGGAAGCTACGCTTGTCTCCTCCAAGAAATGGGAACAAGCGAAAGAGCCATCAGGCCTAGGACTGAGAGAACATTCCCGGTACGGGTTGCAGTCCGCTAACGCTGCCTGCTACGTTCACTCGGTAGGACTCTTAAATGTTTGTGGTATCAGAATGCGCTTATAAGCAATGAGAAAGAATGTTTTAGAATAAGGTCAGTTAACAGCAGCACCTCCGCAAACCTTTCTGAAAGCTCTAGAATGTAGAATTGTAGGACTGACCTAAACTAGAGGCAAGCCTTGGATTTTTAAAGAATATTTAACTTTTCCATAACTTCTAAAGGATGGAAGAATCACACACACACACACACACACACACACGCACACATGCACTCACGCACGCATGCATGCCCAAACACACCCCATACACTACACACAAAAACAAACCCCATGCACTACCCACACTCACACCACACACACACACACACACACACACACACACACACCCTCCAGCAGACATCTACTGTGCAATGAATTCAAAGAAGTCAGAAATGACGTGGTTCCTGTGAGACATACTAAATGTTCTGGGGGAAGTGACACACTAGTGTGGATGACACACAGGACAAAGGCCTGCTCACCCACAAGAAGACCTGCACCTGTCAGCCTCCCGTTTCGAAGGGATGTCAACATTTTTGACATTTAGCCCACTAGACATTGTTATCGGCCATGCACGTAAAGGTGTTTGAACTCACTAACAACCAGATATGAATTCTAGTTGAGTTACTATTTCTAAGAATGCCTCGGGGTGTGTTAAAGACATCCACATGCATACATATCTCAAGTCTAAAACAAAACAAAACAAAACAAAACAAAAACAAAACGGCCAAATCAATGTGCTATTTCAACACAAGCTCTTTCAAAAACGCACTGTGGGCCAAACAGCACTCTTCACACTGACCTGCGATCTGCGGGGCCCATACTTCTTCCTCTTCATAGAGATATCCCCCTGGGCTGTGCGGACCCCACATATTCCGAGTCACCTTCTCATTCTTCTGGGTGGCACTGGCCTGCTGTATTCAGGTGAGAAGACAGAGGAATTCTCCCCTCTCACATGGGCAGAGGCGGTGTTCAGTTACCTTCTATCAGCTAGATTATGGGGTAAGGAACTCGATCAGCTTACAGTCTGGGAGTGCTCAGACACCGACCGTAACACAAGCAAGGGGCTGCAGGGCGGTACACTCATGCTCTGGGTCAGGGGACACCAAACGGTGACAAAGCATGTGGTGGGGTCCTAGGTGGTTCTTCTTGTTTTAAATCATTACTGCCCGGGGGCTGTTGGTAAAGCAGAAGTGAGGATGGAAACACACACACACACACACACACACACACACACACAGAGAGAGAGAGAGAGAGAGAGAGAGAGAGAGAGAGAGAGAATACCAAAGTAGCAGGTAGCGTTGTCTAAGGTAATGAGGGCGGACTGGCTATGGGAGCCTGTCAGCCTTCATCTGCTATTTATAGCACTGCTGTTTACCCCACGTCAACACAGGCATCTCTGAACTGGAGATGACTAACAGTTTGGGTTGACTTGGTTTAATGAGACTGGATTAATATGGCCACGTTACAGCTGTGTGGGAGGACCGTTAATTAATCATCTAAACTTGATGTTGACGTTCTCAAGTGTAAAACACTCTCTCCCCCCCCCAAACTTGGATTGAATGTATGCACTCCTACGCCAGCCTCTTTGCCCTCGGATTCCCACCAGGAGCCTGGAGCCCACACAAGCTCACGGAAGCAACCTCTCATGAGCAGCAGGGAGAGGCCCACATTGGAGTTAAAAGTGTCACTTGCGGCGGCGGTGGTGGGTGAGGAGACACAATTCCTGGGCTGACACAGAGACCTCTGCTCCCGGCAGTGAGGCCTTGGGCGGGGCTTTTCATTTCTTTTCTCTTAGTTGCTTGTCTCTCTGGCGGCAGCAGGCTTTGAACCCAGAGCCGCACACACGCCAGGCAAGTGTTCCACCCACTGAGCTGTCCAACAGCCCTTGCACAGGTTTCTCCGTTTTGCTATTAAAATTTAATTGGGGCACGGGAGAATGTGAATGAAGCCCCCACCCCCACCCCCACCCCCTCCCCACCCCCACCCCCGCCGCCACACGTTGTGTAGTTGAGTTCCCCACATTTGTGGGAAATGCAGGGGTCAGCACATTTGGAGTGCATTGGCTGCGTCTTCCCCTGGGAAAACCCGCCTCCGCCATCATGCAATCTCCCCTGCCAGGTAAGTATTTGTGTGTGTTTCTTTACTCCACCGAACTTATCTCACCTCTAAAATCAAGCTGATAGTGATGCCTACCCCTTAGGGCTTTCAGAGTTAAAAGATAGAACCAGTTGAAAGAATTACCATAATGCCTGCCCCGGCCTGAGCAGTAAATGTCAGACGCTATTATTGGAGATAGCAGTTGGTATTAGGCTAAAGGGAGCTGTTCAGCTAGTTGCTCTGACGAACACTGTTTAGATTGGCAGATGAAGCAGCCAGGGGTTTTAGAGCTCATCCGTGCTCACGCTGGGCGAGCATCCTACCACTGAGCTACATCCGCAGTCCTGTGTCCTACTGGGGATCATTTGGCATCAATAATTCTTCATTGTGCCGGGCGGTGGTGGCGCACGCCTGTAATCCTAGCACTTGGGAGGCAGAGGCAGGAGGATTTCTGAGTTCAAGGCCAGCCTGGTCTACAGAGTGAGTTCCAGGGCAGCCGGGGCTACACAGGGAAACCCTGTCTCGAAAAACCAAAATAATAACAACAACAACAACAACAATAATAATTCATTGGGGGCGGGGTTCCTGCACACCGTAGGATGGCTAGTGGCATCCCCGACTGACAGCCATCATATCGCTTCTTCACTACTGAAACAAAACATCTTCAGATGTTGTAGAGGGTCTCAGACCAGCAGGAGCAGCCCGTTTTGAGAATCTATAGAAAACAATTAGTAATTGCTTGAAGAACACGTCAACTTTGTCATATCAATCTACTTACCTAGTTAGCTATTTCCTCTCTATATCGAAATAATAAATCGCACACCAGAATGTGTTTTAAAATTCCTTCTTCCTTCATCATTAATACAACACTATGAAGGAAAACAGTATCTGTAACGCTTGCTTCCATGATCCCCTCAGTGCCAGGCACATAACCGAGAAGTGGATAGATTGGTATACATTTGAGCGTTTTTCAGCGGACGGACAGACAGGTGGATGACTGGTGTCCCATTAGATTCAGCCATCAACTTGACACAGACCTGAAGTCATCTGGGAACCTCAACTAGAAAATTCCACAGATCAGATTGACCCTTGTCGTGAGGTATTTTCTTAACTGCTAATTGAGGTAGGAATGTCCAGATCACTCTGGCAGTGCCATCTCTAGGCACGTGGACCTGGCCTGTATGAGAAAAAAAAGCAAACCAGAGAGAGCAAACTAGTGAGCAGCATCTCTCCATGGTCTCCATTTCAGCTCCTACCTGGAGGTTCCTGCCTTGAGTTCCTCCCTTGGCTTCCCTCAGTGATGGCAATGTAATATGAAGGTGAATGTGGTGGCGCACGCCTTTAATCCCAGCACTTGGGAGGCAGAGGCAGGCGGATTTCTGAGTTCGAGGCCAGCCTGGTCTACAGGGTGAGCTCCAGGACAGCCAGGACTACACAGAGAAACCCTGTCTCGAAAAACCAAAAAAAAAAAAAAAAAAAGAAGGAAATGTAATATGAAATAATAAACCCTTACTTCCCCAAGTTACTTTTCAGTTATAGTGTTTATCAAAGCAATGAAGAGGTAACTGGGACAAATGGATACACATTTGAGCATTTTTCAGATGTATGTATTTGTATGTATGTGTGTGTGTGTGTATATGTATGTGTGTGCATATATATGTGTGCATATGGATTGATGGATGGATGGATGGATGGATGGATGGATGGATGGATGGATGGATGGGTGAATGCACCTTTGGGTATTTTCACTCTGTTAAACCATTGTGGTCAGCATTTGAGTTTTCTATTTCACTCCAGTCTACTCATGAAAGAGATAAATGGGACTGCACACCTACTCACTCACAGACACAGAAACACGGCAAGCTGTCCCAGCACAACAGAACATGGAAAGAACAGCAAGGCAGGAGCCCCCCGCCACAGACCTTCAGGATAAGGAGCCAGAGGCTAAACATAGATTGTCTCCAGGAAACTGGGTCAAGGTCCTAGCTAGGGTCAGAACAAGAAAGGAGTAGGAACTGGGAACAGGAAGTGGTCCAGAAAACTCCCACAGTCAGGCAGGTGGGCATCGGGGTGTTCCAGACAATGTGTGCTAAGATCAAGATGGAATGAGACACGTCGTCTGAATTAACCCTGCCAACTTAGCATCTATTACAGTTGAGCCAATATTGTCTGGGTTGGAGATAAACAGGGTCAATAGAACATTTCCTTTCCTAATGGGTCATTAATTTAATTATGTGAAGCACAACACAAACACACAACAAAATAACGCAGGATTTGTGTCCTTCAGCAAACAGTCATCAAGTGAACATCACTCTATCAAGTGAACATCCCTTCGGCTATTTCCATATGACGAGGAGACTGATGCAACCGTGCCAGGCGATTGCGTGAGGTTTGCAAAGCTCACAAGTGTGGGTTCTTAAATCCCTAGTTATTGCTACTAAGATATAAATTGGTAAACAAACACAGGTCTCCTGAGTCATGCCGTAGACACTCACTGTTTCCTTCATACCTAAAGCGCAGCTTAACCATTCACTCGTTATTTTTTATTATTTAATTAGGACTTATTTCCTTTTCATTTTACACCCATTATTGGGGAAAAAAAATTGTAGAAACTGTGATGCTGTTAAAACATATAGCTTCTTAAGAAAAGTTTCTTCCAGGGGTGATGTACCAGGCAAGACTGTGTATATTTCCCCTAAGATGCTGATTGTTGGAAGGGAGGGAGGGGTGAGGAGAACTGGGTGCACACATATCACATCTCCCTTTTCACTTTCGCCTGGAATCCTAGACCCGTCTTGAAACTTAAGTCTAGGAGTTCACTTAAGTTCTACTCTTATGCCTTGGCCATGACTTTCTATGCTGCTTCTTATTACTCTGGGCCTGATTTATAAGTTACTATTTTAAAGTCTGTGTTTATTATTATAAGTGACCTCACGTAGTTACAATGAAGCAAGATATGAAGAAAAATGAAATAAAACCACGATCAAAACATTTTTTATAACCCTGTAAAAAAAAAAAAAAAGAAAAGAAAAGAAAAGAGACATGCTCAGTCTATGTCAAATATTGTATGGGAAAGAAGCATTAGGAAACTCACAGTAATGTTCATTCATTTGTTCGTTTCTATGCTTATTTTAAGTTCGAGAGCTTTTGAGTTTTGAGAATTGCTGGTAAAAACATAGTACTCAGCTAGGAAGTAACCCAGTGGTAGAGCATTTCCCAAATGTTCACAAAAGCCTGGCTATGCTCACCAGCCCTGAACTGGCAAAGCAAGCAGACACTCTATGGAAGGCGAATGTGTGTGCTTTATCACGTAGCATCTTCCTGGGTACCTGTTCACCTGTGCAGGATCGTATATGAGAAGACGCTACGAGAAAAGATACCAGAAGGACAGGTAAGGTGGAGTCAAGGACCAGCCTCACTTTGTAATTTATAGACAGGGCTCTGAATCCCCCAGGATATGTTTTTATCATTTCTTTGTCGAACACGAAGACCATCCACTCCCACCCTCCTGAAGGGATAACTCCAGCAACAGAGCTTCACTCGGCAAGAATAGCCTTTGGCCAGAGTGCAGCCAACCTTCAATTCATCCTAGCATGGTAGAATGCAAATGTTTCATTATTCGGCCTAAATCAGCATCAGATGTCAAAATGAAGGTGGAGTCATTGAGATAATCATATTGTTACTAAAAATATTATCCCTGGTGCTGGAGATGACTCACGGGAGTGTGGGACTACAAACACCACTCACTGCTTAAGAAGGCAAAGTGTTCTTCCAAAGGACAAGAATTCTGTTCCCAGCACCCACATCCAACAATTCACAACTGTTCTGTGGTGGTTTCAATATGTATGGCTCCCACAGACTTATGTGCTTGAATGTGTGGCCTATATGTGGTACTATTAAGAGGTGTGGCCTTGTTGAGTAGGTGTGGCCTTGTTGGAGGAAGTGTTTCAATAGGAGTAAGCTTTGAGTCTCCTATGCTCAAGCTAAGCCAGGGTGGCACACATCTCCTTCTGCTGCCTTCAGATCAAGATGTAGAACTCTCAGTTCCTTCTCCAACAGTATGTCTGTCTGAACGCTGCCGTGCTTCCCACCACGATGATAATGGACTGAACCTCTGAAACTGTAAGCCAGCCCCAACTAAACGTTTCCCTTATAAGAGTTGCCATGGTCATGGTGTCTCTTCACATCAATAAAATCCAAACTAAGACAGGCCAATAACCCCAGCTCCAGGGGGTCCAACACCCTCTTCTGGCCTCTGAGGCTGCAGGCCTCTGCATTCACATGCACATACCCACACAGAGAACAGAGATATGTGCTTCAACTAAACAATTTTAAATGTATTCTTTACAAAATGGCATGTGTATGTTGATTTCACCCAGTAGTCATCCTGTAAAAACTGTAGAGTCTGTTCTATGGACAAGCACAGAAGGTCAATTTCTAAATATGTCCATGCCCAACTATGCCTGTTTGAAAGGAATGTGCATTCCCTGGTGTCTGGCTGAAATCAGTTGAATAAACACAGTTTGGGTTTCTTCCAAGCTCTTCAAGGTCATTTGTACAGTGATGTATGTGGCTCTCAAGGGCTCTTTGAACCTCAGAAACAGAAAGTTGAGGGTGGCAGCCAAACTCATCATTTTGGCTTCCTTAGGGTGACTGCAGTGAAGAGGGACAACAGACTTAGCCCTGGAAAGAAAAGAGAAAAGTGAGGTTGAATAGAATTCAACGAGCGATAAAGATGCTGAAACAGGAAGTGGAAAGGGCGGGACTAACTACTCCTAGCTCTTGATTTTGTCCAACCACAGTCCTGGTTCTTAACTTCTCCTTTCCTGGAAGTAGCTAGTTAGTCTTAAAAGAGATCAATACTAAAATCCTCGTTGCTGATCTCTGATAATTGTCTAATAGGATCCTTCTGAAGTTACACCTGCATTTAAATGAGCTCTTTCTGCAAACTCTATGCCAACCCAACACTGTAACTTTTCTCCAGCTCCTTCAGGGATTCCATTCCTTGTAGCTCTGCTTTTTAAAAAAAAATTTTTTTTTGCTTTATTTTTAATTGGTGGATGGGTAGGGTATATGTGAGCACAGGTGCCTTTAAAGGCCAGAAGGCACTGGATCCTTTGGAGCAGTTGTGGGTCACCCAACATGGGTGCTGGGAACCCACCTGGATCCTATACCAGAGTGATCCAGACCCTAAGTCACTGAGTCATGTCTCAAGTCCTTTTTTTCTCCATGAATTCAAGAGTCAGAAATATTCCTCTTCTCTCACAAGCGTATGCTCCATCTGCATCGTCTTCCCATCCTATCGCTCTGATAGTGTAAGACTGTGACCTTGACTTTGCCTGTGGTCGGCTCTCCCAAGTCTCCAGGTTCACAGTTTGTCCTGACCACTTTAAGCAAGCCAACGAACCCAGCTGTCCACTACTTTGAACTTCTTTCAGGGGGCATCTCTGGGGGCAGTGAAATTATCTCCCCTCCCCATGAGTGTGCCCTTCTGAGAAGAGACTACCCTCAATGACTCCTGACCAGGGGTCGCCATGTTAGGGGACTCGCCAGTGACTTCAAGGTTTATTCTTCCTTAACAGGGAGGAAAAGACAATGCTCAGTTTCTGACAGGACACACGGACAATTCATTTCTAGCATTTCAGTCATTTGACACAACTGTGATGTAACAAAAGGGAATAAAAAGGCCTTATAGTATTAAAAATAAATGTGGTGTATCTATGCTATGAAGTCAAACCCAAAATTTCACTAGATGACTCTTTTCTACTAGAGCCTGAGTTGTGATTGACAAACACAGTCCATTGCCTAGAAGCTCCACGGGGGGTGGGGGGGTGGGGGGTGGGGGGGGGCCCCCCCCCCCCGCCACCACCACCCCCAGCATCTAATCTTATCATCCCAGAACCGAGCCAGTCAGGGCACATTCCACAGGGATGCTGTCACCAGTTCCAAGGTTGAGAGGGGGCTTTTGTCTCTCCAGCTATTCTGTCTGCTGCTCTCAAAAACAAAAAGCAAATCAAAACAAACAAAAAGACTATAAAATAAATTCTGAGGTTTTCCTATTAACTTTACAGAGCTGAAAGAAACCAAAGCAAATATGTGGACGATTTCAAAGATAAGGACACCCCAAAGCTTCCCAAACGTTAACAATCTTCCCTGACCCTGTCCCTGGGACGGAAACTAAAATGGATTCCTCCTTTTCCATTCACTCTGTGTGGTGGGTTTCTGTTTGTTTGTTTTTGTTGTGTTGAGATAAGGTTTCATTCTCTAGCACAGACTAGCCCAGGAACTCACTTTATAGCTGTATTCCTCCTACCTCAGCCTCCTGTTGGACTGCCACAGTGCCCAGCCTTTTCTTTATACACAGTTGAATTTTCCAAACGTCTTACTTCCTTTGTGCTTCTACTTAAAGGCAGGAAAGTGGGCTGGCTCGTGCCTGCAATGTTATTTTCCAGACTATTCAATTAAATCAAGGCAGAACAACAGGTGACACTCTCTCTAATAAACAAACCTTCCCGACTTTCTGCAATACCCAGGGGAGGGAAAGTGGCCGAAAGAATGGATCCATGCTGTTGCACAAAGATGGCGACCTGAGTTTGAGTCTCAGCACCCAAACATGGTAAGAGGGGCACCTGGGATCCCAGCTTCATGGGGGCGGGTGCTCTGGGGCTTCCTGGATGCCAGGCTAGCTCCAGGCTCTGTGAGAGACCCTGTCTGAAAAGGTCGAGATGCTATGAGATAGAGCAGGACACGGGATACCATTTGGTCTTCATACGAGCACAGGTGCACACACCACACACATATGCACACACACACACACACACACACACACACACAGAATAATTATCTCGTAGTGGTACTGGATACGCTGGTGTTAGCGAATCAGCAGTGCTCATGGAACCGGGGCGGAGGGTGGGGGGCCAAGGGCGGCTAGAGAAACGTCTTTGAGGTTGCACACTCGCTGTTCTGCAGAGGACCTGAGTTAGTTCTCAGTGCTCACCTCAGGCGGGTCACAAGCACCTGTAAGGAGATTCTTGACTCCATGGACACCGCGGCATCTGCACTCACATGTGCACACCCTCGTGGAAGGCGGTGACAGCCGTGAGCAAACCAGAATCCTCTCTCACGGCTTTGACTTCTGCACATTCTTGGCCAACTTCTTTCAACTTCAGCTAAAACTGCGCCCCCCAAAAAGCAAAAGTCTCTAGGTGTGCCTAGGCCAAATACACCCCTGAGAGCTTTATTTGCTAAGAGCACCATGGAAATGCACAGGCATTGCCCCAAGAGCCGCAGAGAAATGCAGAGGCAACTCTAGACTCTCGATCTTTGGTAGTATAGTCATGTGTTCAGGGTGTGGGTTTGGTGCCCACTGTCTGGATTTGAAATACGATTCACTAGGAATAAGTTTTTCTCTCTGTTTCTACATCTGTTATAATTGATTGGAGTGAGGATTACATGAATAAACAAATATGTCAAATACTGAGAACAGTGCCTAGTCCAAAGTGTTTGATATTGTTAATAGCTCCATTAACGTTAAGTTTATAGGATAATTTCCTCCTCTTCATCTTTTCTGTAAGGCAAAGGCTCATTCTAGACTGGCCTGAGGCGTCCTACACAGTGGACTACGACCTCAAACCTCTGGTCCTCCTATCTCCTACCCCTGAGTGCTGCGATCCCAGGCATGTGCCGCCATGCCTGGCATACTTGGTGCTGGGAACCAAACCTGGAGGATGTAAGGAGAGTCCTAAAACAACCAAGCTCCAACACCAGATCCAGACCGGTTCAAAGGACTTACTGACTAATCATTCTCCAAGCATTTTACCCTGAGAAATAATTAATAATTTTTTACAAAAAAATACAATGGCAATAACAATAAATTTCAAAAGTGCTAAATACTAGTTGCAGACTAGTTCTTCTTCTTCTTCTTCTTCTTCTTCTTCTTCTTCTTCTTCTTCTTCATCATCATCATCTTCTCCTCCTCCTTCTCTTCCTCCTCCTCCTCTTCCTCTTCCTCCTCTTCCTTCTCCTCCTCTTCCTCTTCTTCCTCCTCCTCTTCCTTCTCTTTCTTCCTCTTCCTCCTCCTTCTCCTCTCCTCTTTCTCCTCCTCCTTCTCCTCCTCTTCCTCCTCCTCCTTCTCCTCCTCCCCTTCCTCCTTTGTATTTTATCTTACATGTTTGAGTATTTTGCCTGCTAGTCTGTGTACTACTTAAATCAAGTACACATGGAGGCTAGAAGAGGCTGCCGGATCCCCTGGAACTGTTCTTCAGTTGTTGGTGCTGGGAATCACACCTGGGCCCTCCGGAAGAGCAGCCAGCAGTACTCTTAGTTACTGAATCATCTCTATGGCCCATAGTTACACATTTCTTAAAAAGAATGGGACCAGACAGTGATGGTGCACACTGTTAGTCCCAGAATTCGTGAGGCAGAGGCAGGTGCACATAGGTGAGTTCTAGACCAGCCTGGTCTACAAAGTGAGTTCCAGGACAGCCAATACTGAGTCAGAAAAACTAAAAAATAATAATAGTAGAAGTGATGATGATGATGATGATGATGATGATGATGATGATATGATGATGATGATGAAAAGAAGAAGGAAGAGTATGGGGAAGAAAGACAGGAGGAGGAAAAGTGGAGGAGGGAGGAACAGAGGTGGAGGATGAAAAAAAAAGAGAAGAAATTACTCTTGACTCACAGCTGGGTTCTACTTTGATTCTTTATTTTCCCCAGTGCCATCTGTCCTGTCCCCAAGATCTAAGAATTTATTAAGCATTTAAAAATTGTGGCACACATACCTGCTTCAAGGCACCTATAACACAGAAAATGAGCACATCACATCAAAGCTACTCAACACATAATTGTTGAGTGGATGAATGAAAATAATTGGGTTGACTCGGAGATAACATATAATTCTAGGAGACGGTGTATAATTAAGGACTGAACTCTACGGTTCATTAGAAATTCAGAGAAAACTAGAGAGGGGGCTGGAGAGCTTAGAAAGGTTACCAGAGAAAGGTTGACTTGGGCTGTATTGATAAATGTGAAGGACTTGAAAAAGGCAAAAAGGAGCTGGGGAGAGAGCCAAAGCAAAGAGAGATGGGAACAAAACCGTGGAGACAGGAAGGAGGAGGATGGCGTTTCCTGCGGCAGGGAAGACATGGCATGACGACAGAGACGTTGTGCAGTTTAGTAATGAGATTCTCAAGAGCCAGCTATGGCCAGGCATGGTGGCATGTGCCTCTAATCTCAGCACTCTGGAGGCAAAGGCTGGTGGATCTCTGCGAGCCTGGTCTACATAGTGAGATCCGGGACAGCCATGTCCCGGACTATGTAGAGAAACCTCGTCTCAAAACACACACACACACACACACACACACACACACACACACACACACACAAGAGCTAAATAGAATATAAACCTCTCAACCAGTAGCCACTGGGGTAATCAAAAGCTGTATACAAGATTAGTTTGAACCTGGTTATTAGCCAAATAAAGAAATAGAGGCATTGCTGGACCTGAAGAAACGGCTCAGTAGATGAAGACACTTGCTGCCAAGCTTGACTGCCTAAATACAATTCCTGAGTCCTGCATGGTAGAGGAAGAAAAGTCTTGGAGTTGATCTCATTGCATATCATACATATACAACACACAAATAAAAACTGAAATCAAATAAGTATAAACATGTTTTAAATACTATGCTGCCCAACCACCAATGACCAGGGCTCAGTCTACTAGAGTGTCTGAGAAAAGGAGACCAGGAAGGGGCTGGGGAGGTAGACCAGTTACCTAACTTGTACAAAGTCCCAGGTTCAGGGCCCAGCACCACATAAACATGGCACTATGTCACATATCTGCTGTCCCAACACTCAAGGGTTACAGGTACCCCTGGATACCCAGCAAATGGCCAGCATGGAATATCTGAGACCTTGTCTCCAAAACAAATAAATATAAAACAAAGTAAAGACTGGAAGGAGTTGATCAGTTAATTATATTTTAAACTGAACTTTTTTTTCATTGCATATTTCAATACATACACTCCAGAGTATCTTCTCTACATCAATGCCCACTGTGTACTCTGAATCTTCCAAATCCAAAGACACTCACCTCTTGTCTTATACTCAGAATCTAACCACATCATGGCACCTTCGTGTGTCTTAAGTCAAAACAAAACAATAACAAAAAAAGCAGACAGGGAGGAAAAGCAAACTCAGAGTGGGTAGTAGAGGAAGGGTAAAATCTGAGTTTATTCAAATTGAATTTGGGGTGAAACAGTAAGTCTTAGCTTTCGAGTTGATGACTGAAAATATAGTAGGCAGAAGTGCCCCCTGAAAATCAGGAACCATTCAACTGAACGGTTCCCTTAGGTGCTCACAATGCCTTTGCTGACATGAAATGAAGGTAAGTTTCTTTGCCTTTATGAAGGCCTCCTGACTTAGTAAGGGTTATTATTGCGGTGATAAAACACCGTGACCAAAAACAACCTGGAGAGGAAAGGGTTTATTTGGCCTATACTTCCACATCACTGTTCATCATTGAAGAAAGACAGGATAGAAACTCAAACAGGGCAGGAACCAGGAGGCAGAGCTGATGCAGAGGCCACGGAGGAGTGCTGCTTCCTGACCTGCTCCCCACGCCTTCTCAGCTTGCTTACTTATAATATCTGGAGCCACCAGCCCAGGGTGACACAGCCCACAACGGGCTGGGCCCTCCCCCATCAATTGCTAATTAAAAAAAATGCCCTACAAGCTTGCCTACAGCTGGATCCTGTGGAGGAATTTTCTCAACAGAGGCTCCCTCCTCTCTGATAACTCTGCCTGTATCAAGTTGATATAAAATTAGTCCGCAAATATCCCCTTTCCTTATCTTTTAGGAAACAAACAGATAGCAAGCAGGGCTGCCATGTAGCTCAGTAGTAAGTGCTTGTCACCCACACACAAGGCCCTACCACTTCAATAAATAAGGAAACCAACAAATTATGTACTTAGCAGACTTCTCTTTATTTAGTTTCTCTTTGTTGTTGTTTATTTCCTGTTTAATGTTTCTTTACTGGAAAAACCATTTTTTTCCCCTCAGACCTGGGACTTGTAGATCTGAGAAAGCCCAAAGCACAAACGGAGACACAAAGAAATCAGCCACGTTTATCATGAAATCCAGGGGAGGGCCAGGGAAGAGTCCCTATCCACTGCAGAACAATACAGCCTTCATTGCTGCCGCCATTCTGACATCTTGTGTAGCTCTGCTGATGGGGAAGCAGGAGAATCTTCCAGAGCCGACAAGTCACACGGCTCTTGCTCAGGGGATTCTACCCATGTTCTAGAGAGTGACATTAACCTATAGCACTTTGAAGCATCTTCATCGAAAGAAATGAATACACGGTAGAAAAGGAAACTGGACAGCGGGCTGGGCATGGCCACATGCCTTAATCAAAGCCTTGGGGAGGCAGAGACAGATGAGGCTCTGTTGAGCTCAAGGTCAGCCTGATTTGTACAGTGAGTGCCAAACCAACCAGGGCTGTGCAGTGAGACTCTATCTTAAAATAAAATAAAATAAAATAAAATAAAATAAAATAAAATAAAATAAAATAAAATAAAATAAAATACAATACAATACAATACAATAAACAACTATCTTGACTATAATCCTTTTTTTAAAGAACATTTATTTACACATCTTCATTATTGATTGCCTTAATTGAGCTGTCTACTGCTGCAATAAACACCAAGACCAATACAACTTGGGGGGAGAAAGAATGTCTTTCATCAGACACTACCAGGTAACGATCCATCCATCGCTGAAAGATCTATCATGGAAGGAACTCAAAGCAACAGACTGGAGGCAGGAACCGAAGCAGAAGTCATGGAGGCGTGCAGCTTACTGGCTTGCTCCCCGTGGCTTGCTCAGCTGGCTTTCTTATACACCTCAGGACTGCCTGACCATGTGAGCTCTGCCCTCCCACATCAAGGAAATGCCCCTCACCCCCACCTCCCTACCCCCCCCCCCCGCAGATTATAGGCATTTGAAGTCCTATGGTCACTGATGACCTTGGCTTCTATCAAGTTGACAAAAAAACTAACCAGCGGATTTATTTTGTTTTATTTATTAAGCAACACTGGGAACAGAACCCAGTACCTCCTACTCGATACGCATGCAAGAGTACTTGAAGAATTTCCCCAGTCTTCTACTTTTACATGTGAATTTAAAAAACACAGTCCTAGAGAACGACTTGATCGACTTGATCGGGAGAAGACACATCTAATCCATCAAAGTGTCTGCTTAGCTTAGATAACAAGGCTGGAGGGTCAAGCCAAAGCTTTGGCTCCTACTGAGACGGTTCCTGCCCCCTGCCAGCCTGCATTCTCTCCAGTGGTGAGGAATTCCGGAACCCAGAGCTTCCTGTGCTGGGCAAGTGCTCCACTAGTGAGCAAAACTCTTGACCTCTGCTGCTTCTTTTGGTGGAAATTTGTGTTGCCGTCCCTGTCTTTACAGGAAAGATTATTTAGAGAGCCTGGCACTGTCTTGTGCCAGGGATTGAGCCCAGGCATTACCATGGAGCTAAACTCTCAGCCCCTGACCCTACTTGTTAAAGAATGCTGCCAAGGGCTGATGACATAGTTCGGGCCTAGAGACGCTAACTGCTATAAATGAGCCCTCCCTAGTCTTGAAAACCAGAATGAATTAAAGAAGCCTTTTGGAAGATTCCATTAGCCATGGAGACTGAGGCCGATGTAGGCTATATAATGAGACTCTGTCTAACAATGAACACATACAGGAGAAAAGGCCAAAATCCATAGCCATCGGGAAAATGAAAACTAAAAACTACATTTATATCCTGAATTGAAACTGTATTGGGATTCTATCTCACCCTAATTGGAATGGGTACTATCAAGAAAGGGAACAATGAATTCTGGCGAGGTCTGGGGAAGGGACAGAGGCCTTCTCCACTGCGGATAAGAAGTAAACCAGTGCCATCACCTTGCAAATCAGCATGGCTGTTCCTCGAGGAACTAAAAGTAGCACTGCTGTGTAACCAGCTCCTTACCACTCCTAAGTATGTACCCGAGAGTCCAGCTCAGTGTGCAGTAGAGACGTCTATACAACCACGTTCATGTGTCAGCACTCACAATGGAGTTATGGAATCGGACTGGGTTCCCAGCCAGAGATAGGTAGGTAAAGACAATGTGGTGCCATGGGTCACGGTGCTCGCCACCAACCCTGACAACCTGAGTTCAGCCCTAAGATCCACATGGTGACAGGGCAGAGCCAACTCCCTCAGATTTCCCTCTGATCTCCGTATGTGCACCACAGCACACGTGTGCCCACCCGTACACACACACACACACACACACACACACAGAATAAGTATAATTTTTACATTTTAGAAAAGCATATACAAGGGGCTGGAGAGATGGCTCAGCGGTTAAGAGCACTGACTGCTCTTCCAAAGGTCCTGAGTTCAAATCCCAGCAAATACATGGTGGCTCACAACCATCCGTAATGAGATCTGACGCCCTCTTCTAGGATGTCTGAACACAGCTACAGTGTACTTATATATAATAATAAATAAATCTTTTTTTAAAAAAGCATATACAAAAAAGAAATGTGATGTGTCTATTTGACAGTTCATAATTTGTCCATGAAGAAGAATGAAATTCGGCGGTGGTGGCGCATGCCTGTAATCCCAGCACTTGGGAGGCAGAGGCAGGCGGATTTCTGAGTTCAAGGCCAGCCTGGTCTACAGAGTGAGTTCCAGGACAGCCAGGGCTACATAGAGAAACCCTGTCTCCAAACACCCCTCCCCCCCCCAAAAAAAAAGGTCAATTATTTCAGCTTTTATAGGTCTGGAAAAATATGTTGTCTTCACCTTAAAACCTACTTTTTCTTTGTACACTTACCAAAAAAGCAATTAGCTTAAGGCCAGGTCTCAATGCTCTGAACTATATTCCCCAACACTCTGTGCTTGTGTTGCTTCTGAGAGGGATGTCGTCATTCTATCCCTGGGCTATTTATCTGCCGCGCGTAACTCTGAAGATTCGCTTTTTGTCGTGGTCTGGGTTGCTTCCTGTGCTGGGGTTTGCCGGGCTTCTTAGAGGCGTGGGTTCACAGTTCCCATCGCTCTTGTGAAGGACGTCGCCGTCATTTGCTGCTTCTTTCCCTCCGCCGCTGTGGTCACACAGCTCTACTTAAAACAGTGTGGCTTGCCCCACAATTTCTGCTTGCCGATTTCCCTTATGATCTGAACTTTCCCGCTGTGTGTTTCACTGTGTGTTCCTTCGGAGGGTTCTGCTGCTGAGCCTTCAGGCTGACAAGCCTATTTTTCTGCGATATTTAATCTGCTTTTAACTCCCTCCTGTTCTCGATCATCCCAGATACCCTAGGGTAGTTTTTGTCCCTTCATCTTTTGCTGTTTGGTCAGTCAATTTTTGTTTTTATTTTATTTTATTATTTTTGTGGGTTTTCTAGAAAATGGTCTCAAGCTGTCCTTGAACTTCTGACCTTACAACATCCCTTCCCAAGAGCTGAGAGGCTTGCAGCACAGTGGTGGTTTGAATAAGAATTGCCCCACGGACTCACGTTTGAATGATTGGCCCCTAGGGAGTGGCTCTATTAGAAGATGTGGGCTCGCTGTAGTAAGTGTTGGAGGGAGTCGTAATTGTGGACGCGGGGTTGGAGGTCTCTTATACACTCAATCTTTGGATCCAGATACTGAACTCTCAGCTCCTCTCGGCGGCGCTGTGTCTGCCCGTGTGGCGGCATGCTTCCTGCCGTGATCATACTGGATTAACTCTGAACTGTCAGCCAGCCCCAATTGCATGATCTCCTTTAACCTGCCCTGTCCTTAGAGGCGCTGTGGGTATGGCTGTTGTGTCACAGGCATATCAGTAAGTGGCAGCGAGAATGTTCTGACCTGTGAAAATGTGAACGATCAGTAACCTAACAATCCCTGAACAAGGCAAGCCTGGGACGACCACCAAGCTGGCACCTGTGGCCCAGACCGGGAAATGACCTGAAAAAATCCGCTAATCTAGCGCGCCACACAGGTTGTAAAGGGCTCCCAGGGTGGGGAGCAAGTCAGAGACGGGACAAAGGAGAAAGCTGGACCCTAGAAAAACCCCGCTGAAGGTCACCGGTCCTAGGAGGGAATGAGCCTTAAGAAAGATGACCGCCCGCCCAGGGCCACGCAGGCAGCCGGCGCCATGGGGCCTGGGCAGGGCGCCAGCTTGAAACAATGACTACCAGTCCCGTGTTGCGCAGGCCTGTGGGGTCAGACCCCTGCCCAGAACCCTAATGCTCGAATGGGACATAGCATTCCTGAAACCATTCCTGAGATGACCCCAGACACTCAAAGACACCAGGCACCAGGAAAGAGGAGCAAGTAAGTGGAGGAGAAACAGAACGGTGCGGGCACAGTGGAAAGAGGCGGAACTGGAGACTCAGAGGGACCGTGGTGAGGACCTGCCTGTGCTGCCGCTGGGGACCGGGACCACATCTGGGTCTGTGACCCTGCGGCAGCGGGGGAGGGGGGGATAGCGGGGAGGGAAGGGTCGGGGGGGGGTCTTCTGTTACCACCAATGGCTCTCATGTCTGAGCTGCCCAGAGACGTGTTGTCGTCTGAGAACTGTACAGAACTGGCCTCACCCTCCTCGCCTGGGCATCATGGGAAAGTTGGCCCTTGGGGCCTGAGGACAGGAGAGCTGACTCCACCCCTAGCTAGCCGCAGTACTTGGGAGAGCAGGCTCCCCCTATGACAGAGAAAGTACAGTAGAGCTGACCCAGGTGGCAGGGCACGGGCCAACACGTCCTGGGGTCATGAGCATGGAAAATCTGACTCCACCACTTGCCTGCTGTGTGGTGACATGGGCGAGGGAAAGATACCTCTCGCCCCTTGTACGGCAGGTAGGAGAGCTGGCCCCGAGGTCATGAGACCAGGTGAGCTGGCCCCGCCACCAACCTAGTGCTGCACTCAAAGTGGGTCCTGCACCGTGCCTGGCCACCACAGTAGAGCTGGCCCTGAATGTGTGTGTGTGTGTGTGTGTGTGTGTGTGTGTGTATGTGTGTGTGTATGTGTGTGTCTGGGGGGGGGGTGAGCCAGCCCCAGGGGCCTGAACGTAGGAGAGCCGTCCCTGTCTCTTGTCTGCTGTGCCATGGCATCGGCAAGGAGAAATCCCCTCTGTTCCCTTTGCCCTTTCCACCTACAGTGGACAGGAGAGCTGACCCCGCTGGGGTCCCGGAAGCAAGAGAGCTGGCCTGCCTGTCACCTTCAGCAGCGCTCGGGAGAGTGGACCACGCCTCTCACCTGGGCAACACAGCAGAACTGGCCCTGATGGCATGGGCATAGATGAGCCAGTGAAAGTGGGAGGGCTGGCTCTGCCCCTTGCTGGCTTTGGCATTGGATGGGTCTGCCGGGACGGGGCAGGAGAGCTCAGCCTGGCAGTGTGGGTGCAGCAGGGCTCGAGGGCTGACCAGCTCAGGAACCTCTCAGGCCAGATCCAGGGCTTTGACTTGGTGGGCTCCTACATCTAGCCCATAGATGAAGTGGGGTTGTGCATAAATGCACTGGGGTGCATGAAAGGGCCCTATCCAAAACTACAGACCCTCTACGGCACAGGGCAACGACAGGGTGTCTGAAAGTCCCAGGGAGGGTCCAGTGCTGAGAGTGTAGCAGAAGCCAGAGACCGTGTACCAGGACAATGACTCACGGAAATGAATCTCTGCAAGTAAAGTGTGGGGGGAAAAAAGAAAAACCACGGGACACACACTACTTCTACAAGATACTTTTTTTCTTCTCTGTTGGGGGAAGGTTGCAAGGGTGGAGGGCAGGGATGAGGGGAGGGGGTGATGAGTGGGATTGGGGTTCGTAATATGAATTCACACACAGAGACACACACACACACACATACACACACACGGGAAAGAAAAGTGTTTTCCTTTAAAAGTGCTGTCATGGTGTCTTTTCACAGCAATAGAAACCGGCACAAGCCAACTACCACATCCAGCTTGCCCGAGTATCTCAGACTTCATTCCTAAATTCTACTCACATTCTTTGTGTGTGTCCCTTGTCTCTAACCCACACGTCTAATTTTTCCTTTGTTGTTTGAACGTATGGAATGCAGTTATGAGACTGACTCTACAACTAAACTTCTAGCTCTTTAGAAACCTTCTATTTGTCTTATTCTGCTGAGCTAGTCTACCTTTCTCTTGAGCTCCTCCAAACCCAAGAAAGTGTCTCAGTTCTTTCCTAGAATCCTGTTTTACCGTGTCCTGCCAGCTGCCTCTCCGTTGTTTCTGCAAACCAAAAGAGAAAATTCCCTCTTTTACCTCCAGAGAGAGAGAGAGAGAGAGAGAGAGAGAGAGAGAGAGCTCTCAAAGATCCAATTACTATAAAAGAAGTCTCTAGCTCATTCCCCATACCCTTGGTAGGCTGAGCCCTAACATGGTGGGTGGGCTCCCAGCTAGTAGGGGCCAAACCGTCTCAC
This sequence comes from Apodemus agrarius, assembly GCA_964023405.1. Lineage (NCBI taxonomy): Eukaryota > Metazoa > Chordata > Mammalia > Rodentia > Muridae > Apodemus > Apodemus agrarius. The sequence continues at coordinate 45,372,695 of OZ030007.1, read as the reverse complement.
CTTCTAACCCTAACCCTATCTTCAACCCTAAGCCCTAACCCCATCTAGCCCTAACCCTAACCCTAGCTACCTCAAGGACATCCATCTGACTTTGCCTCAGGTCATAGAGCAAAGACCACAAGACCTCTCCCAAACAGTTGGTCTTAAAATAGGCAGGATTTTTTTTTTTAGCATTCTTTTCTTTTTTTCTTCCTTCCTTCCTTCCTTCCTTCCTTCCTTCCTTCCTTCTTTCTTTCTTTCTTTCTTTCTTTTTTTTCCCCCAGACAGGGTTTCTCTGTGTAGCCCTGGCTGTCCTGGAACTCACTCTATAGACCAGGCTAGCCTCGAACTCAGAAATTCGCCTGCCTCTGCCTCCCAAGTGCTGGGATTAAAGACATGGATCATCGCTGCCCAACTTTAGCATTCTTTTCTATGTAATCTTTTAGAGGCACACCCTAAACCTGCATCTCTTCAGGACACACCTAACTGCATCCGACAGCTTCTACATCTATCTGTAGATATTTTTATCTACAGATAAAAATATTAGTATTTTGCTAACAATTGGGTTTTCTAAGAACAATAACCAAACATCCTGTAACAATGTGTCTCAGCTGTTGCTTGGTGGCTAAGTACCACCCAATTAGGAGTCATGACTATCCTAAGCACTCTGTACCTAATTCACTTGCTCGTGATTTGTGGGATTTTCTGACTTGGAAAAGGTTAGGCATGGTGGTAGGCAGGCTTACCTCCCAGGCCTGGTGAGCACAATCCCTCTGGTCTTCCCATATGATTCTTTCCCAGCCTAAGGTACCAAGAGGTACCAAGAGGTTCCTGCCAAGTGGAACATTCAGTGATTTACGGAGCACAAGAGTGGAAACTTCTGCCAGGCATGGTGGTGCATGCCTTTAATTCCAGCACTTGGGAGGCAGAGGCAGGCGGATTTCTGAGTTCGAGGCCAGCCTGGTCTACAAAGTGAGTTCCAGGACAGCCAGGGCTACACAGAGAAACCCTGTATCGGGAAAAAAAAAAAAAAAGAAAAAAAAAGAAGCCGGGCGTGGTGGCGCACGCCTGTAATCCCAGCACTTGGGAGGCAGAGGCAGGCGGATTTCTGAGTTCGAGGCCAGCCTGGTCTACAGAGTGAGTTCCAGGACAGCCAGGACCACACAGAGAAACCCTGTCTCCAAAAAAAAAACCAAAAAAAAAAAAAAAAAAAAAAAAGAGTGGAAACTTCTGTCTGTTTCCCTTTGAACGTCACACTTGCGACACTGTCTCCCATCTGTCCTGTATTCTGTCCTGACAGCTCCAGGTAATCAAGTCTCTTCAACATCCCATCAGCACCCTCAGCTTGACAGCTACAGAGCATTGGTAGAGAACTGGGCACTGGAATGGAGGGATGGGTCTCTCTAGGAAGGGGAAATAGAATAGATGGTTACGAATGGGTGGGGCTGTATATGCTGGGAGGGGGAAGAGGGAGACAAGGGAGGAAATATGGGGAAAGACTGATAAAACTCAGGGCCATTTGAGGGGTAGAATGGAAACCTAATACAGTAGAAGCTTCCTAAAACATATACACGACAATGCTCTCAAGAAAAATTCCAGATATCATGGGAGACAGAGCCCAAGTGGATATGTCCCATCACCAAATAAAGCTTCCAGTACCAGAATGAGTTACATATAATCAAGCTGTTGACCAAAGAGGTCCATGGGAACCCCCCAAACAACCTAGTGCCTCCTAGAGCATTCACCTCTACAGACGAGTGTTCATGGCACTGGAAGGTACTCTGTAGGCCACCAAAGGATAAAGGTAAACACCAACCAAGCTACAGACTGATAGTGACCTGCGTATAAGATGCACTTGTATAACAGGGGCATAGGCTTGCAGGAGTAACCAACAAATATCTGATTTGCGTTAGGGCCCACTCCTTGAGATGGAACCCAAACCCAAACATGGTGGCCAAGAACCTAAGACTGGATAGGCCCAAGGGCCCAAGGGGTGGGCTTGTATTTTGATGCTAATTCCACTCCTCAGAGGAGCTGCAGATGAGGAGTTGCCTTGTGAACCTTCTGCCCACCTTAACTTTTCAAATAAAGGCTTGAGCCAATGATTGGGCAGGAGGAAGTGGGAGGAGCTGAGAGTCTAGGGGAGGAGCCACAGGGATAAACAGGAGAGAGAGAGAGAGAGAGAGAGAGAGAGAGAGAGAAGGAGGAGGAGGAGGAGGAGGAGGAGGAGGAGGAGGAGGAGGAGGAAGAAGAAGAAGAAGAAGAAGAAGAAGAAGAAGAAGAAGAAGAAGAAGAAGAAGAAGAAGAAGAAGAGAGAGGAGAGGAGAAAAGAGGAGAGAAGAGGAGTGAGGGGAGGGAGGGAGAGAGAGAGAGAGAGAGAGAGAGAGAGAGAGAGAGAGAGAGAGAGAGAGAGAGAGAGAGAAACAGGAGATCAAAGGAGAGGCTGGAGAGAGAGAAGCTTGTGGCCTGGAGAAACTGCATGTTATGTGGGATAATATAGATGGGAATAGAGTAGTGCAGTAGGAGATCTGCCCAATCTAGGCTTGTAGCTTGTTTTGTTAACTGATTGAGTTGAGCTTTCTCTTACCGGGGAACTGGGTTGGAAACAACGTAGCAACACATGGAAATGGAACACTACAGTTCTGCCAAAGGAAGGTAGCCTCAAAGTGACTCCAGACAACCTTTTGTTCTGCTCATAGATCCATTCCTTGCTCAGCCATCATCAAAGAAGCTTCCCCCTGCAGAGATAGGGGACGAATACAGAAACCCACAGCCAGAAGACATGCAGAGAGTGAGAAGCCTCGGAACAGCCCCAAAAGGGATGACGCTAGGAAATACCTCCCTTGGGGAGGAGGAGGCAGGGCGTAAGAACCAGACAGGATGGAGAACAGCAACAGATCAAGGCCTTCTGGAGACAGTAGGGTTGGCGCACATGTGAGCTCACAGACCGAGGCTGCATGCACTGGGCCTCACAGGACTGCACCGCATGGGGTCCTAGAGCTGAACAGAAAGGAGGACGCATGTCTGCGTCCCGAACCCAGACGCTATCTCCACCTGATAGTCACTTGAACATTTTTTTTCCAAGGAAGTCTCACTGAGGAAACAAACCACTCCTAAGGGCAGGCCGCATGCCCCTGAGTAGACAGACAACAGAAAACAAACACAATGGCGCCTTTGAAGGTTCTTTGTCCCATAACGTTAAGTCAGGGCATTTTTTTTAACAGTATAAGTCCTTTGCATATGTATTATGGCTTCTAGTTTTGTGGTTTTTGGGGATTCCTGTGTGTACAAATGTTTGTCTTGGCTTCTCTATGTGTTTCTTGTGCTTTTTCTTTGGCTCAGTTACTTGCTTGATTTTGTGTGTGTGTGTGTGTGCCATTTAAATTTGTTTGTTTTTGCTAATCTTATTTTATTTGTTCCATTGAAGCCTGTTTGTTTTCCAATGAGAGACAGAAAAAGAGTGAATACAGATGGGGGAAACTGGGAGAAGTAGGGGACGAGGGAAACTGTAATCAGAATATACTGTATAAAAAATCTATTATATATACATATATATGTGTATGTTTATGTATATGTATATGTATATGTATATGTATATATATATATATATATATATACACACACACATATATATGATATGTGCATAGAGAGAGAATATATATCTCCACAGCTTGGGGATCCCTGCAGGATCCACCTTGTTTTCTCCTCACTATGCTATGGCCTGAGAACTTTACCCTGGCCGCAAGGAGGAACCTGTGCTTGTTTTCCGTATCTCAGGGAACACTGTCTCTCATTGCTTGATAGTTAATATCTTGAAAATTACTATGTTATATTTAGCTCACCCTTTAAGCTGTCACAGGGAGGAAGGTAGCTCTAGTCTCTCCTCCCCACCCATCTGTGCATGTGGCGTGTGTGTATGTGTGTGTGTGTGTGTGTGTGTGTGTGTGTGTTTTGCACATGCGCACATGCTCCCCCCATTTGTAGGTGAGTGCCCTGTGAAGGAGAGAGGAGCTTGGAGCTAGCCTTTACATTCCACTTAGCTGGGACAGGATCCCTTTGCCGTTTGATAATTCCCTTGTCTCCACCTCCCGTCTGCGGGAGGACACGGGTTACGGATGCACACTGCCTCACCTGTTACATGTGCTCTGGGGACTTACACTCAGGTCCCCACTTGCACAGCAAGTACTTTACCAACTAAGCCATCTCTCAGCCGCCCCGCCCCCACCCCATCCCTCTGCCTCCACTTTGGTTGGAAGCTGAAACATGATGCTTTCTTTTATGGCAATATTGTATACGTATATACAGAAAAATAATCATAGCACCCCTTATTCATATATCCTCCTAATTTGCTTTTCTATTGCTATGATAAACCCCGGAGCCAAAAGCAATTTGGAAAGGAAAGGGCCTATTTCATCTTACAGGTTACAGACATCACCAAGGGAAGCAAAGGCCCAAGCTTAAAGGAAGGCTGTTTACTGGCTTGTGCCTTATGGGCTGCCTTTCTCACACAGCCCAGACCCACCTACCCACCATGGGCCGGGCCCTCCTCCTCCCTCAATCAACAGTCAAGGAAAAGCCTCCCAGACATGCTCATGGCTATTGTGATGGAGGGAGCGTTTCAGCTGAGGATCCCTCTTCCCAGGTGAGTGAGGCTGACAAAACCAATACAGACCATCACAGCATATAAACCTTTTTATTGTTTTCTTATTGATCACAGTGTGTGTGTGTGTGTGTGTGTGTGTGTGTGTGTGTGTGTGTGTGGTATGTGCTGGTGCAGGTATCACAGAATGGATATGGAGGTCAGAGGACAACTTTGTGGAGTTGGTTCTGTCCTTCCGCCTTAACCTGAGTCCCAGGGAGGAAGTCAGGCGACCAGACTTCAGTGACAATGGCCACTGAGCTGTCTCCATGGTGCATGAGTAGGTCTTAACTAAAGAAAGCATTTTTAAACTTCATAAGTTAATTCTAAATATTAAGAAAATAAATAAAAGTGAAATTAATTACTTTACTTTTAGGTGACAAATTCGGTTTGATTCGAACTAGAACAAGTACTGATTGCTCTGGTCTGTGTGTGACGGTTTTCGCTACATGGACTGTCATGACTCATTTCCCCCTGAGTTTGTCTGTGTGACTCACCAAAGAACATTCATTCATCTGCACAATGCACCATGATGTCATCCAGCCTCCGCTCCCTTCAACTACATCGCTTACACGATGAGCCCAGCCCTGTTTCCTTTGGTACCTGTGCAATTATATGTGAGGCTGAATATGAGATTGTGACAGTGCTTGGCTATTCAAAAGGGCATGTTAATCATCCTGAGGATACTCAAGCTTTTTAAAAAATAATCATAGATTTAGAAAACTGAGCTTAAAAAAAAAAAAAAAAAAAAAAAAAAAAAAAAAGACAACCTACTGCAGGCACACCATGCTGTTTGGTATCCACTCTTTCAATGAAGGGCAATAGGACATTTCTCAAGTTGGCTGCCATGTTGAAAAGGTCATTGATGTATCTGAATCCGGAGAGCTGCTAAGCGGAGGTATCCGGTCGGTTCAAAAGCTCTGATGAGGAGGAGGGGATAGAGGAGGAAGGTGCAATTAGCTAAATAACACTTGCAAGAGGAAAGGGGGGAAATGCTAAGAATGACAAGAAGCAACTGCACAGTGCAGAAGAGCATGGTGGTACAAAGAGGTAAGTAGGACTCTCTCCCTAAGAGGGACAGGACAGCACGAGGCACAGCCTGGCCTCACAGAGAGGACAGGAGGGGAGGGGAGGGAAGGGGAGAAAGTAAAGTATCCAGGATCTTTGTGACTAACACATATATGACAAAGACATAGCAGGCAAATGAGGAAAACTGATCAAAGCTCTCTCACCAGCCAGAATGCACACGTGGATCAATAATGGGACAGTATCGAGTATGGAGGCCTCTGAGGGAAGGTGAGTCTGGACCAGCCTGTCGGAGAGAGTTCAGCAAGATAGAAAAGAGCCATGAGCTGCTTCCTGCGTGGGATGGACCGCAGCCAGTCAGGATCTCCGTGGCTATGGCTCTGCGTATCTGCTTCTGTTTTTCCATGGTTGGCCTGTCATCTCTCTTCAGCCTCTGCTTTTCAATAAATATCCTACTGTGTGACTAAACATCATCCTACTGTGTGGCTTGAGAGCTCTTCCATCTTTTGTGCTTTATTCTTGGCTTTTTCATTGGCTGTGAGGGGTGTGTGTGTGTGTGTGTGTGTGTGTGTGTGTGTGTATGTGTGTGTGTGTTATACACAAATGCACACATAAACACATACATCATTCGCCATCTTAGTTTTTGAGACAGGATCCTTCACTGAACTGAAGCCCACCATGTCAGCCCCCCAGGATCTGGCTGTCTCCTCTCCACCCAGGACTGGGGTTACAGGCACCGTTGTCATCACATCTGACACTCACTCACTGAGGTGACTCTGATCCTCAGGTTTGCAGAGCTTTTTCCTCCCAGAGGTACTGTCCCAGCCACCATCCCGGCCACTGTGGGGTTCAGTCTGTGGTGATGTTTTGTGTCATTGTTTCCCTAACTTATCTGTTCTTTTCCGCTGCCTTGATTCTGTCTGTAGACAGTCCTCTGGGGGATAGAGAATTCCCTAGTATGCAGTGGTAGGGAAAAGGATATAAAAAGAAATTATAATTCCCAGAGTGAGCTCCTTACGGAGCCAGAAACACTCAAAGGAATGGCAGGGGGACTACCTTGGCTAGCCCTTTAAACCTCTAAGTCCTCTTTGGCAAGCATGTATGACTTGCAGTTTTAGTAATTATGTAAAACTTCTCAAATAGTCTGGTCTACTTGAGGATAAAACCTCAAGTGTTTGACTCTCAGAGCTATGCAAGAAAGGTCAGTTGTCTACATCAACCTGAACACTACACCCTGAAGCTGAGGTGGGAGGTCTCCAGACAAGCGAGAGAAAGGACAGAAAGGCTACGAGCCAGGCTCCGAGGCTTCGATAGAAACCCTTTTTATATTTTCTGTCATTGACAGAGAATGGGGAAACCTGAGATGCTTCAGGAGCGAAATGAGATGCCCCGTCCTATTTCAGCTCAAAGCCTCTTCAGGAAGGTCACGTCCCTCACTGTTGACACACCCCGATCTGGAGCCACGTCAGTGTGACAGCACTCCAGTTTCTCATCACTGGACACTCTTTTACTGTGACAGTAAGTCCTCTGAGTGCATCGACAGCTGTTGAGTTTATGCAAGAACTGAGATCTAAAATGACTACGTATTTCATTCTTTTATTTATTTTTTTTTAAAGATTTATTTATTTATTATATGTGAGTACACTCTAGCTGTCTTCAGACAGCACCAGAAGATGGAGTCAGATCTTGTTATGGGTGGTTGTGAGCCACCATGTGGTTGCTGGGATTTGAACTGAGGACCTTCAGAAGAGCAGTCAGTGATCTTAACCTCTGAGCCATCTCGCCAGCCCCCTAACATGACTAAGCATTTCAAATCAAATCATATTTCTATCGCAGCTAAAAAAAAAAAGTATTATTCCAGGGTTAGCAGGTAGAAGTGACTGCTTCCAAGCCTGGCGATCTGAGTTCCGTCCCCGAGTCTGTCCTGGGTGAGGTTCATTTTTCTATTATCCCAGTGAAAACTCCCCGGTTCTGTTGTTAACCTTAAGTAGGCACCTGCGAAGCTGTGAGGCTGGCATTGATCATCTTGTCTCTGTCTCTGCTGGCTCTGGGGGCAGCTGTGATATGAACTGACACCAGTGTGCAGTTCGCTGTGGGCCTTTCTCATGCCCATCGACAACTGCTCTGCAGCCCCAGGCCGGGAACACGGGCGCAGGGACGTGCTACTGTTCGAATCAAGGCTGCTAAGCAAAGGGGAGGAAAAGATTTGGGGTTGTCTTCCTCCTTGTGTTTCTGAAATCTGATCCGGCCAGCAACAATAACAGCGTGCACCTGTTTCCCCCACATCACGTTAACTTGAACTCACGGTCGGGTCTTCCAGCCTTGGGACAACCTGTAAATCTGGGCTGCTGCTCCTTTAAGGTGTGACCTTTAAGGGAGCTCTTAAGACAGAGTCACGTGGGAGTCCTGTGGAAATATAATCAGATCGGGAGTGGTGAGATGGGTAAAGACACTTGGGACCAGACCAAGCCTGAAAACCTGAGCTGAGTCTGTGGAACTGACACAGTGGAAGAGAACCAACTCTTGAAAGTTCCTCTGACTTCCATACATGTGGTATCACACACACACACACACACACACACACACACACACACACACACACAGGCACTTGTGCTAAATTACTGTAATAAAAATTGTAAGCCGGGGCGCGGTGGCGCACGCCTTTAATCCCAGCACTTGGAGGCAGAGACAGGCGGATTTCTGAGTTCAAGGCCAGCCTGGTCTACAGAGTGAGTTCCAGGACAGCCAGGGCTACACAGAGAAACCCTGTCTCGAAAAACAACAACAACAAAAAATTGTAGATGCCTAAGTCACAGCCAAATTTTCCCACTCAGAATGTCCTGGTAAGGGAGTGAACAGGACTTTTCTGTCTATAAAGATGTGTATTGCACTGAAGTTTGAGACTCGCTGAGAATACAGAGAAGTACAGAGTTCAGGAGAAGCTGAAGAAGTCTCAGCCTGAGTGGTTGGAACGGAACAGCACGGAAACCATGGTTGAATAGTTAGAGGCTCCCATATTCTTTTCCCGCTCAGGGAATCAGCCCTGTGAGTTGCTTGAAACCTTATCTTCAAGCTGGACTTGGTGGTACATGCCTATAATTCAGCAGTGAAGAAGGAGAAGCAGGGAGACTGAAAGATCAAGGACAGCCTCAGCTACATATCAAGTTGTAGGCCAGGCCAATCCATGTGAGCCCCCGTCCTTACATAACCTTCGTCACCTCCATGGTGGCCACTAAAAATCCATGAAGGTAAACTACAGAAACTGCTATAACCCAGAGTGCGCCATTGGTCCACTTGAAACCAGAAGGCTCCACCATGGTAGACTTCTTTTGCCAGAGTATTCACGTGGGTTGTAGGATGGGATATAGAGTGTCCACCCTCTGCACACCAGAAGCTCCATTCATAGCTCCCCCCAACCCCACGATGCCCCATCATCCCTGTCACCAAACTACTTAACTTTTTTCTAAGTCCCCACTTCAGTCAAAAAACACTTTAGTCAAACTGTCAGTTTATAGTGGTTTGAAAGAAATTGGCCCCCACAGGCTCATAGGGAGTGACACTGTTAGGGGGTGTGGCCTTGTTGGAAGAAGTTTTCTCAGTTCTCTTCCTGCTGCCTGAAGATCCAGATGAAGACATTTCAGCTCCCTCTCCATCATCAATGATGTCTGCATGCCACCCACCATGACAGTAATGGACTAAATCTCTGAGCTGTAAGCCGGCCCCACTGAAATGTTTTCCTTTATAAGAGTTGAGGTAGTCATGGTGTCTCTTCACATCCACAGAAACTCTAAGACAGTCTGTGAGTCAAAGTACTTGAATTTTGGTCCAATAGACAAGCCAACAGTGAAATGCATGGGTGGACAGCCTGAGCAGCAACAGCAGCTGAATGTGGGTGCGGTGGGTGCTGCAGACATCTGGGTCTCTAACTACTAATGCGTCTGCAAGTGATGTCATCTCTCATGCAACGGACATGACCGCAACTTCTGCTTAAACCCAATCTCATCTGTACCATTGTCACTTGATGCCACATTGCTGACTCCTCTTTGGACAAATTTTATATAAATAGGTGGTGCAGAAAACACCCAGTCCATGACAGGCAGTTCAGTTCATGTGTTACTACAGGTCCCATGATCAGAAATCTCTACCATGGCCCGGTAGCAAACCAAGATCTGTTTCTGCAAAGAATACGTACCTATTTCCAAACACTGTGCCCCTCTGAATGCTGTGGCAGCCTCTAAATGACTTGTGCTTCCTGCTAGCCACACATTTAAGAGATCCCCATCTCCTCAGGGATGCATTGGATTAGGGGTTTGCTTCTATTTCATTTTAAGAAATGAATAATTATGGGATAGCACTTTTAATTAGCTTTCATTTAGGGACCATCTTTCTCTCTACCTATTTCTTGGAGCTGCCATGGTGTGAAAAGCCATATCTAGGTGACATAGCGAGGCACTGTCACACCCAGCTCATAGCCTGACAAGAACCAGTGAGTCCGATTAGCCATGATTCTCCAACCTCATGAATGTCCGGAGATGACCGCAGCTTTACAAATCTTGATTTGCAATCTTACGAGATTCCTTTAGCCAGAAATACCCAGTTACATTGCTCTTGGATTCCTAATTGTGAGGCAATAGAGTGTGAAGTAATAAATATTTGTTGACTCAAACTGCTAAATTTGAGGTGGATGGATTTGTTCTTCAGCCACACATGATTGAGAGTGTTGCGGAGTTAGTGGGTGTCCTACATAACACTACTGCTGAGGAGAAACCCATTTCTCTGCTGCACAAGTGTACCGTGGCCATCGCTTGTTGGTCTGGTCACATATAGGAGCATCTTTCAGAGGAGACTGAGCTATAAAACAGCTTAATAAATGTTCACTGTTGTAATGAAAGTTGGAGACGAGACAGAAAGACTAGAGCCCATCTTTAGGATGTATGCTGTTTGGAGGATCAGCAAGAAACATGGGGTACACCTTCTTCCACAGCCAGAATGCACTGCACAGACAAAGGGGGTAAACTGGGAATGGACTTCTCCACTGTTACAGCTAATTCCAGCTCACAAACTTGTGTTTCTCATCCTGCATCTGCAATCTCTGTCCTTTACTTGAATTCTTCCACCAGAGGTCACAACAATGGCTCCACTCAATCAGAAGATGAAATGCCCACAGGCCGCACTGAGCTTTTTGTACTATTAACCCAGCAAACAAAGAAGGGCTCATCATTTTTTTTGCCGGTAAATTGCTCCGAGTTATTGTGGGTAAATTGAGTGGTTGCTGTGCCAATGGAGGCAGAGAAGCCAGTGTGCGCAGCCCAGGACAGTCTGTGAGATCCCTGTGGGTCCAGCCAGTGTGCGCAGCCCAGGACAGTCTGTGAGATCCCTGCAAGTCTAGCCAGTGTGCGCAGCCCAGGACAGTCTGTGAGATCCCTGCGGGTCCAGCCAGTGTGCGCAGCCCAGGACAGTCTGTGAGATCCCTGCGGGTCCAGCCAGTGTGCGCAGCCCAGGACAGTCTGTGAGATCCCTGTGGGTCCGGTCAAATCCAGCACTAAACATTAAGGCCATCAAGAGGAATAAATATAAAATGATTACTAATATTTAGACTCTTTGGGAGTGAAGAACTGAATTAGTTCCACTAAGAATGTCTAGTTGAGACTCCATTGACTGTGTAGCAGACATAACAACACAGGATTGTAACAAGTGCAGAAAGCATCTTCCTTGTCTGATATATATATATATGTGTGTGTGTGTGTGTGTGTGTGTGTGTGTGTGTTATGTTTGCCTTTCTCCTCTTCTTCACTACTGTCCATCTCTATTTCATGTCAAGGTTGTTCCTTCCTCCCTTCCGGTCAGTTACTGGCCAGGGAGAGTCCCGAGGCATCTAAAACAGTACCAGCTATTATCGTCCCTCTTGACAGCCCACAGTAACTGAGACCTTTCTGCCGAAGCTACCACTGCGAGACAGAGAATTCAATAGTGAACTGTCGAAGAAACTCAACTGCTGCTCAAAGTACTGCGAACAGTTACTGTGATCCGTAGATGTCTATACCCACTCTGGCACCAGACCCCAGGCTCTGGGAACGTTACAGAAAGAAAGAATGGGAGAACCAGAGGCTGGGGAGGAGGCTGGGAAGTGTTGGCCACTGGGCAGGGCGTGGCTGTGACACATAGGAACCTACAGCAGCTGAAAGTCACAGAACCCGCACAGGATCAAGCTAAACATTCCAGCACGAAGGGGGGGAGGAGTTCCTGAGGCCCCACCCCTGGCTGAGGAGCTGTTGGGTGCTGGGCTGAGGAGAGTCTCTCTTTTTTGAGGGGCATGTCGGATGGTAGGTTACTCATGACCAGTGGATGACCCCCATACCCAGGTACATATGGGCAGCACTAGTTAGACTCAGCGGGTTAGAAAAAAATAAACAAGTAATTTAAGAGGAGAACATGAAGTTAAAAAGGGGATATGATGGAAGAATCCTGGGGGATTAAGGGGAGGAACCTTGGGGAGAAAGATGGGGGGTGGGTGAATATATTCAAAATACGTCATACAAAACGTATGAACTTTTCAAAGAATAAATAAAAATGCTTTTAAAAGTATTGTTACTGTGGCCAGCTTTATAGGTCACTGTTTTAGAATGTCCAGGTAGGACTGCATGATCACCCCAACAAGGCTATGGTAACTGTTGGAACTTAGGGCAAATCTTTTCAGTAGATAGAAACATCTTCATGGGGCTGGAGAGCTGGCTTAGTGGGTAAGAGCACCAACTGTTCTTCCAAAGGTCCTGAGTTCAAATCCCAGCACCCACATGGTGGCTCACAACCATCTGTAAAGAGATCTGATGCCCTCTTCTGGTTCGTCTGAAGACAGCTACAGTGTACTTACATGTCTTAAGACATGTATCTGAAGACAGCTACAGTGTACTTACATGTCTTCAGACGAACCAGAAGAGGGCATCAGATCTCTTTACAGATGGTTGTGAGCCACCATGTGGGTGCTGGGATTTGAACTCAGGACCTTTGGAAGAGCAGTCAGTGCTCTTAACTGCTGAGCCATCTCTCCAGCCCTAATAAATAAATCTTAAAAAGAAAGAAAGAAAGAAAGAGAGAGAGAGAGAGAGAGAGAGAGGGAGGGAGGGAGGGAGGGAGGGAGGGAGGGAGGAAGGAAGGAAGGAAGGAAGGAAGGAAGGAAGGAAGGAAGGAAGAAAAGAAACATGTTCGTGAAAACGGTTGTTGTGTTGTATTGGGCCAAAGCAACATGCTATTGTACTAGAGGTATGTACTTAGGTGCTGTGCTCTTGTCGTTTTTCCTCATGGCGTGATCAAACATCTGACAAGAACATCTTAGGGCAGGAAGGGGTCTCTTGTGGCTTGCAGCTCGAAGGTGCAGTCCACTGTGTGAAGTCATGACAGCAAGCGTGCGAGGCAGCTGGTCGGATAGTGTCCACAGTCAGGCCTGAGAGAGAGAGAGATAAATTCTGGTGCTCAGCTTGCTTTCTCCTTTGTATTCTGTCTGGGATTTCATCCAGCCCATGGGGTTGTGCTGCTCACATCTAAGGCTGTTCTTCCCACTGCAAATTAGCCCAGTCTGAAAACACCTCTGTCTTAGGGTTTCTACTGCTGTGATAAAATACCATCACTAAAGTAACCTGGGGGAAGGAAAGGGTTTATTTGGCTTATGCTTCTACTTTGAAGTCCATCACTGAAGGAAGTCTGGACAGGAAGCCAAGCAGGGCAGGATCCTGGAGGCAGGAGCTGATGCAGAGGCCCATACTGCTGACTGGCTTGCTTCCCATGATTTGCTCAGCCTGCTTTCTTATAGAACCCAGGACCACCAACTCAGAGGTGTCCCCACGCCCCATGGGCTGGGCCCTCCCCAATCAATCACTAGAAAAGCCTTACAGACGGATCCTTCGGAGGCATTTTCTCAAATGAGGTTTCTTCCTTTCAGACAACCCTAGCTTCTGTCAGGTTGACACAAAACTATCCGGGACACTGTCTTAGACACCCAGAAGTGCGTTTCCATGGCGGTTCTAAATCCAGTCAAGATGACAATGTAGGTTAACCATCACAGATGCTGAGTGGTCAAGAAGATAGATCTGGCTATTTACTGTCTCTTAGCTCCAAGCACACCGTTCAAAACTCTTGTGTCCCGGGTGAGATGCTGTTTTATAATTTCCAGACTTCACACACGGCTTCCAGTTAGGGCTTCTGAAAAAGGGAAGGCCTGAGTGGAAAGGGGAAGAGGGTAAGAGAGAAAGGGCTTTTCCCACTTCCACTTCCCCTTGGGATTGTAGTAGCAGCAGCAGCAGCAGCGGCAGCGGCAGCGGCGGCGGCAGCGGCGGCAAGCTTCGGTGCACAGGTGCCTCAGTCTTACCTCCCTCCCTGCCACACCTTTGTTGTCCCTTCGACAGTAGGAAATCATCCCCCACTTTGCTCTGCACCTTCCAGCCAATGCCAGGTGGACCATGCAAGCACCAACATGTTGCACCTGCACCTGCATCTCAGCCACAGTGCTCTGAGGCCCTGTCGCCTGCTGAAAAGGAGGCTTTCCCAAGAGACCCGTCAGTCCCAAAGAGCCCCTCCCTCCAGCGCCCCACTCCCAGTGGCAGTACCTTTCCATTCTCATTTTTTTAAACACTACGGATATTAACTGCTTCCTGAATTTTTGAGCTCTGGCTACCTCAATGTCTCTCCTTTGCTCTTTTAGCTTTCCAGTAACTACATCACTAGTTTCCAGTGGAAGATCACCTGTTTGCAGTATCAGATAATAGAAGAACTTACAACATATTAGGAATAGGCAAGATCAAAATTAGCATTTTGATCCTGGTTGACTTTGGGGACCATTAAATCACCATTTGTAAAGAAAACTCAAAAGAAACTTCATGAGTAAACCTGGTGGACAAGTGCCTCAGTTTCTACCCGTAAACTCCTGCCTCTCAGACTCAGGCCAATATGTGCATGCATCTAGTCAACAGTGGGTTAAATTTCCCATAGCTCACAGTGGTCCAGACATTTCTGTCCTCTGACTTCCTGCTCAGATGCTGTAGATTGCTTGAACTTTGCATATGTTAAGTGAACTGTACATACTGCTACTCAATTCTAACCACAGAAGATGCTTGCTAGGGTCAGAATAGGAAAGGAAGAGGTAATGTTACTGCTGAAAGAGGAAATGCTGATATGAAAGTCTCAAAAGTGGGTATATAGCTCAGTGGTAGAGCTACATTCCCTGGGGTCAATGCTAGCACAGAGAAATAAGATTATATATATATATATACATATATATGTACATATATATGTATACATATATGTATATGTATATATGTGTGTGGATGTATATATATGTGTGTGTGTGTGTGTGTGTGTGTGTGTGTGTGTGTGTATACACACATACATACACATGTTTACAGGCTTGCTTCCCATGATTTGCTCAGCCTGCTTTCTTACAGAACCCAGGATCACCAGCTCAGAGGTGATATACCACCATATAAATACCAACAGGTAATAGAAACTGCCTTGTTCTATGTTCTTAATGTGATCTGTGTTGCTATGATAAACACTGACCAAAACCAACTATGGAAGAAAGGGTTTATCTAGTTCACATTTCCCCATAACTGAAGGGAGTTAGAACAGAGACTTGAGCAGGAACCTGGAGGAAGAAACTGAAGCAGATTCCATGGAGGAAAGCTTCTTCTTGGCCTGGTCCCGTGGCTTTGTCCGTTATTTTTATACAGGCTAGGACCGCCAGCCTAGAGGTAGGAGCGCCCAGTGTGCTGTGCCCTGCCCCCTCAGTCATTAATGAAGAAAATGCCCCGTCCGACTTGCCCACAGGCCAATCTGGTGGAGGCAATGCCTCACCTGACAACTCTTTCTTCCCAGGTAACTAACTCGAGCTTGTGCTAACAAAAACACTAATCCGCACACCCACACTGTTGACATCTACAAAGACCACATATTATCTTTTCCTTTCACCATCACTTTTAATGTTCATTTTAATGTGAACATGGAGGGGACAAGGGGCACTTCCTGGTTTTTGCTCTCTTCTTTGTGGGCAGAATCTACTTTGGGTGAAGCGGGCTGTCACACTATGGGAAGTCAGATTCACATCTATCAGAAGTCAGAGTCACATCTACCAGACTTTTGTGGTTTTTTTGTTTTTTTGTTTTTTTTGGTGTCTGTCTGTATGTATGTGCTTGTTCATTGTGCACATTACTTTGCATTAAAAAATTTAATTTAAATTATAAATGTTTTCATAAACACCAGACTCCAAAATAATTTAATTACTGACTTAATGATAACATTATTAACCAATTGATCATAAAAATAGTCTAAACTTACCAAACACGGAAGTAAAACGTTGTTGGGTGTAGTGGCCATGCCTTTAAACCCAACCCTTGGGTGGCAGAGGCAGAAGTGTGAGTTCAAGGCCAGCCTGGTCCACAGAGTGAACTCCAGGACACTCAGAGCTACATAGTGAGACCTTGTCTCAACACACACACACACACACACACACACACACACACACACACACATACACACACACACACACACACACACACACACTTTTATTGGAAATATGTATGTTAATAAGTAGTGTGGGTTTTTGTTGTTTTAAAAATGAGACCAGGTATCATGGATGAATTGCTGGAATGAAACAAAGTCTAGTGGGAATTACAGCAGAAAGGTCACCAAACGAGTCTGGATTGTGTGCATCACTGAGGCGATATTAAGTGATATCTTATAGAACTATCACCTTCGCCTTTGTTTTGTTTCGTCTGGTGAGAGGAAGGTAGAGCAGAGGAGTAACCGGTCTAGGCTCAGCAGGACACTTGCTCAGGTTAATTGACTGTTTTCTAAGGAGCTTAACCAGTTGGGGCTGGGGAGAGGGCTCCCTGGGCTAAGTGCTTGTCGTCCTGCAAGCAGCAGGAGCCACACCTAGGTCCCCAGGTGCGGAGCTGCGTGTGATGACCTGGAGCGCGGGCGTGGGGGGCGGGGGTAGAGCATGGCCTGTTCTTCCAGAGGATCCAAGTGCTTGTAACTGTAGCTCTGAGGAAGTCATCTGATGTCAACCTCCAGCCTCCACCACACGCACGCGTGTGTGTGCACACACACACACACACACACACACACACACACACCATGTGCTCACATGCACATTCACACAAATAATAAATAAGTAATCTAATAGGCTTTCCCAAATATTATTTGGGAAATAGCTTTATTTAAAGATGCACTGTTGCAATGAAGACTTATGTAAACACTGAAGTTCATTATATGGAGACACAAATGTGTATCTGAATAGGTTTTCAAAGAATAATGAATCAGTTTTTATTTATAAACCTAGTGATTTATTTTCTTACACTCTAGGAGAATGTAAGATAAAATAATAGCAATCTTAGAATGAAAAAAAGAAAAAAGAAACCGTGAATTCTTCGTTTGTAAAGAGGAAGAAGAGAAGGCTGTGAAAAGAGAAGCTAAGAACCCACTAACCCTTTCTGCTTTCAGGCCCACCACTTTGGGGAAGAAATCTGTAAGTAGGAAAAGTTGGAAGCCAGTTCTCTAAATTAAACCCCTGATGCAGGCAAACAGAAAGCAAAGGTTTGGTGACGAGCAAATACGAGTTTAAAGAATATTAGTTTCAGTTTTGTGGGTGGGAGATACACAAGGCCTGCATATCAAGAACTCTATCGTGAGTTATATCAGAGTTCCTAAAGGATATTCTTAAAGAGCCAGGCTGTGAGTGCACACTGGTAAACCAACACTTGGAGGAGGAGGCAGGAGTTCAAGTCTAGCCTCAGATAAACAGGGAGTGCCTGGCCAGTCTGAATCACATGAGATGGTCTCAAACCAAACCAAACCAAACCAAACCAAACCAAACCAAACCAAACCAAACCAAACCAAACCAAACCAAACCAAACCAAACCCTGAAGCAGTGATGTTAAAGATCAGTATGGAGCATCACATCCACAAAACTGTATTTGTTGGTCTTTTATGAGCAAGTGGAAATAAAGTTAGGATTAAAATAAGAGCTGAATTGTTTTATAAAATGCAAATTAAGCCCTTTGTGGGAGTAACAAAGCTTTCTTTGTGGTTGTCCTACCTTTTGTGAAACACCAAGACTCCACAGTGGCATCCGTGCCAAGCCCAGCCATACTCTTGCCATGCACAGTGGAGTTCTGTCTCACCCTCAGATGCCCAGGCTGCACCCAGCTTCCGTCAACACTGCCGATACATCCTCAACACAGAGGGTCACCAGGGAAGGAGACCCCAACTCACCAGAATTCTAAAAGCTTTACTGCAAAATACCCTCTGTTTTTGTTTTGTTTTTGGTTTTTGGTTTTTTCCTCGAGATAGGGTTTCTCTGTGTAGTCCTGGCTGTCCTGGAACTCACTCTGTAGACCAGGCTGGCCTCGAACTCAGAAATCCGCCTGCCTCTACCTCCCAAGTGCTGGGATTACAGGTGTGCACCACCACGCCTGGCTTTTTGTTTTGGTTTTTTGAGACAGGGTTTCTCTGTGTAGCCCTGGCTGTCCTGGAACTCACTCTGTAGACCAGGCGGGTCTCGAACTCAGAGATCCACCTGCCTCTGCCTCCCAAGTGCTGGGATTAAAGGCGTGCGCCACCACTGCCAGGCAAAGATTCACTTATTATTATATCTAAGTACACTGTAGCTGTCTTCAGACACACCAGAAGAGGGTGTCAGATTTTATTACAGATGGTTGAGAGCCACTATGTGGTTGCTGGAATTTGAACTCAGGACCTTTGCAAGAACAGTCAGTGCTCTTAGCCGCTGAGCCATCTCTCCAGCCCGTTTTTTCTTAATAAGCCGATGTTCCTCTCAACGGGTTGCTTGCTCCACCTCCTGACCTATAGTTGACTTTGCTTAATCCTGTTTACAATATTCAAGCAGAAAGCTCTTAGGTTAAAGGTGTGTACTAAGGCTGAGCTACACTACATCTAAAAACAGAATTTTCCAATAAATAACAATTTGGGGATTCACAATGTGATCAAATATCCTGCAATATCCATCCACGCTTACGTGAAGCACACACAGCACACTATAACATGGGGCCAGGTTCACCTGAGCCATAAGCTCAGCTGCTCACAAGGAGCAGGGCACGATGCAACCCGGACAGAACTGGTACGAAGCAGCGGAGAGTGCTGGAGGCACACTCTGTTCTAAAGGTCTCGCCTGCTCTGGAACACTCCAGTCTACGCATGCGCGCTCGTGTACACACACACACACACACACACACACACACACACTCTCTCTCTCTCTCAGGATGAATGTGGGTTAATAAAGATCCTTAATGGAAGCACTTCTCTTGTGCGTACCTGAATGGCCAGTCCTACTGTTCTTGTGCACTACAAAGTCCTAATTAATTATAGTAAGTGTCATCTGCATGCAAGCATTGTAATACTACAACTATTGATCTGACAAACAACTGGCTACTAAGTGTGTGATGGGCAAGCAAGTGGCATAGATATTATTGATCTACTGGACAAAGAGATGAATCGTGTCACAGGTAGGACAGAATGAGTGTGAGATTTCATCAGGCTACTCAAAAAGGAGCTGCATTCAAAACTGACGAGTTATTTATGTCGAATTTTCTAGATAATGTTGCAGGATCACAGTTGACTCTAGGTGGTTCAAACTACAGAAAGGGTAAACTGCAGGTAAGCATATACGTGCACACAAATTACAGATCAAATCTATGTCCCTGGCTTAGTTTATCACATTGTAAAAGCAACAGCTCATATTTAGGGTATAAACAATTTATTTATAACGTTAGGGTATAACGTTAGTACTGAAGTTGACTATTACACATGTTCATCAAGTTTTATCGTTCACTGTCTGTATCTTGGGAGACAGTCAAGGACCTAACATGACGAAGCATTCTCAGCAACCGACGGCACCACACTCCGTCACCAAAGTGAGTCGAGCCTGGCCGTCGCTGGCTGTGCCCGCTGTGTTGCAGCATGTACGGGTGAGCTAGTGCAACAAGGAGGCGCACGGGCGTGAACACCTAGAGGTGTGGGTTTGCCATCCCAATTCCTTCACACTCGATGATGTAAGTGTCCTTCGTGGCATCTTCTTCCTCTTCTGATTTCTTCACGGTAAATTTGGCCTGAAAGCACAACATTTATATGTAAGCATACATGAGGAGGACAGAGGGCGAGCCTGGAATTGAAGTAAGAGACAGAGAGTTAATATCAAACCCATTTGCTGAAAAAGGTACACATGCAAAAATCAAGAGACGTGAAGAAATTCAATACTTCTTCTGTCCGAGGGCCACGGTTCTCGTTCACTGTTGCGGAGTCTGTCAGGAGAGAGAGTAGGGCTCCAGTCCACACCCGCTGACTAGGAACAGGGGCGTGTGCAGCCCAGCCAAGTGTAGACTCCGAAGCGTCACCTGTTGCTGGCGAGAAGCATCACTGGTTGCTGGCGAGAAGGCATCTTTTCTCTTCCCTTTTGGTTTTCTAAAACATGTATCTGAACCATTTACCTGTCAGGTATGACATTATTTACTCTCATTAAAATTTTCCTGCCAATTTAATTCCCTAAATACATAATTCAGGAAGCTAGTTCAGAAAGGGTAGGCAGGGCGGAGGGGTGGCGGTGACTAATACCCTTCGCCGCTGAGCGGAACACTGTAGCTCTCGCTTGTTAGCTAAAGCAGCTCTGAAATATGTCATCTCTGTGACTGTGCTCTGGAAGTGCCATTTTAAAGGCAAATGCAGATCCTTCTAACAAAACAATTTAAGCAAAACAATTGCATAGGTTTAAGATTCTGGCAAAGGGATTTCAAGTTTGCCCTAACTTTTTTTTTTTTGGTTTTTCGAGACAGGGTTTCTCTGTATAGCCCTGGCTGTCCTGGAACTCACTCGGTAGACCAGGCTGGCCTCGAACTCAGAAATCCGCCTGCCTCTGCCTCCCAAGTGCTGGGATTACAGGCGTGCGCCACCACCGCCCAGCCAAGTTTGCCCTAACTTTTAGGAGACTCTAAAATACAATTTGACACCATTATTCTGTGGTCTTACTGACCAGCAAAGTTCACAAGCTTTCAATCTCCATGTATGTACCAGTGCACTGTATAAGGGGACATCTAAAAATCACTGCAGTGACAAACCTGAACACAGCAGGGGAGCCAATCTCCTGTGCAGTTCTTGGTCTGCAGTTTCAAATTACAAACACGAGTACATGAGACACAAGTGAGACTGGGAATCGAGTCACACTTAGGCTCAGGCCTATACTGATGGAGTCTGAAGGGTGAGCCGGCTGAAGACTCTGATTTTTACAGATGAGCTCTTTGTGCCAAAGCACAGAAAAACAAAGATACTATGCACAAGTCACCCAGCAAAGTGCAACAAAGAGCCGGGTGTGGGCGGTACAGACCTGTAAGCCCAGCATGCAGGAGGCTGAGGTAGAAAAATCTTGAGTTTGAAGCCAGCCTAGACTACACTTAGTAAGACTCTTTTTCAAGAACGCCCCTGGCCTCTGTCCTACATACACAGTTAAATAAGAAACAAGAGTCACAACCCCAGTTCAGGAAACTCTTGTTGTGTACTCTCTTCAAGTAATATGTAAGCGGCTACAAATATGCAAAATACTGTAAACTCTAGGCTATAATAAATAAAACTTGATAGCAATTAGCATAGACACCAACCTATGAGAGAGAAGAGAAAATAACTATAAACACAGCATAAGTAGAAATGGAAATAAGTGAAGGGGGCTGAATAGATGGCCAAGCACTTAGAGGACTGGCTGTTCTTACAGAGGACCCAGATTCAATCCCAGCACCTTCATAGAGACTCACAATTGCCTATAACTCCAGTTCCAGGGGATTAGACATTCTCTTCTTGCTTCTCAGGAAACCAGGCATAAGTATGGTACACAGATATAAATGTAGGCAAACCATTCATATACATAGAATAAAATAGAAATAGGTTTAAAAATAATAGGGAGCCAAAGAGCTGGCTCAGAGGTTAAGGGCACTGGCTGCTCTTCCAGAGGTCCTGAGTTCAAATCCCACAACCACACGGTGGCTCACAGCATCTGTAATGGGACCCTACGCCCTCTCCTGGTGGGTCTGATACGTAAAATAAATAAATAAATCTTAAAGATAATAATAACAGGCTGAAGCTCGGTGATAGCATGGCTGCCCAACACACACAAATCATGGTCTGATTTCCCAGGACAATAAACAATGACCACAACAAAAGGAATCAAGGGCACTGTACACAGGCAATTCACTCCTGTCTCGGATATCATCTCCTCTGGTTCTCATCAGGTTTCCTGATTTAAGCGAGACCTATCCATTTCTTATCACGACAGCAACCAAGAAGAGGAGAGCCTGTGAGACTGCAGCGCAGAGGGGAAAGCAGGGGACGGGCGGGCTTTGTGCGACACGACTGTGACGCTTAAGTTCTCTTCAGCTACTGAATTATTGTTAGTGACAGAAGGAGTTAAGAGGACATGTGAGACAGGGTCTTGCTATATAGCACTGGCTGGCCTCGATCCCCTGCTCCTCGGAGTCCCATCGGCCTGCTTCCAACTCCCAAGGGACAGAATAAGACTGCACCTCCAGGCCTAGTTCTTTAACAATAGAGTCATTCTCATTCTCTCTCCCTCTTTCCCCATTCTCTCTCCCTCTCTCCTCTCCCTCTCCTCCAGCTCGCTCTCTCCCTCCCTCCAATCTCTCTCTCCCTCTCTCTCTCCCTCTCTCCTCTGTCTGTCTGTCTGTCTGTCTGTCTGTCTCTTTCTCTGTTCCTCCCTCCCCTTCTGTGATGGTTTGTATATGATTGGCCCAGGAAGTGAACCTATTAGGAGGTGTGGCCTTGTTGGAGTAGGTGTGTCACTGTGGGTGTGGGCTTAAGACCCTCCCCCTGGCTGCCTGGAAGTCAGTCTTCCACTAGCAGCCTTCAGATGAAGATGTAGAACTCTCAGCTCCTCCTGCACCAGGCCTGCCAGGATGCTGCCATGTTTCTGCCTTGATGACAATGGACTGAACCTCTGAGCCTGTAAACCAGCCCCAATTAAATGTTGTCTTTTATAAAACTTGCATTGGTCATGGTATCTGTTCACAGCAGTAAAACCCTAACTAAGACACCCTCTCTGTCCAGAATGTCTCTATGTGGCCCTGGCTGTCCTGGAACTAGCTCTATAGAGCAAGCTGACCATGAATCCAGAAATCCCCCTGCCTCTGCCTCTCAAGTGCTGGGATTAAAGGTGTGTGCCACCGTATGCCATGTGTGTGTGTGTGTGTGTGTGTGTGTGTGTGTGTGTGTTATTCTTATTTGTCTTTTTTACTTGCTTTCTTGTTTTCATAAGAAAGGTGTGAGCTGGAAGTGTGAGAAGCTGGGAAGGATCTAGAAGATGAGATAGGGAATCATGATTTTGTATGAAAAAAGTTATCCCAATTAAAAAAATAAAATGAGAGAGGAAGAATATTCTTTAGGAACTGTGGTGTAGTTCTGCATTCTTTTGTTGCTCTTCGTGTTTTCAAAGTCTATCTTGCAGCCCAGGCTGGCCTGAAGTGTGCGACACAGACGAAGCTGGCCTCTGACTCCCGTGTGATAGGTGGCAGGCAGTCACTACCATGCCTCATGCCAACTACTTCTATAATCTCAAGAACAGCGGCAACCTCATAAAACTTGAGTCAAAGTCTTACAGAATTATATTACAGAGAATATAGCAGCCATGTGTGGTGGTTCCTGCTGTATCTAAGCACGCCATAGGCTGAGGCCTGAGGATCACAAGTTCTACTGGTCTACCTAGGAATCAAGGCCAGGCCAAAATATATACTGAGGCCTTGACTATTAAAACTAAACTAAGCCGGGCGGTGGTGGCACACGCCTTTAATCCCAGCACTTGGGAGGCAGAGGCAGGCGGATTTCTGAGTTCGAGGCCAGCCTGGTCTACAGAGTGAGTTCCAGGACAGCCAGAGCTGTAGAGAAACCCTGTCTCGAAAAACCAAAAAAAAAAAAAAAAACTAAACTAAAACTATGCAAAAGAATAAAAACAAAATTCCAAAATAAAAAAAACATGCTACATTACCAGAAAAGAAGCTGTATGTATTAGTAGTAATAAACAGTGAGAAGCAATTTGAGAAAAGAACAGTAGCTTTACTACCTAAAGGGTACATTTTCTATGAAAATAACAATTTTATAGTGAGATTTATTATTATTATTATTATTATTATTATTGACAGGAGTCCTGAGAAAAGGAGTAAACACGAGCTCCCACAGCACTGATGCAGAGCCCTCACTGATGTGCAGGACCCGAGGCTTCGGAACTGTCCTGGGTGCTCTAACCCAGGCTGCTGGCGCTGGAGGCACCCACTGTCTGCTCACTCCACTCGCCCACAGTGTCACAGGAGACAGGAAGCAGATGCTGAGGCTGCTGAGAGCTCCACACCCGGAGCCCACGGGAGCCCACGAGCAGTGCCAACTGTGATCACTGGTGGGTTTCCTCTTATTAACCCAGTCAGCCCTTCTAACATAATACTCACCTTTGCTAGCTGTTCAGCAAAATGTATAGCAGTCTGTGTGTGGAGTGTGACTGGTCCTGTTTTTATTCTGGAAATTCCATTGGCTAGCGCCATAAAAATAATCAGCTATCATAAAGAACAAAGAAGAAAAATCTCATAAATATGCTAATATTCAGATTTACAAATTCTACAACCACCCACAGGAAAATTCTACTAGAAATCAAAATATCTTTCAAAGAAATTAAAAGAATAATTTCTATTTTCTTTATGTTTCTAGAAGCTTTACACAGTGACAGAGAGTATGTGTTAAGCAGAGGCTGCAGCTTGGTAAGTGCTTAGCCAGACTGACTTTTTTCCTTTTTTCCTTTTTTCCTTTCTCCTTTCTCCTTTCCTTTTTTAAGACAGGGTTTCTCTGCCCAGCAGTGGTGGCGCACGCCTTTAATCCCAGCACTTGGGAATCAGAGGCAGGTGGGTTTCTGAGTTCGAGGCCAGCCTGGTCTACAGAGTGAGTTCCAGGACAGCCAGGGCTATACAGAGAAACCCTGTCTCGAAAAAAAGGAAAAAAAAAGACAAGACAAGACAGGGTTTCCCTGTGTATCTGGCTGTCCTGTACTCACTCTGTAGACCAGGCTGGCCTCTAACTCACAGAGATCTGCCTGCCTCTGCCTCCCAAGTGCTGGGATTAAAGACAGCTTGTCATCATGCCTGGCCTACAAGACTGACTTTAACAATTTATGTTACAGAATAAAATAGAGAGCTGGTCCCTGATACACTTAAT
This sequence comes from Apodemus agrarius, assembly GCA_964023405.1. NCBI lineage: Eukaryota > Metazoa > Chordata > Mammalia > Rodentia > Muridae > Apodemus > Apodemus agrarius. The sequence goes on along the minus strand of OZ030007.1, from coordinate 45,347,797 downwards.
TAGACCAAATATTTCTTCAAGCTGCTGTATATGACAAGTTTTTATACTCTTCTAAAATTCTATTTTAAAAGGTAAATAGCGAGTACAGAATTCCTGGGAACATGAACTTAGGAAGAAGGAAATTACTAAACACAGGGAAAACTGTCCCCAGAAAATGGTCAAGAAATACTAAAGAGTCCTCTTCCTTCTCCAGCTCTTCTTGGTTCTGAGGACCAACCTCAAGACTCCACCTACATTAGGCAAGAAGAGCCCTGCCAGCGCCAGCAGGGGGACGTGAGGCTGGAGAGAGACCTTACTCAGAAGAGTAGCCGGCCAAATATCCCACACTTCCCAGTGGGTCCACTCTTGAGACCCTTTGTGTGAGGGAATGAGAGAGACTAACGTCTGGACACTTGATGTGACAGTTAAAGAGATCTGCATGTAACATGATTACGTTCAAATACCACGGGAACAGTTGTAATCCTAGCAGTGCCTTACCTGGTCTTGCAGATACTCATCCACGGTGCCACCATGTCTAAGATTTGCTAACAGCATTTCAGCAGCTTCAATCCCAACCTTGTCTGCATTCACACCTAAAACAGACACAATAAAAAACAACAACAACAACAAATTACTCCCAAGTCACCAGGTTTAACTGACCTGCGTAAGGTGACACATACTTGAAATCCCAGCCCTTGGAAGCCTACAACACGACTGCTCCAAGTGCCAGGCCAGCCTGAGCGACAGTGAAATGCTCTCAGAAAAACAATCAAAACCTTTCATTGATACATCCCAATCAGCACAGATGTAACTTTATTTTCAGGCTTCTGGACTTAACCAACGTGCTTTTCAGGAAGGATCTCAATGTTAGTGAATCTTACAAAACGAGAAATGTCAGTGTGCCAAAGCAAAAGTGGAGAAGACAGGTCATTCGGAGCCGCTTAGAAAGTATGTCTATGGAGCCAGCGAGACGGTCCAGTGAGTAAAGGCACCAAGCCTAGGCCTGATGATCCGAGTTCAGTTCCCAGGACACAAAGTGAAGAGACAGCTTCTTCTAAATGCTGTTCCCTGACCTCAACATGCTCCCTGGCATTTATTTCTTACAACATTCATGGGCTGGGGGTGTGGCTCAATGCATGAACACCTGCCCTGCACGTGTGAGGCTCTAACTAACTCAGAACTATGAAAAACAGGTACAAAAACAAAACGAAATGCAGGCTTTAGAGACTGGTACAGTCAAGAACACTGGCTGCTCTTCCAGAGGACCCAGGATCACTATCTAGCACCCACATGATAGCCCACAACTGTCAATAATTCTAGTTCCAGGAGAATCAACACCTCCTTCTGCTCAATTCAGGCACCAGGCACAAAAGTGCTTCACAGACATACATGTAGGCAAAACACTCATATATAATTTAATTTTAAAAAGTATCTATAAAGCCAGTTTACAACAAAGTTATAACCCAAAGCTACACTTCAGTTTTCATCATAAAGCTTGTGATTTACACAAGTTAGAACTGGTCACCAACAATTTAATCGAATTGAAGACTTTTTCAGTATTCCCTTAAAATGTAACAGGTGACATTTTCAGATCAACTATTTAAAGTTTAGTCCCTTTCACTACTACACAGAACTTAGGGAGGCTGATGCAGGAGGCTTACCTCTGAAGTCAGCTTGGGCTTCAGAGCAAGACACCATTCCACAAAACAATAAAACCCAAATTAAAACATCTGAACAGGCTCTGGCTCACCTTATAATATGTACCTGTTCTTCTATTTCCTACCTTTCCATACATGCTAACTCTTCAGTAGAAGATAAATACAAAACAAGACTACCAGAAGTACAGAAAGTCAACTCTCCAATATTCTTTAAAAGAAACCCTTGGCTACAAATGAGACTGTCTTAAAAGCTCAGAATAAGGCTAATTTTGTTTGTATTCTTTATCTTTACTGGACCATATATATATACATACACACACACATACATACACATATGTATATACATACACACACATATATGTGTGTGTATATATATATATATATATATTACATTATATGTCATCAAGTACACACACACACACCCCGTTGAGAAAACTGTCCAGAAAAGCTGCACATGAAGCTGCACATGAAATCATCTTTGTAAGTAAGGTTCCTCCTAAAACTGTTCACAGGTAAGCCCTGAGAATGAGAAAACCAGACAAACCCAAACGTGGAGGGATTCTGTTGAGAAAAGTGTACTGACCTTTTCCAAATGTCAGTATCATCAGATTTAAAAAGATAAGGCAAGCAGAGACTTCTGGGCTAAAGACAGACTAAGCTGGGCTTGGTGGTGCATGTCTGCAATCCAAGAACACGGAAAGCTGGGACAAAAGGATCGCTGTGCTGAACTATACAGCACAAACCAGGCCTCCAGGCCTGACCTCGTCTGAAGAAAACTGAACAGACTAGAGTAGTGTAAGTCTCAATAACCAGACAGGCCAAGCTATGTGTACAAAAATACATTTTGTTTTTAGGCAACTTGTTTAAATTAATGTGTGGCTATGTCTGTAACAAACTCTTCAGGTATAAGGCCGGCATTGTGAATCTGTGTATTAAGGAAATACATGTTGCAGTACCCATGGCTGAGAGAGCTGAGCACTGCAACGCTTCAGAAATGAACACAGTATGCAGCTAAATGTCCGTGGCTGGGGCACCTAACAGAGGGTGTAGGAAAGACTACCTGAGATATAAAAATTTCTCAAAAGACAGAGTTGGAAAAAATGAAAAATTCACTGATTCTAAAAGAGAATTAAAAGAGAATTAGTTAACTATCTTTTTTTTTTTTTTTTTTTTTTTTTTTTTTTTTTTTTGGTATTTTCGAGACAGGGTTTCACTGTGTAGCCCCGGCTGTCCCGGACCACACTCTGTAGACCAACCAGGCTGGCCTCGAACTCAGAAATCCGCCTGCCTCTGCCTCCCAAGTGCTGGGATTACAGGCGTGCGCCACCACTGCCCAGCTGACTATCTTTTAAATATATAAGTCATCATTCTATACTAAAAAGATAAAGATTTCTTCACTGGGACTGGAGAAATGGCTCCGTAGATAAGAGCACTGACTGCTCTTCCAGAAGTCCTAAGTTCAATTCCCAGCAACCACATGGTGGCTCACAACCATCTGTAATGGGATCCGATGTTGTCTTCTGGTGTGTCTGAAGCCAGCGATAGTGTACACTTATGCATAAAATAAATAAATAAACCTTAAAAAAAGATTTCCTCACTGCTCTGGCACTTAAAGACCCCTTCCTTCATGTGTACCTCTTTTGCCAAGTGATGATCCAGCAAACAAGCAGCCAGTGGACGTCTCAGCAACAATGCTGCAGAAGAGGGAAGTATAATTACCCACACTGTAATATCCTAAGTGTCATGCAAAGACAACACAAGAAACCAGCTACGGTTAAACCAGGAAACTTACATCTACACTGCAGTAATGAAATCCCTCCCACAGACAATAAAGTCACCAACAATCTCACGGGGCAGGAGGATTCCTTTGGGTGAAGTTCAGGAGGCTCTAAACTAGTTACATGTAGAGAATGCCACCACCCTCCCCTACAAGTTGTTCTGTCATTAGCACTGCTTACACAACACAGGATAAAAAGGACTTTACGCAGACTTCAGTTCTGTTTTGTTTTATTTTAAGGGAGTATTATGGCAAAGAAGGGAAGTACTTACTTTAAACTTTGTAAATTTCTGAATAAAATGTTTGAAATATAAGAATCCACAAAATACTATATTTCTATACTTTAAAAATATCAGAGCCGGGGGAAAAAAAAAATATCAGAGCCGGGCGTGGTGGCACACGCCTGTAATCCCAGCATTTGGGAGGCAGAGGCAGGCGGATTTCTGAGTTTGAGGCCTCGAGTGAGTTCCAGGACAGCCAGGACTACACAGAGAAACCCTGTCTTAAAAAAACAAAAACAACAAAAATCAATTAAAAAACTTGTTTTGTTTTGTGTTTGGTTCTCTGTGCAGCCTTGGTTGTCCTGGTACTCACTCTGTACACTAGTCTGACCTCAAACTCACAGAGATCCATCTGCCTCTGGAATTAAAGGTGTACACCATCACGGTCCAGCCCAATTAAAGAATTTTTGTTAAGACTTAACTCCTAACTGGCTTAACATATTATTTTTAAAAGACATTACTATTACCATATTAACAATTGTAATTTCAAACCTAACATATCTTTAAAAACTAAAAAATTTCTGTTAGTGTTAGTTTCAAAAACTACTTTCTGACTAGCTTAAATATTTAAGGGGGCTGGAGAGAAGTTAATAAAACCGCTCTCACAGAGGAACCAAGTTAAGTACCCAGCACTCACTTAGCGCAGCTCACAACTGCTTGGAACTCCAGCTCCTAGAGACCTGAGGCCCCCTTCTGAACTCCCCATGCCTGCATTCATACATACCCACAGGTAAACATACATACGTAACTAAAATAATAAAATAAAAATAAATCTTAAAAAAATTACGTTCACTACAATTGTTCCTCAGTCTTCATGGGGAGCTCATTCCAGGATACACAAGGACACCAAAATCAATCAATTACCTCACATCTGTAATTACAATGCTTGGGAGGGGAGACAACAGGATTGCTGAAAATCTGAGGCCAGCCTGGACTACAGAGAAAAATCCTGTCTGCTCAAACCAAGTAACATTGTGGGTGTGTGGCACATGCCTGTGCTCCCAGAAAGGAAGCAGAAAGATCATGTGCTCAGGGAGATCCCTGGCTACACAGCAAGGTCGAAGTCAGGCTAAACTACATGAGACCTTGCTTCAGAAATCAAAACCAAAAAAGAAAGGATGCAACCCTGGCACCAAACTTATAAGCACATCCTCACACGTTAGATCACTGACAACAGTGCTACAATATACACACACTGTGTAAGAGTTGTCATAGCGTGCTGAACAAGAGGGAAACATGCCTGTATGCATTTAGAATGAACCAACCGAGAAAGGCCTACAAACACGAGGATCTACAAAACACTTGGGAGAGAAGGGTGGGAGAACGACTTTTTTTGGTTTACTTTCACATTTAAGGCAGTATATTAATAGACAGCCCCAGCTGCCTTGAAAGTCGCTATGCAGATTGTGTCTAGGCTGCCCTCAAATTTGTGATCTTCTGGCCCCAGTCTCGAGTTTGGGAAGTACAGCCATGTAACAGCAAGCCTCAACCAGAATGATCACAGTGATTCACTGAATTGTTGTTTGAGGCAGGGATGTCCTTAGAAACACGCTGTAGAACCCTAAACCGAGCGAAGGCCTCCAACTCTGTGATGAGGACAACGATGCCAGGGTCTCACTGCCGCCCGTCTGTGCTCACATGATTCCACTCCCATTGCCAAAGGCCTGGTCCCTGGGCTCCTGCACGGGCTGGATGCTGACGTACAGGTCCCGGACCTCCTTCCTGATGCACCGCACCGCCGCCGCCGCCATGTCTTTTGCTACCTATGTTGGCAAACCAGCAAAGGAGAACATATTCGTCACTGGCTACTCAGACCACCGATTTTATTCCGTCAAAAGTATATAACAGAGGTCATTTTCCCATGTATCATTCTTAAACTTCTAGAAAGAACATTAACTTCTAAGAAACATTTAAATGAAGACATTCCAATTAGGGTCTGGGGAACAGGAGTGACGGCTCAGTAGTTCAGCACGTGGTGCTCTTTCAGAGGAGCTGGATTCAGTTACCAGCACCCACACAGTAGCTCACCACCGACTGTAACTCCAGTCCTAGGGACCTGACACTCTGTACTGGCCTCAGAAGCCACTGTATATACATGAAGTACAGATATATGTGCAGGCAAAATACCCATACACACAAAAATAATAAAATACAAAATCAAAAATCAAATAAAACTAGTACGTAGGGGCTAGAGACCCAGCTCAGTGATTGGGAGCTTGGACTGCTCTTCCGGAGGACCGGGGGACAAGTCCCAGCACCCTGCCCACATGGCAGCGCACAGCCATCTGGAACTCAAGTTCCAGGAGATATGATTCCCTCACACAGACATATGAGCAGGCCAAATAACAATGCAACAAATATATATATATATGTATATATACACACACACACACACACACACACACACACATGTGTATATATATACACACACACATACATATATATGTCTTAAAAATAAATTAATTAAATTTTTTAATTAATTATAAAGCAAAAGCACTGCCAGGCAGAGTGGAAGCCAGCTTTAATCCTGGAATTTGGAAGACAGAGTCAAGTGGAACTCTGAGTTTGAGGCCAACCAGATGCACACGGTGAGTTCCAACCCAGCCAAGTGAGCCCATGTCTCAAACCAGAGGAACAAAATAAGTACGTTTCGTGAGATGGCTCAGTGGGTAGAGACGCTGCTGCCTGGCCTGCTGCATGAGTCACACCCCAGGGCTCACACGGCAGAGGGAGAGAGTTGGCTCCTTTAGGCTGACCTCTTCTACCTCTATGAACACACTGTGACATGTGACCCAACCCCTCCTTCCACATGTGCCCCATGGAATGCAGCCTAATCCCCTCCCACACAAAATTAATAAATTAAAACCAAAGTCCTGAGGCTGGGCACACGGCTTAGGGGTAGAGTGCCTGACTGACGTGTAAATCCCGGGTTTCCTGGGTCTGTGAACTCAAGGCCACCATCAGCTGTAGCAGAGCTATGCAAGTCTCTATTTTAAGAAAAACAAACTAACAACATTTTGCAGACAGAGAAACAGGAGCACTGAAAGGTCAAGACCATCTATCTGGTCTACCCAGGAAGATTCAGAAAGCCTGGGCTATTCATGCCACTGTTTTAAAACAACAAAAACCTCAAAAGAAAGGAAAATAAAACCTCAAACTGTCTGAGGCTCTCATTTTGAAAGGGAAAAAAAAAAGAGTACTCTCAAAACCCTCGCGGTGTCCCTGCACTTCTAAGAGCACTGTGACAACTTACTTTTAGTGGCAAAACACCGGCAACGAAAGCTCTCCCGTAAATCTTAGTCACAGAGCCTCGATCAGTCAGATTTATTGGGTCCAACCGTTTAACTGGGGACATTCGGACAATCACCTCACCGCCCCCTTTGGGGTAATAGCCCCTAGGAAAAGTAGAACAAATACATAATCCACAACTGAGAACACAGCAAAGTAAAGCTTAGCAGTAAATTACAGTAACAGATACCAAAAGATGGATCACTTGTAGGAGTTCATGAAAGGTCTATATGACACACATAATCTCGGATGTCAACTCTGTGTTCTCAAGTTACACGTGAATACTGAAATTCTGGCCAGAACTATCAGAGGTAGACTGCATCCTTAGCATGTGAATGTGAGGTCCTGGGTTCAATCCACAGCACCCAGAGAAATCCTCCTCCCAGTGACAGGAGACTAGCAGGCGCTGGTCTCACAGCACAGTGACTACTGCCCACGAGTGGGCAGGACATGCTCCTCACTACAGCGACTTCTACCCAAAGTGCCGTCTGAGAGTGTACACTCCATCAGCACTGGCTCTGCTAGCTTCTATTTTCTAGGCCTAAAACAGCAGCTGGCACCCGACAGACACTCAGATTAATAGTGAGGAATATCTAAGCAGATGAGCAGTAATAAAATTTTAACTGCCCAATTCATTTACTCCAGATGCTGAGAATGGCTGTGCTTCCATTCCATCTTCAAGATCTCTACCTGGTAAAGAGATGATGTAGTTTATAATCTACTTAGATTACAAGTATAGTTACAAAGAGCTTCCAACAGGTGAACAAGAGTGAATGCATTTGCCGGGCAGTGGTGGCACATGCCTTTAATCCCAGCACTTGGGAGGCAGAGGCAGGCGGATTTCTGAGTTCGAGGCCAGCCTGGTCTACAGAGTGAGTTCCAGGACAGCCAGGACTATACAGAGAAACCCTGTCTCAAAAAAAAAAAAGAGTGAATGCATTCATCATCAGTCCAAATAAGAAATTTTTAAATGTGATTTCTAATTTTTCTGTGAGCAGGGGATAAATAACATGAATTTAAAGGTGCAGAGTAGTTTCAGACATTGGACAACCGTTAGACTATAACAGTGTGGACGTAGGAAGGAAGTGACACTGGAGAGGAGACCTGGGGCATGGCGACCGCCCCGCCCTACCCCGCACAGTGCTCCACGCAGCACTTTACTCTGCACAGCAGGGACGGCCTCATAGAGCAGCCCTAAATGCTGGGCTTTCTTAGGAAGTCAACTCTGACTTCACTGTGAAGCAGTCTCTTTATGAACCCAGAGTGCCTAGTGCAGCTGTCCACACACAGTGATCCCTTGGCCTGTTCAGAAGCACGGAGAACACTAGCTATGAGGATCTCCATGTAGAAATTCCCATGAAAATAGTTCTGTCAAGAAACAAATGAACACCACTGGTGCCTGGCAAGGTCCTATAGCTCTACAGTTAATATCTTTAGGCCACAAAGTACAATTATTTTCTGTAAGAAATATATCACAAAACACAATGCATTAAGAGTAGCCGAAGAAGCCAGGTGGTGGAGGCGCATGCCTGTAATCCCAGCACTCTGGGAGGCAGAGGCAGGCAGATTTCTGAGTTCGAGGCCAGCCTTGTCTACAGAGTGAGTTCCAGGACAGCCAGGGCTACACAGAGAAACCCTGTCTCGAAAAAACCAAATCCAAAAAAACAAAACAAAACAAAAAAGGAGTATCCAAAGGCTGGAAAGATGGCTCAGGGGTTAAAGAGCACTGACTGCTCTTCTGAAAGTCATGAGTTCAAATCCCAACAACCACATGGTAGCTCACAACCATTCATAATGAGATCTGATGCACTCTTCTGGTCTGTCTAAAGACAGCTACAGTGTACTTACATATATAATAATACACAAACAAATCTTTGGGTCGGAGCGAGCAGGGCCAGAGTGAGCAGAGGAATTGAATTCAATTCCCAGGAAGCACATGATGGCTCATAACCCTCTGTACAGCTACAGTGTACTCATACACATAAAATAATTCTAAAAAAAATTATTAAAAAAAAAAGAGAGTATCCGAGTAACAGCTCTCTAAATCTACCTTTTGCACTATTCTTGAAGCACATAATAAATGGAAAAGGTTAAGGGCTGGAGATGTAACTCAGCGGCAGCGGCTGGCCTGGCACGCACAAGGCCTGTGTTGGGTGCACAGTACTGCTGTCACAAGGGAGGGGTGGGGTGCTGAGGACTGAGTAACTTACCTTGTTTTAATATCACAATTAAATGTGAAACCAAACTTCTCGGCAATTGGCTTGAAAACCTGAAAAAGTCAGTTGTTCCTTTAGCCAGGAGTATGCACAGATTCACCAAGTTCAACTACTAAATGAAGACCGCTATGCAGCGAATGAAGACCGCTATGCAGCGACCTAGTCAGGAGGTGCTGCAGATACACAGGAACAACAAAGACTGATACTCTGTTGTTCAAACGAAACAATCTGCTACATAGCTGCACGAAACAATCTGCTACATAGCTGCTCGTTTAATGTTTACTTAAGTAGGATTGTGCAAGTCTAGTAATAAAAACAGCAACTCCGCACACCCAGCCCTGGGAATGACTACAGAGAGCCCTCCCTGACCGACCCAGCAATGGTGTGCACAGCAACTCTGCACAGCCGGCCCTGGGAATGACTGACTACAGGAAACCCTCCCTCCCCGACCCACCCAGCAACAGTGTGCACTAAAAGACTCAGGAGGGCTGAGGAGCTGGGAACAGAACTAGCTACAGAGGTTTGTCATTTTCTTTATTTTTTTAATAAAACTATTCCCCACTTTGGTTTTGGAAGTTGGCTCAAAGATATATATTTGTACAAAATTCTTAAAATACATTTAAAGGAGTAACTTTAGTTGTACAGAACTATGCCACAGTAAAGCTGGAGAAGAAAAACCACTAATACAGACTGAATATCCTGGCCTGAAAGTGCTCAGAGCCAGCAGTGTGCCCGACTTGTTCAGAGTCTGAAGTATTTGCACAAACACCCGGGATGCAAACATGAAACTGACCCGTGTTTCACACATTGTACACAGAACCTGCATGCCACCTTACAGCAGTGTGGGGACCACAGCACACCACATGGGGTCAGGTGGGACATGTCCTACTTGTAGCATCATGTTAGTACTCAAATAGTTTTGAATTTTATAGTCTTTTTAAGAATTATGGGGACTGACTACTCTTCTGGAGGTCCTGAGTTCAATTCCCAGCAACCACATGGTGGCTCACAACCATCTATAATGGGATCTGATGCCCTCTTCTGGTGTGTCTGAAGATAGCCACAATGCATTCAAATATATAAAAATAAATAAATCTTTAAAAAAGTAATGTCTTGCCAGGCGGCGGTGGCGCACACCTTTAATTCCAGCACTTGGAGGCAGAGGCAGGCAGATTTCTGAGTTCGAGGCTAGCCTGGTCTACAGAGTGAATTCCAGGACAGCCAGGGCTACACAGAGAAACCCTGTCTCAAAAAAAAACAAACAAAAAAGTAATGTCTTATTTGAGTGTGTGTGGGTGGATATGTGTACCACTACATTTGTGTGATGGTCAAAAGGACAATTTTCAGGAGTTAGCTCTGGCCTTCCTTGCTTTCTGGGCGCTAAGCTCAGGTCATCAGGCTAGTACACCAAGCGCTCTAACCCAGTGAGCCATCTCGCTGGCTCCAATTCTGGCATACTTAGTATTTCAGACTAAAGATACTCAACCTGTACCAGTTTTCTTGCCTATAGACATACCAATACTCAAATAAAAACCGATGATTTATATAACTGATAATTTACATAATTATATTTTTAGGTCCTAAAAAGAATCAGTCTGAACACTATCTCAATTTATAATTCAAACCCTAAAGTAAACCTAATCTGTTCCCTCTCCTACAAAAGAACTAGGAACTGTGTGAACAGGATGTCGGTGAGGACGCCGCAGACATTTAAACAGCGATCAGGCACCCTTACCATCATGGTGTAATCAATCTGCGGGGCCATCTCCGCATTGGTGCCGCCTTTCAGACGGAGCTCCGACGGGGAAGCCGCGAACAGGACACAGGGCATTGAAACCTGCATCAAGAGGCACACACTCCTAAGGAGAAGGCAGAACAGCTTCACTGGACTGTCGTCCTCGGAGTCGCAGAACAGCTGTATTTGTTACAGCGTGCCTGTGTGACTTGAAGCTCAGACAACAGAAAAGTTAGCAAGCGCTTCAGTGTCTGAGGGTGAAATTCTGACTCTTAGAGAAGTATTTCAAAGTAGAAAGGCAAAAGCATACTGCGCTGAAGTAGTAACTCAGTGGTAAATGGCTTCAGCCTCTCCTTTGTAAGGCCTTGGTCAGTACCCAACATCACCAAAAAACTACATTAAGTTAAAATTAAAGTGTGGCTGGGCAGTGGTGACACACGCCTTTCATTCCAACACCGGGGAGGAAGAGGAAGGTAGGTCTGAATTAAGACCAATCTAATTTACAGTGTGAGTTACAGGACAGCCAAGGCTACACAGAGAAACCCTGTCTCAAAACCAAACCAAACCAAACCAAACCTTCAAACTCTTTCTCAAAGTATTCTTGAAAGCAGCAATTTATAAAAATGCATTTAGAACAGCCAAGACTACAAATATCGACCTGAGTATACCTGGGCTGTTACTGTCACCATGCACATGACACTATTCAAGCACCAAGTCACAGCACAGCGGCTCCATCAGAGAATTCATGTGACTAGAAACAGAATGTTTAGCAAGGAGTTTTCTCCTTAGAGTCAACATGAAGAATCACAAAACTTAGACACAGAATGTGAAGTGTTTTTAAAAATGAAGTATCTGGTCAGATTTTTAAAATGAACTGCCCTTCTTCAAAATAAAACTAATCACCTTAGACAAAGTTATTCACATAGGGTGTCCCCTAACCTTCGCACACACTCCAAAGCATGAATGTTTATACGTGTGTGTGTGTGTATGTGTGCATGCACAGGAGCATGCACATGCATCTGCATGCACAGCACATACACACAAATACAATAAATAATTGTTTAAAAATTAGAAGGCAGAGCAGGTGGTGGTGGTACACACCTTTAATCCCAGCACTTGGGAGGCAGAGGCAGGGTGACCTCTGTGGGTTCTAGGCCAGCCTGATCTACAGAGTGAGTTCCATTAGATTGCAGTTTTAAAGGGAACTAAAAATAGCACCTATAGTCAAAAGAAATTCCTTAACATTATATAACAGATACAAGTGTACTAAACTACAAAGTCTCTATTTCTGTCTGTTTGCCCATGGTATTAAGAATTCTAATAAATATTTTACTCGAAAGATCACTTTAAAAATCTCTATTCCTGATGAGCAGTTTCATCAGTTCACTAAATATTCATTGGCTGAGTAGTGCATGTAACATTAGAAAAGAAAATACAGGAGATGTCATATATTCTCCTAAGAAGTGGAGTCTACGAACAAGCAAAAGAGATGCTTGGCTTACTCAAAAGCCACAGTTTGTAACTCTAATTCTAAGTAATGGAACATTTAAAGAGTGTATGCTCTCCTGGTGAAATTAGATTCCTAACACAGTAATGAAAATCTTACTTTTAGAAGAGTAAGGAACCACAAAACCAGACACGGGGCAGAACTCCCAGGAGTGCAATCACAGCCAGGGATAAAGAGGACTAAGTGTGACAAATACTAAAATGGGACTGGACTCTAGTTCTGTCATCTCCTGTGTGGAGCTGGACTACCAGCTTCAGACTGATGTCTCTCCTTGCTAATATATTAGGAGGCAAGGCTGGAGAAACCACTCAGCCAGCCACATGCGCCACAGGCCTGTGACCTGAGTTCACTTCCTGTGACCGAGACGCTGGAAGGGCAGCACTGATATAGTTGTTCCAGACTGACACACACACTCTAAAGCATGCATGCTCACAGGGCAGCACTGATATAGTTGTCCCCGACTGACACACACACTCTAAAGCATGCATGCTCACAGGGCAGCACTGATATAGTTGTCCCCTGACTGACACGCGCACTCTAAAGCATGCACGCTCACATACACACTCACACGCACACATGCACACACAAATACAAATAAATAAATGAATTTCCAAAAAATTAGGAGCTATAGCCAGGTGGTAGTGGCACACACCTTTAATCCCAGCACTTGGGGAACAAGAAGGGGAATGTCTATGGGTTTAAGGCCAGCCTGGTCTACAGAGTGAGTTCCAGGGTTACACAGTAAAACCCTGTTTGGGGAAGTGGGGATTAGGAGGCAAAAGACTTAAATTCTAATGTCAGTTTCTACCCTAACTCCAAGACCGTGAATAAGTCACTTAACACCAATGGGGTTTGATGTCCTAATTTACAACATGAAAGTTTTAGAATAAATGCTTTCTCTTACAGCTTCAAATTTTGTGACTGTTTTAATCTAGAAATATAACTACAACTCTTCCCTTTTTTGTATAAAATAACAACGTGCTAATGAGAAGACACCTCAACTTCTTTTCCCTGCCTTAGGAACATTCTCACATGACAAATCTCATTTTAAGCCCAATCATAGGTGCCTTTGCAGAGAAGTCGACCTATACCGTAGATGAGATATCATGTTTTATTAAACATCTTCCTAAAATAACTATAATTCATTTAAAGTCATTCCTGAACTGACAAAAGGTATATAACATAAGTCTTACTCTGTCAAATGCTTTATAACAGAAAATTACAGTTTAAAAAAAGGTTACATTAAAAAGCAGTCAGGGGCTGGGGATGACCCTCAGCGGCAACACACTTGGCCAGAATTCCTGAGGCGTGGGCTCGCACTCTGGTACCAGGGCAAAATGAGGACACAATCATCCAAACAGCTCCCAAATGCAATCAAAGGCTGCTCCCCCCCACTTTCTGTCATTGTGGGATGGTAGGAGGGGTTCTTACAAGTGTGTTAAGAAATCCATTTCCCAGGAGGCTGGGTGTGATCTGCTGGGGTTTTGTTACCCCTGCTTTGTTTGTTTTCTGGTAGTGGGAATTGGACACAACAACTCTACACCAATCAAGCACTATACCACTGAGCTAGGCCCCAGCTCCATTTCCCTAGGGGGGAGGGGGGCAATCAGGACATCTGAAATTTTTAGACTAAGCACTTCCCTGCTCCTACACAGCTGGGACCCAGGACCTTGGACGCGCAAGGCACGTCTCCAACAATTTCCAGAGTTCCATAGGTATTTATTAATAAGGAAAAACCAGGTATAGTGACACACATGCCTGCAAATCTCAGCACCTGGGGGGTGGGGAGGGCCAGGGGGGACTACAACAAGAGGAGGTTGAACATCAATGTTTACTTATAGGGAGGCCTTGTCTTAAAAACAAAACAAAAAGCAATCTGGAAATAATAAGAAAACAAGTAGGTTTATGATTTACGTTTTAGAAAGGGTGAAAACTGAACCTCCAAAGGTCCCAAGAGCATCCCCAGGAGGCCAAAGAATCTACATGCGAGTCCAGGTCCGAATGGGGGCTTCAGTGAGCCATACGCACCCTGCTGTCTTGGTGTCTGCTGTGTGGACTCCTCCTCTGATCTTCTCGGGTGTAAAGGTGATCTCAGTCGAGCCGATTTCTGCTCCCTCCAGGTGCCCGTCACACAAATCACGAACCATCTCCAGTCCAGATAAATGCTGAGGCCTTCAGGTCATAAGACTGCATCAAGACGTGTGCGATCAGACTGCCTATACCCCACTCTCTGACACAGTTACAAAAGCAATGGCCAGACAGCAAGCGTGACGTCTTCAATCAGCAGAAGTCATCATCTGGGGTTTCTTAATGCACTTGGACTCAATGCTCAGAGGCAACTTCTTAACCTTTTCGAGACTGGTTATTTAGGCTCTGGTGGTGAACTGTTTACAAATTATACACGTGCAGACAAAAAGGAAAACCAGAGGCCAGAGAGATGGCTCAGTGGGTACGAGCACTGGCTGCTCTTCCAGAGGACTAGGGTTCAGTTCCAAGCACCCACACAGAAGCTCACAACTATCTGTCTCTCCTGTTCCAGGGGATCAGACACCCTCATACAGACATACATGCAGGGAAAACACCAATGTGCATTAAATAAAAATAAATAAATAAGTCTAAAACTACCTAAAAGCCGCCAGTCTTGCTTGAATTTCACTCGATAACCAACCCGTGACACCAGTACCACTTGAATTATGTATGCCTCATCCCTAAATTCCCACGGTCGTCGAGGCCTAACCCACACAAAATGTGATCATTTAAATAGGCCCTTTAAAGGTACAATTAACTTAAGGGAGGCCATTAGGGTGTGCGGTAATACAATTTGACTGCTATTCTTATGAAAAGACAAAGTGAGATTAGAGGACTAGGGATGTAGTTCAGTGGGTAGGGGGCGTGCACAGCCTTAGGTTTCATCTCCAGAACCACGTAACCTGGGCATGGTGGCACAAAGCTCTAACTCTGGCATCTGAGAGGTGAAGACAGGAGAATCAAAAGTTCAAGGTTATTCCCCCTAGCTGAGGAGTTCGGGATTACCCCGGACTAGATGATCTCTTGCAATAACAATAAACCTACCAGTGGCAAGACGCATGAACAAACTACTTGTTTCAATGCGTCCTAAGGACAACTTGCAGCCTGCCCTATGGACAGAAAAGGAGAGCAAAGGCTGCACTCTGAATGCTGCCCGGGCCTCCTCCGCCCCACAACCCGGGCTCCATCTCGGGACTCCCAGGACCCCACCCCACCCCGACCCAAACTCCCCGTCCGCCCGCGGTACCTGAGGCCAGGCGTGCTGCGACCGGCGCGGATCTTCTGCACGTGCAAGGGGAGGCCCAGGAGGCAGCTCAGGGCGGTGGAAACCCTGAGGATCTGGCCGCCCTGCAGAGCCCCGGAGGGAAGAAACGAAGACAGGTTGAATGGAGGCCCCGCCGCCACAGCTCCCCCGGCCCCAAGCAGCCCCACACTCACCCCTTCCATGATCCCGCCGTCCACCTCCACCCGCTGCCCCTCCATGGCAGGCGCTCCTGAGCCCGGCCAGCAGCGACCACCACTTCCCCGCTGCAAAGGGAAAAAGACGAGGCGCCGGCAAGCCCGCAGGCCTGACAGTGCTTCCGGGCCGAGCTCGCCGGAAACAGAGAGAACTAGAGCCTCCCGGGAAACTGTTGCTGTGGGAACGAGTTCCTCGTGGACAGGGCCCGCAGCTGTACGCATGCGCTCTGCCCAGAGCTCAAAGAGGCTGCGCGGGGCTTCGACTGTATTCTACCCAAACTGGCAGGGAACCGGGCTGACCACAAGGGGGTGACACAGCAAAACCTTCAGGCTCCAGAAGCTCTTTCCCCAGCAGGTACATTCTTCAGTTATCCCTCAGGCTGGTATTTTATCTTCCCAATCGTGAGGAGCTCTGCTTTCTCCAGCATCCTCGGGTACCTCAAAGATTGGGAAATGAGTCCGAATTGTGGTGATCAAACATCACTGTCGCCTAATCTCGATGCTGTATGAACACATTATTTTGGAAGCACATAGATTACTTAAACCAATCTGGAACGTGCCCCAAGATATCAATCAGGAAAGTGTTCATAGCTGAGATTTGGAATGATATAGCTATGGTTGTATGGTTATTTGAAATGTTACCGTCAGAGCCTGGCCTCTGGCAGCCCTAACAAAGAAGGTTCAGCCAACACCTTCTCAGTAGCCAGTCCAAGAAATAAGTAATAATGAAAAGCAGAAGAAAGAGATCTGCTAAGTGCGGTCCCATTGGGAAGAGAAAGAAATAAACCAAGTCTATCTTCAGGGTCCGGATGTAAAACTCGGGTTTAAGTAGAGGGCAGTAGTGATACATAAGTAAGCCGTCCTAATCTAGGTGTGGTCCAGGCCAAAACTGACCTGTCGTTGACTCAGTCTCTTCTGTAAAGTGGTCTAGCAGTTTTCAGAACTGTAAAATCTCTTCCTGAAAGACAAACTTGTCCTCTGGCTCGCTCAGGAACTCCAGCTTTTCCCTTGGCCTAGCATGAGACTCAGAGAAACTTCATTGTCTCATGGTCCACTAAACCAAAAGGAGAGGCACAAGCCCCAGATGGTATATAGAAGGTGAATTAGTCCTAAGAGCCTAAAAAAAGGAGATACCAGTGATATAATTTTACAGGCAGGAAATAATGAGACATTGAAGCAAGAATGCTGTGGGCATATACATGTGGTACTTTTTAAAAATTA
The DNA here is from genome assembly GCA_964023405.1 of Apodemus agrarius. Classification (NCBI taxonomy): domain Eukaryota; kingdom Metazoa; phylum Chordata; class Mammalia; order Rodentia; family Muridae; genus Apodemus; species Apodemus agrarius. The sequence goes on along the minus strand of OZ030007.1, from coordinate 45,330,649 downwards.
TTAGCTGGGCAGTGGTGGCGCATGCCTGTAATCCCAGCACTTGGGAGGCAGAGGCAGGCAGATTTCTGAGTTCAAGGCCAGCCTGGTCTACAGAGTGAGTTCCAGGACAGCCAGGACTGTACAGAGAAACCCTGTCTCGAAAAAAACCAAAAAAAAATTATTATGTGAATGGGCATATTGTCTACATATGCATCTGTGCACAGGCCACAGAGGCCTGAAAGGGGTATCAAATTCCCTGTGGCTGGAATTACAGAGGGTTGTGAGCCACCGAGTGGTTGTTGAGAGTCTGACCTGGGTCCCATGGAAGAGCAGCCATCTTCCCTGTGGTACCTTGATTATCATACATATCAGATTCCTATTGCATACACATAGCGGCCCTCTGGAGAAAGCTTATCCTTTTTTTTTTTTTTTCTTTTTCTTTTTGGTTTTTTGAGACAGGGTTTCTCTGTGTAGTCCTGGCTGTCCTGGAACTCACTCTGTAGACCAGGCTGGCCTCGAACTCAGAAATCCACCTGCCTCTGCCTCCCAAGTGCTGGAATTACAGGCGTGCGCCACCACGCCTGGCTCCTTTTTGTTTTACTTATCACAGTGCTGGAGACCGCTAAGGTTTGATGCATACCAAACACTGTACCTAACAGCCACAGTCCTGGCCCCAGCTTACACTTCCTAATGCCGAATTCTTACTGTTACTTCAGTGAAGGAAGTGGACAAGATAGAAATATGATGTAGAAACTAGCCAAAAAGCTGTAGGTAACATTGTAACCGGCATTGCAGAAGTGAGTATAGGCTACAGAGACACAGGGAACCAGGATTTCCCCAGGAATTCTTCTCAGGCTGCAAAAAGGAAAGAAAGAAAATGTGTCTTCACAAAAGTTTTTTCTAAAGTTTCAGAAGCAGTATTATTTCCAACAGCCCCAAAGAAGATATAACACCTATGTCATTAAAAACTTAACAACAAAAGCCCCACAAGATCATTGAAGTTAGAACTTTCAGGTTATTGTGTTTATGAGAACTGGAAATTGTCAAGCCAAAGAATAGCAGGGAATCTCTTTTTAAAAAAAAAAAAGATTTATTTATTTTATGTGAAAAGAGGGCATCAGATCCTATTGCAGATGGTTGTGAGCCACCATGTGGTTGCTGGGAATTGAACTCAGAACCTCTGGAAGAGCAGACAGTGCTCTTAACCACTGAGCCATCTCTCCAGCCTGAAATCTTATTTTTATAGAAGCTACTGCATAGTTTAGAGAGCTCCTACTCAAGTCACCAAGAAAAGTCAACAAGAAGGCTGGTGTGTAGCTCGGTCGGTGGAGTCTGCCTAGCAAGTTCATGGTTCTTTTGTTTTTGTTTTTTGTTTTTGTTTTTGTTTTGGTTTGGTTTGGTTTTTGGCCACAATGGTATATATTCAAAGACGGGGGTGTTATGCCCCCCAAAAGAAAAATCAATAAGAAAACAATGAAAAGTAAATACACACAACAGAGAGGAAACAGTTAAAAGCATGAAGGAAGCATTTGAAAAATCAATAGCTAGGGTTGGTGTGGGTGGCACATTCCTTTAATCAACAAAGGCAGATAGATCGCTAGGAGCTTGGAGAACATACCAGTTCCAAGCCAGAACTACACAGTGAGACTCTGTGTGTGTGTGTGTGTGTGTGTGTGTGTGTGTGTGTGTTGGTGTGTGGGGGGCAGAGAGATTCATAAACACATGAAGCCTGTTCAACTTTACTAATAATTAAGAAACTGTGACACTGTAATACTATTGAATAGGTAAATACTTTTTTTTTTTCCGAGACAGGGTTTCTCTGTGTAACCCTGGCTATCCTGGAACTCACTCTGTAGATCAGGCTGGCCTCGAACTCAGAAATCCACCTGCCTCTGCCTCCCAAGTGCTGGGATTAAAGGCATGTGCCACCACCGCTCGGCATAAATACTTTTAAGGCTTTCAAATGAGAAACAAAGACGATTCCCACTCTCAGCTGCTAGACAAGTTGTTTTGTACAATCACATTGCAAAGCAATCTAACATCATCCAAGTTAAAACTGAGGATAAACATTATCTGTCTCGAAATTCCATTTTTAAGCAGGTTTGGTGCTTCAGGCCTGCGATCCCAGATACTAAGCAGTCTGGAGGAGTAGACGCATAATCATAACTTCAAGACCACCCTGACAGCTTCGTGAGATCCTGTCCCAAAATAAAACTAGTAGATAGAGAGGCAGAAAGCTGGGAACGAGGCTCCGTGGTCATGGTAGAGGGTTTGCTTAGCCTACAAAAGGCTCCAGGTTCATTTTACAGTCTCTGTGTCTGTCTGCCTCTCTCCCTCCCTCCCTCCTTGGGTCCCTCCCTTTTTTTCCTCTGGGTCCTTCCCTCTTAGTCTTACTAACCAAAACACCGTTGGCTAGTCAAGAATTGCATCACTTGGCACTAGTAGCGATGCCCCACTCAGATCTAGGGACTAGGTTCCAAAACCCAGCTACAAACAAAGACAACACGGTCAGATGTGGAAGCAGGATCTACTGAGGTATGATGATGAAGTGGTTGTTTCCTGAAAATAAGATAGAATTAAGAGAAACCCGGAAGGAAGAAAGTTACATAGCATCTGTCAAGAGACAATTGCCCACTTTTTAGGAACAACCCCAATCTCTCATTATACAAGCAGGAACACATAAAATTATCAAGACTATTTAATGTACCTATAAAAAAAGTTTAATGGGAAAGTTATTTTTAAATCAAGTTCTTTTGATTATTGTGATTTTGGGGGTGGTGTTGAGACAGAGTTTCTCTAACAGCCGAGCTATACTGGAATGCTGACCTGGCTGGTTTCAAACTCACAAAGATCCACCTTCCTCTAGGATCGAAAGTTTTTCTCACCACATCTGGCTATTGCAGATTTTCTGACAAAGGCAATGATGTATATTTACTACCTGCAGTAGATGAATGTGTGTTGACACAGACTGGCAAAAAAAAAAAATAGCGCATCTGTGTAAAGTTAAACAGCTTGTTGTTTCACAACCACTGACTTTCCAGTGCTGAGGAGTTCTATTGCCCCCTGCTTCCTTCCGTTTTGTTTCATTCTTTCTAAAGCCTTAGACATTGTTGCAGATTTTTATTCTAAGAGGCAAAACCAGTTGACTTTACCAGGTATATATACATACAAATGTATTCATTTATATACCACCTATTAAAGAAAGTTCTAGTTCCTTCTCTCTCATTCTCCCCCCCCCTTTTTTTTAGAATGGGTCTCACATAGCTCAGGGTGACTGACTGGCCTTCAATTCACAATGCGACATCTCTGCCTGCCCTACCCACATGAACCCTCCCAGTGCTGGGTTTCTGACATCCCCTTTACCAGTTCCACTTGAGCTGGATTTGACATTGCTTCAAGGGGCAAAGTCATTCAGGGTTATAAGTTTGTGACACGTTTCTTAAACGGGGCTGCTGCTTCTGACCACATTCTCTAAGACTCAAAGACAAAGTGATGACATGTTTATTTTAGACATGAGAAGTCAATTTTGACAATCTTGAGGATACTACACGGGAAGAGGAATTCCTAACCATGGAGAAGTGTTCCTGTATGGACATATGAAAAAGTCGAACAAAATATAGAAACATCCTATTTTTCTGCCCTTATTGTAGTTACAGCATGACACCAGAAAGGACAATTTGTTGCTGACCCCTGAGATCTTCAATTAGTGTCCCTTCCTGTGTGCCCTTAACATATTCCTTAAAAGCAAAACAAAACAAAAAAACCTTATCTATGTATGTGTAGGTGAAACTGTGTGTATGTACAGCACGTGCATGCAGGTGCTCCAAGACGGCCAGAAGAGGGTGTCGCATCCCTTGGAACTAGAGCTGTAGGCTGTTAGGAGTTACCTGATTGAGTGCTGCAGACTGAATCCATGTCTCTGCAGCTCCTAAACCTGATTTCTCTCCATTATCTGAACTAAAAAGATTGATTGTTGGTGCACGTGTACTTAACACTCCCAAACCTGGATCTTTAAGCTGCCTTCCTCCCTACTTCTACCTCCTCCCTCCCTCAGTTCTTTTACACCTCCCAAGAAGGGGGTTCAGTCGGCCCCGCCCCGCGCACTGGTTGGCTGCCCGGTGGGAGGCTCGTTCCTTCTCTCCTATTGGCCGCTCAGGGAGGTGCGTCTCGCGTCTTGGGATTGGTCGCCTGGAGGAGGCGTCTCTCCAGCTGTACACTGTGGCTATTTCCGGAGTAAGATGGCTGCAGCGCGTGTGCTGAGGATCTGGAGCCAGAACACTGTCAGACTGGTAAGCAGGACTGGATGGGTGTAAGGTTGGGAAGGAATGATTTAGTAGATGTTATCTGGAGTGGTGGGTTGCTTCTCCCAGTGCCTCGCGTCCCGTGAGCAAGTGATGGAAGGATGCACGCAAATCAGAGGAGCCGCGAAGTGGCGCGTCAGTGAGGCAGGAAACTCACTCCTTTCGCGTCCCCCGGCTCAATTCTCTGGCGATTAGCTCCGGGAGACCAGCTTTCCTCCCAGCGGTACCCATATCCTGGCCTTTCACCTGCTTAACTTTGCTTGAGTACTTTCTAGATGTCAGGCATTGTGATAGGCACTGCAGACACAGAGCTATGTTCGTTCTTTCGAGTTTTGTTGAGTGCCCAGTGCGGGCCATATGCTGGCACTATTAACCTGACCTCAGGCAGTTTTTCAGAGTGGAGGAAGAGAAGAGAAAAGCCTCTAGTTTGGGATCCACTCGGAGCTGCACTTCTCTCCCTGGTCCACACTACCTGTCGTTCCAACTTTTTATCATCGTTTTCCCACCCCCATTTGCAGTCCCCCTCACTCACAGGCTTTTAGCGACAACCGTGGATGTAGCCTGTTAAGTATCCTGTTTCTTCCTAATTACATAACTTCTTGGATACCGACTTTACCCATTTCCCTGGATCTTCCTTTAGTGGCGGACTCCTGATCTCTCAAAACCTTTTTCCCAGCCTGCTGTGTGTATTGGGCTCTGGGCATATTTACTATAACACAGACAGCCACCGTGCCTTCCCTCCTGAGATTGGCACCTAGTAGAGGAAAAGAGGAGAGAGGGCGGCAAGGAAGGACGGGAAGCCAGGGCTTCAGAGAGAAGAGCTGTGAGGGAACAAGTGCTCAGAGCTTCTGTGACTCTTGTGGGCGGACACCTGTGGAGCAGTGGGCACAGAGAGGAATCCCTGGGGGCTGGTGAGTAAGAGACTGGAGAGAAGTAGGGACAGGCAGCGGAAGGGTGCTCTTGCTCGCAGCACCTTAGTGGGTATGGTGGGCAACTCTCCCAAGAGCTCTCCCTCTTGGCTTTGGAGACGCTTCCTCTTCTTACACTCCAGCTGTTTGATTCCCCTGCCTTCTTTTTCTTTCCAGCTTCTAAACATCACACAAAGACTTCCTTCAGCAGTATTCCCATAGGCTCTCAACAGACCTGAAAACTTCCTATGACCTTTTCCGTCTTTTGATGTGGATACACAGACACAGTGGTGTAACAGGCGCCCACGGTGTTTAGGCCAGTGACATGCAGGACAGGTTTGTAGTATAAGAGCTAGCGTATAGCTTAGGTGGGCAGATAAGCCATTTGGTTTATGTAAGCGTAATGTTACATAGACTGTCATCTAATAGTGAATGGATTTCACACAGACCTGCCACTAAGTGGCATTCCGCGGCCCTGGCTTTGGGCCTCTGCGCTTTTCCAACTCCCTGCGTTACCACCCCTCTCTCTGCATGTAGTCACCAGCTGTGCTAATGGTTTCCTTGCATTCTCCAGTCTTCCAAATAGATCATATATTCTGCTGTCCAAGAGATTTCCCATTGCACAATATGAGGTGTTTTTCGATTGCAGGTAACACAAATCCAATGAATGAACAGGACACCATCTGTGCACAGAGACTACGGGTGACATGTGCGTCACTATCAGGGCTGACGCTTCATCAGTTCAGTTCACCTTTCCCACATGGCCGTGAGGGAGCTGCAACAACTCCCACGGTATTTAAGGCAGGACGAGGAAGGGGTATGACCAGGCTGACATAACCAGCTAGAACACTGTTACGCGGCTGCTGCCAGCACCGGGGACTCGGAGAAGCTAGCCGTTAGCCATCTCACCGTGTGCCATAATGCCTCAGGGACGCAGACTCCGGGCTCCAGAATAGACCTCTCAAACCTGTTCCTCTTGACTCTAGCTTCCAACGCTGAAGAAATCTAGCTACTCTTTACTGTCTGCTCTTAATTACAGACATCCTAGTCTTTCCTAACTGGGCCGCTTGCCTCCGATCGGCCTCTTTTGTAGTTCATTTCCCATAGGCCAGCCAAAATGATCTTATAAAATGAGGCTCACATTAGATTATGTCGTGTTCTTATTTAAGACTAATCTTTTAAAAAGTGTCCCCAAGCCACATGACTGAGGAAATTTATGATCTGGCTTCTCCAACCTCTCAAGTATCATTCTTTATTGAAAACCTGCTTATTCTACACATTTATTTTTAATTTAAATTTTTATTTTCTATATTCTATGTTTACATTCCAAAGGCTTTCCCCTTTCCCAGTTCCCCCCCACCATACGTCCCATAATTCCTCTCCCCCCCCAACTATTCCCCTATTCTACACATTTTTTTGCTTTGTTTTGTTTTTTGTTTTTTCGAGACAGGGTTTCTCTGTGTAGCCCTGGCTGTCCTGGAACTCACTCTGTAGACCAGGCTGGCCTCGAACTCAGAAATCCTCCTGCCTCTGCCTCCCAAGTGCTGGGGTTACAGGCGTGCGCCACCATGCCCGGCCACGTTTATTTATTTATTTTTATTTTTATTTTTATTTTTTTTTGGTTTTTCGAGACAGGGTTTCTCTGTGTAGTCCTGGCTGTCCTGGAACTCACTCTGTAGACCAGGGTGGCCTCGAACTCAGAAATCCGCCTGCCTCTGCCTCCCAAGTGCTGGGATTACAGGCGTGCGCCACCACGCCCGGCTCTATTCTACACATTTTTAATCTCCTATCACACACTTTTGATTTCCCTTACCACATCCTTAATTGTTCCTCTTCCAGGAATCCATTCTTAAATTTGACATATGAGACAGCATTCTATGTCTGCCTTTGTGATCACCAGTATTGTATCTTTATCTTGAAAATAATTGGTTTTTTTTTCTATTATTATTTTAACCACTTTACTGGGCATTGATTATTGACATCAGTGAAAAAGAAGATTGGAGTAAAAGTAACATTCTGCATACGTGTGAGCGCGTGCGCGCACACACACACACACACACACACACACACACCCCTCATTCCAGCCCCAGCTCTGGCAGTGCCCCCCTTGCTGCACAAAGAGCTCTACGAAACAGTTACCAGAGCACACGCTGTGCTCCCTCGATTCCAGACCTTTGCTCTTACATTTCCTCTGCCTCAAAGACTCTTGCCTCATCTGCAACTCTTCTCCTCCCCTGGGTCACTCCCACTCAGTCTCCCATCTTACCTCAAGCTAACTCTCTCCTGCCAGGCTCCCTTAGAACACCCCACTGTGGCTGTGTTAACAGCCTGTGTGCTTGTCCATTCTGCTGGACATTGCGTGTGGGCAGGAATCACGTGTGTTTCCTTCTGTGTGTAACCGCAGCACCCCACACACTGAGTGCCCATAAGTGTTCAGAAAAAAGTTTTTATTTTACATTTTCTGTTTGTTGTTGGGTTTTTGTTTTTAGATAGTTTCTCTGTGCAACCCTGGTTGTCTTGGAAGTCCCTTTGTAGACTAGGTTGACTTTGAACTCACAAAAATCTGCCTCCCTCTGCCTTCCAGTCCCAGGATTAAAAGAAGCCACCACCACCGGCTTCCACTTTTAACTAATATGATATTATGGGGGTGGGAGGCATGCCTTCTCTGGTTTAAAATTTTATTTTTCCTCCTTTGTATTGTCTTTTAATCTCTTCACTTTTGCTAATTTTTGAATCTCTCCTTCTCTCTTGTCAATGCCATCCAGTTGCTTTTATTTATGTAACACTCATTGTAACTCCGTTGCCCTTTCTCCGTCCCTATTGATTAGGTCATTCAGGAATCAGTGTTTCTGTGTCAGCAACTACACCTGCCTTGGCCTCTTTCTTTACCTATGGTGACCTACCTTATGAGCTAATAGCAGACCGTTTCCTCATGCGGTCTCTACTGTCACCCCCCCCCCCCAGTACATCTGTTCCCCGTCCCTGTCCTGCCATTCCGACTCCACCAGCCGCCACCCCCACCTTGAGTATCCTGCTTTCCTTTACCACGCTGGTGAAACCAAAGCAAGCGACTCACAGCCCCTACAGCCACGCCTTCAAAGTCCTGTTGCAGTTTTTGTGTTTACATCATTTCCTGTGCCTTAGAAGTATCCATCTGCTCCTTACTCAGGCTCAGTGTGCAAGGCCCAATTTAAATCTTCTCCAAGGTCACCCTGACCCTCCTCCACCTCACTACGTAAATGCCTTGACCCACAACTACTTTTTTGGCTTATAATTTCTTATTATAAATAAATAAGGGCACACATGACCATGCTTGGGAGGAAGAAAGAATTGTTTCTCCTAGGTTATAGCTTGGAAAGAAAGGATTCTTTCTCTTGGCAGTGTGATGTGTCAGGGGAAAACCTGGGTTTTGAAGACAAGTTTACTTGGCTTCAGAGCTTAATTTTTCCACTTAATTGCAGTATGACCTGAAACAAATAACTTCTCCTCCTCTGTCAGCTTCTCATGTGAGGGTAATCAGGTACATCTTATCCTAGAGATAATGTGAGCTGGAGACAAGGGAATGGATAGGAAAGCTTCAAGCACCTGGTCCATGGGGCACAAGTACCCAGTGCACTTTTTTTCTTTTTGGATTTCTCGAGACAGGGTTTCTCTGTGTAGATCTGGCTGTCCTGGAACTCACTTTGTAGACCAGGCTGACCTCGAACTCAGAAATCCAACTGCCTCTGCCTCCCAAGTGCTGGGATTAAAGGCGTGTGCCACCACCGCCCGGCTACCCAGTGCATTTTTAATGGGGTACTTTGTGACCCTCCCCCAATCAATTAGTAATTCCTCAGTCAGAGTTGTGTTGTTGAAGGGAGAACCTTCTGTAGGTTAATTTTCTTCAAAAGTTTTAAAGCGTGAAATATGTTATTTAAATCATAGTTTTCATTAAGCACCTCTACATTTTATATCTGAAAAAGCAGAGGTGGTTACTTCTTTTTCGTTGATCAAGATCAAGGGTCGAAAATGTTGAAGGAGAAAGGAAGGGCAATCTGGAACAGGGTGTGTGGAAAGAGAGTCCTGTCAATATCTGCTCAGCTTTAAGTTGTCAACTGAAATGACGGAAGGTTTTGTGGCTCCTAAACGTTACTCTTAATACGAATTAATGGTAGGCGTTAGAGCCTGTGAGATGGCTCACGGGAGAGGTGCCTGCTGCATGTCTGAGGACCTGGTTCCATCGTTGCAACCCATGTCTAGAGCTGATCTGATCATGCACATCTGTAATCCCAGCAAGCCTATGGCCAAATGAGAGGCAGAGACAGGAAAATGGCCCAGAAGCTTGCCGGGAGCTAGCCTGGAGTATGCAGCTAGGCAGAAACAACAAGAGACCTGCCTTAGAACAAGATGGGAGGAGAGAACTGACTCCCGGGAGTTATTCTCTGTCCTCCACTATACACACTCATGGTATACACTCACCATAGGCACACACACACACACAAAAAAAACACAAACAGTAAAATAGAAAATGTAAATATCATAAAAGTGAGGCTGCCAGGCTGGACATGGGAGGCAGAAGAAGGAAATCCCCAGAGCAAGATGGCTACCCAGACTGAGTTAGCTCTCTGGGTTCAGTGACAGTCTCTGCTGAAGTAAATCAGAAATGCCTGCCACTCAAGCATTTAAATATAAGAGCAGGAGAGATGGCTTAACAGTTAAGAGCATTTATTGCTGCTGAAGAGGACCTGAGTTTGGCTCCCAGTACCCACACAGTAGCTCACAATCATCCTTAACTCCAGGTCCAGGGAATCCAACTCACTCTTCTGTCCTCTACAGGAACCAGGCTTGCGTGTGGTACACATGCAAGCAAACCACTAATACACATAAAATAAAACAAATATTCTTTTCAAATTAACTTAAATATATTCTGTAGTCAGACTTTTAATTTTATATTAGTTGCTTTTAGAAAAAAGAATACAATCTTTATTTATGAATACATATTAAAATATGACTTGTAAAATGAAGTGTGTGGGCATGCGCCGATAGTCTCGGTTGTCTGAGAGGCTGGGGCAGGAAGACCACTTGGGAAGCATACGGAGACCTGTTGCCCCCCCACGTAACTAATGTACACAGCTACTGTGATGTTCTCTAGGAAAAAGGAACTTGTATATAATAAAGTCTTAAAGACCTACCAGTATTCTCAAAAACAGAGGCTAGAAATCATTGTTGTTTATGTTTAAAAGGTGTAGTTATTGGATATTAATAACATTGAAAGGATAACTTTAAGAATAAATTATAAACTTAGGTTTTGATATATCAAGTTGAGTGTATTTAGGCCTAACATGTTTTGATTCATACTAAGGCATTTTAAAAATAGTTAAAAGAGTCATCTATCAGCCAGGTGGTGGTGGTGCATGCCTTTAATCTCAGCACTTGGGAGGCAGAGGCAGGCGGATTTCTGAGTTCGAGGCTAGCCTGGTCTACAGAGTGAGTTCCAGGACAACCAGGGCTACACAGAGAAACCCTGTCTCAAAACAAAAACAAAAACAAAAACAAAACAAAACAAAACAAAACAAAAAAAAGAGACATCTATCAGTTAATATAATCAAACCAGTGAGAGGGCTGAAAAGAAATTCTGTCGTTAAAAGCACTGATTGTTTTCCAGAGTGCTGGCTTTCAGTTCCCAGCACCCACATCACAGCTCACAACTGTCTTAACTCCAGAGGATGCAGCACCCTCTTTTGGTTTCTCTGGATGACAGGTATGCACATAGTACCTGTCTTAGTCAGGGTTTCTATTCCTGCACAAGCATCATGACCAAGAAGCAAGTTGGAGAGGAAAGGGTTTATTCAGCTTACACTTCCACATTGCTGTTCATCACCAAAGGAAGTCAGGACTGGAACTCAAGCAGGTCAGGAAGCAGGAGCTGATGCAGAGGCCATGGAGGGATGTTACTTACTGGCTTGCTTCCCCTGGCTTGCTCAGCCTGCTCTCTTATAGAACCCAGGACTACCTGCCCAGGGATGGCACCACCCACAAGGGACTCTACCCTCTTGATCACTAATTGAGGAAATGCTCCACAGCTGGATCTCATGGAGGCACTTCCCAAACTGACGCTCCTTTCTCTGTGATAACTCCAGCCTGTGTCAAGTTGACACACAAAACCAGCCAGTACAGTACCCATCCGTACATGGAGGCCAACACTCATACACATGATATAAAAGAATTATATCTCTTCAAAAGAAAGAAAGCCATTTGGACATGCCAAGAAGCGATGGGTTCAGTCCCTACCCACCCCCTTACTGTACTGAGAGGAAAAACAAAACTTTGGGACTTGATATATGTTCTCCATTGTCTTAAATGCTCATAACCCCTGTGGATGGAGTCTTGTTGGTGGTTGTTTCTCCAGTCCTGGGGATCAACGCCAGGGCCATGCATGCTAGCTGTGGGCTTTGCACTGAGCTACGTCTGCAGTCCCAGGTTTCCTTCATAGCATCTTTTCAGAAAGTGGGACAACCTAAGCACGTCACCCACTGACGTGGAAGGAATTTAGGACAGTGGTTTTAAGCATGCGATCTTACGTGACTCTGTGGCAGTAATATGACTTAAGCCTCTTCTACGGTAGAGTTTGAGTTCTTTGGGTCACTGGAACAGAAGTCATTTGGCAGATAATCAGTTTCATCAGCTTTGATTGTTCCTGCTGCTGAATAATTGGTATTCATTCCTGGCATATTCTGGATTTGCCTAGATAATTCATCATGGCCCTGAGCATCAACCTAAAACAGAACTAAACGAATTTCAGTACGTACTTAAATAGACATTAAAGTAGTGTATACTTTTATTTGGCGGGGGAGGCCCAAACTCTCAGCTTTCTGCATATAGTACACACACTCTGTCAATAAGGGTTACTCCCCACCTCTGAAGATGTATAAATCCTTTTTTGTTTTCTTTTCCCTTTGGTAGACCTGTGTTCGATATTTCCAAACATGTAATAATGTACATGTTTTGAGGCCAAAAAGTGTGTGTTCTGTGGGTTATCCACTGCTCAAGGACAGTCAGCCACATCACTCCCTGAGAACCGCAGCCGGTGAGTCAAACAGTGTCCTTATCTTTACCGCTTCTTTTTCTTAGTAACTGGAGACTTCACCAAAGTAAAACCGTTGACCCTGTATTTCTAGCATTGCTCCTCCCACCTCTATCCGTTTCCTGTTTCCTGTCCCACTCTGCTCCTGTAGTTTCCCATAATGCTTGTGTCTTTTTACAGTGGAGGCTGGGTTGTACCCAGTCATCTGTTGTTTATTCTCTGATTTTCTAGGTGCAATCATTAGCATTGATGTGACCTCCTGAGTTAAGGTAAATTATTGACTTAATAGAATCATCTGTAGTCCTTGTGAACAGTCGTTCTGTTGGAGAGGTGAGACAGTCTGCTGTTAGGAAGGCATGATGTAATCACCCTGACTGAGTAGAGTTCTGCCGAGTAGAGAGTTCCCTGGCTTTTGTCTGCTTACCTTTCTCCCAGCTACCCAGCCTCTGTAAATAACTTGAGGCCTCAAGTTATAGATTTGGCAAAGGCTTACGAGCTTCTCTCAGCTGGTCTCTTTTTAGAACCCTGACAACCTCGACCTCATTATTTATGTATGCATTTGGCAGGGCCAGGGCCTTAGTGTGTGCTGACAGCGAGAAACAGAAACTCTAGGCACATTCTGCCCAACTTTCCATGCTTTTTCATTCCAACCTCAGTGGTCACAAACAGTGTAAACTTCACATTCACCGTTGTTTCTGAAGAGATTTGTATCTATTTATATATGCACACAAATTTGTAAGCTATATATGTGTTTTATCCCTAGCACCACATACACAGTATGTATAGTAATTTATTTTGGTAATTGTATGGTTGGAACATGTGTATTTGTGTGCATGTGTGTATGTGTTGCAGGATATTTGGTTACACATATCAAATGATTGTGTTGATTACTGAAAAAACTGTTTCTAGTTGTGTCTGGCTCAGCCCTTAGTTCACACCTTTAATCCCTCCAGCTAGATGCAGACACGCCCTTAGCACACACCTTTAATCCCTCCAGCTAGATACAGACACACCCTTAGTTCACACCTTTAATCCCAACACAATGATGGTAAGTCTTGTTGAAGGAAGCACTCGTATTTGAAAGTGATGTCTAATTGAGTGGCTGTTAAAGTAATGAGTCAGAGACAGATTTGACAGAATAGGATATGCCCAACTCTCATGAGAAAAGAAAAAAGAGGCTACTTAAGAAAGCACCACAGAAAAGAGAGAGAAAGAAAAGAGGGGAATGGAGACAGTTTTATTGGGACAGTTTTTCAGGAGACAGGAGGCAGAAAGAGCAAGCTAGACATGGGGAAAGACAGAACAAGTCAGAGAATGAGAAGGAGCCAGAAGATTAGAACAGACTGCCAAAGTTAGTGTGAGGCCAAGCAGAGCCATTCCGGACAAGCTGAGAGGGAAGCCAGATTCCATCAGGGAGGCTGGAGGCGAGTTTGAGTCAGAACAGGTGAGTGTTCCACCAGCTACAGATCAGAAAGAAGAAGAAAGGATGAGCTTGCTCAGCAGTGAGTCTCAGAGGCTGAAAACATTCTAGGCCTGGGTGAGATTGTACGGAAGCCGAGAGCTCCCAGGACGAGGCCTGGGTTAGCAGATGAACGCAGTGAGCCTGGGAAACATCACTTCAGGCGAACAAAAGATACTTTACATGTGTGTGTGGTGTGTGTTCGTGTGTATGCTATGTGTGATGTGTGGTGTGTATGTATGTAGTGTGTGTTTGTATGTGTGGTGTAAGTGTGTGTGTGTGTGTGTGTGTGTGTGTGTGTGGTGCTAAAGATAAAACCCAGGGCCTTATACATGGAGGCAACCCTTCTTCCACTAACCTCAGTCAGTTCAAGCAAAGGCTTGCATTTTCTAACCCTGATCACGTGGTACTTCCCAGAGAAAGTAGGGGCCCTGCAGGAGGGACAGCGACTTCTGCTTTGTCCTTTAAACACTTCTCATGAACTTTAGGTCTCTGTGTTTATCAATTGCAGGTTATGTGGGCTCCTGTTTGTTTGCTTGTTTGTTTGTTTGTTTTTAAGATAGCAATTTACTGTGTGACTCTGGCTATCCTGGAATCATTGTGAGCATTTATTGAGGAAGTGTTTTGTGCCAGGCACTGCCCTAGGAACACATCAGTACACAATTAAGAGGTCTTTACACTGGTCACATTAATCAATGTAGGGATATGGTAAAGTACCTGCTGTCTTGGTCACTTGCCGTTTTTAAAGTTTCTCCACTCTGCTTAATGGAGAGAGGAATGAAAAACCTTAGGGATAATTTGGCAGAGCATGATTTGGACATATTAGAAATGTTTAGGCATGGTAGTACATGCTTGTAATCCCAGCATCTGGGAGGCAGAGGCAAGCAGATCTTTGAGTTTGAGACCAGCCTAGTCTAAATATCGAGTTCCAGGGCAGCCAGGGCTACATACTGAGGCTCTGTCTCAAAAGAACAAACAATAAGTAGGCCATTTTTTTGTACATCGCTATTATTTCAAACGGTTAGGAACTTCTCAGGAGAGACATCTATAACCCTATCAAAGAACATTAATTGGGAAGTTGGAAAACATAAGTTTTGTGGCAGTGGGTCTGTGCCTTGGAGTAAATTTTGTAAACCCTTTGTGTTTATGCATTTTAAAATTATAAAATGCTGGGGTATTGGTTTTTGGGGTTTTTTGTTTGGTTGGTTTGGTTGTCTATAGGATGGAACAGTTTCTACCTCTGCTTGAGAACATATTCTAATTTTAGAAATACAAGCATCTATTGATGATGCATATTTAATGAGATCTTCCCATTTGTTTTTGAAGTGCTCCAGGGACAGGTTGTTCAGTTCAAGCTCTCTGACATTGGAGAAGGGATTCGAGAAGTGACCATTAAAGAATGGTAAGTTAGTCTCAAAGGAAGTGTAAGTCAATGGAAATTAATTGAATGTACAAAAAGCAAGACTCAAATTGAGAAACTTCTTTGCTAATATGCTGGTAGCCGAAGTCGTTCCACAAATAACTTTCTTTGTGTGATTTATTAGTGATTGTTACTTTATTTTATGTATGTGTGTTTTGTCTGCATGTATGTCTGTACACCATGGGGACATGCCTGGTGCCTTCAGAGGTCAAACTGGGGGATAGAATCCTCTGGAACTGGAGTTCCAGGTGGTTTGAGCAACCATGTGGTTCCTGGGAATTGACCCCTGTGCCCTTAATGGCTGAGCCATCTCTCCAGTCCTTGTTTCTTTCTCTTAAAAATATATTCTTTAACTATTTTTTACTTCAGCTAAAAATGAGATTCATTTCTAAGAAAGGGTAAATTGATATAAAACCAGGGCAGCACAACAATCAGATCCAGCACCCGAGCCTGCAAACTAGGTGCATCACCTCTGAGTTACGCCCAGCCCACTTGGAAGAATCTAATGTGTGAACACGAACTTTCATTCCCAGTGTTTTTTTTTTTTTTTTTTTTTTTTGGTTTTTCGAGACAGGGTTTCTCTGTGTAGTCCTGGCTGTCCTGGAGCTCACTCTGAAGACCAGGCTGGCCTCGAACTCAGAAATCCACCTGCCTCTGCCTCCCCAGTGTTTTAAAATGACCCTGTCGTCTAACTCTCTACTAACCAGCCTGGCTTGATCCGTGGTGCCTGGCAAGGTGAGCCTTGCCTGTGGGCTTACAGATACATTCACCTGAGAGACACAAATCAAAAGATTCTCCCGAGAACTTGAACATTTAGAACTGGAGAAATGACTCAGTGGAGGAGAGTGTGGGCTGCTTGTCCAGGGGTTCTGAGTTCACTTCCCAGCAACCACAGATGGTGGCTCACAGCTGCCTGTAACTCACCTCTAGGGAGATCTTCTGCCTCTGACCTCAATAGGATATCACACAAGTGCCCTCATACTTACATGTCCCCCCCACAATTAAAACAAAGGCTTAAAAAATGATATAATAAAGCCGGGCGTGGTGGTGCACGCCTGTAATCCCAGCACTTGGGAGGCAGAGGCAGGTGGAATTCTGAGTTCGAGGCCAGCCTGGTCTACAGAGCGAGTTCCAGGACAGCCAGGGCTACACAGAGAAACCCTGTCTCGAAAAACCAAAAAAAAAAAAAAAAAAAAAAAAAAAGATATAATATAGATGGATACATAGATGCATGCATATATATACTCATACACACATACATACACACATCCATACATCCATACATACATCCATACATACATACATACATATTCAATACAAAAGGCAGAAACCCTCTACTGCCTTTGACATTCTCTATCCTTTTGTGTCTTTTGTCTTGGCTCTGCACTGAGTTTTGCAGGTGTTTGGGAATAGCGATTATGATCACTAATAGATGTCTCCCCCACCGTGGTTTGTTTGTTTGTTTGTTTCAGGATAGGCTTTTGCACTGTAGCCCAAGCTAGCCTCAGACATGCCATCCTCTGCCTCAGCCTTTTGTGACCTGAGTGCTGGGTTACTCGTTATGTGCCACTGCTCAGGGCTCAAATACTCCTTAAAAACCTGGACCGAGGCCGGCGACTGCCATTTCCTGTCCCTGTCCTTGGCATGCTCTGCTTTGTAAGAGCCTTCCTTACCGGTGTCTCACCTGGCATGTATGACTGTGGGGGGAGCCCCGAGACTAGTTAGCTGCCTCAGCTGGGGCTCACCTGTTTTCTGCGGAGCTGCTGTCTCTCAACTGCCAGCCTTAAGAAAACTTTCAGACTTATTTATTTTACTTAACATGTTTGAATATTTTGCCTAAATGTATGTGTGTGCACCACATCCCTGGTACCCAAGATAACAGAGGATGCTGCCGCTCTCTCTAGCCCTTATGTAGAGTCAATAACAGTCATGGCTGTCCCAATTCACAGTGGCTGCTCACGTGATTAAAATGCAATGTCTTGAAAATGTCTCACACTCTCAAGGACTGTGTACGTTTGACTTATTGATGCTTTGCTTCAAGACAAATTTTAATCTTTCTAGACTAAGAAATTTTTTTTTGTTGTTTTTTGTTTTTTGTTTTTTCGAGACAGGGTTTCTCTGTGTAGCCCTGGCTGTCCTGGAACTCACTTTGTAGACCAGGCTGGCCTCGAACTCAGAAATCCGCCTGCCTCTGCCTCCCAAGTGCTGGGATTAAAGGCGTGCACTACCACGCCCGGCTGACTAAGAAATTTTTTAAGTATTTTTTCCATCACCATCTTCTTTCATGTCAACTAGATATTCCAAGTGTACTATTTGAATTCTCCTTTTAACTTGCTATCATTACTTTTTATAAGATTTAATTTATTATATTTACATATAATACACTGTAGCTATCTTCAGACACTTTTTCTTCTCTCTCTGGCCTTGCTTGCTCTGGCCCAAAGATTGATTGATTGACTGATTATATGTAACTACACTGTAGCTATCTTCGGACATCCCAGAAGAGTGCATCAGATCTCATTACAGATGGTTGTGAGCCACCATGTGGTTGTTGGGAATTGAACTCAGGACCTCTGGAAGAGCAGTCAGTGCTCTTAACCGCTGAGCCGTCTCTACAGCCCAGCTATCATTACTTATTATTCTTTATTTGAGTTAGTATTCAGTGGTTTTTATTCCTGCCTGAAGGATTCTTAGTATTTCTTAAAGGGTGAATGTGTTAGTCACTAGTTTTATCTTAGTTCTGGAAAGACATTCATTTTTCTTAAAGATTTAAGAGCAGCATGTGCTCTTAACCATTGAGCCACAACTCCAGCCTCTGCTGGAACAGTCCACTTTTCTTCCACTTTTCCTTCTTTTTCTTCCACTCACTCACTGAATATATCATCTCTCTACCGTCTGGAATTCTTGTTTTCCGATTAGAAAGCACCTGTTAATCTCAGGCATCTTCCTGGTAAAGATGAGTGGTTGTTATCCTGATTTCTAGAGTCTTTTTGTCATTTTATTTTGATGTGTGTGTGCTGTTGTTATCTTTAAGGTTATCTTTCTAATCAACTTAACTTCTTGCATATGTACGTCATTTTCTAGCCAGTATTTATTTTATTTTTTAAGATTATCTCATATATTTGAGATTATAATATATCGTTTTCCCCTTCCCTCTCTCCCCTCCAAAGTCTCCATATACCTCTCGATGCTCTTTTTCAAATTCATGGCTTCTTCTTTTCATTAGTTGTGTTATAAATATATGGATATGGATGCTCATACAGTCATACATACATATGTACGTATAATTTGTAAAGACATAAGCAGAACCTGCTCGGTGTGTATAACGTTCCGTGTGTTGCGCTTTCGGAGCTTGTCATTTGGAGATGGATAGCCGCTGTCCTCTCCCCGGGGACACCGCTCCTCCCTCTCTGCTTTCCTTAGTTGCCTGTAGTTCTTCGTAGGGTTGAGACCGCAGCTTTTCTGTGCACTTTGACATGTCTGTTGTCGTCCTTGTTTAGCTCGTGGTTAGGTAGCAATGCTGCCGAGACTTTGTGGGTTGTAGCTTCTGACACTGCTAGGAGACAAGTCTTAGAGCAAATTCCACAATCCTCTGACTCAGCATCTTTCCGCCCCCTTTTGCATAAGGAGAAGGCTTAGCTTTGAGAGTGTTCTATAGATATAGCCGCTGGGGCTGGGCGCCACGCCTCTACATCCTGACTGCTTGTTGTTTTCTATACAGAGATTGTGCTGGCTTAGTGAAGTCATGGCTCTAGGCTCTCCTCTGAGATCCATGACTTCACTAACCCCGGGTAGTTGTCTGGGTTTTTGCACTAGTCACGATTCCCCTGATGTTGAGTGACCTGAGTCTAATTAGGGAGCTGTTGGGAACCACAGGGACCCCCTGCTGCACACGTTGGGTGTTGTGTGTGCTGGTCATTGCTGTGGCTCACAGGTGTCGCAGCTGCGTAGGACTGGGGGCTGCCTCCCTCCTTTGGAAGCTTGCATGACACCTCTGGTTCCACGAAAGCCAGTTCTCCGGGAGGAGGCCTTCAGGTCAGTTCCAGCCTAG
Organism: Apodemus agrarius; assembly: GCA_964023405.1. Classification (NCBI taxonomy): domain Eukaryota; kingdom Metazoa; phylum Chordata; class Mammalia; order Rodentia; family Muridae; genus Apodemus; species Apodemus agrarius. The sequence goes on along the minus strand of OZ030007.1, from coordinate 45,311,468 downwards.
GGCGCTCTGGGCCTGTGTCTGCAGTGTGTGTAGTGTTGTTTCCGCATCAGGGACTTCCATTCCACCTCTAGGGAGCAACCAAGGGCAATAACAATAGTCTGATGTGGGGGAGTCTCTTGGACAGTTCTGAGCAACACCTCAAAAGAGGCCTTCTCATGCTTGGCATTGGACCTTGGAAGGACCATTGTCAGCCCAAATGGAAAAATTTCATATTAAACTATTTACACACAGACTTAAGTATATTACAGGGTTTATTTTGTTTTTGTGTTTGTTTGTAGTATCATTCTGTGCGCCCTTTCAAACATCCTTCTTTTTATTTCTCCTTTCTCCTGCTTTTGTATTTACCTCCTTCCCAGCTCCCTGGTTTGTGCCCCTCCTCTTTGCAGTTTTCCCTCTCAGATCCCGTGTGCCCCGCTGTTGTCTCTCTTGCTCCTGACTCCACTGCCCTAGCCATGGTCTCTCTTTGCATTGCTGCTTCCATAGTTTTCTAGAATACGTTCTCACATCTGAGGAGTTGGGGCTTGGAGCCTCAGATCAAGGAGAGCGTGATGTCTGGCTTTCGGTGTCTAGTGTCCCCCACTTACCTGCAAAGTCCGTGGTTTCAGTTTTCTCTGCTGCTGAGCAGTATTCCAGGTGCACGGGTCACGGTTTCCTTGTCCTTTCTCCAGCTGAAGGGCATTTAGGTTGTTTCCATTTCCTGGCTATTGTGAATACGGCGGCAGTCAGCAGGAGCCGTGCCAAGCGAGTGTCTGGATGCCAGCGGGTAGCACGGCTGGCTCCTGTGGTTGGTGTAGTCTAGCTTCCTGAGAATCCTCCACAGAGGTGGGAGTGCCAGAGGGGCCTAATCATTGCGCTTTCCCACCAACAGTGGGCAGGGCTCCCTTTGCCCCACACCCCCTCTAGTGTCCCTGTCAGTTGTGTTGTTGACCTTTGCCACTGTGACTTGGGTAAGATGGATGAGTCCTCAACGTTGGTTTGATTTGTATTTTCCTAATTGCTATGGGAAATGAACATTTTTTAAAACAATTTTTGCTTTTTGTTTTTTCTTCCTTTTAAGAATTCTCTGTTTAGGTCCCAGCCCTGCCCCCACCCCTTTTTTAAATAAGTTTTGTCTTTTTGACTCTGGTTTTTGAGTTCTTTATATGTTTTGGGATATTAATCTCCTGTCAGATGTACAGCTGGCCAAGACTCCCTCCCCTTCTGTGGCCTCCTCTTCACCAAGGTGACTGACTGCCTCTCAGGGTGTGAGAAGCCTTTTATCCTATGACGTCCCACTTGTCAGCTGTTGGCTTTCCTACACCCACTTCATGCAAGCCATCACCTGCGTTTTCTTCTGGCAGTTTCAGGTCATTATTTCTTAAAATAGTCCTCCCTTCCTCCCTCCCTTCCTTCCTTCCTCCCTCCCTCCCTCCCTCCCTCCCTCCCTCCCTTCCTTCTTTTTTTCAGACATGGTCTCACCATGTGTTCATGGTCCTTCTGACACAGTCATCTGTGTGCCGGATCACGGGTCTGTGTGGCCATCCTGAGCTTCCTGAACTGTCATTCTGACCGTGTCCTTCCTTTTCTCCTGAGCCCCAGCATGTGTCTTAGCGTGCTCTATGACATTGTCTCCGAGGTCTCAATTGACAGATTCGATGGTTCCTTCCTCTACCAAAGAGAATCTGCTGTCAGCCCTTCTCATACATTTTTATGTTGCTCAGTCTTTAACTGCACAATTCGGTGTCTTTTGTCATGTGTCCTTTGGCCACTTTGTTGCTATTTCCTCTTTGACTGGACATCATCTTCCCAGTCTTCCTTCAGATCTGGGGCATTACCTTTGTATTTAAGACTGCCCTGGACTAGGCAAAGAGAGGATGGATGGCATTCGGGCAAGAGGAAACCACAAGGGATGCCTACCAAGGCATCCCCTTCACCCTTAGCATCGCCATTATCTATTCTAAAACCAGTGTTCACTCTCAAAATTTGATCAGAAGCTAATACAGGTCGGATATAATTTATCTGAAATGTTTAGGACCAAAGCTGCTTCAGAGTCTGCGCTGTGGGTACAGGATTCTTGCTTGGGCTGCTTCAGAGTCTGTGCTGTGGGTACAGGGTTCTTGCTTGGGCTGCTTCAGAGTCTGCGCTGTGGGTACGGGATTCTTGCTTGGGCTGCTTCAGAGTCTGCGCTGTGGGTACAGGATTCTTGCTGGGCTGCTTCAGAGTCTGCGCTGTGGGTACAGGGTTCTTGCTTGGGCTGCTTCAGAGTCTGCGCTGTGGGTACAGGATTCTTGCTTGGGCTGCTTCAGAGTCTGCGCTGTGGGTACAGGGTTCTTGCTTGGGCTGCTTCAGAGTCTGCGCTGTGGGTACAGGGTTCTTGCTTGGGCTGCTTCAGAGTCTGCGCTGTGGGTACAGGGTTCTTGCTTGGGCTGCTTCAGAGTCTGCGCTGTGGGTACAGGATTCTTGCTTGGGCTGCTTCAGAGTCTGCGCTGTGGGTACAGGGTTCTTGCTTGGGCTGCTTCAGAGTCTGCGCTGTGGGTACAGGGTTCTTGCTTGGGCTGCTTCAGAGTCTGCGCTGTGGGTACAGGGTTCTTGCTTGGGCTGCTTCAGAGTCTGCGCTGTGGGTACAGGATTCTTGCTTGGGCTGCTTCAGAGTCTGCGCTGTGGTTACAGGGTTCTTGCTTGGGCTGCTTCAGAGTCTGCGCTGTGGTTACAGGGTTCTTGCTTGGGCTGCTTCAGAGTCTGCGCTGTGGGTACAGGATTCTTGCTTGGCCTCAGCCTTTGCGCATCCAGAGTCCCAGGTTTTAAGCATCATTGTTGAGACAGAAAAAATTTCAGATTTTGTATTTTCTAATTAGGGATGCCTATTATATACGATTATACAACAAGAGAAAATACCACTCATGTAATATTTTAAGAACTTACTTAACAGGAATAGAGAGACGGTCCAGCAGTTAAGAGCACTAGTCTTCCAGAGGACCTGGGTTCTATCCCCAGTACCTATGACAACTCACAACTGTCTGCAACTCCTCTTCCAGGGGATCCAACACTCTCATACAGACAGACATGCAGGCGAAACACCAATGCGGATAAAATAAGAATAAACAAATCACTTAAAAAAAAAAAAGTATGTACCCGACTGTGTAATTAAACCTTGAGATAAAGGGTTTAGTTTTGTCTTTTAATTTTATCATTTGTCAGGGATTTGTCTGAAACTCTGAAAGCCTTTTCATCTTTTCTAAAATATGTCTTGTAAGACCCGAAAGAAAAACGGGGGCACCCCAGCACCCCACGTCTCGGAAGCTGTCACCCCAATCACTCATGAGAAACAGTCTTGATGCAAAAAGCAAGAGGTTTTAATTCCAGAGCTCTGGGGCCACGGCCATCCCCCATGTGGGGTAGAGGACAGTGAACACTGGGTGCAGAAACACGACTGCTTTTGTAGATTTACAGCAAAGCCCGCCTATACAAGCCACTCCATAGCTTCCAAGCCAATCAGTTTAAACCATCCGAGCCCGCGCTCTCTGAGAACCTATCAGCCTCCCACAGAGGCCGGATGAACCTGGTTAAGTCATTTCCGCTTACGTGGCTGCCACGCACAGGGTCGCGCCAGGATTACGCACAGCGTCACATGCGGATCACGCGGGCGCACAGCGTCACATATGTAATTCCCATTACGCATTTCCTGTTACAGGGCCAGGATTACGCATTCAAAGCCCACCCTCCCCCACTAGCAGTAGGTGTTGGGGACCTGAGCGCCCCCAGGCATGAGCCCCACAGACCCCGCACTGATTCTGCCAGCCCCAGCCGAGCTTGTCCTCGCCACAGCTGCTCCGAGGGAGGCGAGACTGGAAAAGATGCCAGGGACACTCCCAGCCCGAGGTTCGTGGCCGGACCCTGGAGGTGGGTGTGACGTGCGCACACTCCCAGGTCAACAAAGAGTGGGCTGAACCTTTGCTCCTTTGGGGTCACCCAAGACTCAGGCACTGGGGATTCCTAGCCTGCAACCTTATCCTTTCAATCTTTTTTTTTTTTTTTTTGGTTTTTGGTTTTTGGTTTTTCGAGACAGGGTTTCTCTGTGTAGCCCTGGCTGTCCTGGAACTCACTCTGTAGACCAGGCTGGCCTCGAACTCAGAAATCCGCCTGCCTCTGTCTCCCAGAGTACTGGAATTACAGGCGTGCGCCACCAACGCCCGGCTTATCCTTTCAGTCTTAGTGCAGCATGTGGGCATCAATGCTGAGCTAGGTGGCTTCTGATGTAACTTCCGAGTAGCATTTACAGGGACATGCAAGGATGGCTTGTAATCATGACTATCCATGTGAAAGTGTCTGCATCTCTCTCTCCTAGGTATGTAAAAGAAGGAGACACGGTGTCTCAGTTTGACAGCATCTGTGAAGTTCAAAGTGACAAGGCCTCTGTCACCATCACCAGCCGTTACGATGGTGTCATTAAGAGGCTCTATTACAATCTAGACGAGATTGCTTATGTGGGGAAGCCACTGATAGACATCGAGACAGAGGCTCTGAAGGGTAAGCATGTCTGGCTGCGATCACTACTGCCTTCCCTCTGCTGCTGAATCCAAATATGAAACAGTGCCTGCCTGGCACGGTGGCACACTTATAATTCCAGACTTTGTGTGGTGGAGGCAGGAGGATTGTGAATTTGAAGCCAGCTTAGGCTACAGAGTGAGTTTAAAACTATCCTTGGCTACAGAGAAACTGTCTCAAAATAGGGTAATTCTAAATTATAGAATCTGGTTCCATAACTGGGGATTTAGAACAGAAAATAAGGAAAACTGAAAAGATTTTCTGTGATACCTGATTATCTTTCAATCCGATACCACAGCAGAAACCTGTACAGTAAGACTTCATTTGTTTGATGTCTGCCTTCTGAAAACTTTGATGGTCAATGAAGCAAGAAGCTCTCTCAGGGACTGATGACTAAGGCCCAGAGCGTTGGTCAGTAAGAGCACAGATTGGAGTCTAGAAAGCTTAACCCTAGCATAGTAGGATAGCAGTGTCTCAGATCTGGAGTCCTCCCTGGCCTGGCCTATGTGCAGATGGCCAGCGGTGACACATCACAGCAGGACTTGGTGTAGGAGCAGGTGTCGCCTCTGAGAGCCCAGAGTGGGGAAAGCTCCAGGGTTGCAGGAGAGAGCACACCTGTGACGACCTAAGGCCAACTTAGGTTGAAGAGACTGAATTAGCAGCCACGGCGCTTACACACAGATGTGACCGAAGGGAATTCGTTATGAGACCCATACAGAGGAAAACAAATAGCCAATCCCAGCAGTGCCAGAGAGTTGGCTTCCTGTCTCAGAAGCTGGGTCTCCTGGAGCTGGAGTTACAGGCAATTGTGAGCCACGTGGCACTAGGAACTGAATCGCAGTTCTCTGCAATGCAATATATGCTCTCAACTCTCAGCCATCTCTCTCCTAGCCCAGCATTTGGAGAGTAAAAGCAGAAAGATCAGGAGTTCGTCTTTCTTGGTTACTGTGTGAGTTCAAGGTTATCCTGGGCTACATAAAACCTTTGCTGAAAAACAACACAGTCCCAGGCATGGGTACTCTCTCTTCCAGACTGCCGCAGCACTGAGATTGTGTATGACCTTGCTCTGACTTTTGTATTATCGGGAAATGAACTCCCATGCCAGGAAGATAACATCCCTAGCCCTGTTTCCCATCTGAGGCAGTCCAGAGTTAGTCATAGACCAGTAACTGTGAACTCTGTGTGTGTGTGTGTGTGTGTGTCTGTCTGTCTGTCTGTCTGTGGTATGTATATGCTCATGTGTGTGAGCGTGAGCATGCATGTGGAGGTTGATATCCGATGTCTTCCTCAATCACATCCCACCTTGGTTGAGGGACTGTGTCTCACTGAACCTGGAGCTGCTCGGTTCATCCTCCTTACTGGGCAGTGAGCTCCAGATATGTTTGTTTCCTGTTTCCCCCCTCGGTGCTGGGGTCACCGACACCCACTGCAACACCTGACATTTGTGGGGTGCCGAGGGAGGGGCTGACCTCAGGTCCTTAGTCTTGCATGTCAAGCGCCCACTAAGCTTCTGAAGAGATGTTTCTGACCGAGGTTGTCTAACCTTGCTTCCAGATTCGGAAGAAGACGTTGTTGAGACCCCCGCCGTGTCCCATGAGGAGCACACTCACCAAGAGATCAAAGGCCAGAAAACACTAGCAACGCCTGCGGTTCGTCGGCTGGCAATGGAAAACAACGTGAGTACTCTTAAGGTTGAAGTTGGAGACTACATGGAAAGTATACATTTGTGTCTGGAAAAAAGCTCTCCATGAAATGGTTTAAGTGGGAATTAATGAAAGAGGTTCCTACAGTACAGTAATCGTGGCGTGGAAGCCATGGGAGGGCAGACATGGCTGGGCTGTTACAGGCCTGCTGCTCCCAGAGGACCCGGGCTCTGTTCCAGGACTATGGTGGGTGGCTCGCAACCACAACCACCAACTCCTGCTCTACTGTGTCTGATACCCTCTTCTGGCACCTACTAACACTTCACACACATGTGACATAAAGTCACACAGTCATTCACGCCAATGAAAGCAGATCTTACAAAAAGCACTGGGAAGGAATGACAGGACAATCTGAACTTAGCACTTCATAGTAGTTGAATAATGTGGTGTCTCTTTCCTTTCCCAGAGCAGCAGTTAGCATTTCTTAAATATTTCTAAACACCAGTGTCTTGGGGCACTGGGGAGATAAGGTGGCTTGGGCGGTGGAATGCTTACTGCACAAAGCCGAGCCCCCACCCACACCCACACCCACACCCATCCACACCCACACCCACACCCCTCCCCAGCTCTCACACAAGAAGCCTGGCATGGAGGTGCACATGTGTGATTCCAACATCAGGACGGAGAGCTTAGAGGAGCCCAGGGCTCACTGGCTAGCCAGTCTGGTCACGGTTGGCAAATAAGCTCTTGAGAAGTGATACCAGAGGTTAACCTCTGACCTCCACAGGCACAGACTCAGGTGTGAAGTGTGCCCATACTCGCAGGAACCCTCTCTCTCTCTCTCTCTCTCTCTCTCTCTCTCTCTCTCACACACACACACACACACACACACACACACACACACACACACACAGGAACACATCATATAAGCACACATGTGCACACCAGTATTTTAGTTTGGGTCAGCTAGAGGCACAGCTTAAGAATTTGGATGCCTGTGGTTGATTTCTTTTTTTTTTTTTTTTTTTTTTTTTGTTTTTTTTTGTTTGTTTTTGAGACAGGGTTTCTCTGTGTAGTTCGGGCTGTCCTGGAACTCACTCTGTAGACCAGGCTGGCCTCGAACTCAGAAATCCGCCTGCCCCTGCCTCTGCCTCCCAAGTGCTGGGATTACAGGTGTACGCCACCACGCCCGGCAGCTGTGATTGATTTCTTAATGAAGCAAAAGTCTATAAAGGGAAGGACAGGATAGCAAAGGGGAGAGACTAAGAACGGGGCAGAGATAGGTGTGGTGTGGGAACAAAACTCCAAACCACACTGCTGAGGCAGGTCTGTGTTGTCTGTCCATCTGCAAGTTACTCAGCCCTCCATAACTCCAACAAAAACCCCCAAGTGAAGCTCCTTCTACAGAAGAAATGTGTAAGTTGGCTCCGAGCTTCCCGGTTTTCAGTTCACAACCATTCAGCCCCTTGTCCTAGGTGCCTGGTGGGGCAGCCCATCATGGTAGGGGTGCACAGGGGACCAGGGCAAGCTTACGCTCCTCAGAGCTGGGAACGGAAAGGTCACCCACAGACCCTTTGGTGACACACACATAGTAACTGGAAAATCTCCTGGTAGACCTCAACTCAAAGTTCCCACGTTGTCCTAACTCCACTAAATTAAACCAGTCCTTTATTTCATTTATTTTTTTAATATAATTTTTTTTTTTTTTTTGGTTTTTCGAGACAGGGTTTCTCTGTGTAGCCCTGGCTGTCCTGGAACTCACTCTGTAGACCAGACTGACCTCGAACTCAGAAATCCACCTGCCTCTGCCTCCCAAGTGCTGGGATTAAAGGTGTGTGCCACCACCGCCCAGCTTATTTATTTTTTTTTTTTATGTTTATGTATTTTTTTTTTGAAAAGATAGGATTTTATTATGTGGTCCAAGCTGGCCTCAAATCACTATATAGCCCAGGCTATCCTCATAATCTAGTCTTCTACCTCAGTCTTCAGAGCGCTGGAATTATAGGCAATCCTCACCATACTCTGCTGAGCACAAGCCTTGAACACAGACCTTGGGGACATTCCAGATCCACACTGTAGCCTGTTCTGTGATGTGTGGTGGATAACAGGTAGCTTGGCTCCCTGACACTGATAGGAACTTAGATATCTCGGTTAGCCTCCCAGATAAGGAGCTGCTGTGAGACCTACAGTGGAAAAGTTGCCAGTGCAGTCACATGGCCACAGTGCAGCGAGGCCAGAGTTTCCCAGAGAAGTCGCCTCAGAACCACTGGGGCCGCCCAGCAGCCCTCCTGCCCGTTACCTCAAGCATGTGCGTGCCAGGCCCCAGACATGATAGCTCAGCCCCTACAGCAGCCCTTCAGGGGGTTTGGATCCTCACTGCTGCTGCTGAGAAAGGACAGGGGCGGGGTGTAACGTGTCCAAACCCAAAGTACATAGCAGACCTGGGAGATTGAGGAGAGTTCTGTTTACACAGCCGAGTTCTTCCCACTCTGCCCAGTGATAACAGAGAATTTCTGAGAAAAGTTACCATGGAGGGAAAAAATCTAAAAGTTTGTATTGTGCACATGTGTAATCGGACTGTGGAAATGTTAGGACGGTTCTGCTTGTGGGGAGGACAAGGGCACATGGTCCACAAACTGATTTACACCCCGGGCCCATTTTACTGGGGTGGGGGGCGGTTAAATAGAGGCTTGTCTGGCACTTGCTATTGTAGCCCACTCTGGCCTTAAATTCACAATCCTCCTGCCTCTGTTTCCTAAATGGTAAGACTATAAGCCTGGGTTACCACGCCTGGCTTCTCTGTGGCTTTACCTTACATTCATATTTTGTCTTTGTTTTTTGTTTGTTTATTTTTAATTTATTCTCATTCAGTACATCTCTACAACAGTTTCCCCACCGAGTGAGTCCATGTTGTCCCCCAGACCCCCAGCCCCGCAGCCCAGATCCACTTCTCATTTCCCTTCAGAAAAGTGCAGGCCTCCTCGAGACATCAACTGAGCACAGAGTAACAAAATACCACAAGCCTAGACACAAACCCTCGGATCAAGGCTTGGCGAGGCAGCCCAGGAGGAGGAAAAGAGTCCCTAGAGCAGGGAAGAGTCAGAGACACACCCGCTCCCAGTCGGGAGGCCCCCAGAAATGCCAAGCTTACAACCATGACCTAGGCAGAGGCCTAGTGCAGGCCCATGCGGGCTCTGTGACTGCTGCTTCAGCCTCTCTGAGCTCCTGTGAGCCCTGCCACTCGGTTCTGTGGGCCGTGTTCTCCTGGTGTCCTTGACCCTCTGGCTCCTACACCTTTCCTGTCTCCCTTCTGTGAGGTTTCCCTAGTTCCCAGGGGAGGGGCTTGGTGGAGATCTCCAGTTTGGGCTTTCTTTCCACCCAGTGTGTGGCTATGGGTCTCTGCACCCACTCCTGTCAGCTGCCAGCGGAAGCCTCTCTGGTGACAACTGGGCTAGGCACTGTCTTAGTCAGGGTTTCTATTCCTGCACAAACATCAAGACCAAGAAGCAAGTTGGGGAGGAAAGGGTTTATTCAGCTTACACTTCCACACTGCTTTTCATCATCAAAGGAGGTCAGGACAGGAACTCAAGCAGGTCAGGAAGCAGGAGCTGATACAGAGGCCATGGAGGGATGTTTCTTACTGGCTTGCTCAGCTTGCTTTCTTATAGAACCCAGGACTACCAGCCCAGGGATGGCACCACCCACGAGGGGCCCTACCCCTCAATCACTAATTGAGAAAATGCCCCACAGCTGGATCTCATGGAGGCATTTCCTCAAGGAAGACTCCTTTACCAGACTCACATGGTACACAGGTATACATGCAGGCAAGATACACAGAACAAAGAAATAAAACCTTATTTCAAAAAAAAAAAAATTATGAGAGAGCAGGCATGGTGGCCCACACCTCAGGAGGCAGAGGCAGGTGGATCTCTCTGAGTTCAAGGCCATCCTGATCTACACAGTTAAGTTCCAGACTAGCCAAGACTATTCAGAGACCTGTCTTTTAAAAAAAGAAATAAAGAGACAAAGAATTATGGGGAGATTTAGAGAATGGGGATTTAAATGGACAAATGAACAACAGTGTGTATAAAAGTAACAACGGCTTACACAGAGGTCCTGAGGCTTGTTTCTTAAATCATGAAAATTCCCTCGAACAAAGTTACTGGGAACAATTCTTTAAAATGATTCCATTTCTTTATATTTATTTATTTATTTATTTATTTATTTATTTATTTATTTTAAAACAGGGTTTCCCTGTGTAGCCCTGGCTGTTCTGGAACTCACTCTGTAGCCCAGGTTGGCCTGGAACTCAGAGACCTGCCTGCCTCTGCCTCCTGTGCTGAGACTAGGCATGCGCCACCACCGCCCGGCTTTTCTGCTCCGTCTTTGAACACTCATGGTAGGTTTATCTTTAACATTAAAATTCTTCTGTTTCAGATTAAGCTGAGTGAAGTCGTTGGCTCAGGCAAAGATGGCCGAATACTCAAAGAAGATATCCTCAGCTTTTTGGAAAAGCAGACAGGAGCCATACTGCCTCCCTCACCAAAATCTGAAATCACACCACCACCACCACAGCCCAAAGACAGGACCTTTCCCACGCCGATATCAAAGCCTCCAGTGTTCACCGGCAAAGACCGAACAGAGCCTGTGACAGGTGATGGTCTTCGCGGTAATATGAAGCAGTGATGGTTATGTCAGGGAATTACCTCAGGGGATGCATGTTCATCGTATGATGTTTTCGATTGTCTTTTGAGCCTGGGCCTCACTGTGTAGCTCTAGAACTTGATATGTAGACCAGGCTGGCTTCATACTCACAGATATCCTCCTGCCTCTGCCTCTCCAATGCTGGGATTAAAGGTGTGGACCACCACGCCTGACTTTCAGTTCTCACCAACAGAAACTTTCAAATCATCATGAAATTATAATAATGCAATAGTATAGTTTTTCAATTTTGATTTAAAAATAATATTATCAGAAGAATATAAAATGATTGAGTTTCTTCTAGGCTTCCAAAAAGCAATGGTCAAGACCATGTCCGCAGCCCTGAAGATTCCGCACTTTGGGTACTGTGATGAGATTGACCTTACTGAGCTGGTCAAGCTTCGAGAAGAACTGAAGCCTGTCGCTTTGGCTCGGGGAATCAAACTCTCCTTCATGCCCTTCTTCTTAAAGGTGAGCCCCACTCACGCCAACCCACGCCCCGGGGGTGGGAACGCTGTGTTTTGTAAAGATGTGGCAGGTTCCAAGGCTTGCATTAAGATGCCATATCATCAGACTTGGGAAAAAAAGCCCAAACCCACCATCTCTTTGTTTCGTAGGAATTTACACAATTGAAATGTGTTGTATTTTTATCTGCTTACCTTTTTTTTTAAGATTTATTTTATGTTTAAGTTACATTTACCTATTAGTGTGTGTATGCATGTGCATGAGTGTACGTGTGTGTTTGTGTGCTCCAGCGCACTCAGTAGGACAACTTGCAGGAGTCTCTTTTCTCCTCCTACCTTGTGAATCCCAGGGACTGAACTCAGCTTGTCCCGCCAGCCCAAGAATCATTTTGTTTGTTTGTTCGTTTGTTTGTTTTGAGGCAGAGTTTCACTGTGCGTCGCTGGCTGGCCTGGAACTTAGGAGGTAGACAGCTTTCAAAGTCAGAGATCAGCCTGCATCTGCTTCCCAAGGGCTGGGACTGAAGGCATATACCACAATGCCTGACTCTGTGTGTGTGTGTGTGTGTGTGTGTGTGTGTGTGTGTGTGTGTGTGTGTGTGTGCTCTCCGGGGGCCAGAGTCAACAGGCAGTTGTGAGTCTCTCAGCGTGGGTCCTCTGGGGAGCAGCGCAGGCTCCTGAGCCCAGAGCCGGCTCCTCACGTGAAGCTGGGAAGGGAACTGAGCTGGCAGTTGAGGAAAGCCTGAAAGGGGGCGAGGCGAGTTCTGGCTGAGCTGAGAGGAGACCTGAAGTGGCCGCACATCGCATGGGTTTATTTCCATGTGTTCAGTGCGTTCATGAGGAGGCCTCTGAGAGTGTTTCCCGCGAGGGGTCCCAGGGCCATCCCTAGAGTGAAGTTCTCATCGACAAGCACTGCAAAGCAGCTGCTGTGTGCCAGGCCAGGGCAAGCATGCTCCAGACAGTCATCCCCACACCTGAGGACTCCAGACGTGCAGATATTCCATTCTCCACGTTCCTCTGAAGAAAGTTAGGCCTCAGAGAAGTTGACAATCTCCTCACAGACGCTAACAAACGGGGAAGCCACATCCTAGGCTGCTGTGCATCTGCTCTGGCCTCTCCTCATTCACCATGCCTCCTCCCGCCCTTTCTTCCCAGTCTGCCAGGACAAGTCACCTTCACTCACATCGAATCACTTCCCGATTCTCTTCATCAGTTCCCTTCAGTGCCGCTAGAATGGTTTCCCAAGTGTGGCATACAAGTCTCTGCTAGCTACCCCTCCAGTCTCCTCAAAACCACTCTGTTTTAATCACATTGAGCTATACACATAGTTACTGGAATACCTGAGATACCTACCAGGTCTCTCCCTGAGTCCCTCTGTCTCTCTCTTCTCTCTTTCCTCTCCTCTCTCCTCTCTCTCTTCTTTCCTTTCTGTCTGTCTCTGTCTTCCTCTCTCCCTCTCTCCCTCTATCTCTGTCTGTCTCTGTCTTTTTCTCTTTCTCCCCCCCCCATTTTGTTTTGCAACAGAGTTTTACTAGATAGCCCAGGCTAGCCAGGAACTCTCAGTCCTACCCCAGCCTTCCAAGTGCTGAGATTGCAGGCATGAGCCATCTCTCCTGGCCTCCTCTTTCAAATATCCGTGCATCTTAAATATGGAATCAGTTCAGATACAGAATCCAGAAGCCCTCTGTGGACCCCACTGTCAGCACATGCTGTTGCTGCCCACCGTAGTGCATTTTAGTGTGCCGCCATCGTTAGCCTTCCCCGGGTATTGAGCCCGAGACACAACGCCTTCTCCTTTAGCGTCTGTCTGCCCTACAGTTGGATGGGTAAGCATGGGAGGTTGGGGTGTCTCCAAATGAAAGGGGAGCATCTGGGCTCTGTTAAGGGGTAGAGGGTCACCTGTAGAGGTGTCACTCAAAGTTGTGTGAATGAGAGGTCCGCTCAGGGCTTTACAGCAATAGGTCGAACCTGAATTAGCAAGGATGATGGTGATAGCACGAGCTGCTTAGAAGACAAAGAATTGGTTTCCATTGCTATATAGCAAATCAACCACCCCCAAACTTAATGGAGTAAAACATCAGCTGTCTGTGGATTCTCATGAGGTAAGCTGGGTATGAGTCTGCTGACCTTGGCAGAAATCTCGACCTTCTGCAGAAACTTGCAAGTTGTCCAGAGGGTGGCTGCTGTAGGAAGGCTCCAGCAGGGATGGCCCTCCCTCTTCAGTATCTCTCCCTTCTCCTCAGCGTGCTCCTCCATCCCAGTCCCTGGAGCAGGTAAAGAGAGATGGCAGAAATGCACAGGCTTGCTTGTTCCTGAGGTCTGCTTCATTGAGCTTGTTCTGGTCCCGCTGGCCAAAGCAAGTCACGTGACTAAGCTGGGAGCGCTAAAGCTCACTACCAAAGGCCGCAGATGCATGCAGGGCGTCATGACTAGCTGGGGCCATCACCTCAGCCTCCACCCTCAGAGACGAGGAACTGCTTTAATCAGATAGGTAGCAGTGTGTTTCACAGAGGTTAAAGAGGGTAGAGTTAGTAACCAGCACTGGAGGGAAGCCTGTGGGCCGTTAGCTGAGGAGGAGCAGGGTTCCATAGGAGTTAGAGCCCCTGGGTAGTCGGTAAGGGCGGCCTGCGGAGAGCAGGTGGTAAGGGGTGGCTGAGGGAGCTTTTCCCTCCCCTCGCCCCCTCAAGGAAGAAGGGGCTGATTACGGCCTGAAAGAGTGAACTGGAGAAGGGAAGTAGAGGAAATGTGTGGGGCGGACTGTGGAGAAAAGCCCGGGTTAGGGGAGGACTGAGAGGAAGACCACCGTGCTGTGTTCCTGACCCTCTGCGCCCGCCTCCCAGGGAAAGACCTGGCCCCTTCTGAAGCCAGGATAGCCCAGCTCTTAGATACGGGATCTCTTTCACCGCTGTGTTTCTTCATTCTTCTAGCCAAACGAGCAGTCTCTTGGTATTTTCAAAAATAAGTTTTGTGAATTTTATTTTAAATTTAAATGTACATTTAAAAACCTTTCTAAAAGTCCTACAAAGTATGAAATGTGGAGGAGGGCATGATATGTGTGTCCGTGTGTGCGTGTGTGTATGTGTGTGTGTGTGCACGTGCGTGCGTGCGTGTATGTGTGTGTTTGTGTATTTGTATGTGTATCTGTATATATAACACACACACACATATATATATGTATATATATACATATATATATACATATATATATATTGTATTTCCATTTGCAAAAGTATTATACTCAAAACCCCGTTTCTGTTGGTAGTACTTTTGACTAACTCTAGGTGTGGAGTTTTGTTTGCTGCTGTTGTTTGAAACAGGGTCTCTGGAGAGTTCTGGCTGTCCTGAGCTTGCTCATGTACAGCAGTCTGTCTTGGCCACTCATCTGTTGCTGTGAAGAGACACCATAACCACAGCCTGTTGTAACTAAACTGTGAAAGTTCTCTATCTAAACCCTCTCTTTGTAAAAGATTTGATTTGGGGGTGTGCTGTCAAGACCCCCAGCCAGACAGAGTAACCTTTAATGCAACAAAAGTAAAGAACTCAACAGGATGGGTCCTGGGAGAGAGGATTCTTTAAAGAACAACCTTGCCAGGCGGTGGTAGCGCACGCCTTTAATCCCAGCACTTGGGAGGCAGAGGCAGGCGGATTTCTGAGTTCAAGGCCAGCCTGGTCTACAGAGTGAGTTCTAGGACAGCCAGGGATACACAGAGAAACCCTGTCTCGAGAAACAAAAAAACAAAAACAAAAAAAGCACAACCTTAAGCATCTTATTCTTCAGCAGTGTCATATATGTGTGTGTGTGCAATAAATGTATCTTTGGAATTTAATGGAAGGTATGGCCAATCAGGTGTGATTGCACTAACCTTGTTAGACTGCGGTGTGCAGCAAAGGATGCCATGAACAGCTAGGGTCAGGGCGACGCTCTGCAGTTAGGGAAATCAGCATGTGCGCAGGAGAGAGGGGTATGAAGACGAAGGAAGTTTAAAGATCAGGGGAGGGAACGAAGGGGCAAGCGGGAATGCGTGCCCGCAGGTGGGCTCCCAGCTCTGCCCTTGACCAGGCCAAGGGCACCGTGGAACACTGGCCTCTTGTGGTCGCTTTGAAATCACTGCCCCGTGGTCCTTCTACACAGAGAAACGGCCTACCCGCCTCTTGGTGTTTGAATTTAGAGTTTTTGAACTATTGGCTTGCTTCTCATAAAAATCTAAATGTGCATGTCAGTGAGGCAGTCACCCGGAACTGAGACAGCCTGATGGTTATCCGAACCCTCCTGTGTGCAGGCGGCCTGCCTGCCGTGCCGTTTGCTTCTCCGTGGTTAGGGCGGCCCACCGTCACCTTTGTTAGAGGTCAGAGTTTCCGGAAGAGAGAGCGCTGGATGCCCGCGGCCCTGACTTACTCTCTTCTCCTCTGCCGCCTCCCTTCTGTTACCCCAGTCCTCCATGTCCGTGTGAGGCAGAGTGCTCATGGCGAATTACCTTCTCTTCCACAGGCTGCTTCTTTGGGACTACTACAGTTTCCCATCCTTAACGCCTCCGTGGACGAGAACTGCCAGAACATCACCTACAAGGTTGGCTGTGCGTCTCAGAAATCCTTGATTTACCGGAGATAGGATACTCAGACCATGACCCTGTTCAGGCAGGAAAGAAAGGCGCGGCACAGCCGCTAACTTAGGTCCTGTCTGTTGGCTTTGCTCTGGCTGTTTAATAATGATTTTCACCAGGTATGCAGCCTTCCCCTTTAATAATGATTTTCACCAGGTATGCAGCCTTCCCCTTTAAAGTCTTGTTGATTTCCCATTTAAAATAGCGGAACTACCCTACTTGTGAGTTCCAGGCTAGCCTAGTTTACAGAGAGAGTTCCAGGATAGCCAGGGCTACACCAAGAAACATTGCCTTGAAAAGCCAAAAAAATAAATAAACAAATAAGTGGAACTATAAAAGCGTGAAGCAGTGAAGTTACCCATGCTTCTCAACATACCAAAGAGTTAGCCCTCAAGATTACAGTTCTGGACTTTTAGGAAACAGAGCATGAATTTTTGCTTGTGGGTATGTGCCCATGAGTGCGGGTGCCCTGGAGGCCAGAGGCCTTGGCTCACCTGGAGAGGTAGACTGTCGTGAGCCTCCTGCTGCGGGTGCTGGGAAGTTAACCCGGGTCCTCTGGAGGAGCAGCAAGTGCTCCTAACCACTGAGCCATCTCTCCAGCCCAATAGAGAGTAATTCATATGTATATATATATATATATATATATATATATATATATATGTATATGTATATATATATATATATATATATATATATATATATATTAAAGTAAGACATTTAGATCTCGGTTGAGTGAGGTCTTCAGTTTGGAGTGAAAGTTTCTTAAGACAAAATTCTTGCCGTGTTAATTCCTATATTCGCTCTGCATAGCAGTCCTCAGCGGTGCTCAGTTAGGGGGTCCCAGGAGGTAGCCCAGGGGAGTGCTGACGCATCACCAAAGCACAGAGACAACGGGTGCACTTCGGTAGCGTAGGGATCGGGTCAAAGCCAGTGACGTGTGCCTAATACGGTGGGCAGTGTATTTTCATCTTAATCCGTCCTAATTAAATGTAGCTTGTTTTTAAAACTTGGAAAAAATGTTTGTCTTCAATCCTGTGGCCTTAGATAATGTCCTGTTCACAATGATAGTCTTCTATGAATTCATTTAAGTAATACAAACTTTTCTTTAATTTGCTTTTCTCCTTTTCCTTTAAATATTGTGGATATCATCAGAAATCAGTAGATATGATAAGTCACTCATTTAACCAGTGACCTGGCAGATTTTTGGATTGTCATGGGACCGCGTGACGCTGTCGCCTGGTTGACCCCTTCATTCTTGTGCATTTATTTCCCTAGCACTGCTTTTTATAAATACTAAACGTGTCTTCTAAAACAATCTTTTAAGTTTGGCTAAGTTGTTTTGTTGAATTTACATGTATTTTATTGTGGGGAGGACCCCAGTGCCACAGCATGGGTGTGGAAGTCAGGGCAGTTCTCGGGGGATCCGTGCTCGCTTCTTCCCTGGCACAGACTCCAGGGTCTGCGCTCAGCTGGGCAGCCAGGGCCTGTCCCCAGTGCTTTCTCATCCCCCCAAACCCTCCCTTCCAAGTTACTTCCATTCTAGTGAAAATGGTGACTGGTTTTTGGCCTTATGGATTTTTAGATCTGATCTTGCCATATGGCACAAGCAGGCTTCAGCCCGTTGCTCCTCCTCCGCCTCCTGAGATTCGGGTGACAGCACCCCCTGCACTAGCTTGGTGAAGTAGTTCCGTCTCTTTGTTTTAGAAGGCAGCAGAGTTTACCTTTCCTTCGCTGTAAGTTCATGTGTCAGAAGTTCCACTGGGTTAATCTTTACTTCCCAGGCTTCTCACAACATTGGCATAGCAATGGATACCGAGCGGGGGTTAATTGTCCCCAATGTGAAGAACGTTCAGGTACGCTCTGTGTTTGAGATCGCCATGGAACTGAACCGCCTCCAGAAACTGGGCTCTTCCGGTCAGCTCGGTACCACAGACCTTACGGGAGGGACGTTTACCCTTTCCAACATTGGATCGGTAAGTCATGCTGCTCAAAATTATAAGTGCAACTTGAATGTCTGATCACATGTTCCAATACAATACAACTTGTAATCTATCCGGCATTCCCCGAAAGCTAAATTTTCCCATTCTTCTCAGATCGGTGGAACCTATGCGAAGCCGGTGATCCTGCCCCCTGAAGTCGCCATCGGTGCCCTGGGAGCAATTCAGGTATGCGTGCTGAGGAACTGTGGGACAGTTTCAGTGAGCTGGAAGACTGGACGTGAAGGAGACTGTGTGGAAGGTTACCTCCCTCTTGTGGTTTGCGATTGTGAAGGCTAGCTCAGTACGCCCTTTCCTTCCTTCTCTTGACCTAGATCAGAGGTCACTGCAGTCCCAGCTGGCTCAGATTCTGGGTCGTCCTGCCCTGCTAATTCACCTGCTAGGATTATAGGTGTCTGCCACCACACCTGACAAAATGCTGATCTCTTGGTCTTGAAGGCACCTCTTGGTCTTGAACAATAAACTAGGTGACTTAAAGAAAAATGATCTGGGGGCTGGAGAGATGGCTCAGTGGGTAAGAGCACCGACTGCTCTTCCAAAGGTCATGAGTTCAAATCCCAGCAACCACATGGTGGCTCACAACCATCTGTAAAGAGATCTGATGCCCTGTTCTAGTGTGTCTGCTACAGTGTACTTATATATAATAAATAAATTTAAAAAAAAAAAAAAAAAAAAAAGAAAGAAAAATGATCTGTGGCCATGCTTTAGAACTCTTAGAATAGAGGCACAGGGTTCTGACACTGTGTGTGTGTGTGTGTGTGTGTGTGTGTGTGTGTGTGTGTGTGTGTGTTGATGCACCACACACAAGCCACAGCACTTGTGTAGAGGTCAGTGAACAATTAAGGAATCAGTCCTTCTGCCATGTGGATTCTAAGGTTTAAACTCAGGTAATGAGTCTTGGCAGCAGGCACCTTTACCTGTGGAGCCGCCTGGCCAGGCCTGCCTGTTAAATCTAATAAGTTAGAACTTAGTTTGTTTACTTCTTATTTATTAATAGCCAAGGGTTTTTGCTCGCGCTCACTCGCTCTCTCTCTCTCTCTCTCTCTCTCTCTCTCTCTCTCTCTCTGTGTGTGCATGTCTTCACGTGCTCAGAGGCTGAAGTGTGTGGGTGTTCCTCTCTGTCACTCTGCACCTGTGACCGGTTCTATTGACCCATGCATGATCTCTTGCTGAACCTGGAGCTTGAGATTTCTCGTTAGGCTGGCAGCCAGCAGGCCACCCTTCTGTCCCCACCTGTGCTGTGCTGTGCTGTGCCGGGGTTACAGATGTGTGTAAGCTCACACCCAGGTTACTGCCTAGATTGCTGGGATCTGAATACTAGTCCTTATTCTGGCTCCGCAACTGTTCTCAGTGTCGAGCTGAACCATTTCTGTGGCCCCAATAGCTGATTTTTAATGTACATTTTGCTTTTTTATCCTTTGCTTCTGGACATCACAGATGGAATTTGTACATGCTAGTCAAAAACTCTGCCACTGTGCTGCTCCCAAAGCCCTCGTGTGTGTTTTTCAGAATAGCCCATCAGGGCTTAGGATTTTCATTTTTAAGGTGGAGAAGCCCAGCCTCCCATGACGTGCTGTCTGTCACTTGCTCTGGCAGTGACTGCATCTCCTGTCTGTCCCCCACAGTAGTTATCAGACTGGCGTTCTGTTCCTCGAACACTCCCATCATGCCCCAGCTCCTGGTCGAATGGCCTTTGTTGCCTTCAGTGAGGAGTCCAAGTATTTTCCTTGTCTCGGTTCTCTTTTCTCTCAGAGTGTGTAGCACATGGTGATTAATAAATGTTAACTATTTGAAATCTGGATGAAATTTAATGTAAATATTCTATGTGGGGCAGGAGAGTCCTTGAAGAAATGAAAACTTAAGATATGACCTCCCAAGGTGGGGGCCTGGGAGGCAGCGCTCTCAGAAGCCCTGGTGCGTGCCCACCCATCAGCAGGGAGGGGGTGTTTCTGAACCTTATACCACCGTTGCCCAATCTGCCTTCCACTATGAGTGAATGAGAGCTTACCCTTGTTTACCTCTTTTTCTCCATTATTTTTAGGCTCTTCCCCGATTTAACCAGAAAGGAGAGGTTTATAAAGCACAGATCATGAATGTGAGCTGGTCAGCTGATCACAGGGTCATCGATGGCGCCACTATGTCACGCTTCTCTAATTTGTGGAAATCCTACTTAGAAAACCCAGCGTTTATGCTGCTGGATCTGAAATAATGGCGAGCAGGACATCCGGGAACTTTCTGCCTTTCCAGAATATGTGAGGCCCGGCTGAGCCAGCACGTACTCGGGTTACAGTTGCTTTAGAAGTGGCTTGTGCTGCCTTGTTAGGGCTCTAAAGCACAGTATTTATCACTGGCCCATTAGGCTTTCTGCTGAAAAGGATTGTGGGTAATGGCTCCCCCGGGGTATCACATTGTGTAGGTGAGAGGGGCTTCCCATTATGGTGCTGAGATCTTTGTGTCAGTGAGTTGAAACAAGCCACAAAACAAAACTGATGTCACTAAATGTCTCCAGTGTCACTGAACTGCAGGTAGCGGCGGCGGCGCACGTGCGGTACCTGCCCTCTTAATTTTTAATTTTTAACTGATTTTTTTAAATGAAACTTTTAAATTATACTTAATTGGGGAAAGGAATTAATATACAAAATATGTTTTCATTTCCCTACAATCAAGGTAGCTGTTGTACAAAATAAGTGCAATTCTGTTTATCTCTTCAGCTTATGAGACAGACTCTTGCCTTATGTGTAAAATATCATCTATGAATGTCTTATAGCTATAAATTAGCACTCTTGAAAGGGGGAAGTTATGTTGGTCTTAATTATAGTTACCCAAAAGGCTATTAAAAGTGAGTGTTTCGAGTGGAGAGATGTCTAGCGCTGTGGGAGTGCTTGGCATCTGCTGGGAAATACTTGACTTTGCGAGCTCACTTTGTAATGTAAAATACCATAAATATAGCATCACTGGCTTGCTTTCTTTTAATACTTAGAAGTGTATTGCCTTTTGATTTCGTTGATCTTCAGCTACACATGAGAGAAGGACTTGGGATCTGTTCTGTTCTCCTGTCCCTCAGTAGGAGTGTGAATAAGAAGAGCCAAATGGCAAATTATGGGCATAAAATCAGTTTATACAGAAACACTACCAGTGATCATCTGAAAAGGTCTCCTTTAATCAGATAGCATCAGAATGGATCTAATTCAAGGCTGAGAAAGCCTTTCTTCCCAGCAGTTGAGAAGTAAAGACAGGTGAATCTCTGTGAGTTCCCAGACAGCCATAGCTACATGGAGAGACCTGTTTAAAAAAAAATCAAATTCAGTATTTTGAAATCTAGGTTTAGGTTTGTTTTTCTTCTATTATTATCTAATTAAATATATCGTGACAAAATTGCTTATTTAAATGAAGGTTTTGAGGCAGGAGAGAAAAGGGTCATTTTAATGCCTACTAGATTTTTTTCCAAAAATGGAACTACATTATAAATTTAGTAAATGCTGTTTGGTTGGAAATTCACATCATGAAATGCATTATTTTGACCTAAAGAAAATTAACAAAAGAAAACAGAACAATTCAGAACAGGCCTTGTGTCCATAGGCCTGTAATCCCCACACGTGGGAGGCAAAGGCAGGGAGAACCAGGGTACAAGGCCATGTGAGGTCGCACGGTGAGACGTGGAAGGAGGAGACCTGCAGGTCACATGAGAGTAACACACTGTTATCTATAATGTAAACATTGTTGACATTCTGACACATGTATCTGTATACATAGATAGGTATTCTTTTATAAAAATGAAATAATGTATCTACTATTTTATAATTTGATTTTCTAAATTTATCCTTATATTATGGATACCTTTATATGTCAATAAACAGTTCCACATTACCATACCTTGTCTGCCTTCATAGTAGTTCACTGTGTATATACCTTTTACTGTTTAGTGTGTGTGTGTGAGGGGGGCATGTGTGCCACAGTGAGTACATGAAGGTCAGGACAACCCGTGGGCCCGGCTTCTCCTTCCACAACAGCCTCTCCCTGCTGAGCCATCTCCCTGGCCTGCCTAGTCAGTGCCTGCTGTGGTTGGTGCGTCTCAGTGTGTATCCCGGCAAGCACCTGCTGGTGTCAGCCTCGGCTGACCTGTGCACATCTGTCTGGGACTCAGTGGCATTAAAGCACAGGTGGACACAGGGAAGGCTGCAGACAGCTTGACTTTCAGAGCACGTTTACACACTAATACCATGGAGACAGCAGTGATCCAGGAAGGTGTGAGTTCAAAAGGACATGTAAGTAAGCGCCAGTGAACACATTCTAAACAGCAGCAGAGCAGCCCTTTTCTAGAACTTTCTCAGGACAGATGGATATAAATACGTACGTGCCTGGCACGTACTGTATATCTGTTATATCTGGGAAAGGATAAAAGCAAGGCAGAAAGCCGTATCCAGGCTCAGGGCTCACGGAGGTCGTGTCCTTTCACTAGCTAGGGCTCTAGAGCTGTTTCAACATTCATCAGGAATAAACATGTCTTACACAGTAAATGCAAATGTGTGTTGCAGGTGGCACAGACTCGTGTCCAAGAACCCAGGGAACAAAATTCACTTGAGGGTAAAAGGCTCTCTGCCACTGTTTGTCATCTGTCATTCTTCGACCCCGTTGTGACGTGCTGGTAACGTAATCCCAGATGCAAAGGGTTGGAAGGGAGGCCCTGGTTGACCGGACACTTAAGTCACGAGGCACCACCTTCGTGAATGGATTAGCCCAGGTTGTAGGACTTGAAACTCTGAGTTCTGTCTCTTGCTTCCTCTCCTGTGATGTCTTCCACCATGCTGGGACGCAGCAGAAAGGTCCCGCACCAGATGTGGCCACTAGGGCTAGAATTTCCTGGACTGTAGAGTAAATCTCTGTTCTTTAAAAGTTACCCAGTCTCGGCTGGAGAGATGGCTCAGCGGTTAAGAGCACTGACTATTCTTCTGAAGGTCCTGAGTTCAAATCCCAGCAACCACATGGTGCCTCACAACCATCTGTAATGGAATCTGACACCCTCTTCTGGTGCATCTGAAGACAGCTGTAGTGTACTTAAATATAAAATAAATAAGTCTTTAAAAAAAAAATTACCCAGTCTCAACTATTTTGTTATAGCAACCCAAAACAGAAGGTGAGGAAGGTTTTGTTCTTTTCCTACACATGCTTTTGGAAAAACTAGGCTTGAGTCATTTCCTTAACTCTAACCCTACTTGACAAACCATCTGACCCCATATCAGGACCTGCTCTACCCCCAAGGACACAAAAATCCTCCAGCCAATTTCTTGGCAGATCTTTTCCTATGTGTACTACTTTGTGGAATCCTGGCCAATAAGTAAAATAAAATAAAATGAAAATGGAGACAGTCCAAAGAAAACCACAAAAGCCAGCTGAAGCCTAGCATGACCACACAGCTCCGGTACGAAGAGGCTTTACGAAGGGCCATGTGGACTGTCAGAGCTCAGAGCGCAGGCAACAGCTGTCGCAGGGGGTGAGGAGAGAAGCAAGTGGACAGCAAGAATTTAGGTGCGAACAGCAACTAAGGAGGACATTATCAGGAATAAAAAGAAATAGGTTATACACAGGGGGAGAGCTGGGCAAAGGGAGGGAGGGGGTCAGCCGTATTGGGTGGGTTGCTGCGGTCTCCTTCCAACAGTTAGCGTGGCCACCCCCATCACCCGCCCCCTCAAGCGAGTACTGTTATACCAGGCTGCAAACAGTTTAACTTGAAGCTTGCTTTGGGACGCTTCTACAATAGGTCGCAAAAATATGGTGAGTCCAGAAAGACCAAGATTATAAAAAAGGAACTGCAGGAATGTAATCGAGCGCAGGGTGTCTGCGGGCCAGCGTGCTCGCTTCGCTGAGCCGTCACTCCGGCTCTCGATAGCGTCAGTTTAAAAAGCCCCGACTGTATCACTTCTCATACGGTTTGTGTAGATTACAAATGATCATAAAAAAGCCGGGCCTGGAGGCTGGCACCCATGGACCTAGCTGTGTAGAAAAACTAAGAGAGGTGGATCCTTTGAGCTCTGGAGGTTCAGACCAACCAGAGCAATGTAGGGTAGACCCTCATCTGAAAAATTAAACAAGATGAGATGAAATAAAATCAGCTAGGGTCTGGAGAGATGGCTCAGCTGTTAGGAATATCTGCTGCTCTAACAATAGAACAAGGGTGCTTCCCGGCCACCCAAGGGATGGCTCATATCCATCTGAAACTCCAGTTCCAGGACGTCAGCTGCCATCTTCTGACCTCCGTGGGCACTGCAGACATACCTGCAGGTGATGTAAGACCCGAAAGAAAAACGGGGGGCACCCCAGGGCCTCACGCTTGGAAGCCGTCACCCCAATCACTCACGAGAAACAGTCTTGATGCAAGAGGATTTTAATTCCAAAGCTCTGGGGCCATGGCCCTCTCCCACTCGGGGTAGAGGACAGTGAACACTGGGTGCAGAAACAGGACTGCTTTTATAGATTTACAGCAAAACCCGTCTATACAAGCCACTCCATAGCTTCTAAGCCAATCAGTTTAAATTATCCAAGCCCGAGCTCTCTGAGAACCAATCAGTTTCCTATAGAAGCCGGATAAACTAGTTAAGTCATTTCCACTTACGTGGCCGCCACGCACAGGGTCACGCCAGGGTATCAAAGACGGGCGCATAGCATCACATATGTAATTCCTGTTACGCATTTCCTGTTACAGGGCCAGGATTACGTATTCAAAGCCCACCCTCCCCCACTAGCAGTAGGTGTTGGGGACCTGAGCGCCCCCAGGCATGAGCCCCACAGCCCCCGAGGTGATCCTGCCAGCCCCAGCCGCGCTTGTCCTCGCCACAGCCGCTCCGCAGAGGTGAGACAGGAAAAGACGCCAGGGACCCTCCCAGCCCGAGGCTCGCAGCTGGACCCTGGAGGCAGGTGTGACGTGCGCACACTTCCAGGCCAACAAAGACTGGGCCAAACCTCTGTTCCTTTGGGGTCACCCAAGACTCAGGCACGGGGGATTCCTAGCCTGCAACCTTATCCTTTCAGTGACACACACACACACACATGAAATAAATCTTTAAAGGAAGAGAACACTGAAAAGATGAGTGAAATGTGTCTCATCTCCAGCAGAACGTTATTTCTAGAGCACACTAAGATAAGCTTTAAGGTTGTGATGACGAATATAAAAATAAAACTCTTATTAAATTCGAGAGTTCTCCATAGTGTGTTTGGAAATGTGAAAAAAGAATATTATGGTAGTTGTTTTTTGAAACATCATAAAATTTTCTCAAAAGTTAGGCCAATATCAGAAAGCAGGGCTGCATAATTCACACTATTTTTTTGGGGGAGGGGAGGTTAATTATTTCCACAGAACTAAAGTGGCCCGCCAATATGAAGCGGAATGAACATCTCTTTTTAACTTGCTGTGCACTGGATACCTCATTCAACATATGGGAAAGGGCTGGGCTGTAGCTCAGCTGATGGTGTGCTTGCCTAGAGTGCGTGAATCGCCACGTAAACCCGGGATGGTGGTAGTACATGCCTGTAATCCTGGCACCCCGCCTGATGCAGGAAGATCAGGAGGATGTTGGAAGGTAAGTGCTGAGGACAATAAGGAAACCTTTGGCATTCTCTGGTAGGAAGCGTGCATTAGCATAGCTTTTGGAAAACAATCGGTATAAATATCTCAGTCTCTCTTTGTCTTTGTCTCCAGGGTCTCATGTAGACTAGGTTGGTCTCTATGGAGGGAACTCAGTGAAACCCATTATTTTTGTAAAAGCAATAGATGTTAACAGAACATGATAATATATAGTTCTATAGAGCTGTGGATGCAGCTCAGTGGTAGAATACTTGCCAAGCATATGACAAGATCCTGTAAAAAAAAAAATTCTGTGTTCTGGCACAAGGACTAAAGCATTGTGTGTGTGTGTGTGTGTGTGTGTGTGTGTGTAGACATAATGTAAAAATGAGATTTGTTACCTTTTAATTTCTGTCTGTGTACAGTCGTGTACAAGTTTTAAAAACTAAGTGTATAGTTCTCTTTCTTGGCGGGAGGGAGTTCAAGACATGGTTTCTCTGTATATCCTTGACTGTCCTAGAACTAGCTCTGTAGACCAGGCTGGCCTCAAACTCACAGAGGTCTGCCTGCGCCAGCTTCCCTGGATTTTGCTGATTTTGCTGGCATTAAAAGTGTGTTCCCGCCGGGCCGTGGTGGCGCACGCCTGTAATCCCAGCACTTGGGAGGCAGAGGCAGGCGGATTTCTGAGTTCGAGGCCAGCCTGGTCTACAGAGCAAGTTCCAGGACAGCCAGGGCTACACAGAGAAACCCTGTCTCGAAAAACAAACAAACAAAACAACAACAACAACAACAACAACAAAGTGTGTTCCACTACTGCCTGGCTGGATGTATAATCCTTAAGAACATGGAATTAGGTCCTGTCTATGGCAGCTGAGAAATAAACATTGAAAATTGATTAAGTCTGAAGCCCCAGGCTTGGGAGTGGACCTGATAGCCGAGGGGCGGGCAGGGCTTGACTCAATCATCAGCATTGCTCCGGCCGAAACTGAAGCTTAGATGCAGCACAAATTGGAGTTCCTCGCCGCACCTTCCTTGTTCATTCTTCTGAAGCACTGGGGCTGTCAGTTCAGGGTAGGGGCTTTGCCGTGTTGCACATGGATTTTGAAGTTGCTTTGCTTCCAATAGATCCACTACATTCTGTTAAGTACATAAGATCCGTAGGACACAGAAAAGTGGACGGACTTTTAGAAAGAATCATTTTCTGACACTTGGAAATAGTTCTCCCTCCGTGGGGCTGGAGAGATGGTGCAGTGCTTAAGAGCACTTGCTCCTGCAGAAGACCCAGGTTCATTTCCCAGCATCCATCTGATGGCACACAACCATCCATAACTCCAGTTCCAGGGGGACCCAGCATGTTCATCTGGCCTGTAGGGCACTGCATGCATGTGGCGCACAGCCATACATGTGCACAAAACATCCACACACAGGGTAATAAAATTAAGTTTAAAAAGAAACGGTTCTCCCAGAAAGTTTCCTGGTGGTTGAAGGAACACACTCACATACGTTATCAGTTGAACCTTTGCACAGAAGCCCCACGTGATTCTTGCTATTCTCAGCCTTGTCCGTGAGCTAAAATTAGAACCAGGCACACATTACTTTTCATTTGGTCACAGCCTGACAGAGTTTTAGTCATTTGGATCCACACTGGGAGTGGAAGAATCTTGTGATCTGATTCTAAGCTGAAAATCAGGGCGCTCTGGTTCTACGTTGGCTGCAGCGACCCCCATGGTAAGTGCTTTTCTGAAACAATTTTCCTCCATTCCTTCTGCATAAAGAAATGGCAGATTTTCCAACTGAACACGGATCTGGCTTCTGAGCCTTTTAAGGGGACTGCAGTCACTCACATAGTCGTCATCCTCTGGGACACAGGAGATAGGTTTCCCTGCCAAGTTAGAATTTAAGATTGTGTTTCTTTGGCTGTTTAGCTTTGGGGAGCAGCTGCCCGACTTATAAGTGCCGACTTATCGTCAGGCACGCTTGCCTCGCTGCTGGGCTGGGTGACTTTCTTTAACAAAGGAGTTAGACTCAGAAATGCCTTGTTACAAACTCAGTCTTTTTCTGAAGCAGATCTGTCATGTTAAGGAAACTAGTGTTAGAGATGACCAATATTTAATGTCAAGCAATGAAATAAGTTAACAAATGAGAGTTTATATAAAAATAGTGCAATATGGAGATAGCTTGAATTCATGAAATATTTCAATTTTATATTATTGAAAGTATAGTGCATACTTCAGTTTTATTAAACGCTGATACAATCAGCTATAGGTGACATGCTCAGGCAGTTAGGTCACCAGGACATGTTCTTCAGAGCTTCTCCCTCCTCCCTCCTCCCTCCTCCCCCTCTCTCCATTTATCCATTCATTTCTTTCCTGAATTCCTTTCTTTTCTTCTCTTATCCTTCCTTCCTTCCTTCCTTCCTTCCTTCCTTCCTTCCTTCCTTCCTTCCTATTTTGGTGTTGCGATTGCATCCTAAGCTATTCTCAAACGTACCATGCTCCTGCCTCAGCCCATCAACAGACATGTACTATTATACCTGCTCCTGTGGATTCTTGACTGCAGTCAGATCTCGCCCTCGACTCTGTCTGTGGGCTCCACGCACTCTGCTCACATCCCTCTCCGGGTAATATTCTGTGTGTTTCTGATGACGAAGCAACCCTCAGTTTTCTTCTGACAGCTCTTTTCTGTTTCTTTTTTGTGGCTGGCTACCTCCATGAGCCGCGAATAATTTTAATTTTTAAATCTACAGTTTAGACATGATTAGCCAAACATCCTGGGCCTGCCGAATGAAGATATCCAAGGAAAAGCAAAATTCCATGATGCATTCATTTTATTATTATTATTATTATTATTATTATTATTATTATTATTATACTATTTTGAAAGCTCATCGTTGGGGAACACTTGTTCATAGTGAGCAGGAAAGTATAGATCTTATATATCACCCATGCTCTTCAAAAGTAGTTACAACCAACATACAGTTCCGCCAATGCACAGCACTAGGGGGAAATTCCTCTCAAACTGTCACCAATAGTTGAGTATTAGTGACCATTTTGGATGGGATATATAGATAGTTTACTGTGGTTTAATCTACAGAATCTTTTTTGTTGTTGTTGTTGTTGTTGTTGTTGTTGTTGTTGTTGTTGTTTTTCGAGACAGGGTCTCTCTGTGTAGCCCTAGCTGTCCTGGAACTCACTCTGTAGACCAGGCTGGCCTAGAACTCAGAAATCCGCCTGCCTCTGCCTCCCAAGTGCTGGAATTACAGGCGTGCGCCACCACACCCTGCTAATCTACAGAATCTTAAGGCTAAGTACAAGCTATGCTTTTTTGCCATCTGGATTTCCTGGATTTTCCCACCTTACTGACTTTACTTGATTGATTTTTCCTTTATTCTTACTAAATGTTAAATGTAAACCCGGGTTTCACCACAACGCTGTGATGCACGCGTGTAGCGTGCTCTGGGCACAGTCGCACTCCCTGTGGCCTCTTGCTTCCGTACCCTCTGTCTTCCGCCCGGGCCGCTTCCTGCCCCCTAAAAGTTCTCTTACTCTTTCTCACACAAATGTAAAAAAGATATGTACTTAATATGTGATTCCTAAGGCATATGCATTTCTGTGGAATTGCATACCACATGCGTGTGGGTGCCTTTGGAGGTCAGGAGAGGGCATCAGATCCCCGTGAACTGGAGTTCCAGGCAGTGGGAGCCTCTTGCTGTGGATGCTGAGATCCAAACTTCCATTCTCAGGAGAGGAGCAGATGTTCTTGGTCACAGAGCTTTCTCTCTAGCCATCTTTTTTTAAAAAAGCAGGCTTAATTAACTTTCTTGTGTGAAAGCCTTATGTGGTAGACAGAGCTGGGGCCTGGGGCCTGGGGCCTCTGCATGTCGTCAGGCCTGGTGGCAAGCACCTTCACCCACTGAGCCATCTTGAGGGCCCCAGACTTCCCTAATGTATCCACTGTTTCATTCCTTTCCCAAAGCTGGATGCAAATCTAAATGCAGGTTTTCTTTGTCGTGAATGACATGGTAGCAAAGGAAGCGACTGGGCAGCTGTTGCTGCCCCGACCACCTGTGCTCCTCTAAGGATTAGTTTCCTCAGGAATATTAAAGGCAACCAAAATACTCATGCCATATTTTACATGGGCTGTGGGGGTGCATGCCTTTAATCCTAGCACTGAGTGGCAGAGGCATGTGGAGGTGGAGGTGGAGGTGGAGGTGGAGGTGGAGGTTTGAGGCCAGCCTGGTCTACAGAGCGAGTTCCAGGATAGCCAAGGCTACACAGAGAAAATCTGTCTCAAAAAGCCAAAAATAAAAATAAAAATAAAAAATAAAATATGGCATGCAAATATATGTAGAATAGCTGGTCGTGCAGGTGTGGCCCTATACTTCCTCCTACTTGGGAAACTGAAGTGGGAAGAGCTTCGGCCCAGGAGTTTGAGGCTAAACTGGGCACCACAGTGGACCCTGTCTCTGAGTAAACAGTGCAGGAAAGAGGAAAGAAGGAAGGAAGGAAGGAAGGAAGGAAGGAAGGAAGGAAGGAAGGAGAGATAAATAAAATAAATGTAGTTACAGGGAGATACAGGTATCCAGAAAACATTCCCTCTCATGCCTGCTATGATGCTCGCTGATATTCTGAAATGTGACATTTTTTCCCATCTGGTACATTTAGGTTTTTCCTGAGGTGGCCTGTGACTCAGCTCTTCAGAACCTAATGAAGTAGATGACTTGACTACAATGTGGAAAGATCATGACAGAAAGCGTGGTTTGTACCGGGGCCGTCAGTGCTGTAAAGGAAGTCTGGGAAGAAAGAATAAAGAAACACCATGAAGACGTGAAGCGAGAGAAGGCATTTCAGCAGAAGTATGCTGTGATGTTGTTTTAGATTAGTGAAAACTCACAAGCTCATGTTTGAAAACGATCACTTAGTAAGAGCTTCATGGAATTTGGCAGATTTTATTTGCTGAAAACTCAAGATATTCTTCTTTAAGAAGCTTTGTTTGACTGTATGGAGGTCTATCCACATTTGTGCGGGTACCCATAGAGACCAGAAGAGGGCATTGGATGCCCTAGAACTGAGGTTGTAGACAGTTGTGAGCCGCCCTGTGGGTGCTGGGGACTGAATTCAGGCCATCTGGAAGACAATCAAGTGCTCTTAACTACTGAGCCATCTCTCCAACCCTTAAAAGAGTCTTTCAATTTTTCTTTATTATTATTCTTATATGCATGGGTGCTTTGCCTGCATGTATGTTGTCTGTGTACCTCAGGCATGCAGTGCTCTTGGAGGCCAGAAGAGAGTGTTAAAGCCCCCGGTACTGGAGTTATGGATGATTAAGAACTACCATGTGTGTGCTGCAGAGTCGAACCCCAGCACATGAACAACATTTTAGAGAGTGTGGTGATTCGAATGAGAATGGCTTCTGTAGATGTTTGAATGAGTAGTCTTCAGTTCATGGAACTGTTTGGGAAGGACTAAGAGGTGTGGTCTTGTTAGAGTGGGTGTGGCCTTGCTGGAAAAGGTGGGTCAGTTTGGGGTTCCAAATGCCTCTGACAGGCTCAGTTTCCTTCTCCTTCTCCTTCTCCCTCTCCCTCTCAACCTTCCTTTCCCTCCCACTTCCCTTTCCTTTTCCACATTCCCCTCCCCCCTCTCCCCTGCTTCTCTGCCTGCTGCCTGTGATCAATCAGGAGGTAAAAACCCCTCGGCTAATGTTCCATCACCATTCTTATCTGCCTCCCACCATGATGGCCATGGACTACTAACCCTCTAAAACTGTAAGCAAGCCCCAAATTAAAATGCTTTCTTTTATAATAGTTGCCTTGGTCATAGTGTCTCTCCGCAACAACAGCATACTAAAGCAGTTGGGAAAGGAAAGATCTGGGGGGTTGGGGAGACGGTTCAGTTGGTCAAGAACTTGCTTTACAACCTTGAGGACCTGAGTTTGGTTCTCAGCACTCACACAGTAAAGCCAGGCATAGCAGCACTAAGCATGTACTTTAGTGCCAGGGAGGCAGAGGTGGGAGGATCCCCAGGGCAGCCTGATCAGCCAATCTCGTCTAATTGGCAGTAATTTTAACATTCCAAGATAATGGAAGATATTGTCTAAAAGGAGGTATATGGTGTTTCTAAGGATGACACTGATGTTGTCCTGTGGCCTCTACATACG
The DNA here is from genome assembly GCA_964023405.1 of Apodemus agrarius. Lineage (NCBI taxonomy): Eukaryota > Metazoa > Chordata > Mammalia > Rodentia > Muridae > Apodemus > Apodemus agrarius. The sequence continues at coordinate 45,279,827 of OZ030007.1, read as the reverse complement.
TGTACCTTCATCTGTACACAGAAATGCACCTGTACAAAAATACGTGAACATGTACACACATGCATTTTTAAAGACATTTATAGAGAAAGGAGGTGCCAGGAGCAATAGGCAGAAAGATAGCATACGGCACGGGCTCTTCTTCCAGGATGGAAACAGCATGTCTTCTGACCTCTAATCTTGATGACTAGACCTTGAGTGCCTTGGGCCCGTACCAGTCCTTTCCCAAACTTTCTGTAGTTCTACAAGATAATCTTCCCAGCAACACACGTGCTTTGCTTAGTTGATATACAGAACTAAATAAGGGAGCAGCACCAGGAGGCAGCGGCAAGGAGATCTCTGTGTGTTCCAGGCTAATTACGGCTACAAAGTGAGAACTGTCTCAAAATAGCAATAGTAATAATAATAATAATAATAATAATAATAATAATAATAATAGTAATAATAATAATCAACAGAAGCATTGAACACAGGGTTGTGTGATGGTCATCAGACCTTCTGGGTTCTATGAGTCTAAAAAAACCTGGTAGCACACCTCCCTAGCATGCATGAGAACCTAGATTCAGTCCTTAACAATGAAAAAAAAATTAAGGAAAGATTATCAGTTAATATCTCAAACTCTTTTTTTTCTTGTGTTTTGTTTTGTTTTGTTTTGTTTTGTTTTGGTTTGGTTTGGTTTGGTTTGGTTTTGAGACAGGGTTTCTCTGTATAGCCCTGGCTATCTTGGAACTCACTCTGTAGACCAGGCTGGCCTCCAACTCAGAAATCCACCTGCCTCTGCCTTTCAAGTGCTGGGATTAAAGGCATGCGCTACCACTGCCCGGCTAATATCTCAAACTCTTAAGAACATGTTTTCTTTAGAATTTAAAATGCGAGGTACAGAAGGGGAAGTAAAGGGGACAAAGGACAACTCCCAAAGGAGTGATAATTTTTTCAACAGAACATATGTGGTCCTGTTCACATTTATAATTCTTGCAAAACAACCTTTCATTCGATTTTTTAAAACAATTTTTCTATTTAAATGTTTGTTTGTTTGTTTGTTTGTTTGTTTGTTTTTATGGGTATGAATGATCTGTCTTCAGACACACCAGAAGAGGGCATTAGATCCCATTATAGATGGTTGAGCCACCATGGCATTGCAGGGAATTGAACTCAGGACCTCTGGAAGAGCAGACAGTGCTCTTAACCACTGAGCCATCTCTCCAGCCCCAGTCAGTACTCTTAACCACTGAGCCATTTCTCCAGTCTTTTATTGCCCCCCCCCAATTTATTTATTTTATGTGCATTTGTATTTTGCCTGTGTGTATGTTTGTGTGAAGGTATGAGATCTTAGAGTTACCGACTCTTGTGAGTTGCCATGTGGGTGCTGAGGATTGAACCCAGGTTCTCTGGAAGAGCAGTCAGTGCTCTTAACCACTGAGCCACCTCTCCGGCCCCAGTCAGTGCCCTTAACCACTGAGCCGTCTCTCCAGCCCCAGTCAGTGCTCTTAACCACTGAGCCACCTCTTCGGCCCTCCTCTGATGGCTAATGCCATTGGCTCAGTGGCTTTTTTTTTTTTTTCAAAGTCACATATAATTACATCCCCTCTTGTCTTTCAGCCCCTCCCATTTACCCTTTACCCTTTGCTCTCTCAAATTCATCCATGGCATGGGCAAAATATGACATTCTTGCTTATTTTACTATGGTTGAAATGTGAAGATTGAGCAATAAATGATAAAGTGAGTAATAACTTGTATAAAAGTGAGAATAAAATCTTAACAATTTTAAAAAAAAATAGTAAGAGTTGAGGTTCTGGGAGCAGAGGTGGCCCAGACACCTGGAGACGGTGCCCATGGAGGGACAGCTGTCCTCTGTCTCTCTCACTGCCGCATCAGGCTCTTTTATGCTCTTTTGTCATTACCTCTGAATAAACGATGTTCTGTTGTCCTAGGCTAGTGCGGATCTGGGAAGACCGAGTAAGTTTAACTAAGCTGAAAGAGAAGGTGACCAGGGAAGACGGAAGAGTCGTTTTAAGGATAGAGAAGGAGGAATGGAAGGTAAGTGTAGATGCTCTGGGCAGACGTCTTGATTCTCCGCCCTCTGTGTCAAGTGAGGGCCTGAGACCCCATGCTGAGACCATAGTGAAGACTGGGATAGTTAGGAATTCTCACAACAGCACGAGTGGGCAACGGGAACCACAGAAGAGAAACATGAAACATGTGGATTGTTTCTTTGTCAAAGTGTGTCTTTGCTCCCGCCCCACCTGAACTCAAGAATCTTGGGCATATTTCTCTATATCCTTCTTTTATGACTGGATTAAAACAAAACAAAACCAGCAACAGTGAATAGAATAGGCTAGAAGTGGTGGCTCATACCTTTAATCTCAGCACTCGGGAGGCAGAGACAGGTGGATCTGTTGGTTCAAAGCCAGCCTGGCTTACACAGAGTGTTCTAGGCTAGCCAGATCTCTGTAGAGAGACCCTGTCTCAAACAAACTCTTAAAAGACTTAATAAAAGTGGAAGAGAAATTCAAATTACTGAAATGACTCTTTTTGAATATTATAATTCTCTCTCTCTCTCTCTCTCTCTCTCTCTCTCTCTCTCTCTGTGTGTGTGTGTGTGTGTGTGTGTGTGTGTTGGAGGTGGTTTTAAGAAAGTGTTTGTATGGCTTTGGCTGTCCTTGAACTAGTTGTGTAGACAAGGCTAGCTGCAGAAATCCACCTGCCTCTGCCTCTCTAGTGCTGGGATTAAAAGTGTGAGCCACCACCACCTGGCCTGAAATATTCACATTTCCAATTATGTATGTGTTCTTGGATAGTCTAATACAACGGAGTCATTCATTGGGACAGACTTCTATGTGTGTCCATTATTGGTCAAAATATGGCATTTTTGTTTATTATGCTATGGTTGAGAGGTAAAGATTTAGCAGTAAATGATAAAATAAGTAAATAATAACTTGTATAAAAGTGAGAATAAATCTTTAACAATTAAAAAATAATACAAGTCAAGGTTCTAGGTGTAGAAGTAGCCCGAGCACCAGGAGATGTCACCCATCACGGGACAACTGTCCTCAAGTGCCTCTACAGATCCCACACTGCCATGGCAGCATGGGGCACGCTAGATATAATAAATAGTTCGGGCAATGTAATGATTGTACACGTATTTTTTTACTCTAGACTCTCCCTTCTTCTTTACTGAAACTGAATCAGCTACAGGAGTGGCAACTGCACAGGACCGGATTGTTGAAAATTCCTGAATTCATTGGAAGATTCCAGAATCTCATTGTACTAGACTTATCTCGGAACACAATTTCAGAGATCCCCCCGGGAATTGGTAAGGAAGACCGCCTTTACTCCTGTGCCGTCTGATCTTCCTGCCAGTGTGCTTTTCTTTGCTTTTCTCAGACCCTCCCCCAACCCCAAATACATGGAATAAAGGTCTTATCTATCTATCTATCTATCTATCTATCTATCTATCTATATATATATATATATATCTTTAATGTTTCATCTAACTTAAGTCTTCAGGGGATCCAAACTTCTGGAGTTATTGGGGTGATAGAGAAAATTTCAATGTGAGAATATTTCCAAATATTCTGGATATTTTGAAAACATTGCTCCATTAACTATCTTAGAACACACTGAAGGCAAGAAGGAAAGAAAATTTATCAAACAGTGGGACAATGTCCCCCCACACACACACACACTATTGATCAGGGTGTAGCATGCTGCTCATGGGGTTTATGTTGAGGATCGAGCCCAGGTTCTGGAGCATGGCGCCAGGGACTGTACCAACTGCCGCCACCTTGATCCTGCATCCATAGTATAGATAAAGCAGAATGGAAAGACCACTGCCCCTCCCTTGTGGAAAGATGGGAAGAGGGAAGAGGAAAGTTACTGAATTTGCTAATGTGCTATTAATTTAAGTCTGTAAGTAGTGCTTGGAGGCAGGAAACACTGATCCATCCGCTTCCTGTATTGTCGATGTCTCTGTGTAGGACTGCTCACTAGACTTCAGGAACTGATTCTTAGCTACAACAAAATCAAGACTGTCCCCAAAGAACTGAGCAACTGTACCAGCTTGGAGAAGCTAGAACTGGCTGTGAACAGAGATATAAGCGACCTCCCACCAGAGGTCAGAAAAATCGAAACGTCTGTTTTGTTTGCACCTACTAATAGTTTGTTTCTCAGGCATGTGGTTGTTGAAAAAATAACTCATGAACCAATGTTACAAATTTTACTTTATAAATAGAAAAAAATACTATGTACTTGGGCTACTCCTAGAGCCTTGACTTGTATTATTTTTTATTGCTAAAGATTTATTCTCACTTTTATACAAGTTATTATTTATTTACTTTATCATTTATTGCTAAATCTTCACATTTCAACCATAGTATTTTTCACTAAGAAAAGCATTTTTTTAAACCAGAAGGCAAATCTTGTATTAGAACAAACTCTACTTAGCATAAAAGATTTCTGTATTTTTTGTCATTGTCCTGCACTATTTGATGACTGGGGGTTTCTGTCTTTGAAGAGAAGACTGAGAGCTGTTTCTACTTAATTTAAACTTCCCATAACAAGGAGAAGCCTGGGTTGTTTAGTGGTTATTCATACATGCTTGTTTATTTTTGCCATGTTAAGGATAGAATTCAGGGTCTCATGCATGCTGAGCAGACACTCTGCTACTGAGCTACCCTGCCCTTCATGCTTTTTTGTCTGTCTGTCTGTCTGCCTGTCTGCCTGTCTGTCTGTGAGGCAGAATCTTACTGCATAGCTCACTGTGCTCTTGAGCTCCCTCTTATGTCTAGGCTGGCCTCAAACTCCCAATTCTCACACCTTAGCTTTTTAAGTGCTAGGATCGGAAGTATATGTCCATGAATTTGAATTTACTTAATGCTTTTTTTGAATAAGTATGTATGAGATTATTATGAAAAACAGACAATGAGAAGTTAGAAAATCTCCTTTCCTGGTTGATTTTTATAGTGTGCTAACTCCTGAAACAGATGAAACATAAAACGTGAATTGTGGGAGGTGTGCTCCAAAATGGCGTCTTAGGCTTTACCAAGTGAAAAGGCTCCTGCCTTTCAGTCAGTTGACAAAGACAGTTGTGTTACCTTCCAAATGAATGAAAGCTCTTAGAAAGAGGAAGAAGTTGTTTTGTTTTGTTTTGTTTTGTTTTGTTTTGTTTTGTTTTGTTTTTTCTGCCTTGGAAACAATGACTTTGCAAGACCAAAATTAAGAAAAATAATTACGCTGGGCGGTGGTGGCACACACCTGTAATCCCAGCACTCTGGGAGGCAGAGGCAGGCAGATTTCTGAGTTCGAGGTCAGCTTGGTCTACAGAGTGAGTTCCAGGACAGCCAGGGCTATACAGAGAAACCCTGTCTCGAAAAAACCAAATCAAAAAAAGAAAAAAGAAAAATAATTACATTAAAAACAAAAGGTACGATCCCATTGTCTTACTTTGAGCGTATAAGACTTTTCTTCCCAAACCACTGGACATGTTATCAGTGAGAGTCCCTTCTCCCAGTCTGCTCTTCCAAACATAGCACATGTGTTTCATCATATATTGGCTTATTTAATGAAAACATGAGAAAAATGGCAGCAGGGACAATTTATATATGTAGGAAGGCCAGTATATATGGTTTGTGAAACTTGTGATTTTGTTTCCAGGAATAGGCTCTGTCACTCACAAGCTATGTGAACTTGGACATGTTATCAACCAGTTTCTTCATCTTAGGTTCTTGAGGAAACAGGTTACTGTTGTATGACAAGACGTTTCCTGGAGATACGCAACACACGACCACTCCCAGGGAGGGAGACCACAACAAACCAAAAGACAGGTACCACCTGAGTCCAACTTGGTGAACCATGAGTCTCACTGGGGTTCCTTACGTGAATACATAGGTGAGAGGAAACTTACAGGAGCAGAAATAACTTGAGACAACTGCATTACCAAAGCCCACCCCTGAAGAGGTGACAGATCACTCAAGCCTGGAATCTGGGACACACTGCACAGCCTGCGGGCAGCTCTATAAGTTGGAGAGTGTCCCTTCCAAGTGACAAAGCTGGTGTAAACCTCTTCCAGGCACCTGGTGTGGTCTCAGAGTCTTCCTTGATTTTTTTCCCCTCGCAACAAATTCTTGGCTTGTCTGAGAAGATGCTCAGCCATCTTTATTGTTTCCTCTTGGGATGGGGGGAGAGGTCTCGTTAATCTGGTCAGTTTCAGGTATTTCCTGAATTGAATTTTCTATCTTCCTGTTTAAGGACCTTTCCTGTAGGATGAATGTTTCAATATCAGAAGAAACTGTCACTGAAATAGAAGAAAGACTATTCTGAGATCTTGAGCCCAGGACCATTTAAATGCCACAATGTGTCCTCTAAGAAGCTATGTGTGAGGTCTTGGACACACCCTTTTATATTATATTTCTGTCTTCACATATAATGCTGTTAGGTTTATCATCTTTTCAATCTTCCATAATAAAAACATTCTAGATAGATGTCGTGGCTTTAAATCTCACTTGGGAGGTAGAGGCAGGTAGAACTCTTTTGTTGGCTAGTCTGATCTACATAGCAAGGTACAGGCTAGCCAATGCTACAAAGTGAGACCCTGTCTCAAGAAAACAAAACAATAAAAAGGGATTCTAGTACTACAGAGGGGCCAGCAATTGGGGACTTCTCTGCCAGACATTAAATTTTACCTACCTCATATGTACCCGTACCTGTTAACATAAACACCTTTTTATACTCCACATTGAATCATTTGAAAATTGGAAAAGTCTGAAACAGTTTTCAAGAATTCATTTTCATTCTTGGCTTGAATTTAAAAGCTGGAGAAACAGCATGACCTACTAAATGGAATCATGCTGCTTTGTGTGTGTAATGTATGCGTGTGTGCATGAGCATGAGTGTGTATGTATGCATGTATGTATGTATGCGCGTATGTATGTATAGGCCAGATGTCCTCAGGTGTCTTTCCCAGTCACGAGCTGCTTGAACCCTTCTGTTTTTGAACCCCAGCGCTGGGGTTTCAGGAATGTACCCGGCTCTTTACTTAAATATTGAGAACCCAAACTCAGGTCCTCATGATTGCATGGTGAACTCTTCACCTACTAAGCCATCTCCTCATCCTGCCTTTTTTTTTTTTTTTTTTTTTTTTGGTTTTTTGAGACAGGGTTTCTCTGTGTAGCCCTGGCTGTCCTGGAATTCACTCTGTAGATCAGGCTGGCCTCAAACTCAGAAACCCACTTGCCTCTGCCTCCCAGAGTGCTGGGATTACAGGCGTGCGCCACCACCGCCCAGCTTGACTTTGAACATTTCTTTAGGTGTTTCTCAGCCATTAGAGATTCCTGTTGTGAATTCTCGGTTTAGTTCTATACCTCATTTTTTGATTGGGTTGTTTGGTTTATTTTTGGTGGAGTTCTATTTAGATAATCTCCCCCATGCCAGTGAGTTCAAGGCTCTTTCCCACTTTCTTTTCTAATAGATTCAGTGCATCTGGTTTTATGTTAAGGTCCTTGATCCACTTGGACTTGAGCTTTGGGCAAGCTCATTTTTTGATTGGGTTGTTTGGTTTATTTTTGGTGGAGTTCTATTTAGATAATCTCCCCCATGCCAGTGAGTTCAAGGCTCTTTCCCACTTTCTTTTCTAATAGATTCAGTGCATCTGGTTTTATGTTAAGGTCCTTGATCCACTTGGACTTGAGCTTTGGGCAAGGTGACAAATCACAGGATTCTTACAGAGTAACCTCAGCGTTTGGCGTAGTGAATGTGAGTAAGCCAGTTTGACTTGTTACCTTCAAGACTACGATTCCCCATAGAATTCTCAGTCACTGGATGAAAGGAAAGAGGAAAAAAATGTTTCCGGGATGGGGACACTTTTGCCACACAGGTCCTATTAACCCTGGAACATATTTATCTTGGAAGACAAATTATGTCTGAAATTTTTGTATTATTTCATTTTACTTTAGCCCAGGTTTACTTGCTTGTTTTGTTTTGTTTTGTTTTGTTTTGTTTTGTTTTGTTGAGAGAGGGTTTGTTGTGTAGCTCTGGCTGTCTTGGAACTTACCATGTTGACCTTTTGCCTCTAGTGCTGGGATTGAAGGAGTGAGCCACCTCACCTACCCGTTTCACCTTTCTGAGACAGTGCCTTTGTAGCCCAGGCTGTCCTCAGTCTCTAGGACTTACAGGCAGATGCCCAGGTTCATTATCCTTACATTTTATTCATTGTGGACTCCTGTGTCTAAACAAAGCTCAGGCGGAATGCCGAAAGTCATTCAGCTTTATGCGTGATTTGTTGTGGGCTACTACTTTAAACAAAACTCATGTAACATGAACTTTTTATATGAAAATAGCTCATCACCGTGTGCCTTCTAGCAATTCACATTACACTGTGGACGATTACTTAAAATCCTCACTTTCCTCTTCAGCTCAGCAAACTGTTAAAACTTACTCACCTTGACCTGAGTATGAACCAGTTCACTGCGATCCCTCTTGCTGTGTTGGACATGCCTGCCCTCGAGTGGCTGGACATGGGAAGTAACAGCCTACAACAGCTTCCTGACACACTGGACAGGTACCATAGACTTTCTGCTACTGATAATCCAAAGCCACCTATGGGAAATAAGAAGCAATAAGCCGGACAACTAGGAGCCCAGGAATAATCACAACAGACCCAACTAGTAGGAAGTTCATTCTTCCAGAAGGCTGTTTTCATTATTATGTAGGAGGATGTGGGGAGGGGAAAACGGCTTCCAAAACATTAACAAGAACATGCTGCAGTAACAGCATGCATGCACCATGCGTGTTCAGTGCATGCCAGGCACCATGCGGTGCACTGCGGGACAGGCACTTTTCTTATGCCTGAAAAGGACGAGGGAAGGATGCGGAGATGTTTGTTACATTTGCCCAGGTTTCAGCCAGTGACGTTAGTTGGATTTGAACCTAGGGATCCTGGCCTGAGTCCAGTATTGCCATGCCCAGAATGGGCGGGCATGTTACTAGTTTCTGAATTTTGAGATTCGTATTAGGTGACATTAACAGCCGTTCATTTTGAAAACTATGAAAAACATGATGTAAATGTTGGTTTCGTTTCTGCCAATGGATGAAAGCTAATCTTTAGTGAATTCCCTGATGTAATTTCCCTGGCAATTTGGTAATAAGAATGAAGTCTGTTAGCCGAGCGGTGGTGGCGCACGCCTTTAATCCCAGCACTTGGGAGGCAGAGGCAGGTGGATTTCTGAGTTCAAGGCCAGCCTGGTCTACAGAGTGAGTTCCAGGACAGCCAGGACTACGAAGAGAAGCCCTGTCTCGAAAAACAACAAAAACAAAACAAAACAAAAAAAATGAAGTCTGTTAAATCAATAAATGTATTTTACTAAATGTTAAATAATAATTAAGTGAATACATGTTACAAATGATGAGTCCAGCTTTTCATATGCAGGTGACTTACTACAGAATTCTAATTTCCCAGAATGCAAAGTTTACATACGCTATGGCTACAGAGGAATGAGATAACATGCCTGCCAGAGACCATCAGAAACATGAGAAACCTGGGGACGCTTGTTCTCAGCAATAACAAGCTACAGGATATCCCAGGCTGCATGGACGAAATGACGAATCTGAGGTAAACGGGAGTTAGAGCACAGACACACTTACTCCCGGAAGCAGGATGGAGTAAAACAGACTCTGACCAGTACATTTGGGTTGTGATTTACATGACTGTGTGTGTGTGTGTGTGTGTGTGTGTGTGTGTGTACACTTTTGTGTACATGTGTTTTGCCTGTGTACGACTTGTGTGCCTGATGTCCATGGAGGGCATTAAGAGGGCATTCGATCTCCTGGAACTAGACTTAGAGAGGGTGGGGCTGCCATGTGGGTTCTGGGATTAGAACCTGGGTCCTGTAGAAAAGCAGTCAGCGCTCTTAACTATTGAGCTATTTCTTCAGCTCAAAAAACAATGTAAACATATATTTCAATGTTAGAATTTAATAATTTCATGAATGTGATTCATGTAACATGAATTTAGCTTATGCAAGAATTCTTGAAACTGAAACAGTACCAGGATTCATGAATTTAAAGAAATGTCTTTTGTTGGTGACAATATTACATCTCTTTATACTGCTAATAGACATCCTTTGGAATATAAAAACCAAATGAATAAAATAGTGATCATATGCCTTCCTCATAACTACATGTAGGCACAGATAATTCATATAGCCTATAGAAAGCAGACTCTTTTGGGCTACTCAGTAGAATTCCAATAAAATTCTCTCTAAAAATGTAATTTTCTTGAGCCGGGCATGGTGGCACACGCCTGTAATCCCAGCAATTGGGAGGCAGAGGCAGGCGGATTTCTGAGTTCGAGGCCAGCCTGGTCTACAGAGTGAGTTCCAGGACAGCCAGAGCTATACGAAGAAACCCTGTCTCAAAAAAAAAAAAAAAAAAAAAAGTAATTTTTCTCGATGGAATGAAGCAATGGATACCCGAACTGAAAACTTCTCCAACCAGAATCACGCACACATTGACGTATCTGGCAACTTTTAGCTTTGTACTTTATGGTTAAGGCACAGACCCATAAAATTCCATAAAAACTTTCTTTGTAGCACTAATCATACACTTATGATACAGCTTGCTGACATTAAACATGTTAGGAGCTAATAGTTGTCTTTGGAAGCCTTTGGGGGCGCGGAGAAGATACTGTTTCTTCTAGCATAGATTCTTGGATATATTAGATCCCAACAAGATAATGTTATCAAAAATAGTAAAAAATTACTATTGAAAATAGTAATTCAATATGCTGTCATTCGATCTTCCTCCAGGGAAATAAATGTACCTCCACTTCTATCACACCTATAAAAACACTGTTTTCTGGTGAACTGCTAGGTTTGTCAACTTTCGAGACAACCCACTAAGACTGGAAGTGACACTTCCTCCCAGTGACGGCACAGACGGAGAGGAAGAACAGGAGTTATTTGGGCTCCAGTTTATGCACGCATACATACAAGAGTCACAGAGAACAGGTATGAGGTGTGACCAACAGAGATGAAATATTTCTGAAGAAAGTGTGCACACAATTAAGTTCTATCTTATCCTGCTTCTTATGGATTTCCCATCCTACATTGTCATTTATATCAAATTGTGGTCATTCTGACCAACACTGAATGAGGGGAAAAGGAATTTTGATTCTGTTCATAATTTAGGTAAGTGTTAGGGAGAAGCTGTAAGAACAGCATTTCAAATGGGACGAAGGAAATACTTCTTCAGCCAGACACTCGCCGCACGGCCAAGTGAAGTGACATGTCCTTGTGCCTGTTTCTCTCTGTAAATATACTTCTCCAGGGCTGGGCTCACACCGTGGCAAGCACCCAGTCACTGAGATACAGCGACACCCTCAGTGCAGATGCTAATTAACTTGTTTTGTGTGTGTGTGTGTGTGTGTGTGTGTGTGTGCGCGCGGCATGCGCAGGAATGGCCAATGCAGATCTCATATGGGGTGTCAGAACCCCTGGAACTGGAGTTACAGACACTTGCTAGCTGCCACATAGGTGCTGTGGGAAAACTCATCACACTGAACCATCTCTCCAGGCCCCCAACTCCATTTGGTTCTTAAAGAATCATTACTTTTGAGGGCTAGAGAGATGGCTCAGCTGTTAAGTGCACTGACTGTTCGTCTAGAGGTCCTGAGTTCAATTCTCAGCAACCACATGGTGGCTCATAACCATCTATAACAGGATCTGATGCCCTCTTCTGGTGTGTCTGAAGAGAGCAACAGTGCACTTGCATAAAATAAATAAATAAATGTTAAGAAAAAAAAAAAGAATTATTACTTTTGCCTACCAAGTGGTAGACAGGCCAGATTGAGCACGAACAGACCTTCCTCATTATTCTGTTTTTCTATAATTTACAAGTAATAATTAAAAATAATTTGATCTGGGGTGAAAAATACTGAGAACATGGGCTTTATTCAATACTTAGAATATGAGGCATAATATACAGATTACAACCATGTAATCTCATGGAATTAAACATTTCTATAGAATTAAACATTTCTATAATCAAAAAGTTTTTAAATAAAACAAGATCAGAGGAATATGGCAAAGAGCACTCTCTTGTTAATAAAAGCACTGAAATACCAGTACAGACACAGAAGCCCCTGTTTCGTAATTAATACAAACGTAGAGAGTTATGGATGTAAAAGGGAGGTTTTTAGTTCATTCCAGGTACCAAGTAGGTACTCTGAAAGGAAGCACAAGCAGAGAGAACAGGGGCAGCCTTTCTACTAGGAGAAGCCCCTCCGCAGCGTCCGGGACCGTGTAGGGATGTTCACACTAGGAGAAGCCCCTCCCCAGCGTCCGGGACCGTGTAGGGATGTTCACACTAGGAGAAGCCCCTCCCCAGCGTCCGGGACCCTGTAGGGATGTTCACACTAGGAGAAGCCCCTCCCCAGCGTCCGGGACCGTGTAGGGATGTTCACACTAGGAGAAGCCCCTCCCCAGCGTCCCGGGACCGTGTAGGGATGTTCACACTAGGAGAAGCCCCTCCCCAGCGTCCCGGGACCGTGTAGAGATGTTCACACTAGGAGAAGCCCCTCCGCAGCGTCCCGGGACCGTGTAGGGATGTTCACACTAGGAGAAGCCCCTCCCCAGCGTCCCGGGACCGTGTAGGGATGTTCACACTAGGAGAAGCCCCTCCCCAGCGTCCGGGACCCTGTAGGGATGTTCACACTAGGAGAAGCCCCTCCCCAGCGTCCCGGGACCGTGTAGGGATGTTCACACTAGGAGAAGCCCCTCCCCAGCGTCCCGGGACCGTGTAGGGATGTTCACACTAGGAGAAGCCCCTCCGCAGCGTCCCGGGACCGTGTAGGGATGTTCACACTAGGAGAAGCCCCTCCCCAGTGTCCCGGGACCGTGTAGGGATGTTCACACTAGGAGAAGCCCCTCCCCAGCGTCCCGGGACCGTGTAGGGATGTTCACACTAGGAGAAGCCCCTCCCCAGCATCCCGGGACCGTGTAGGGATGTTCACTTAGGAAGGAGCCATTGGAGTGCCAGACAGCACAGAAGCAACAGTGCACATGACAACAGTGGGAACGGGGGATGATCAGCAGCAAAGTTCAAAGCAGTGTGTGGCCTAGTTTTGGGAAAAAGAGGACAATACTATGTCAAGCAGGAGACAGACTTGATAATTATGGGAAAGTGTTTAGGATGAATCTGTTCCCATCTGGGGCAACTGGACGGTAGTCCCCTGCTGGCGAGCGGGGGAGCTGAAGAGGTAATTGTGGCTGTGAAGGTCAAGGCAGCTTGCTAAGCAGGAAGTCTGAACGTTAAGAATTGGTGAGTTAACACTTTAGCTCACACTAACATTCCAATGAGGCAAGAGAAAAAGGTCGGGCAAGTAGGAATCTGCTCTTACGGTCAGCACTTGAAGGACAAGCCTATTTCCCCATAATACTCCCAGAACCATTATCAGAAGGTATAATTGAGCAAATAGCTCATACGACTGTTTCAGGATAATTTTGGGGTATGCCATATGTCTTCTGACACACAACTAAGACTATGCCCAGTGCAGAATATTTTTATTTCTGGGCATGCATTTTTAAATGGTACAAAACAAATACTGTGACATAAATGACGGTTATGACGTAAGAATAATTCTTAAACAATGAATTATCTTCATTTATGTTCTTCTGATTGGGAAATGTGAGCCCTTAACCTTCAAATGACTAATATATGTTAACAACATTTGACAAAATAAAACATAAAGCAACAATGTAAACAAAAGTAATTAAAATCTATTTTAAAATGGATCCATGAACTGTTACTCTATCTAGTTAGTATTCGCTGTGTGTGTGGAACCTGTACAGAGGCTTACCTGGGATAGCTCATGTGACACCCACCACCTTGTGAGGTTGGTTTAGGACTGTTACATTATCTCTATTTTACGAGGAAATAATGAAGCACAAGGAGATCAAGTAATGTGCCAGCTGGGAGGGGTCGGTTGGAATTTAAGCCCAGACAACACATGAGTTTAAACTGAAGCAGAAAGGCCAGGACTTTACAATGCATTTGGTGTCTTACTTATTATCCATGTAGTCAGAGGCTTACCACATACAACAGGGTCCCTGGTGCCACTCTAGCGGCTAAGATTAGTGATTCTGAATCTCTGCCTTTGCATCTTTACCAATGACTAAAATAATCTTTACAAAACAAAATGTGAAACAACTCCAGGGTAGGAGGTGGAGGGTAACAGTCCTGCGACAGTTTGGTTTATGATTTGCTTGTGCACGGACGGACTCCTTACATACATGTAAGGCCTAGATGTGATTTAGTTTCATTATCTAACTTTCATTTTAATCCAAATCATTTTTCCTGCTGGCATGGGCATAGCCTTTAATTCCAGCGCCTGGAAATTAGAGGCAGGCAGATCTGTGTTCCACGTGCTGGGATCAAAGGCGTGCACCTCCACTGCCTTTATAAGTTATTTATATTTATATATATATTTATAATAGTTATTTATACATTAAAAAGGAGGGTGATAAAAGATAGAAGGTACTTAATTTTTAGAAGTTATATGCAACTTTCAAATTTGATTCATGTTTACAAACAACATTATTTAGAAGTTTGAACTAGGTAAGTATTCAACAAAGACCTAAAGTGAAAAGATTACCTTTCCCTTAAAAATTATCAATTCAGTTTTGGTGTCAAGGACAGACTCTGAGACTTCAAACATAGGTATGGCTTTGGAAGGTGATTCAAATGCCAATTCTTACATTTCTAAATTTATCTGTGTTTGAGAAAAATTACAATTATTCTTTCTAGACTTGTAATGAAAAAAAAAAAAAGCCTCACACTGAAATTGGTCCTTGTTATAAACTTATACTGTTTATTACAACTGGAGCTCAAAAAATGAAAAAATATCAAATAAAACCAGAGATGAGGTTCCCAGATTAACACCGAGTTCGTCCTGTAATTATATGCTGATGCTCTATCTTTCAGAAGACCCAGTCAACTGTCTGACTCGAGTGCCAGGCTCTATACATTCTGATGGATAAAGTAATTTAAAGAGCCCCGCGGAGAAGGAATACTGTGACAACTTGGTGAATATTTTTATGAATGTCAAAATATAATTTAAAAATAATTTAAAAGTTTTTGTTTGTGGAAGATAACGTCATGGTCATGTTTCCTTTCATTGATGATTCTTTTCCTGCGATGACGTATGAGCTGGTACAGCAGTCAATAACACATTTTCCAGAGACACCGATGGGTCCGTGTAGTACTGTAAGGCAGGACTGAAGCCTTTCTGCTGCAAATACTGGAGTCTGCCTTGGTCAATCAGCAGTTTGCAAAGATGTCCTATTTTCTTCTTTTCTTCAGCAGTGAGAATCCTACATTGAATAAACACACACACACAAATGTAAAGGTTTGTAAACGTTCATAAGACGTTTGCCCCCTGCCGTTTCCTACAGAGCTGCTAACCACCCACAGTACACTAGGTGCTATGTCTGCTGATGTTGCTAAGACGTTTTTTCTTTTTTTAAGATTTATTTATTTATTTATATGAGTACACTGTAGCTGTCTTCAGACACACCAGAAAAGGGCATCAGATCCCATTACAGATGGTTGTGAGCCATCATGTGGTTGCTGGGAATTGAACTCAGAACCTTTGGAAGAGCAGTCAGTGCTCTTAACCACTGAGCCATCTCTCCAGCCCCCTCTAAGACTTTTCTTTATGATCACAATTGAAATGTTTTAGTTTCTTCTAAAATTAGAATGTAGGCTATATTTTCTAAATTTCTGGTAACAGTCTAGGAAAAAAGAATCCTTCTCCTTCTTCAGTTTCACTTTCTATACTTGATCTCAGACAAAAGACTACGAAACAAGCTGGGCGGTGGTGGCGCACGCCTTTAATCCCAGCACTTGGGAGGCAGAGGCAGGCGGATTTCTGAGTTCGAGGCCAACCTGGTCTATAGAGTGAGTTCCAGGACAGCCAGGGCTACACAGAGAAACCCTGTCTCGGAAAAAAAAAAAAAAAAAAAAAAAAGACTACGAAACAGTCATTCAGTTTCATTTGCTCTGGTTTCTCTTGCCCAAGGTCAATCGGTCTGGAAACATTAAATGGAAAATTCTGAAAATGAACCATTGGTTGGCATCCTCAGTCGCATGGTGACTCAGGCCCCCCCCCCACCCCCCACCCCCACCCCCCCGGCTCCTTCCTATCTGGGAATGGACCTGTGCCTCACACATGAGTATTCCTAGCACATCCACACCGCGGGGAACCCACTTGCTAGACGTTGTGCAGCCATCTTGGTTATTAGATTGACAGAGTAGGTAACTGCCATGCTGGCGTGCGGGGTTCTGTTTTCTCTACGGTTCTAGGTATCTGTGGGAGTGCTGCAGTATCACGCACAGGAGGACTAGTTCACAGTGATAAGGTAACACCCTGCAGCGTGGTGTCTGTAGCCGTCGTCACCTACCCAGGCAAGCTGTCAGTGCCGCCATCTGTGAGTCTGTCTCCTCCATCATCATGCTCTTCATCTGCACCCCTTGGAGCCTCGTTTCTCTCTGGAGTAACAGCCGAGGCTTCCAAAGATGTCCTCATCCCACACGTTGCCCAACTACTCATCCTCTGGAAGTAGTAGAACTCCACCGCCCCAAGTCCAAGAGCCTTGAAATACTCTTTGCCCACATAATGCCTCCAGTCACACCTGTGGTGACAACAGAGTGCAATCACAATGCCAGCCACAGGGGTCCGTGTCTCTGGGACATCTTTTTCATTTCCTTCCTTGGCCAAAGTGTTACTTTCTTTTCCTGTTTTATCATTCTTTATGCGTTTGGCTAAAGGTTCTTCATCCTTTGCCTCAAAGCTGGCAGCGTAGGTTTCAACCAAACATCGTAATGCAAGATCTGCAAACACAATCATGTGCGCCACCACGCCACATCATCTTTACAGTTCAGTAAGCAGCGTGGCTGGTACAAAACACCACAACAACACAACAACACAAACAACACAAACCAGCCCAAATCTACTCAGCTATCTATTGTAACAATTCTATCAGATAGTATACATTTTTCTCAAATTCTCCATCTTAACTTTTCTAGTGATTTATTTTCCCAATAAAATTATTTTAGATAAAATTAAATTAAAGCAATAAAATTAAAGCAAGCTTAATTTGAAAAATTTCTGTCCAACTATTGGCACTGCCTTTCATTTCTCCTATTCTAGCTACAGTTATGAGCTTAATAAACCCCAAAGATGGTGGTGGCGGCGCACGCTTTTAATCCCGGCACTTGGGAGGCAGAGGCAGGTGGATTTCTGAGTTCAAGGCCAGCCTGGTCTATAGAGTGAGTTCCAGGACATCCTGGGCTATACAGAGAAACCCTGTCTCGGGGGGTGGGGGATGGGGGTAAGGAGTGGGGGGAAAGAAACCCAAAGACAGAAATGAAGGAAGTTAATTTCACTTAGAATACTGACCCAGGCTAGAGAAGGTAGTTTTTGGTTTGTTTCTGTTCTGTTTTGAGAAAGGTTCTGAATAGCTGATGCTGATCTCAGATTCCTGCTCACATTTCCTGGTGCTGGGGTTACAGATGTGCATCAGCACACCTGGCTAAGATGCTAGTCTTGAAATGTAGGCTGGTTATAATAAACAGTGATGGATTGAAAAGTTGAGAAAGGGAGATTCCAGTGTGGAGAACAGCTGAGTAGCTTTCCTCCACATAGCTGTTCAGCACATAGTTGCTAAATGCCTCGCATATACAAACCCTGAGGGCGCAGGCACTGCAATGTCATCCTAGGGCTGAAGGGATGGCCTGTGGGTAAAGCACTGGCTGCTCTCCTACAGCAGCCAGGTCTGGCTCCCAGCACACACTGGGCGGCTTGGAACTGTCCAGGGCTTCTAGCTCCAGGGGATCCAGCACCACTTCTGGCCTATGTGGGCACCAGATATGCATGCACTGCACTTCCATGCATGCAGATAAAACACCCCCACACACAAAATAAAAATAAATACATATTTTAAAAACAAAATAAGCTTTCCAAACTGCCATACAGTATAGCTGGCAGTCTCGGAAAGGTCACAAATGTATGCTGTAAACTTCTATTTTCTCTAATTAGATTGTCATATCATTAATTACCTAAAAACAAATGCAGTTCTAAAATTTCTTACCCTATGATATAAAATGAATCTAACTTATTTGATTTTTATAGTAAATTTTAATCATGCCAACAAGCAATATTGGTATTATTTGGATAAAGGGATAAAGTGATAGCTAATTTGGTAATTTCATGGTCTGTATCTGTCTTCTTTTTTCCTCTGTCATGAGAGAATGGATCTTACGTTGCCCAGACTGTAGATGGACTCAAGCGTAAATTATTTAGCTCAACTGATCTTCAGCTTCCTGAGTATCTTGGAGTATAAGTATGCCACTTCACCCAGGTCTACTAACCATTATTTTCTAACAAAATATATTTTCTGTTTAATTTACCTTTGACTTAAACATAATTTTAAGAAGCGAGAATAATCAGAAAAAATATTAGACAGATTAAGTTATTTCAGAAACAAAGAGAATATTAGCAATCTCAAGCTCTTTCATAGTGGCCAAGATCATTCAAATACTTACTGACTCACTCTATATAGTATTATATTAGCATATACATCATTTCTTGGGGGAAAAAAAATCCCAGCACAGTGTAGTGATTAGACATACAACAGATAATTAAAAAACAAGCAAAAGCTATGCTGCGTATGTCCTGGTGACACTAAGGAGGCTGCAGAAACGTGGGGAAGCAGAGCTGAAGGCTGAGCAGACACTGGACAGTGGAATTCTAGGAATGGCTGGAGCAGTGTGTCATTTAGGAAAACAAACATGGTCCACACCGCTCAACAGTGAACCTAGAGACAGAGTGACCGAGGTTCAAGGGGAAGGAAGCCAGTCAGGAATGGGGCTGAATAGTAATACTTCAAGCACAGGGAGATGAAAATGATGGAAGAAATGGGAGGCAGGGTACCGATAAGGGGGAAGTACTGATAGCAGCATGCTGACACTCACGAAGAGAAGGTGGCGTTAGCAGAGTGGAAGGGGGTGAGAGCGTATGGATATGGGAAGCAGCCACCATGGTTAAGTTTTGAGAGGATGGGTTAGTGGGAGGGGCCACAGTGTGTGCTTCCTTCCCACCCCGGGTGACACTGATTTACTTTAACACACTTTTATAGATGTTAACCAAAAGTATAAATAGCCCGGGGTGGTGGGCCATGTGGCTACGGCTCAGTGCCTAAGCTTCAGGGTTACTGAGTCTGCTCGCTTACCTGTGGCGGCTCCACACAGGTGCTTCCCAATTCCCACCACAGGCAGTCTTCCTTCTCTTAGCACAGGAATCCTGTCTGAGACAAGAGGAGGCACTGTTAGTTTGCTTACAATACGAAGTAGTAATGTGTCCTTCCAAAAGGAGGGTTTCTAGGATCTTTCATTTTAGGGATAAAAGCCATAAAAACAAGCAATTCTACAGACTCCAATATGCAGCCAAAGATGTCTGTGTTTAGGTATCACACGGAAAGTATTCAGCTAAACAAACAAATCTCCCCTTTCTCATTATGTAATAGTTGCTGGCCTGGAATTCACTATGTAGTCTGGGTGATCCTCCTGCCTCAGCTTCCTATGTGGAATTATAAGAGTACACACCATACCTGGCTTCAGTTAAGTGATAAAAACCACAATGATTGATAGACAAGTGTCTGGCTGCTTCTCAATGCTTGGCTAGTGTTAGTCCCTGAAGCGCAGGTCTGTGAGGACGGACCTAAGCAGCCCCCAGAGTCTGTAAATGTCCGCTGTGTTGTAGAGCAACAGGAAGTTACACAACTTACTCAAACACAAGTGCTGGATATCAATTTGAAGTCTTTCAAACACTGAGTTCTTTTTTCTGTGTTTACCATCTACCTGTACAAATAGAACGTTACTGAATCAGCACTTTTAATGTTAAAAAAGCTTTATGAAAATGTTTCTATTTGTTTTCAAAATTCAGAGCAAATACACTTAATTTTTACAGTTCCAAAGAGAATGAATAAAAAAGTAAAGTTTTAATATTTTGGATGAAAACTCAAAAATAACAATAAGAAAGGCCAGAAATGCCGGGCGGTGGTGGCGCACTCCTGTAATCCCAGCACTTGAGAGACAGAGGCAGGTGGATTTCTGAGTTCGAGGCCAGCCTGGTCTACAGAGTGAGTTTCACGACAGCCAGGGCTATACAGAGAAACCCTGTCTCAGAAAAAAACCAAAAAAAAAAAAAAAAAAAAAAAAAAAAAGGCCAGAAATTATATTATTACTGATTACATTACACACTATGTCTTTTAACCATAATTCCCAGACCATTCACAAAGGCATCAAGGACCACAGGTGTTAAGGAAAACCCTGCATTTCCATAGAAACATTTCCTTTGTTATTTCAGGCTTTGGTTCCACTGTTCTTATTTTCCAAAATGCTTCTGACACCCCGTCTAGCAAACGCTAACTGATCTTTCCGGATGTATCCCAGAAACACATTTTGCTGCTCAGTCATTCTCCACTGCCTCCCTGTAATAAGGTGTGGCATGCCACATTGCAGAACTTCCCCCACTCCATCTCTGTCCTTACCTAGCTCTCTTTTCTAAACACATTAAGGGCACAGCTGCCTCATCAGTACCTATCTGTATACACAGTGTGCTTATCACCCTGTCCAAGAAAATGTTCAAGTATTTAATGAAGAGTCTGTCAGCAGTGGCAAATACAAGGTTAGGACGTGGCTTAATTTCTAGCCGAAGCCCGGCTCTGTTCACAGATTTTCTTGTCTCTACAAACAATTTTATGAACTCAGATTATGGACTATCAATAGCTAAATTTTAAAAACTTACCTTCAGCCGGGCAGTGGTGGCGCACGCCTTTAATCCCAGTACTTGGGAGGCAGAGGCAGGCGGATTTCTGAGTTCAAGGCCAGCCTGGTCTACAGAGTGAGTTCCAGGACAGCCAGGGTGACACAGAGAGACCTTGTCTCGAAAAACCAAAAAACAAACAACAAAAAAAACCCCTTCAGTTTAACCAGTACAATTAGAACCAAACAAGTAATAATAGCAAAAAATTGCAATCAAATATATAAAAAACGAAATTCATTTTAAGAGACATGCTCCTATTATTTTCTTCTTTTTCCTACAGAAGAAAAATGTGTTTGGTTATTAAGCTGCTACAGTGGGCTTACTTACCTTGAATCTTGTGGTCACTTTTTCTACCAGGATGAAGTGAACGTTTTCAGCATCTTCTAAGGCAATATCAACCCAGTGAGATAATTTCCCTTTTCCTGCTCCAAACTCAACAAAACATCTTCTTGGACCAAGTAACTGTAATTTTTCAATGTTACCTAAAATAGAAGCCTGCAAACTCCATAGGGTTATTTTATAAACTAGAACAAAGGAATTCAACTCAAATTGGAAAACAGCAAGATAATCTCTACACAAGATAATTTTACTGACAATTTCTGAATGGCTAAGAAAAATATTTCCCTTGCTTGCTTTAAAATAATACTCTGCACTCAGGGTCATAGCCATGCCCAAATTTTTATTTTATGTTCACATATAATTTTGAATGAAAGTATTTTATTCACTAGCAGAAACTAAGTAATTACACTCAGAACCAAATGTTAGCTTTCTTTTTCCCTCTGTAACCCACACTGTCCTAGAATTCACCCTGTAGACCAGGACAGCTCACCTCAGCTCTGCTTGTCTCTGTTTACTGAGTGCTGAATTAAAGGCATATGCCACCACACCTAACTAGAATGCTAGCTTTAAAAAAATGACTTTTATTTACTGTTGGGCATGCATACTTAGGTATGCATGTAGAAGTCGGAGGACACTTGACTGAACTCAGTCGTCAGGCGTAGCAGCAAGTGCCTTTCTCCGATGGGCCCTCTCCTCAGCCTGGAATGCTAGCACTAAGCTTATGAAGGAACGCTGAGTGATTGTGTCTAAACACACCTGCTGCTTCAGGTGCTTGACTGCACAGTCGCCATTTCTCGGGTCATTGAGGGCATCATGTAATGCTGGATGGGACATAATGTGATCTTCATGTGTAGAATTCAAGCCTGTGCCCAAAAGGAACATGATAGATAGCTTAAGCAGCGACGCACGGACGGAGACTCTGAACAGCAGATCGGAAGGAAACTCATCAGCTCCCAGTGCTTCTCCAATAACTAAACCTGCGGCTTTAGGCAGACTTACCTTCACTTGCCTTTCTCAATTTCTTAATTAAGTTTTCCAACTGCTCTTCAGATAGAGAAGAAAATGGAACCTATATACAAATACAAAAATAAAACTAAATAATGTAGTCAGGACACGCCTTAAAGTACTATGGCAGAGACTGAACAGAAGCCTAACAGCCGGGCAGATGCCCAGGGGCTTCCTCCTGGCAAAGCCTTGCTCCTAGACCCTTCAGAGCTGCCCAACTGTGAAGGCACCACTCCCTCTCGGCCCTGACCCGCTAAGCCTCACTGCTCCCTCGGGGCCTGGGCTCAGCTCACAGCAGAGCCACGCTGCAGTTATGGGACAAACGCTTGCCTTGGAACTAGCCATCACTAACAATGGACTTCTCCAGGAAAATACATCCTAAAGTCAAAATGACAGACCTTTCTAAACAAACTGGAGAGTGGTGTGTACAAGGAGACAGCTTATAAATACCACGTGGAGTTAAGTATTAAATAAAATACTTACTAATTGCTCAGGAATTTCTGTTTCATCCTTCAATCCTGCATTTATATCTTGAATAAAGAAATCCTGGCAAAACCAAAACCATAACATACTATTAATAAGATGCTGAAAACAATTAGGCTGAAGAAGTGCATCTTCTCCCACCCCCCCACACCGTCACCTCCCACACCGTCACCTCCCACACCGTCACCTCCCACACCGTCACCCTGACACACTCGCTTATCACTGAGGATCACTGCACGGCCTCAGCCATAGTGACTGCGTTGCTGGCTGGCCTCTTGTGTGGTGAATGGCAGAGTCTGGTCCATTGTTACCTCCCCTCCCCCCTCCGCCCTGTTGCCCCCCCCCAGTACCCCCCAGAGTTAGGCCTCTGGGAGCAGCCTTATTTCTCTCTTTACCAAAGGAGCTAAGTACTAAAGGCGTGGATGCGAAGTTACTGTTTTTCTTGTATATTAACTTAATGTTAAAATACCATGTTTTTCCTTTGATATAGGATCTTACACTGAAGCTAAACTGGTAGCCAAGGCTTGCCTAGAATTTCTCATGCTGTCCAAGCTTGCCTTGAACTTTGGGTAATCCTCTAGCTTAAGCCTCCCAGGTGCCAAGATTACAGCTGCCAGACAGCTAAAATGCTTTTAGCTCACAGCATCTGGAGCAGTGGTTCTCAACTGAGAGGCATCTGAAAATGCACAAGGGCATCTGCTGCAAGATGACGAAGAAGAGGGCTGGGCAGCAGTGCAAGCTTTGATCCTGGCACACAGGAGGCAAGAGGTGGGTGAGGCAGGTTGGTCTGTCAGTTTGAGGCTAACCTGTTCTACAGAGAGAGTTCCAGGACACCTAAGGCTGCTATACAGAGAAACCCTGTCTCAAAAAACCAACCAAACAAAAAACCCAAACACAACAATAACCCCCCCTCTCCCCGCACCACCAAGAACAAAAAACCCAATATGATTTCTTGAGATACACATTGTGAAATGGTCCATATCATGAAGCAAATGAACACATGTATCATTTTGAAACACATTACTGTATTTTGTTCCCAAACATAAATCTCAATTTTTGGGCTGGAGAGATGGCTCAGTGGTTAAGTGCACTGACTGCTCTTCCAAAGGTCCTGAGTTCAATTCCCACCAACCACATGGTGGCTCACAACCATCTGTGATGAGATCTGATGCCCTCTCCTGGTATGCATGAAGACAGTGTACTCTTATATATTCATA
Organism: Apodemus agrarius; assembly: GCA_964023405.1. Classification (NCBI taxonomy): domain Eukaryota; kingdom Metazoa; phylum Chordata; class Mammalia; order Rodentia; family Muridae; genus Apodemus; species Apodemus agrarius. Next base: position 45,255,911 of record OZ030007.1, on the reverse strand, counting down.
TACATAAAATAAATCTTTAAAAAAACTAAATCTAAATTTTTAGCTCTTGCTTAGGTGGACACTGTTTAAGACTTACATGGACTGGTGCTAGCTGAAATTCGCTCTCTCTATCCTGACTCTGAATTTCAAAGATGCCCAGTAGTTACTCGTTACAACCTTAGTTCTAAACTTTTACCTCTGATTGGAAATCTCTGGCTGCCCCATCACCCCTCCCAGTCCAGCTATTAAGATGGGTGTGCCGGCATGTACCTGCCATCTTAGCACTCGGAAGGCAAAGCATAAGGAACGTTTGAGCTGCGTGGAAGAGCAGCCTAAGTACTACAGCACAGTCCCCTGTCTTAAAGCAAATAAACACAAAGAAAAGATGGGCTGGTCCAGGCGGCACCCACCCATGATCTTAGCCCTAGAGAAGTTAAGGGAGGAGGGCCTCCAGTGGGTCCACAGTGAAAACCTGCCTCCTATCTAACCAAGCCAACACAAGATACACAAGTACAGAAAAGAAAAGTGCTATCACAAGAGTAGAGTACATTTGCCAAATTCAATTTGCATTTTATAATACTAAGGATTTATATACAAATATCACCTATGCATTTCAAATAACTTACAGGTTTAGGCTTCTCTCTTGAATTACATTTTTTCAAATGTTTTGCTAGTTGGTCTTCATATACTGTGCTAAATTTAAAGAGAAAATTTGATAGAAAAATCTTAAATGAACCTTGTGAAAGTTATCATTTCTAACACATCTCTCTCTCTCTCTCTCTCTCTCTCACACACACACACACACACACACACACTCACACACGTATACACACACACAGAACCACACACCCACGAATGCACTCACGCACCCCAAATAACAAAAACACCTATCTGACCTTATACTTACTGTTTTGGATCTAAAGGACACAAGATTCTTTTCCGATCATTTTCTTCCTAATAAATTAAAAGGGATACATTTATTTAAATGTCAAGTTTGTTACATTAGGATGTTAGATACACCCACAGTGTATTTCTATTCCTAAAATAAGGTTAGACAACTTTAAAAGGATACAACGGAAAAATAAGCAAGGTCAGATCATGCAGCACAGCAGGAGTCTCCACTGTAGCTCGCTTTGTATAAATGAACAAGTTCTGTTTTGGCTTGCTAATGGAATTTTGCATCAGAGATAACACCTCCTAAAATGGGTAGTTATCATATGCACCATTAAGAAAAGATATTAACCATTTACTTCGGATTAACTAATAACAATTTTCATCATGTACAAAAATAATCTTTTGAAATACATATATACTGGGTGTAAGGGGCTAAATTGAGCTGACTAAAATACTCAATATTTGCATCCTTACTCTTTTTGAAAAATGTTGCCCATTTAAACTGATTTTAAAATGCATATTTATCTAAACTTGTTCAGATATGGGGAAATGCTGGGCAGGGTGGAACATGCTTTGAATTATCAGCATCCAAAGGAAAGGCAGACAGAGATTTTGAGCCAAAGTCCAGCCAAGGTAACCCTCAGACCCTCGCTCAATAAATATAGAAATAACATACAGGAGAAAATATGCCAGGAACAAGGAGGCATGGCACTTTAACAATTTAGGATGGGCCAAATTCACTGGCTTTGCAACTTTTCAAATTGCTAGTTATAGGCTTTCAAGTTATATGCATGTAATTATAGGCACTGGGAGAAAAGCAAGGAAAACAGTGTTGGCAGGTCTACCCTATAGACCCTATCAAGCCATATGCAACATGATGGCCCAATTATTAAAACCAGAGGCCAGTGGGTAGGTGTGGTTCTCAGCTCTTTCTATTAGCTGCTAACTCTATAATCCTAACTGCTTCATATGAATAATAGTATGGACTTTCTATACTAAGTATAGACTTAATATATTACTATTAAATAGAATAAATAGTATGACTTGCTTCCTAAGGTTTATGAAAATTGAATTTTTAAAAGCCAAACAACAGTAAAAGCTGACCAAGTATTTACTCTTAATTTTCTCAATTATTTACTTCAGTTTATTTCAGAATGTTCATGACGATATGCATACTGAATTTTAGGGAAAGTTAAGAAATTTTCAGTATTAAAAAAGAACATTATTTCATGTAAAGATTTTAAAATTAAATTCCAGTGTGATTCTTTGATGGAGACCAGCTAGTTGGGAGGCTGAGGCAGGAGAATTCCTGAGATCAGCCGTTCAAGACCAACAGGGGCAATTCAGCAAGATCACCGTCTCAAAAACAAACTGGAAAATTGTCTTTCAAGGGAAATAGTACTCTATTCTAACTTTCAAGCGCGCGCGCGCATACACGCACACACACACACACACACACACACACAATTTTTGCACTTAGAGCCAAAATGTCTTATGACACTACTGTCTGTTGAGAGAGAAAAAAAATCAAAACAAAAAACTTTGCTTTCAACTTTGAAGTTAGTTATTTTATGTTAATTTTTCCTTCTCCGCCCCAGAATAATAATTACAAGTTCAGAAGGCGTTTCCTAGAGAGTTAAGTCTAAACAAAAAGTTTTTTTCCAAGTTTCTTCCCCGTGCATTCGCAAGCGGTTATCGTTCAAAACCAATAATTATCATTAGAACCCAGTTAGTAAAACCTAGTGATCCGTTTCAAGCACTCCTTTATAAAAACAATCACGTCCCATGAGGATGGGAGACTAGTGGGCGGATGGGTATAAAGATCTCCGAGACACACCGAGGGCGCTTTTCTTAGTGCAAGAAAGCAATGCTCCCCAGGAGCTCATCGTGGCCCCAGGCGGTGGTCAGAACTACATTTACTTAAGTCAACGCTGGAGAATCCGCGGGACAGAAGCAGAAGCCTGTCAAAGGGGCGAGGACGGATGGGTTCCAGCACCCACAGACCCGCCACTCAGTTCCGACTCTCAGGAAGGTAGGGCGATACCAGACCTCCGCGGATCCGGCGTGTTCACCGCAGAACCTTTTCCCCGCGGCCGCCACCATCCTGCAAAAGCGCTTCTTCTTTTCCACAAAGTAGCTGCATCTACCGTCGGTTGGAAAACCGATCGCGGGCGAGGTCGCCGCAGGTGCTTCCATAAGGCTGGCTGAGTCCTTTCCGCCTGGCTCAGCCCGAAGTTGTCAATCTCCTTTTGGTGCCACTTCCCTTAACAAACGTGGCCACCTGGAGGGGTGGAGCCACGGAAATTACGCCTCACCCAGGCTTGGGCGTTCCCTGAACCGGAAGAAGGTGATGGTGGCTGACGAGGTCCAAACCTCCTTCGTTCCCTCTGTTTATCATTTCCCTCCTCCTCCGCGGGAGCTGAGCGCCAAACTCAAACTCTTCTGGACCAGCACTTCTTTAAGCTGGTACCGGGAGCCAGGCCTACTGGGCTTTTCCACCCTCCCGTCGGGGCAGCGGTCCGACATGAGTCAAGTTCTGTTCCAGCAACTTGTTCCCTTGCTAGTGAAATGCAAAGACTGCGAGGAGAGGTGAGCCCCGGGTGCCGGCGGGTGGCGGTTGGGGTCGCGCCAGTGGGGAAGATGGCCGCTGGGTTCAGTGGCGATCGGTCCGCGGGTGTCAGAATGTCACACCGGGAATCGGGAAGGGACCCTGCGGGGACCTAATGGTTACCTTTGTTTGTCGCCGGGTCGGCCGTTGCGGAGGGGACTTAAAGGGAATGAGGAAGTGGGGAGCCGACTCCCTCCCGTCCACGTCCCGGGTGGGAGCTCCGATTCTCCAGTTCTTTTCTGCAAAGCTTCACGGGGACTTGAGGGAGCCGTCCGCACTAGAATTCGGGTCGCCCAGCCCTTCACTCATGCTCTCCTTTGGGGAACATTGGGAGTGAAGCTTTAGAACTTCAACAAAAAGCAAAACAAAACATCCAGTGACATACTCGGGTTCATCCGTACGTCAGTTATAACCATTTAGACAACTCCCAATATTGGAAAAATCAGGAATCCTGTACATTCAAAACATAATGTCAACCCGTAAAGCACTTCCTTGGACCCCTGGGGACACCTTGATCTTCCCAGAGTTTACACCATTTTATCCTATCGCACAGATAAGTGCAAACTTGCAACATTAACCACACGATGCTATTAGGGCTCAAATAGACTTGATCTGATTTTCCCTCTTTTACTAATAACTTTTTAACTGTTACTTAGTTTCTGTGAACATTATGTTTTCTCATTTCTAAAGTTGATTTGACATGCCCATCTGCTCATATGATTGCAGTGAAGATCAGGTGTGAAAATGTTTGTAGAAACTAAACGGTGAAGAAATGATGAATTAAAAAAAAAAATGAAGACACTGGTTTATTGAGTTGCGGGACTGTTAAACCGTGGTACACGATTTAGAATTAGGTCTAGAATCAACCAGCAAAGCAGTCAGAAGAATGGACTGAAAACATCATCCATATATAGGAATCTGTAGGTTATTTTAACTGTCTTATTGTTGTTTGTTTGATTTTGACAATTCAACGATGCCTTAACTTAGCATGCTCTACAACTGCTCTGTACCCCCAAACCAGGTTCTAATTGGTGATTATTTTGTGATGTCTAATATAGTGGCTATTAGCCACATATAGACATGTAGTTATTGAATTAGGGGTAATCTAAACTGATGTCTGTAAGTGTAAGATTCATAGATTTTGAGGATCTGCTAGTAACAAGAATGTAAAACATCGCAGTTTTATGTTGATTATCTGTTGCAACTTTATTTAGGGTATATTGGGGTCAAATGTATTCAAGTTAATTTTACTTTGAAAGTAATTTTTTTTAAGTGACTTCTAAACAGTTTAAAGTGATATACATGACTCACATTTGTGGCTTCTATTTTGTTTCTGTTGGGCAATAGGGGCCATTAATTGTGATTTCAAGTTTGATATTCCCAACTCTTCTCCAACACATTAAATTGTAATCAGAGTTAATCATGTTAAAACACAACTTTCAACTTTAAAAATTACTCGTTTAGAAACCTGATATGCCTATCACCGGTGGCAAGGACCAGCCAGCTGTTCCTGAATCAGATTTTTCTGGAGCACAGCCATCCTTATTTGTTACCGACTGCCTGTGGTTGCATCTGCCCAAGGGCAGAATCAAGGAGCAATTGTATGGGAGTATTGGTTGGAAAATAGCTGCATGGTTTTTATGCCAGATTGCAAACATCTCCTCAGCACTGCAACAGCAACAATAAGGGGCGGGGGTAGCAGGGTATGGGGAAGAACACAACCACACACAATTGTGACAGAGACTCTAGAGCAGTGGCTTCCGACCTCCCTGATAATACAGCTCCTTATGTTGAGGTGTCCCCCAACCATAAAATTATTTTTGTTGCTACTTTGTAACTGTACTTTGCTACTGTGATGAGTCTAATGCAGATGTCTGTTTTTACTGATGGTCTAAGGTGACCCCTGTGAAAAGGTTGTTTGACTCTCCACTGCTCCATAGTCATCCAAGTCTAAAACATTTACATGCTGGCCTCTTAGAGAATAATTTTGCTAACCCCTGACGTGTGGGAAGAACGACCTGGATTCCTGAGCCAGCTCTTCAAGAGCAGTTCACCCCAGCAAACACTTGCCCACGGTGTCCCGTGACCTCTCCTGGGCGCAGAGAGTCTGAGGCCTCCCCTCCTCTCTCCTCCAACAGCCACGACAAAGCCAGTCACCACCGTGGGTCTCAGGGAACTCCCAGAGGCAGAACTGAGAAGATCCCCTTGGAGAAGCAGTGCAATGCAGGCTCCAAGTTTAGATCTGGAGCTGGATTGCCTGGGTTTAAGTTAATCCCAGTTCTGCCCCTGATTGGCTGATCTTGGACAGCCCCTTTACTGTTTGCACAGTTCTGTGGTTGAAGCTGTGTCCTTGCATCACGCTGTCACCGACTGCCACCACACTATGCCCCCAGTGCCAGTCCTATTTCACTTTTTTTTTTTTTTGGTCTTACCTTTAAATTCAGAATAATAGTACCTACTTCATGGATTGTTATTGAGGATGAAATTATTTAATACATACAAAGAGCTTAAAATAGTAACTAGTATATGTTAATTATTCCCTAAGTCTTAGTTATTATTGGCTTTTTTTTTGTTTTGTTTTGTTTTGTTTTGTTTTTTCAAGACAGGGTTTCTCTGTGTAGTCCTGGCTGTCCTGGAACTCACGCTGTAGACCAGGCTGGCCTCGAACTCAGAAATCCGCCTCCCTCTGCCTCCCAAGTGCTGGGATTACAGGCGTGTGCCACCACGCCCGGCTGAATTATTGTTATTATTAAGGTGTGACCACATAAGTAGTATAATAAAGGCATAGTAGAGGGGAAAGCGGTTGGGTAGACGATAGTGTAACTATCAGGGAACCCTACCTAGAAAGAAGTGGTGTGAGCTTTAACCTCAAAATTAGATAACCACCTGCTCTTAAGTTTTGATTCCTAAACCACCTCTCAGTCATCACACAAGAACTCAGCTCCTCTTGATTCCTTGTATTCTCTCTCCTGTATCTCCACTCCTGCTGTTCCCTCTGACTCAGATGCTCATTTTTTTTCATGCCTAAGGTGAACCCCCCTCTGTGTATGTGTGTGTATGTGTGTATATGCGCATGTGAGTGTGAATGGGTGTGGAGCCATAGGTTGGCTTCTGATATCCTTTTTAAATTGGTCTCCATCTTAAAATTCTTATTTTATAAATTGCATATATTTTAAGTATGTGTATGTCATGGTGTGCTTGTAGAGGTCAGAGGACAACTTTCAGGAGTTATGTGGGTTCCAGGGATTGAGTTTAGCCTGTCAGTCTTGGGAGCAAGTGTTCTTACCCTCTGAGCCATCTTGCCAACCCTCCAATGTAGTTGTTGAGACGGGGTCTCATTGAACACAGTGCCTCACCAATTAATTGCCTAGGCTGCTTGGCTTGGGGATCTCCAGACACCACCTTGTCCCACCCCCAGAGTTAAGAGACATTGGTTTAAAAAATAGTTTTTGTGTGTTTATGCCTTAACATGTGGAGTGTGTGTGTGTGTGTGTGTGTGTGTGTGTGTGTATGCGCGCGCACCTGCCTGCCTGCCTGCCTGTGAGTGACTCCAGAAAAGGAAACTCCTTTGGAGCTGGAATGATAGGTCTCTGTGACTGCTTGATATGGGTGCTGGGGTACAAACTCTGAGAGAACAGCTATGTGCTTTTAACCACTATCCCTCATTCCACCCCCAGTTTTTTTTGTTTGCTTGTTTTATTTTTTGAGACAGGGTTTCTCTGTGTAGCCCTAGAATTCTCTCTGTAGACCACTGGCCTTGAACTCATAGAGATCTGCCTGCCTCTGCCTCTCCAATGTTGGGATTAAAAGTGAGAGTCACCACTACCTGGTCCCCACCTGGTTTTTTAATGTGGTTGTTACAGATCCTAATGTGGATGCTCGTGTGTGTGTGTGTGTGTGTGTGTGTGTGTGTGTGTGTTGCTTCGCTAACTCTGCTATCTTCCCAGCCCCACAAGGTACAGCTTAAATGCCTTTTCATAAGGATCTTTAAAGTTGCCTAAGATGCCAGTTATAGTTACATACCTTTAAGTGTGTATATCACTTAGGAGGTACAGGCAGATGATGGCTGTCTTTGAGTTTGAGTCTAGCCTGGTCTATGCAGTGAGTTCCAGGACAGCCAGAGCTACATAATGAGATACTGTCTCAAAAAACAAAGCAACACAAGTAGGTGCCTAAGTTGAAATTAACTGTCATTAATCATTTGTTAGGCAGCGTTATGTAGGGAAGGGGTGAGTTTACATGTGGGCTTTGTAATGTGCCCCAGGTTCTTCCTCTGATTAGAGAAATAGTCACTAAGATTATTGTTGGATCTCTCTCTCTCTCTCTCTCTCTCTCTCTCTCTCTCTCTCTCTCTCACACACACACACACACACACACACACACACGCACACACACACGCACTTGTAGGTAGCCAGTAGTGTAGGTACTTAGAAGACAGTAGTAGTTCTTTTCCTTTTCTTTAGGTCTTCTCTGGAAGCTCTACAACAATCAGATGTTTATTTCTGTTTGTATCCTTAGCACCCAGCAGAGTGCCTGGCTTACAGTAGCTTTTATTTGTTTGCATTGAGAGAATAATAAGGTCACAGCCTCTGAGTGACAGCAATGGGCTGAAATCCAGCTCTTATGTCTAATGTCTAAGGTCTTTATTTAAAAAGAAATAAACCTACCTGGCTATATTTGACTGGCCTGGTGGGTGCTACTCAGTTACAAGCAATGTTTAAAGATTGGAATTTTATTCATTTGTTTTAGTGTTCTTATATCATAAATCTTTCTCATAGAGAAAATAAGATTTCTCTTTTTTTTTCTTTTCTATATTCTTTGTTTACATTCCAAATGATTTTTCCTTTCCTTGTTCCCTCCCTCCCCCTTAAGTCCCATAAGTCGTCTTCCCTCTGCCAGTTCCCCAATCAACCCCCTCCCACTCCTTTGTCCTGGCAATCTCCTACAATGCTGCATCAAGCCTTTCTAGGACCAGGACCCTCTCCTTCCTTCTTGGAAATGATTTGGAGGATTTCTCTAATAGAGAAAGTAATATATCTGCAACCTCAGATTTTCCTATGACTTTTGTAAGGGCATTTTATTTTTTGTTTGTTCATTTGTTTGTTTACTTATGTATTTATGTATTTATTTATTGAAGACACCATTTCTCTGTAGAAACCAGCCGTTGTGCGTGCACACACCCACATACCGTTGCGCGTGCACACACACACATATCAGAGAAAGGCCATTGTTACTGAACTTAGCAGAGTAGTTTTTAGACATAGACATATACATTTTTCAATATTTTCATTAATTTTGTTTCTCAGTTTAATTTTGTTTCTCAGTTTAATGTTATGGCTACTGTACAGAATGTGGGGGTTGTGACATTTTGGACATTAGAGCTACTTGTGAATGAGATAGTAAGCTTGTTCACAATACTTCTGAGATACAATCGCATAGACAATATTTTATGTTGATTTAGCTTTGCAATTAAAATATATATAACAGGATAGTGATCATCATTTTCTTGAGTCTAACAATGTAAACACAGCTAGGAGACGGGTGGCACATGCTTTTAATCCCAGTACTCTGGAGACAGGTGGATTTCTGTGAGTTTGAAGCTTAGACTATAGAAGGAATTTCAGGACAGCACGGGCTGCATAGAGAAACCCTATGGGGATGGGGGAACCAAAAGCAAACATTATAATATTTTAACTTTTTAAGATGGCTTGTCTTGCTGGGCAGTGGTGGTGCACACCTTTAATCCCAGCGTTGGGAGGCAGAGGCAGGTGGATTTCTGATTTCGAGGCTAGCCTGGTATACAGAGTGAGTTCCAAGACAGCCAGGGCTACACAGAGAAACCCCGTCTTGAAACCCCTCCCCGCCCAAAAAAAAGATGGTATGTCTTTCTAAGTCAGTTTGATCATTGAAATGGTATGTTTTGACCCAAAAGTTATTACTGAATTGATTGTCTTAGTAGCTGCTTTTTAGAATCTGGCAGTAAAGTTATTTACCAGAATATTAGCAATAAGTACTCTGATTGTTCACCACGTTTAGTCTAAAGCATCTTCATTTTAGAAGCGACAGATATTTAGTCTTCCATTAAGAACTACCAGCTTGCCGGGCGGTGGTGGCGCACGCCTGTAATCCCAGCACTTGGGAGGCAGAGGCAGGCGGATTTCTGAGTTCGAGGCCAGCCTGGTCTACAGAGTGAGTTCCAGGACAGCCAGGGCTACACAGAGAAACCCTGTCTCAAAAAACCAAAAAAAAAAAAAAAAAAAAAAAAAAGAACTACCAGCTTATTTACTAGTGTGACAATACAGACTTGAACCTTGTCTAGTGTGCTTTCTAAAAACCTGCTCATAAGCTTGAGGGCCCCTGCGGCGTCTTGTGGTTTAGGATCAGAATTGTAAGTTAAAGATAGCACAGTTCCTGCTGCTTGAACGTTCCTGAGTTGGCCATGTCTCTTCCTACAGGAGGGGGAGCGTCAGAGTGAGCATTGAACTGCAGTCACTTTCTAACCCAGTACACAGGAAGGTTCGTATTCACTTCTTTTTTGAAATATGATCATTTGTGTGTGTCATGATTATTATTGTGGTTTTATTTTTTTGTTTTGTTTTAAGAAAATGAGATCTTTTCTTACCATGACTTAGTCATACTATAGTCACTAAGTTGGTAAGTTGGTTTTACCAGGGACACTTACATGGTGACTCTTGCAGTTTCCCCAAAAAATGAGAAATTCTACTGTCTTGATATTTTTGCAACTGAAATACAATTGCTGAATTATTTTTAAAGGGTTACTCTTTTGTTAAGCCCCCTTTTAAAAAATTTTTGGGTCATTTTATATATGTTATAATTCTAGGGCGGTGAACTCTAAGTCAGCAACTTAAATGTAATTATACCATGCATTGCTAAATCCAAGAAGAATTAGGGGTTGACGTAATAATCTGGGTTTGCCCTGAACATTTAAAAGATTACCTTATTCTACATTTTGGTTTAGATTGTAAATTTCATGTGAACTTAAACATTAAGTTGAATATGGCGCTATATGCAATCTCAGCACTCAAGAGGAGGCAGGAGATTGAAAGCTCTTTGGGGTGCAACCTGAGCTACATAATTGATACCCTGTCTTTTAAAAAGGTAAATAAATAGCAGCAGTAAGCGTATTGGCCACAGGCCTGAGTGCAGCACCTGGCTCCCTTGTTGCAGCTTTCCCTGTGCACAGGCCAGCATCTTGGAGTTGGCAGGAACTTCAGGTTTTAAGAAGTACTTAAGTAGAAGTTTGCGAACCACAAAGGCTGTTCTGAGGCAGAGTGAGCCAGCCCCCAGTTCCTTGACTTTTTGGAGCGGAGAGTATATATTCTTACTTGTTGATTTTACATGTGGAACATCTGCATGTTTTATCTCCGCTGATAACATGCCTCGATGTTTCCAGTTCCCCTGGTAGGTCCTTAGAAAGGAGAAGATTTTCTTCAAGTTCCTTGTTGGCCCCAGCTCCTCCTATAGTAGGCCTGCTTTTGAAGTTCATAATTTTTGTGTACCTACCTGCCATCTATGATGCTCCATCACACTTTCAATTGGACGGCCTGGGAAGGACCATTTCATTAGGAAAGCAACAGATGGACCAGCTGGAGCAGGAGGCCTCCTGGGAAGCCCCGGGACCATGTCACCTGATACTTCATCTTCTATCTGAGCGACAAGAGCCCCTTCCTTTTCTTGAGTAGATGACTGTCAGTTTTGCTGGTTATATTGCTGCTTTTGAAACACCAGACTAGTTCATTTGAGGGAAGCCAAAAATACACTTATTTAGTCTTGCCCTGATGCCACGGAGTGCAAAGCTGGCATATAGATTTCTCTGAGCCTCATAGAAGATACTTTTAACGTTGTGCATTTCGTCCGCTTCTACACACCCATAACAGCTCTCGGGGAGCCGAATGTCACCCCAGTGAATATGCTCACACTCTAATAAAAAGGAGCACCCTAAAGCAGGACTCGGAAGGAGAACTGCTATGTTGTGGTTCTGAATAATTTAACTTGTACAAAACCTTAACTGAAAACATTAAAAAAAAATCTAATCTTTTCTTTAGGATTTAGTCATCCGTCTGACAGATGACACAGACCCATTTTTTCTGTATAACCTTGTTATATCTGAGGAAGATTTTCAAAGGTAAGTTACTTTAGGTTTTTGCTGGCCCTACATATAATCTAGAAATTATTTCCTTAATTTTATAATAGGTTTCCATTGTTCTTTTTTCGAAATGCATACCTGTTCATGTGGTAAGTTATTCTGGGGATACTGACTGCCCTACAGTTGTTTACTGGTTATTTTTAAAGTTGAATGTTTTATAGGTTATCAGACTTCTATTAAGGAGCTCAGAAATTTGATGCCTTAGCTAAATTTCGTGACTCCTGTTAGGTAAGGTTGATAACATACCAAAAGTTTTCTAGTTTAATTTTTTTTTAAATGATGTTGTTAGTAAATAATATTTTATTCTATGAATTCTAACTAAAGATAGTAATTAAGTTTCTGAAAAGCTGTTTTTCTGTTTTCTGTGTAGTTTAAAATTGCAGCAAGGTCTCCTGGTGGACTTCTTAGCTTTTCCACAGAAGTTTATAGACCTCCTTCAGCAGTGTATGCAGGAGCATGTGAAAGAGACCCCAAGGTGAGCCTGCAGACCGGGGCCCCTCGACTCCCGTTGAAGAATGAATGCTGACAACATTACTCCCCGTGTACTGCAAAGACGCCAGTCTGTTATTCTTAAACTGGGATTAGGGTTCAACTGAATCCCAAATTTTAAGAAATCTTGACTAATCGACCCTTACTTAATTTTCATGGTTTGATGTAGTTTTTAAAGTTAGTTGATGTTAAAAAAAACAAAACAAAACAAAACAAAACAAAAAAAAAAACAAAACATCGTTCTCCTAGGATTTCTGTCTTATTTATGAGTCTCTGTGTGCATGCCCCATCCTTGGCAGTCAGATGGGTGTGTCACACCTCCTGGGGCTTTAGGCAGCCGTTAGCTCTCTGAGCATTGAGCTGGGAACTGAACCCAAGTCCTTGGAGACAGCAGCAGCTCTGCTTCGCTGCTGAGCGTCTCGAGCCCCAAGCTATTCAACTGTTTAGTAATTTTCGTTTTCACGATTTGTTATGTTTGTGATTGTATTTATGTTCCTGGTCACGTGCTACTGACACCTGCTCGTGGAAAGTTCACCAGGAACTTTTTCTTGGCTTGAACAACTGATGAGTATTGTTTAAAATACTGTTTTATTAGGAACTTAAATGTTTTCTGTACCATTTTTCCCTTTTTTATTTTGTCTTATTATTTTGAGACAGGGTCTCACTATGTAGGTCTGGCTGTCCTGGAACTTACTATCTAGACCAGAGGCTGGCCTCAAGCTCAGAGGGATCGTCTTTCTCTGCCTCCCTAGTACTGGGATTAAAGGTGCTTGCCATGCCTGGCCCTTGTTTGATGTTTATTAGGCATTATTCTTTATAAAGAGCTTTCTCTTATAATCTCTTATTAATCAAAGCTATAGGATTGTTCTGAGAATGTATAGGGAAAAGGATAAATCTGCATTCTTACTCTTGCCTAAAGGTAAGATGGCGGAGTAAGGCTCTGGTATTTTGGTCACCCTGTGGTATCTGATGAGTTTGTGTTTTTAGGGTTTGCTTTCTCTCGTTCCCCTTTGTCTCCCATTGTGAACCTTGCCTCAGTCCACACCCCGCCAAACTCCTGTTTCCCTTTCTCCAGTGATTTTTAATTTCTCCCCTTCACCGTCTTGAGTCGAGGTGTGTGTGATGCAGTGGCAGGGTCTCACGGGTCCCTAGGTGTGTTATAATGTGGCTTTTCCCTTCCAAGGTTTCTGCTGCAGCTCATTTCTTCGGCCACTCTTCTGGATAACTCCCCGGTGCTTTTGAATGTAGTCGAGACAAACCCTTTCAAGCATCTTATTCACCTGTCACTCAAGCTTCTACCTGGGAATGACGTAGAAATAAAGAAATTTCTAGCAGGATGTTTGAAATGTAGCAAGGTAAGATTTTAAACTTAAGTTACTCTTCTAAACTAGGGACCTGAGTACTTTCCATATGCACCCCTCCACCCCCTATCCCCCAACTCCCGCTGCTTTTTTGTAGTGAATGTCACTGTTTTTCATTTAGCTACTGCCTATAACTAAGTATAGAACTAGACCAGCAGTCGAGAAGCTTAGGATCCAGATAGTTACAATTCCTGGCCTTAGGCACCTACCTTCCACGCAACCATTTTGTCAGCCGGCAAATAAGTATCTGAACACACAATCTACACCCCCCTCCCAACATACGACACCTTTTCTAAGTCATCAGTAAATACGACACTGCTGGGTGTCCATCACTTACTCTCTTTCCTTTAAAGAAATTATTACTCTTTTAATTGTGTGTTATGGTATGTGTATTGAAAATGTGTATATGAACATGTTCTGAATATTATAAAGTGCTGTATAAAGCCTGTGGTACAAGAGCAGCATGCATTTCTGCTTAAGAAAATAAATGTCAGTTAAATGCTCAGGTGGTCACATAGTGAGTGCTCCAGACACACATAGCTGGGATTTTGGGAAAATGCAGGTTCTAGTTTAAAAGACCTGAGTCTTTGCGTGTTCAGCAGGCTCTTTGCATGATGCTGGTGCTTGGCTGTGGATGATGTTATTCAATTATAAGCTGCATAATTTTATTTTTATAAATAGGAAGAAAAATTATCACTGACTAAATCACTAGATGATGTTACCAGGCAACTGCACATCACACAAGAGGTAATTCAGATTTCATTTTGCCTTTGTAAGTAATCCAAAATTTGTCCTGAGTTCTTTCTACAACTCAAGCCAAGCAAGCCTTCGTGTATCTTCTTTCAAAATAGATTGCTGCTGGGTCTCCACTCCTCACGCCTCCTCCCCCACAGTTAATTATCTTAAATTGATGCTTTCTTTTAGACATTTAATCCCATCCAAACATTTCTGCTACCCCTTACACATGACACCTTTTCTAAGTCACTAAATAAGACACTGCTGAGCATCCATCACTTACTCTCTTTCCTTTAAAGAGATTATTACTCTTTTAAATGTGTGTGTGTGTGTGTGTGTGTGTGTGTGTAGGTGTAGGCATGTGTGTATCATGGCATGCAAGTAGAGATCAGAGGACAATTTGTGGGTTTGGTTTTCTCCTCCCATGGGGACATGGAGTCGAACTGAGGCTGGCAGGCGTGGCAGTGGCTCTCCCCGGCCCTTTCATTGTCTTCATCTTACTTGACTGGCTTCAAATGGCTTTTCAGTTCAGTCTCCTTTCCCTTCCTTCCTGTGTTAAGATGGGAATTAATCCTTTGGGGGCTGGAGAGATGGCTCAGCAGTTGAGAGCACTGGCTTCCCTTCCAGAGGACCTAGGTTCAATTTCCAGTACCCACATGGCAGCTGACAGCCTTGTTCCGGGGGATCCAGACGTACATGCAGGCAAAACAACAATGGGCATAAAAATAAATAAGTAGTCCCTTCCTTCCTTCCTTCCTTCCTCCCTCCCTCCCTCCCTCCCTCCCTCCCTCCCTCCCTTCCTTCCTTCCTTCCTTCCCTCCCTCCCTTCATCCCTCCTCCTCCACCTCCTTCTCTTCTTCCTCCTCCTCCTCCTTCTTTCTTCTTTCTTCTTCTCTCCTCTCTCCTCTCTCTTTCTCCTCTCTCTCTCTCTCTCTCTCTCTCTCTCTCTCTCTTCTCTCTCTCTTCTCTCTCTCTTCTCTCTCTCTCTCTCTCTCTCTCTCTCTCTCTCTCTCTTAATCCTTTCAGTGGGCTTAGCATGGTTTGGATCATACCCACTACACCTTTGCCCTTCAGCTTTGAAATCTAGGGTGAGAGTATTTGATAAGCAACATGGCTGTAGTCAGAAAATCCTCCTGTGCAGTATGGTCCCTTGGGGACCTGCTACGGTGCTTAAGTATAAGAAGTAAACTCAGGAGAGACTGGATATATGGAGTCTCTTTCTGTCAGGAGAGGGTCTGGTGCTGCAGAGCTAGATGAAGCTAAAGGCTCAGGTCCCGCCTGTGGGCACTGCGGCTCTAGAACTGTTTCTAGTCTCATTCTGACTTCCCACACTCATCTGTGGGAAAAGCCCCCAGTGTGTACGGAAGAGCTGAAATGTCCTTTGTAGTATCCTTGTTAAGCACTTTGTGTTCTAGTCAGAGTGTAGCATACTCAAGAGTCTGTCCTAATATGTTGTACCGACCTCTAACAGACGTTATCGGAAAAAATGCAAGAACTAGAGAAGCTGCGGAGTGAGTGGGCCTCGCACACAGCGGCGCTGACGAGCGCGCATTCTCAGGAGTTAACAGCCGAGAAGGAGAAGGCCTTGCAGGTAAGAGCACTAAAGACAATTGTGAAATGTCATCTTAAAATTATTCTTAGTTATTCCATTGATTATAAAAGGAATACATGCTTTTTTTTTTTTTAAGGAATACATGCTTGCTTTAAAATTTTCTAGTATCTCACAAGTACATAAAATCAAAATTAAAAGCTTATTTTTTCAGTCTTACTACTAGGCATTTTTTTCCTAATTAGTATTTTTTTTTAACTTAATTCACTTTACATCCGCTCACTGCCCCCCTCCTACCATCCTTTCCCATCCCCCATCCCTGTCTCCTCTGAGCGAGTAGGGGCTCTCCAGGTATCCCCCTAACCCTGGCACACGAAGTCTCCTGCAGGGCTAGGCGCTTCCTCTCCCACGAGGCCAGGCAAGGCAGCCCAGCTAGAAGAACACGTCCCACAGACAGGCCACAGCTTTGGGGACAGCCCCCACTCCAGTTGTTCAGGACCCAATGAAGGGCTGTACATCTGCTCATGTGTACGGAGGCCTGCAGTCTGGGCAGTTTCTTCTCCGTTTCTCAGCCATCAGCCCTCCGTCCCTAGCCTGGTGGTCGTCCTCCCTTGAGGTTGTCATAGTGATGGCTCAACTCTGTGCCAATAATTGGATATAGTTTTGTAGACTTTTCTCTATGTGAATATATAAGTAATGTGCAATTTAAAAATTATTTGTTTTTAAATTATAGCAAGGTAAATTATGATTATAGATGTTCATTTGGGGTTTATCCTATGCTAATAACATTTTATTAGATACATTGATTATAACGTTTTAAAAAACTTAGCATAAGATACTATTCTATACCAGTTCAAACACTTTTTTTTTTTTTTTCTACACAGCCATTACTTGTCATTCAGGTACAGCTTAGATTAGCTTTCTGCTAAACTGTTGGCTTTGAGAATTTGGTTGCTGTAATTGCCCACAGTTACATCAAATGGGTTACCTGGAAGGGAAGCTGGGGATGTATGGGAAGGCGGCAAAAAAGAGACGGAGACCAAGATAACACCTGCTATTCAAGGTCTCAACGTTTAATGAAGAACTCCAAAGATATAGGCAGAGGAAAAAAAGGCTGGAAGCTTCTCAGCAGAACTGGTTCAGTTGCTCCACAGGTGGCTGGTGGTTCTCAGGAAACTGCAGGTCCTTGAAGAACAGGCTTCACCTTGGTCTGAGCACTCCACCCTAGGTGGAGGGGATTATGGCTGACACCGGAGTTTGCGCTCAAAGGCTGGGAGAGGAACTTCACATTGGTGGATGTCAAGTTCCTGCCAGGTGGCACGGCGCCTCAGTAAGGCTCTCCACAGGTTGCTGTGAGCCAGACTGCAGCATAGTGCCCTGGGCTTCCTGCTTACACTGTCACACAGCCATATACACATTTGTCAATATACTTGTCACCTAAAAAGTTCATGTGACATGGCAATCCCAAAGGTCTTGTTTCCCTGTGTTCCTATTAATATCTTCGTATTCACCATCTGACAGGCACTAAGGGGATGCTTGCATCAGTTCTGAGATCTTTGCATGAAGCTAAGCCTGTTCTCACATGACTTTTTTTTTTATTTGATATATTCTTTATTTACATTTCAAATGATTTCCCCTTTCCTGGTTCCCCCCTCCCCTAAAGTCCCATAAGCCCTTTTCCCTCCCCCTGTTCCCCCATCTACTCCTTCCCACTTCCCTGTCCTGGTATTCCCCTACACTGCTGCACTGAGTCTTTCTAGGACCAGGGGCCTCTCCTTCCTTCTTCTTGGACACCATTTGATATGTGGATTGTGTCTTGGATATTCCAAGATTCTAGGCTAATATCCGCTTATCAGTGAGTGCATACCATAAATGTTCTTTTGACTCACATGACGTTTTGTCATTTTTTAATTTCCTCTATGGATTAACTTTCACCTTTACTCCACTTGCTGTTTTGTAGAGAGATGTCATTCTTACCTTCTATTTTATAGCATTAATAATACATTTTAATGCACTCAATACTAGCTAGCTTTTTGCCGTTAAGGGTACAGCTGGATGTTTGTTTGAGGCAGGATTTCTTTGTGTGGCATCCTCTGCTGTCATGGAGCTCACTCTGTAGACCAGGCTGCCTCAGACTCACAGAGCCCTGCCTGCCTCAGCCTCCTGAGTGCTGGGTTTAAAGGCATGTGCCTCCTCCAACCCAATACCTGGGTTTTAAAGATAAGCAAAACTTTAACTCAAATTAGAATTCAGACTATCATGTCACCATTTAAGGCTTACTTGTATGCCTTCCAGTCTGTGTGCTACTCTTGTGGAGTGTCAGGGATTCTGTGCTGTGCAGAGACACTGCGACCACGGCAACTCTTCTAAAGGAAAGCATTTAATTGGGACTGGCTTACCGTTCACCGGTTTGGTTTAGTTTATTGTCAGCATGGTAGCATGAAGAAAGACAAGGTGCTGGAGAGGTACTGAGAGGTCTACCCCTGGATATATAGGCAGCAGCAAGAGAGTGCACCAGTGATACATTTCTGCCAGAAGGCCATGCCCACTCCAGAAGGCCACACCTCCTAATCCTTTCAAATACTGCCACTCCTTATGAGCCTGTGGAGGACATTTTTACTCAGACTGCCACATGAGGTCACCTTTTCTGACTGCTGCCATTACTGCTTGGTTTTGTTTGTACAACATAAATTGGCTCAAGTTGCATGTCTGTATTATTTCCTTCTTTTTATTATCGTACAGCATCTTATTATATATCTAGACTGTGACTTATTTATTTTCCTATTGGCTAGCCTTTGAATTATTTGTGATATTTTGTTGTTATATATTAAACTAATATGAGCAACCTTTCCATTTCCTTTTGTGTAAGAATATACTCCCTGTTCTTAGGCACAATTTACTGCTGAAATGACTGGGTTTTGATATAGGCATGTGTTGTGCTTTAGCAGGAACTGCCTGTTTACCAGTGGACATTTATACTGCCACTCTGGGATTATAATACTACCACATAATGGCATTGTTTTTGTGCATACTGGCTAATGTGATTATGCCCATTCGACATGGCTCATTGCTAAATTATCCCTATTACTATTTTTCATAATTACTTTTAGGAATTATTTGTATATTCTAAACATCATTTTTTGTAGGTACTGGTGTCACTTAGTATCTACAAGGAATAATTCCAGAGACTCAGAATACTGAAGTATACAGAGGCTCAAATGTCTCTTATTCAAAGTGGCATACTATTTCTGCATAACTCATGCACATCTATACTTTGGACTGCCTCTAGATTATTTACAATGTCTAATACAATATATATGCGATGCAAGCAGCTGTTGTACAGTGTTGTTTAGGAAACAATAGCAGAAAACTGTACATCACGATACAGATAACACTACATGGTGCAAGAGTGAGCTATTGGGTAAAGGACACTCCAGCGATGAGTTCTGTGTGACGGAGATCTATGTAAGTTGCTACATACTTCCCCTCCCCGTTTGAGGCAGGGTCTCTGTGTAACCCTGGCTGTCCTGGAACTCAGATTCTCTGTCCTCTACCTTCTGAGTACAAGAATTAAAGTTCACCCATGCCTGGGTCCCTCCTTTTTTTTTTTTTCTCCATCTACATTTTATTAAACAATATTTGTGACTGGGGATTTTATATATTTTTACTCCTTCTAAGTAAGACTCTGCTGCTACCACTCTGGTTATGCTATTTTTTAAGACAGAGTCTCGTGTAGCTCAGGCTGGCCTCGATCTTGCTGTGTAACAGAATGACTTTGAATCTCTGACCCTGGGGTTTACATCTTCTCAGTGTTGGAAACTACTTCTGTTTACCGTACTTGCTCTTTCATGAGATCTGTAATTGACAGACTTTTCTAAGCAGGGAAATCTGAAAACGATGAAGAAATTACGGGTTTTTTTTTCTGATCTTTATATTTCTGTTCTTTCTTCTCTGACATACTGTTCTATAATAGACACAAGTTCAGTACCAACAGCAGCATGAACAACAGAAAAAGGATCTGGAAGCCCTTCACCAACGAAGCATCCACCAGCTACAGAGCAGATTGTCCGAGCTGGAGGCAGCTAATAAGGAGCTCACGGAGAGGAAGTACAAAGGAGACTCCTCTGTCAGAGAGCTAAAGGCGAAGCTTGCCGGTGTGGAGGAGGTATGGCGCTGGCTGCTGTTGCCAGGGTGCCTGGCTGGTTTTACAGTGGTTTCGGTGCTGCTAAGGGGGTGCTGTTCCCTGAGAGGCTCTGCACAGAACTGTTGGCTCTACAACGAACGATCGATCGTCTCACTGCAAAGCAAACAGGGAGTAGCAGATGCGATGACAGGGCTAATTTAGGACCGACTGTGTATTTTAGTTTGGAGCTGGAATACTCACAGGAGCAGCCCTCAGATTCTTTTGTTCCTTTTACTATTACTGCAGTGTCCGTGTGTCACAGGGCTCGGGGTTGACAAGTGCAGTGCAGCAGCTCTATGGAGTGGAATGACCAGTGAGAATCCTACTGCGAGGCAGTAGCTGTTGCTTACTGAGCATGTGCAGGGAACGACAGGCACTGTGGAGGTGACGTCCAGAAATGAGCCGGCATTTAGGTGCCACTCTTAGCCTCATTGCAGAGATGCTGAGGCTGCAGCCAGACAGGGAAAGGGGGTTGTAACCCGGCTGTCGTTGGCCTGTCTTTCTTTCTTTCAAGCACACAGAAATGTTTGGCTTGCCCTGCTGGGATTTAACCCAGGGCCTTCTGCACACTTGGCCAGTGCTCTGCAGTGAGCTTCAAACCTTGCACATTAGAGAAGTGTAAACAGTGTTGGTGTTTGCCACAGCACACTCAAGGGGCCTTGGCACTAAGGGTAGTCTCTGTTACTAGAGGTTATTTTCAGATGTGTTTTTCTGTTTTGAGACAGGGTTTTCTGTGCCCCCCCAGACTGTCTTCAGACTCCTGATCTCAAACCATCGTTACCTTTACTTAGTAGCTGGACTAGAAGCGTGCACCACTATTTCTGATTTTTGTTTGTTTGCTTTGTTTTTTGAGATAGAGTTTTCTGTGTATCCTTGGACGTCCTGGAACTCTGTAGACTAGGCTAGCTTTGAACTCAGAATCTGCTTGCCTCTGACTCCCGAGTATGGGATTAAAGGTGTGTGGCACCGTGCTTAGTTTGTCTGCTTGTTAAGGTCTTTGTATTTAACAACATTCTATTTCATTATGCTTGGAAGCTACAGCTCCACCCTTTTTATGTGTAGATCCTTGAAACGTTGAGTTTCAAAGTAGATGTGTATGCGGATTTACATCTGGTGCCCTTCCTGTAGGAGTGCAGCATTTGTGACCTCACACTTGGTACTTTGGTAGGCCAGTGGCTTCATTATAATGCTATATGATTTCTTCCCTCTAAATCCCCAAACTAGCCAGTGTGGTAACAAATCTTATTATATTGTTTGTTTTTGTTCCAGGGGATTTGGGGGTTTTGGTTTTTCGAATGAGAGTTTTCTGTGTAGCCCTGGCTGCCCTGGAACTCTGTAGCTAAGGCTGGCCTCAAACTCAGATTCCTCTGTCTCTGTCTCTGTGCAGGGAGTAAAGGTGTGCGCCACCACCTGGCAATTATGTTTTCATATTGCCTCATTGTGTTATCGTTGGTCCAGTGACAAAATATTATGTAAACAACTTAAGGGAGGAGGCATCTTGTTGCAGGATTTTCCATGCCCAATCATCTCAGGGCAGTGGAAGGCCTGTGATTGGACAGGAAAGGGGAGGCAAAATAGCTGAGTTTTTATAAGGTTAGAAATATTGGGATAAAGCTTTTGTCATCAGTTGGCTCTTAGATTATTGTATTGGCATCTTGTAAATTGCGATGTTGCTGATATATAGATCTGATTAAGCGTTAGGAGTTTCCCTTTGCTTGGCTACTGGGGTGTGGGTCCACCGCTGGAGAGAGGGAACACGGCCGAGACACTGTGGGACAAGCTGGGAGAGAAGAGCTCAGCAGCGACGAGAACGGCCCAGAGCGGGACCCTGCTGGGACATGGTGCTGAGGCCAGTCCTCGGGAGAGATGGCGGATCTTTTTTAATATTTCCCACAACAGCACTTATTTTGGCTCACTATGGCAGAAGCTTCATTCTGGCTGTTCATAGAATTCGATGCAAGTAGTTGGGGCATGTGGTAAAAGGGGCTATTCATTTCACAGGAAGTGGTTGGGGGAACTGTGACAACACAGGGGCATGCCGTGATGCGTCTCTTGAGGACATGGTTCCTGTGACTTAACTTCCTTTGCTAAGCCCCACTCCCATGTTTCCACATTGTCCTAATACAGTGCCCCCAGCTGGAGATCCAGCATGTGGGGACAGTTCCTGTTCAAGCCGTAACTCCACTTTGTCCCCTCCAAGATTTGCAGAGCACCCATAGAGGATAACTTCTGCCCTAGGAACTTTGCTCTCTCACTGAGGGTTCAGTGCCATAACTATGTGAAGTAGACATTAGTGTCAAAGTAATTATCATTTATTGGATATTTACAGTGTGCAGTCAGTATGGTAGGCCGTTTACATAAGGACTTGGAAGTATTGGGGGATTTATATGTTAGATCACAGGCCTTTGTCTACCAGATAGCAGGCCATGAATGTCTGCCGCTCTCTGTGGGACAGAAGCTAAGCTTGCCCCGCTCTGGCCTTGCAGCCCTTCCGCACTTACAGCTTCCAGATAAGGCCTGGGCCTCCTTAGGGCCTGCTTTCCTACCCCTTGGCACATAGGCCAGACCGGACGGTAACACATGCTCTGAAGTTTGCTGCCTCCTTGAAAGCCATCGAGAGACAGACCTGCTTTGCTCTCGAGAACTCGAGGGTCTGTCCCTCCTGGTAAGGCCCCTTTCTGCTCTGCCTGGCGGCGTAGTGCCCCGTGGGACATCTGTGCCTGCTCTCTCTCTCCAGGACCCTGCCTCCCAGTAAAGCAAGGGTGATCTCATGTCACTTCAGGAACCTGCATTAAAGATTATTTAAAATTTACTTATGTGCATGTGTGCTTAAAAATGAGTGCACACATGTCAAGACAACTTTATAAATGAGGACACTAAAAGAGTAAGTTTTCCACAGTCGCCCAGTACATATATTCTGATTTGAAGTAAAGTCTGCTCTGAAAACCATTGTTGGACACAATAACATTATCTTAAATTTTTTTTTTTTGTTTTTTTGTTTTTTTTTTTTTGTTAAAACAGTTCCTTAGGTATTGCTTCCTGGCTTTAGATTAGTTCCAGTTGGGGTGCTGTTAGCTGATTGAGAAGTGATTTAGTCTAGATCATTTTGAGATCTATTTTTAGTTGACAGTTATTTGCTTTTTTCCCTTGCTTTAAATATAATAAACCAAAGAAAAATTCACAAATGTTAACATATTTATTGACATAGAAAATAATTTTAAGGGCTGGAGAGATGGCTCATTGGTTAAGAGTACTGAATGCTCTTCTAGAGGTCCCGAGTTCAATTCCCAGCAACCATGTGGTGGCTCACAACCATCTGTAATGGATCCAATGCCCTCTTCTGGTGTGTTTGAGGACAGATACAAAGTACTCATATACATAAAATAAATAAATCTTTAAGAAAAAGAAAATAATTTTAATATATTATAAGAAGTAGATAGTGAAATTACCCGGTATGGAGCTGGAGAGATGGCCCTGCGGTTAAGAGCACTTGTTGCTCTTGCAGAGGACCCAGGTTCTATTCCAGCCCCCACAGGGAGCTCATAATCGTCCATAACTCCAGGTCCGATTTGCTGCCCTCTTCTGACCTTCTAAACGCCAGGCATGTATATGTTGCACATACACACATGCAGGGAAGACACTCACACACTAAAAAGAAGAATCTTATAGAAAAATTACACAACATCAACTCCCATTCTAAAGAAAACCATGCCTATAGTCAACCAGAAAATACTAATCCTACAACCATAACTCCCACCCCTGGCTATTCTTAGATTCAGCTAGTAAGTTATAAAATTCTTGTTATATATTTTAAGAAGTTATAATATTTTTTTCATAAATCAGAATCGTTTCTCCTTCTCCTTGGCATAGTTGACTTAATAGTAGGCTTTACAGTTGTATCCAGATCTATAACTTATACACACCACTGGAGAGATTTTCATGACTTTATAAAATGTACTAGAACCTCAAAATTCATTAAAACTTTTTTGGATTGAGATAAAAGATTTATGTAGTTCAGGCTAACCCCAAGGTTATAATGATTCTGCCCCAGCCCCTGAGCGCTGTGAAGAGAGACACTGCTGTTGAAGACATTTTTGGCTTTTAAGGCATCTTAGTTTTTTAGAAACATTTTTTAAGGTAATGAGGTTTCATTTTTCTTTGCTGTTAAATTTTATTTATTAGTGTTTATGCATATGGATGTTTTGTCTATATGTATGTCTTTACACCATGCGTGTACCTCATATCTGTGGAAGCCAGAAGACATTAGATTCCTGGAACCCAGTCACAGACTGGTGTGAGCTGCCATGTGGGTGCTGGAATTGAACTGCATCCCCTGGAAGGGGGGCTGGTGCTTTCATCCAGTGAATCATCTCTCTGGCCCCAAGACACCTTGGCTTTAAGTAACTCAACTGGCTCGTTTCCCTTTTATGTGATGCATAATAATTCCTTCCCCCAACCAACCTCCAGGAGCTGCAGCGGGCCAAGCAGGAGGTGCTTTCTCTGCGCAGAGAGAACTGTGCTCTGGATACTGAATGCCACGAGAAAGAAAAGCATATTAACCAGCTACAAACGAAAGTGGCCGTTCTAGAGCAGGAGATCAAAGATAAAGACCAGCTTGTTCTGAGAACAAAAGAAGCATTCGATACCATCCAAGAGCAAAAGGTCTTTGTAAAAGTTTAAAAATAAATAGATCACATTTCCTACATGTGCTGGTGATGCGTCCCATGAACAAGCACTGTGTCTTACTCATGTTTTGTTTTTTTCTAGCAGGTGGCCTTAGAAGAAAATGGTGAGAAAAATCAGATACAACTGGGAAAACTTGAAGCTACAATAAAATCATTATCGGCCGAACTTCTAAAGGTTCGCTTTGAAATGTTTAGCCAAATGTTAATATTTCATTTGGTTACGTAAATATTCATATGAGTATTTCTCATAGGCAAATGAGATTATCAAGAAGTTACAAGGAGATCTTAAAACTCTGATGGGTAAACTGAAACTGAAGAATACCGTTACTATTCAGCAAGAAAAACTATTGGCTGAGAAAGAAGAAATGCTACAAAAGGCGCAAAAGGAATCGCAGGATGCTGGGCAGTCTCTTCGAGCCAAAGAGCAAGAGGTGGTCCCTGCCCACCCCGCCTTCCCCCTTTCTCCACCTCTTACCCCCACCCCCCACCTCTGCTGGGACTGCTGTGTGCACAGTAATGAGCTCCCCACACAGACCAAAGAGCAAGAGGTGGTCACTGCCCACCCCGCCTCCCCCACACCCCCTGCTGGGACTGCTGTGTGCACAGTAATGAACTCCACATAGACCAAAGAACAAGAGATGGTCACTGCCCCCTCCCCCACCTCTGTGGGACTGCTGTGTGCACAGCTCACAGCTAGTGAGCTCCCCACACAGACGGTCGAGCTTGAGCTTGGTTGTCTGAAGACAGTTGCTCTGTCCTTTTTTCCCCTTAAACCAAACCCCACTAGATTAGGTAGATAACAACCCATTTTAGTCGCAAAGTTAGTCATCAGTGCTCCGATACCGGGATTCTCATATGTGCAGAGCGGGTAGGTATATACGCTTGTAATTAACTATTTCCTTATGCAGTTGAATTGACGTCTTCATTCTCACTTAGCTGTATAATAATCAGTGACCTAATGGTGTACATTCTGTTATCTAACCTTTACTTTTGACTCACTCTGATGATGATATTGCAGGTATGCAGATTACAAGAACAGTTAGAAACTACAGTTCAGAAACTCGAAGAAAGTAAACAACTTTTGAAAAATAATGAAAAATGTAAGTGATGTTATATTTTTCTGTGAAGAAGCCTTATAGTTTTGTTAACTTGAAATTTTTATGTGGATTAGTAAAAAATGCAGAAATGAAAATAATTTTTGTATAAATAATTTCTGTTTTCAATTTGCTTTGTTGTTGTTGTAGTTATTTTGTTTGTTTTTGAGTCAGGGTCCCCTGTGCAGCTCTGCCTGCTTCTTGCCTCCTGAGGACTGGGATTAAAGGCATGTAGCGCCGTGCCTGGCAAGATTAAACTTTAATTGAGCCATTTTCTCACTTCTAAGACTTCGAATTGTGAACTTTACATGTCTGAAAGATGCTGTTTAGAAGCAAAAACTGTCAGAGATTTTGGGTTGCAGAAGTCAGTCCTTGGGAGAGCAGTAGAACAGGAAGCCCTCTGTGGCTCTTGATAAAATCTGCACCTTTAAGCAGAAACGTGTGTTCAAGCTTACATCGTGTGACCATGGTATAAACTGAATATTTCAGAAAACTACTTATAGCTGGTATAATCTTGCACACTTGTGATCTGAGCCTTTGAGCTACTGAGGCAGAAACACCATTAATTGTGGGCCTGCATGGGCTACATTGAGACCTATTGGGGGGGGGCAAAAAAAAAAACAAACCAAAAACCAAAAACCAAAGGGAAAAGAGTACTTACAGTAAATTATTTGAAAAATAAAAGCTGAGATGAAATTCTTTTGCTTTTTATTCCACGATTTAAGTAATCACCTGGCTGAACAAAGAGCTAAATGAAAATCAGCTGGGGAGAAAGCAGGACGCACTGGGGCCCTCCGCCACGCCCACACTTCCTGCTAGCGGCACCGCCATCAGGGGCGGGCTTTCTCCCAACCTGAATGTGGTAAGCCAAGGGAAGAGTGAGTCTCCTGGAGGGGGGCAGGCACTCAGGAGGGGTGGGGTCCACTGCCCGTGAAGGCGGCGTAGACAGACAGACATGGTCTTAGTGAGGACGCTGTATTTCAGGAGCACGCTTCATGCCTTTATGTGAGCGTGAGTATTTGAGTGTGTGTATATTCTCATATGTGTGCAGTTATAAAGTGTGAAGGACATACTATATAAGACTTTTCTTTAGAAATCATTACTGAAACATAAAATACACATGAACACACATAGGGAGAGAAAAGATTGTTTTGAAAACTTCAGAGAAAATTCAGTAGACTCTTAAGTTTGGAACTACTATAAAGAAAAGCCTACACTGTTTCGGTAGCTAACTTAAGAGTCGGGGCGCTTTATTAACGTGGGTTTGTGGGTTCTAGAGTCTGAGTGTCATGCATAGACATTCGTAGCTTTCACCCCAAGGAATGCGGGGAGAAGAAAGGCAGCTCCTTAGATCCAGGAGGTGGCCTGGCATTGTAGGGGGGCAGGTCTGAGGGGGTTGTGCTCTTGCTCATTACCGCCAAGGCCTGGGCTCTCCTCCTGAACCCAGCCGTTACAGAAAATCATCTGCACATGTGGTCTGGTGATGAATCAACATAAACACACGACACTCCTCCGTCACAGCCGGACACAGAAGCTTGCTAGGCTGCCGAAAGGGCCTGGCAGCTCCGTCCTGGCTGGTGCTTGTAGCTGTAGTATTTCTAACGAAGCGCTTTTTCAACTTTTTCAACCCAATCTGATAAAATTGTTCTCTCTCTGAATGGCCATGGATGGCTCCTCTCTCAGGCTTCCTCGTACGTCTCTGTCAGTGAGGCTGGATCATTCCAGGGCCTCGGCAGTCTTTGTTTTAGCCCCATTCATTGGTAAGCAAGCCCAGTAGCTTCTTTGACCTATACTTGCGAGGCTAGTCTATAAGACCCTCTAGGTGGACCAAAGAGATCCATCCCATCCTTTGGTTATTAAAAAGCAGAATTTTGTTGTGTCTTGCTAGAGAATATTGGTCTTGCTAGAGATATTGCTCTTAACTAGTAATTATTACTAGCAAACACTAATACCTTCTAGGCCAGCAAATACTTCAGATTATAATTTAGAAATATTTCTCATCTTTTTTATATTGTTTTTTTTTTTTAGGTTGAAAGACTAAATTACCCGAGCTGTGGAATTGGCTATCCTGTCTCCTCTGCGTTCACTTTCCAGAATGCTTTTCCTCATGCACTGGCTGCCAAGAACACCAGCCATCCAGTCTCTGGACCAAAGGTAGCCAAGTGCTGGATGCCGTGTTAGGTGAATACGGCTCTGTAGCATGTGCTTAAGGAAATCCGTGCACCAGATGTCTGCAGGGTCCCTGCGGTTTACAAAGCCCGAGCGTCAGCCTGCAGCGTCTCGGCTCCTTCCGCTCAGCGCCGTCTTACTCATTGTTCTACTGAGTCCACAGCTGAAGAGAGATTGCTGACGTCATAGACTGCAGGCATTTCTTATTCATGTTCGTAGGGCAGGCTTATAGCCAGCGAATTCTGAGGTAGAGATTTGGCCACGCTTCTCAAGTGGTTCATGAGAGGCAATCCTCTCACACTTGATCTACTAGCAAATATTTTTTGTATTCAGTTTATGTCTTGATCATCACTATTACAATTAATATTTCCATACCTAGTTCCATGTTCTTAAATATATGGGAAAAATGGGCAGCCTCTGTTGTTTGTTTTGTCTGGAGATGGGTCTGACTATATTGTCCTGGGCATAGTCTAGAGGTGTATCCTCCTGCCTCTGCTCCCAAGTAGCTAGAATTAGAAGGACGGGACTCTGCCTTCAGGCTTCTGAGTCTGACTTTTTTTTTGGGTTTTTTTTTGTTGTTGTTGTTGTTGTTGTTTTGTTTGTTTTGTTTTGTTTTGTTTTGAGACAGGGTTTCTCTGTGTCGCCCTGGCTGTCCTGGAACTCACTCTGTAGACCAGGCTGGCCTCGAACTCAGAAATCCGCCTGCCTCTGCCTCCCAAGTGTTGGGATTAAAGGCGTGCACCACCACTGCCCGGCTGAGTCTGAGTTTTAAATTACATTTTATGTCTATATGTCTATATGCCTGGTGTGTGTGTGCGTGTGTGTGTGTGTGTGTGTGTGTGTGTGTGTGTGTGTATGTGTGCGTGAGGTCCTCAGGCTTGGCCACAGATGCCTTTGTCCAATGAGCTGTCTCAGTGCCCCCCACCCCCATGTTTGTTTTCTTCTCAGAACCTCTTGTTTTATGATCTCTGTATTTTGTTTTAAAGATTTGTTTTTATTCGTGTGTGCATATTTGTGTGTGTCCCACATGTGTGCTGGTGTCTGTGGAGGCCAGGAGGAGGTACTCCACCCCCCAGAGCTGGAGTTCCTAACATGGGTGCTGGGAATCATGCTCTGGACTCTGCAGCGACTGGAGGGCTATCAGCCGCTGAGCCGTTTCCTCCACATGAACCCTCAAGAGTAAAAACAATGAAAAAGGCATATGTTGAATATTTTACTAAGGGTATCTTTCTTTGTGAATTATATCCTTATCCTATCCGGAACAACTATTATTTACAGCATGCTTTAGCTCCTCCAGAAAATAGAATGGAGACGGCATGGCCGCAGCCCAGCGACGGAAGCAGAGGCTGAAGCAGAAAGCGCAGCCAGCCTGCCTGGGCCTGCGCTCCAGACTGTAGGCCGCACTCAGAAAGCAGAGGCAGGAGAGCTCCGGGAACTTGAAGCCAGTCTGTTCTTCAGATCAAGTTCCAGACAGCGTGGGGGGGGGCTAAATAGAGCTTATATTAGAAGAGGGGGAGGAGGGGAGGCAAGGAGGGGCAGGAGGAGGAGGAGAAGGAGGAGGAGGAGGAGGAAGTGACTTACTGTATACTACCAGCAGTTTGATACTTAAGATCTCCTGCAGTCTTCCAAGACTGAATCCTCAACTTAATTGTAACCATTGTAGTCAGTGAATGGAAGTATCTCATTGTGGTTTTAACTTTGATTTCCCTAAAAGTTAGAGAGTTAGGGGTAGGTCAGGTCTGCATAGTAAGTTCCCGCACACCTGGAGTTACAGAGAGAACATGTCTCAAAAATTAAATTTACTGAGACTAAACTCTTTTCATGTTCTCTACTGCCCACGGTATATCTGTTTTGTGAACTACTTTTTCAATTAGTAAAACAAAAGAAGCAACCTAGTGGGAGTTGGCTCTCTCCACTGTATAAATTCTGGGGATTGAATTCAGCTTCTCAGGCTAAGGAGCAAGCATCCCCATCCGCTGAGCCATCCTACCACCCCCCAAATATAAACTAAACAGTTTCTTATTGAGATGGACTATGTTATATATGTATATATATATGTATATATCCTGGACTATGTTCCCCACCAGAAGAATGATTTGGAAATGTTTTCTGTTGGTTTGTGTCTCTTTTTTTTCCTCATCGATTTCCCTTCATTTCGGTTTTATTTTTGGACAGACTCTTACCATGTAGCCCCAGGCTATCCTTGAATTCATGTTCCTCATGCCTCAATCTGCCTGAGCACTGGGATTGCAGGTTTGAGCCACCTTGTCAGATGGGTCGGGTCTTTATATGTGGCCTTTTGTATCATGGAACTTTAAATTTAAAAAAAATTTTTTTTTTCCTGCTGAGCACACACTTTGCTACTAAGCTACATGCCCAAGCCTTAGTCGTTGATGTTTTTGGATAGGGACCCTCTGCTCACACCGGCCTTAAGTCTGTCCCTCCTTCTAGCTCCGCCTTCCACAGTCAGCCCCTCCCACACCACCAGCCTCTCCCATGCTGTCAGCCCCTCCCACATCATTGTGCAGACTGAGATTACAGATTTCTCTGTTGGCTCCACCCTACTGTTGAACCCAGCCATTGATTATTTTTTGTTTTAAAATTCTATGTATCCTTTCCTTTATATTTGGTCCTCTTGGAGCCCTGTATATGCCAGGCTGGTGACCCACCGCCAAGTTCATCTGGCCTCGAATCCTACAGGTTTTTGTTTTGTTTTGTTTTTTAACATGTTTTATGTGTGTTTGTTCTGCTTAAAGCAGTTATAATGGCTGCTTTAAAGCATTTTCCTGCACTCTAATGTTTGTTATCCTGTGATGTTATCTTTTGTGTTCTCTCTTCAGTCAATTTGCTTAGATTTTCCTGTCAATTTGCTTAGATTTTCCTGGTTGTTAAGTAGCTTTGGGTTATATTCTGGATAGTTTATTGTGAGACTCTAGAGTCTCTTCCAATTGTAAAGAAGATATATATATATATATATATATATATATATATATATATATATATATAGTTTGTTTTGTTTTGTTTTGAGTCAGAGACAGGGTTTCTCTGTGTAGCCCTGGCTGTCCTGGAACTCACTCTAGACCAGGCTGGCCTCCAACTCAAGAGATCTGCCTGCCTCTGCTTCACAAGTGCTGGGATTAAAGGCGTGCGCCACCACCTCCTGGCAAGAAGATACTTTTTAAAAACATGTTTACTGCCGGGCGGTGGTGGCCAGCCTGGTCTACAGAATGAGTTCCAGGACAGCCAGGGCTACACAGAGAAACCCTGTCTCGAAAAAAAAAAATGTTTACTAAGTTGCAGTTTTGAGGTCTGATTTGTTTTTATAGTTTTCAGTATCAGCTGTTACGGGATTTGCTGTGCCA
This sequence comes from Apodemus agrarius, assembly GCA_964023405.1. Classification (NCBI taxonomy): domain Eukaryota; kingdom Metazoa; phylum Chordata; class Mammalia; order Rodentia; family Muridae; genus Apodemus; species Apodemus agrarius. The sequence continues at coordinate 45,224,636 of OZ030007.1, read as the reverse complement.
TTTTTATAGTCCAATTTATAGTGCAATGTCCAGCGAGTACATTAACTTGTGAGCAGACCCCTGTAGTTAGTTTTGGAAGTCTTTGGCTCACTGGTTGGAGTCAGACTGTGCATGTGTAGCTTATAAGGTTGTTTTGTTCTGTGTATTTGGTGCTGAGAATCCCAGTTCATCTGAGGAGCGCTGGGCCGGCCCACATTTGAGCACTGTGATTTCGTTGGGTGTGAGCTGAAAGCTTTCCCAGGTCCTAGTGGCTCCCGGTACTTGGCATCTTTTCTTTGTCCTTCTTTGTTTGGGGAAGTGTTACTTTCAAAAATAAGAGAAAATAAGAGATACTTGTGTTTACCTTATTTTGTTTAGGGTGATGTCTTCAATTTCAGTCAGTTTTGCTATAAAAAAATCAGTCTCCCTCCCTCTCCCACCTGTGTTGTGTGTGTGATATCACACACACCATATTTTCTTATGTTAATAGGCACCTAAACCGAGCCTGTCGTGGCTGGGATGAGCTGTGGGTGTGCTTTGTCTCTTCTGTACTCTGGCTTTGGTTCCTTTCGGTGTACGCCCAAGAAGGAAATAGATTCATAGGAATTCCATGTGTACTGTTTTGAAAAGCATCTGTATTGGTCTTAACAATGGGATTACTTACCTCACCAACATGGTATGAATTCCTTATTTGTAAAATCCTCACCAACATTCATTAATTTGTTTTTATTCTGATAATTGCCGTTCTACCTGGGGCAAAAGGTTACTTGACTGTAATTTTAGTTTTCTATTTCGTGGTCCTTCCAGCACGTGGGATGTGGGTATGTGCTACCAGGCCAGCTAAGCCGTGGGTGGTTTCGGTGCTATAACTGACCTGAATGCATCAGTGTTCACGTCAAAGTAACTCTTGGGAGAATCACGTGTATTCCTACCTTGTCAGTTGTATCATGGGAGCTGTTTTGGTGAGGAAAAGTCAGATTCTTAAGCCTCAAAAGAATGTGCTTGTGCTATAAAATATAGGCAAAATCTTTATATTATCTTGATTTATGAAGAAGCAAACCCAACCACTCAGCTGAGCGTGGAACTGCCTCAGTTCTGAGTCCATGAGCTGTGTTCTCCCCACAGGTTCAGTTTAACTTACAGCCTACAAAACCAAGCGCGTGGACAGCCGGGCAGCCTGGAGCAGCTGGCAGGCCTTGTGCAAACGACCAGGAGAAGTGAGTACTCGGCGGACATGCAGCTCACTGGTCTCCTCCTTGAAAGTCAATTTTAAAAAAGATTTAGTTGTTTTATTCTAAGTGTTGAGCATTTTGCCTGTGAGTATACATGTACACAACACATCTGTCTGGTTCCCAGAGGTCAGAAGAGGATATCGGGATCTCATAGAACCAGAGTTACAGAGGATTGTAAGCTGTTGTGTGAGTGCTAGGACCCCAACCCAGGCAGGCCTTCTCAGGGACAGCAAATGTTGATGCTGCAGCAGTTTTGTAGCCCTTTAAAAGTCACGAGGCCTGGCATTTACCTACGACTGCCATTTTTGTTCAGACAGGGTCTCACTATGTAGCTCTGGCTGTCCTGAAACTCACTGTGTATGTAGACCAGGATGGCCTCAAGCTCAAGGGAATTGCTTGCCTCTGCCTCACGTGCTGGGATTAGAGGTGTGAGCCACCAAGCCCCGCTTATCTAAGATATTTTAAGTTGAAAATTTAGAATTATTTTTAGCTATGAAAAAGTGATTTCTCTTGTATGTAGTTTTAAATTATAGGATTCCCCCACAGACAATAATATAGTAAAAGATTTTCTTGTAAGTAAAGACTACTTTTACAAATATTTGGATCTGTACATAGAAGGCCTTCTAGGCATGGTGGCACACACCTTTAATCTACCAATCAAGTGGCAGAGACATGTGGATTTCTGTAAATACAAAAGCCAGGGCTCCACCGTGAGACCCTGTCTCAGAAACAGAGCTAGAGATGGCTCAGTGGTGCTCTTCCAGAGGACCTGGTTTGATTCCCAGGACTGCCCCCATACTTTATATCTCATCTTCTGGCATCCAAGGGCACTACATACATGTGCAGACAAATATGTAGGCAAAACACCCATACACGTTAAAATAAACATACATGCACAAAGTTTTTTAATGATACTCTCAAATCAGTTATGTATTTCTCCTGTCATGCGTTACATATGCCTTTTTCTGTCCTAATGGTATGTTGTATTGACTCCAAATGAGATAAATATCTCAGCATATAACTTGGTTTCTTTTGTATTTTCTCATCCCCATGTTTGCCATGATATATACTCTTACAGTACTCATAGAATTTATTACTCTTATAGTCTTTATCCCAGTTTTTACTATATAAAGTTTGACCTTTTCTAGAAGGAAGATATTATGTATAAACAAGTGTTTTACAATAGTTAAGATTTCAGAAGCTTCAGAATTTGGAGATATTTGGACACACACAACACACACACACAGAGTCCAAATATCTTAGAATGGGATCCAAGCCTAAAAGATTTTATATTTTTCCTTCACATAGCCTGTAGATATGTTATTTGGGTTAGGTATGGGATATTTGGACACAAACACACACAGAGTCCAAATATCTTAGGACACACACACACACACACACACACACACACACACACACACAGAGTCCAAATATCTTAGAATGCTCCCTTCCCCCCACAGAGTCCAAATATCTTAGAATGGGATCCAGGCCTAAAAGACTGCTATTTTTCCTTCACACAGCCTGCAGGTGTGTTATGTAGGTTTGTTTTGTTTTGCTCCGTTTGTTTGTGCACCTGTCTCACCTGAGCCTTCCATCAAGGGAGGAAAAAGATGTGGAGCTGTGGTTAGGGCATCATGTGATCACTTAGGTGGTCAAAAAATTTTGTATTAAGGTATTTTAGGGCATTTTGATTTTGTCAACTAGGAACATTCAACAGAGAAAATGAGTAAAGTGAAACTTAAGACAAAATTTTTTTTTCAAGTGGTGAAAATTTAGGATTGGAATCCAAATACTTGAAGAAAAGAGAAGATAGCATTCCTTTACGTGGACTCAGCCAGAATCTGTTTAGTAATTCAGGTGAGGAGACCTGTGTTCTGAGTGTATGGTGCAACACTGTGTAATTAAATGTGTCTACGACTGAAGCAGTAATAGGTGTGTGTTCTGTCTCTTGCAGACCATCAGAAGGACGGCACGCTGGGAGGGTTACAGACATCGTCCAAACCCACAGGTCTCCCCTCCTCGTCTTCATCCTATTTTCCTGGGCAGTTAGCAAGTAGTTAATCCAACACCTTTCATGGCTTACCGACAGTTTAGGAATTCAAGTGATTTAACAGACCATTAATAACAAAACCAATGTTTTTCTTGTTCCTGTTAGGTCATTTGGATCTTTTATAATACTGCTGCCATTTACAGACTTAGGAAATTGATAAGGATTTCTGAGTAAATGGTATTTTTTTTTCTGTGAACGGACCAATGTTTCAAAAAAATGTCACTGAATTGTATCATATTCTTATCAGTTGGTCTGAATAGGGACACTTACAGATATACCTGCAGAGAATAGCGGTATAAGCTTAAGACTTGTGATTCATACTATTTTTATTAGTAAAAAAATTATTAAATTTGCTGCCTGAGAGCTGGATGACCTGTGACCATCCATTGAGTTCTTATACTACTTGCAAAGTTTTTTTTCCATTCTTTTTTTTCCCCCGAGACAGTGTCTCTCTATTATTAAGTAGTTCAGGCTGTCCTGGAACTTGCTATGTATGTAGACCAGGCTGGCCTCAAACCCAGAACCAGCTCCCAAGAGCTAGGACTAAAGCTATGTACCATGAAACCTGATTTATACAATATATTTGGTTTATTCTTTCTCCTCCAAGATGGTCTCCAATTTCTCGCCCACCCAGTTTCATGCTCTTTCTCCCTTAAAAAGAAAATTAAAATAACCACTAGTAAGATAAAAATATCAGACCAAAAACAATGGATTCAACCTTGTGCTAGTTAACTCCTGGGTATGGGCATTTGGAGTTTGGTTGATATACCTAGTGACACATCTTAAGCACTTTGAGTGAAATTAAGTATTCATAGCAAGTAAATTATTTTCTGATACATTTGATCTATGAAATAATTTTTATATAAAAGTAATTGGGACAGTGTATTTACGTGACTGAAGTGCGTTAATCATCTGGGCTGAGCACAGTTGATTTTGACACCTCCATATAAGATCACCAGTGTAATACCACCATAAAAAATCATGGTGCTTTCCATATTGACATTTTTGCTCGGTGTTAATAAAGTGGGAAAGGTAACTACTGGAAGTTACACCTTTCTCATTATTAAAAACTTCAAGAATTATTCCGTGGACATTAGTTTAAAAAAGCCAAAAACAACCCCCTATGATCTTAGCGGTCTAATTTTGTTTTCTTGTTGACAACTACCCGAAGGAAATTAAAACCCTAAGACCCCCAAATCTTATCTGTAAAATATAACAATCATGTGATATTTTAAAAGTTTCAAGGGGGCTGAAGAGATGGCTTAGTGGTTGATTAGCACTGGCTACTCTTTCAGAGGACATGGGTTCTAATCCCAGCACCCACAGGACAGCTCACAACTCTTGTGTCACCCAGAGAGCATCAGGCATGCACGTGGTTTCTAGATATACATGCAGACAGAACATTTATACATATATCACATTTTTTCAAGTACTTTGCACTGTTGAGAACATTTTGAGACAGTGACATGAGCCTCACTTTCAGGATGATGTAACTGCCACCTGTCTCCAACAGAGGCTGTAACAGACATTCAGTGATGGCAGAGTATCGCTATAACTACCTGAAAGCACTTATTCTGGAAAGAAGTCTCGGCAGCACAGGCCTGTTGTACATACTATAAAATAAACATGAGAGCTTGTGGCAGGCTTTGGAAAGGGATCTAAGATGTATAAGCTTCTAAAAAAAGATGCCCTCCCCTTACTATTTATAACCACGTTTCCAAGACAGGACAGCTCGTTTCCACAGCAGGCTGTTGTGAGCGTCCGTGCTCCGTGCCCACACACAGAGACAGCCCTAACTCTCTGCTCTACCTCGTCAGCTTTTGTTTGAATTGTGTTGTATAACTGTACATGTGTTAATAATCAAAATGTTGCTTTTTGCTATTTCTGAAAACTGTGACCTTTGTTAATAAAGTACTGAAAACCTCAGCGGTTTATTATGCCAGCAGCGTGTTTAGAAAAGACAAGACTGCCTGTCCCGAAAACAAAACAAAACAAAACAAAACAGGAAAGACAAGACTGACCTGCAGTGTGTGCTTAGGAAATCAAGTATTTCCATTTAACCTGCAAACTTTGTAGTTTTTTCTTCAGGGTTTTTGTTTTTGATGAGGTGAGGGCAGGAAATGGATTGCAGAAGGGAAGTTAAGGTACGAAGATTGTTACTGTAAAACAGCTATGGTAGTGAAGCCTAAACCAGCCTTACAGGGAGGGACTCACAGATCAAGACCTTTTTAAAAAGAAAAAAATCATTAAAATATTTAATTTTATTAACAGAATATTTACATTTGAGACCTTATTTAATCATAGTGAATGCTCCAAGTTTAAAAAGCATTAGGCAGTAACCACACACAAGATGAAAACAGTGTAAACTATACAATACTTTATGTACATTTTTTACAAAGTAACACTTCTTTAAATAATATAACTGGACACAAAAATATACACTTTAGAGAAATTCACATCAGTAATTGTATAAAGCTCTCTTCTAAGGTCCTGAAAATTTAGGACAAACATTAGCTCTGTAAATAAAGTGTTACTGTGACAGTCCTGAAAGGCCACTATATATATTTATCTACATATAGATATCACATTGACATTTCAAGGCTACCAGCTTTACTATATAATTTTTAATTATGTATTCAAGTGTTGAGGTCCTTATGATTATGCAAATATCAGAAGAACAGTGGTATAAGAAGCGGAACAAAGTTAAACCACGGAGCCAGAGCCCGGAGGGCCTGGCTCTGGACACCCCAAGTCAAATCCTCAGTGGCTGGTGTTCTCACGCCTCAGAACAGTAGTGAATAATGTTTTAAATAAAATTATGGCAAACAAGCTTGAAACATGATTCGGATTTTCTACAATTTTCACAAGTTCTTTTAAATGCAAACAATTCTTTACCATTTCTTTCCTAGTGCATCTGCATTAAGGCTTTGAATTATTTGACCCAAGATTTTACAATGACTCAGGTTTTCCAATGTTAAAGCAAACAGGTCCATGGCCACCTGCCCACGGTGTCACAGAGTCAGCACGAGCAGGTGGAGGCTCAACACCTAAGGAAAGGGCAGACGCGCCGACAGCGGAGTTACATAGATAGCTTTAATTAAAGATGTGTAATAAACAGTTTAGTGGCAAGAGAGTGGTGCTAATATAAACAAAAGGTTTCTTTTTGAAAGAAAGTGTAACATCTTTGGAAAACTGTCCGGTCCTTTCTTTAGTTCCCGCGGCGTTCATGCAGGTATTCCTTAGACAATCTTAACGGTACACTGCAGATGGAAATGGAATGTATATCTGGAACCTCAGGGAAAACTAAGACCTGGGTGCTGAGAAAGAGGGAAGTCTTCCGATCCCGTCACACGTTCGTGTCCTGGAGTAAAGGTTCTTTGGCCTCTCCTGGCGCCTGCGTACTGTGAGGGTGGCTGTGACCGCCACAGTGCTTCCTCCAGCTGCTGGACCTTAAACTTAAGTTAGTGTGTTCCGGAATAAACAAGGCAACGAGCAGAGCCAGCAGGACCGAACAGGCTCCAAAGAGGAAAGGGGGGCCAGGGATGATGGAGTTCTGAGGAAGAAACAATAGTGAAAGGTTTTTGCACAAACACTCCCACATCCCCAGCCTAGTAACCGCTCAGCAACTGTTTGCTCAGAGCTTTTTGTTTTTTTTGTTTTTTAAGTCAATGACTTTATTGGAGCAACAGCTATAAAATACTTTCCTTCTCAGGAGGAAAGGTGTTTTTATTCTTATTGTGAAGTCTTACCCACAACAACTGGCAAAGGGCACTGAGAAAATGGCTCAGTGGTTAGGAGCTCTGACTGTTCTTCCAGAGGTCCTGGTTCAATTCCCAGCACCCACATGGTAGCTCACAACCGTCTGTGATGGGATCTGATGCACTCTTCTGGTGTGTCTCATATATATAAAATAAATCTTTAAAACTGGCAAAGTAACTTGTACAACTGTGGTTGGCTTTTAGCACAAAGCCTGTACTACACATATTAATAATACACCTGTAGAATCATATGCTTTAAGGATACAGTATTGCTAACCACAAAAATATTTTTATTTTAGTCCAAATCACACTCATTCTGGGCAAAAGCCTACAAGTGTTTCTGTTGTATATGACCCACAATGTTACACAGGCCTGCCTGGGGGGACTCTTGCTCAGTCAAGGAAACTGCAGAGCTGTTGGTATTGGCTCAGTAGTCCATGTGGTTTGGTGTTGGTAATTTCGTTGGGAAATCAAGCAAGCAGGTCGACAGCGCCTCCGTGCATCCCGTGTAGAGATGGGTGGCGGCTGCAGCTGCGGCAGCCCGCAGTCAGGAGGAAAGCAGCGTGGGGCATGGAGAGGTGGCCGCCATGCATCAGGCAGAGTGGCACAGTGGGCTTTCAGGTGGTTTTTCATTCTAATTTTGCAAGGTGATACTTCGAAAAATAGTCTCTTAGGCTTTAGTTTTTAACCTTACTTAAGGCCTATTCATGCTAAACAAACACTAAAATCGGACTTAATACCAGAAACAGTTTTACACAAAAGCTTTTGTTTTCAAAAATATCCTTTAATCCAGCCAAATAAATAGACTATGTGAATGAAGAATTACCTGTTCAAAGTGGTGCTGAGGGCTGGTGTTTGTGCCCAGGTCTGTTCCTGTGATTGGCAGTTCTTTAAGTTCCACATGGAATATGTAGAAAATGAACCCGTAAAGGGCTGGTCCCAGACCATTGCACAATCCTCGGATTCCTGTTATCATTCCTTGAACAACACCTACATGTTTAAAACAACCATTTAGCACATTAGCCTTTTCCTACTCTTTAAAAAACTGCAAATGTGAAATCAATCTAAATGGAGATTTTTAGCATATGTCCTGCCAAAGTGATCACCTAAGTGGAGATTTTTAATGCTATCAGCAACTTCCTCTAATGGTATTTATTATTAAATGCTACTGAGAATCCATCAGTAGTTACTGCTCTATGCACATGCAAGCCCAGGCATAACATACAGGACAAACTTTGGGTAGCAAAGCGCTTGGCTCTTCCAGTTAGTCAGTCAGGAACTAAGTACACTAAAGACTGTCAAACACATTAAAAGCACAGTTTGCTACTACTGAGTGATTCTCAATTTCTCTAGGATAATCTTTCTAAAGGAAATTGCAACTTCTTTTTACCACAGGCTTTTCCTTCCTCATTTTACTAAATGACTGCCACTGTGCTACAACCCTCATATCTCTTAAAGCCAGGTAGTTTTAAAGGGTTGCGATGAACCCTGAGGTACCTACCTATTACAACAGCCCAACAGCAGTGAACCCTTAATAGAACACTAGGACCCGAATGAAGAGTGTCCCTCACAGGTGGTGCTGCTTGGGGAGACCTAGAGCATGCTGCTTCCGGGAGTCCCTGGGGCCGTCTTGTCCCCCAGCGTCACCCCATCTACTCCCTGTTGACCTTAGATGAGCAGCTTCTGCCACGCCCCCTGCTGACACCATCCTCTCTCTGGACCAACAGAGGCCAAGCCACCATGGACTGGACTTTGGACCCAGGGGCCCAGACAAATCCTTTAAGATGTTTCTTTTGGAGATTTTGTCACAATGATGAAAAAGCCACAAACAGCCAAACATTCAATATTTTAAAAAGGACAAGTGACAAATGGCCTCTGGGAATTAGGATCTCAGAACCTGCTTTACCACCGGCAGCAAACTTAGAACATTATAAAGATACACTTACTTAGCTTCAGTACTTATGCAAGAGAAAAGCACAAATATTCTATTCTTTAAGTGACTAACAAGCCGGTCAGTGGTGGCTAATGCCTTTAATCCCAGCATTTGGGAGGCAGAGGCAGGCGGATTTCCGGTTTGACGCCAGCCTGTTCTACAGAGTGAGTTCCAGGACAGCCAGGGCTACACAGAGAGACCCTGTCTCGAAAAAACCAAAGTGACTACCAGGCCCCCACCCCCACCCCCACCGACTCACCCTGTTGGTCCGCATCAGCAGTCCGAGAAACAAGGGCGCTGACGGCTGGGAAGGTGATGCTGGACATGGCCGCCACCGCCCCCGCCGCCCACATCATCCTGGAATCAGAGGGTGGGACAGACCTCACTACTGCGTCTCAACTTCTCCTGTCAAATCAAACCAAGTCACCCTGACTCTGCAATGGCTGTGCTCTCTCTTCCTCTAAGTGGCTCTGGGCCAGCCATTTAAAGGTATAGCTCATATACCCTGGAAGCAGCAACTAATTGTTGACACTGGGTTGTTGTAAACCATAATGTAGAATAATTTTTGTGTTGGAAGATGAGGAGTTATGTTGAGGATTATACATAAAATTAATAAAGAAACATCAAGTGTATTTAAACACCGAAGCCAGCAGTCTTCTAAAGTACCCATGGATATGTGATTCCTTTTAAAGGTCACTGACTGACTATGATGTCGGGAATATAGAGGGTCCGTAGAGGGCTCCTCGCTTGCTTGAAAGAAATCCTCCACATTTGTGGGCACCGCTGCAAAGGCTGCCCTGAAAAATACATTCCCCACTCCGACACATCCTCTGTTTACTGATACCCAAATCCAAAGGGGCTGGGCAGCCCCACACCAACCATCCTGCAGGACCCCAACTTGTAGGAAGGCTGAGCCGGGCCATGAAGCCAGAATGGAAGTAAGCGGACTGCTACCTCCCGACGTGTCGGGGAGGAACACTGGTTTTTGTTTTGCTTTTCTTAACCAGGAAAACAAAATATGTAATAAACTGTCAGGACTTTGTTGCCACAGATTCCTGTGCTGTTTCCTGGTAACAAACTGATTAGACTAAATGCTCCTTAGAGATTCAATAGCTTTATAATCTCACAGGGGGAGAAAGCTAGTATGTAGCTTTAAGTCACTCTAGAATATATAAATATATGTGGGAAATTGTACTATGCATGCTTAAAGCACGGCAAGAAATAGATTTAAGTCAATAGCTTAGCTGAGAAGAAACTAAAAGGTTGGGGCTGGGCATGGTTGTATACACCTATAGAACTAGCACTTGTGAGGCAGAGGCAGCCTTAGCTTAAAGAAGAAGAAAAGAAGAGAAGAAGAAGAAGAAGAAGAGGAGGAGGAGGAGGAGGAGGGGGAGGAGGAGGGGGGGTAGGAGGAGGAGGGGGGGAAGGAGGAGGAGGGGGGAAGGAGGAGAAGGAGGGGGGGAAGGAGGAGGAGGAGGAGGGGGGAAGGAGGAGGAGGGGGGGAAGAAGAAGAAAGAAGGAGAAGGAGAAGGAGAAGGAGAAGGAGAAGGAGAAGGAGAAGGAGAAGGAGAAGGAGAAGGAGAAGGAGAAGGAGAAGGAGAAGGAGAAGGAGAAGGAGAAGGAGAAGGAGAAGGAGAAGGAGAAGGAGAAGGAGAAGGAGAAGGAGAAGAAGAAGGAGAAGAAGAAAAGGGAGCATGTCTCAAAAACCAAAAAAGAAAGCACCAAAAAACCTTTTTAATAGGGCTATGGCTGCGGGTAGGCTGCCCATGCCCTTGGAGATGGCCCCACTTCCGGGCCAGGCACACAAGGACAGCACTATCTTTGGACGCTGGGTTAAGTTCATATACACACGTCTACGACACTGGGAGGGAGACGAGCTGGAGAGTTGGCAAAGGGTCAGGAGGCAGATGGGACTGGGTTGACTTAATCAAATTACATCATACAAATAAAACGTTCAAAGAATATACAGAAATTAAACATCACAGTATTTATACCTACCAAGGTTCTGAACCAAAGCCGTACCATGCCAGCTGCAATATTTGAAATCCCAGACCCAGTAAGATGGTGTTCTTATTTCCAATTGACCTCATGAGTAAACTCAAGACTATGGTCTGAAAGACAAACATAATTAAAAAAAAACAAGGGTTTTTTTTCCTCTTAAAAAAATGTGTATTTATTTATTTATTGGTTTTCTCCTTGCTGGCAAGTACCTTTACCCACAGAGCCATCCTGCTGGCCGGTCTCACAAAGTTTTGAAAGAGACAAGAAAACGTGTTTCTTTCTTCTAATGAAGTAGCTTGTAACACCTGTGCAGGGTCAGAGCTAAAGCACTCCAGCCACACTTCCCATCTCCTTAGCACTGACAAAGAGGACCGACCACACTGACGCAAGCCCGGGCTCCTGATGGAGACGAGCGTTCTGTAAGAGCCTGCGTGAACTTCAGAGTGAGCCCTAGTGGGGGTCTGAAGGAGAACGGCCCCCATCCAACCATCTGCTTTCAATACTCGGCCCCAGTATTGGTGGCTAGTATTGGTGGAAACGTTTGAAAAATATTAAGTATGGCCTTGTTGGAGGGGGTGCCACTGGGTGTGGGCTTTGGGGCCTCAGACACCCCACCATTCTCAGCACTGTCTCCTGAGTGTGGACCAATCGAGCTCTCAGTCCTGTTCCAGCATCTTCTGCTTACCCGCTGCCACGTTCCCCACCAGCTACTATGTTCTGGAACTGCGAACACAGTGTCGCAGGGACACAGTGTCTTAAACGGAAACACAAAAGTAAGATATATCTCCATGCTATCCTATGGCCACATACAACTTCATCTAAGCCTGCTGTTGAAATTGTGATGATTCTATGAACTATGAAGTATGATTCAGGAAAATTATATTTAAGAGCACAGAATTTGAAAAAACATGATGGACCACAATCCTTGAGATCTTGGATCAATCTACTTCAGTTTTTTTTTATCAAGTAGAAATAACAGCAGCAAGTTCAGAATTCAATACTGGATAAAATGAATCTTTTATGAAGTGCTTAGAGCTGTGCCTGGCACATAGGAAGCATTTCATACATGGCTTCATGTGTAGATGGACATTCCTATATTTCTAACATAAGTGAAACTCAGCATGGATTAGGGCATCGAGGCTACCTTTGCTGTCCTAACTAATGCGGGGCATGCAGAGCACACCACACGGAATGGCTAGGAAGTCGGTACTCGGATCTCTCATTATTTATTGACACATCAGATAATTAAAGTGTAAGTTGAAATTTAATCATTTAACATTTTATGAGGTTTGGTTACAAATATGCCAGTGAAAGCATCCCTAACGAACCTATGTTTGACGGCAGCCGAGGCTACAGTTGAGTTCTAGGCTAGCATGAGTTAGAATGAGTCCTTGCCTCAAAAAATGGTTCCTAGGAGGATTTTCAAATGAGAACCCATGCCCACTGGATCAGGCTCCTAGAAACATCTGAAAACTCAGCTTTCTTCTCTAAGACTATGGCTGAAGTGCACAGCATACAGAACTGAGTCCCCAGGCTGCCCACCTCAGGATTAGACTCCTGGGTGACCACTCCCCAGAATGCCCCACCCAGCAGCTTGCCAAGAGAAGTTCAACTCATGAAAAACAATGACTGGATAAAGCTAGTATTATTTCACATGTATGTGAAAATTACAACTTTTATTTCATCTAATAAGATTTTGTGTATGTTACATCCTTGTAAAGCAGTAAGTAACACATTTTCTTATTGCTTGTAGGCAGACAATATTACAGGTAACAACTTACATATTAGGAGGACTAGAATTTGTAAACTCAAAACTGTTAGGTCTTAGGGCTATAAATCCAGCATTCCTGGAGACCTCGTGACCGCGTCTGTGAACAGCAGTCGCCTCCCTTGCCTGTGGCTCCCGCTGGCCTCCAGGCTCCTCAGTCCCTGTCCTGCCCTCACCGCCTTCTCTCCTCACACCCACGGGCCCCTAGCCCTCCCTCTCTTCTTATCCCCACTTCTAGTCCTGGCCATGTCCAGTCTGTTTCTCTCGGCTGTGGACTCTTCCAGATGCCTTTGGCTATTCTCTCTTATCAGCAATAAAGACTTTCTCCTAGTCAAATAGTCATTTTGTAGTTTGTTCACTACACCCTTTTGCATTCTGGGAAAATATACTCAAGACTATCCCTAAACACAGTACTTTACCTCAAAAGTCCTGCTTCCACTTAAGGCTCTAGAGCAATGGTTCTCAACCCTCCTAATGCTGCTACCCTTTAATACAGTTCCTCATGTTGTACTAACCCCCATTTGTGTATTTTTGTTGCTACTTCATAACTGTAATTTTGCTGTTGTTATGAATTGTAATGTAAATAGTTGATCTGTGACCCTTGTGGGGTCATGACCCACAAGTTAAGGACCTCTGCTCTAGAAGCTCACAGAGTAGAAAATAGACCCTCACCATTGGTGCACCCCAGAGGGATAAGCCCTGCTAAAAGATAGTCACCTTGATCAAATCCCCACAGCCTGAGGTAGGCACACAGCTGAAGGGCCAGCTCTGGGCACAAGCATGCACTCTTCAGGAAGCTGACACTTCCTAAGGGAGATCACAACTACCCCAAACCTGCTTATAAACCAGCACCTGACAGCCCGTCATTCGACACAAGCGGCTAATCCTGTTAATTTATGATCTTTCTCAATTTCAAAAGCCAGGACCAATAAATCCTAATTCAGGAAAGAGTTCAATAAGAGATACCCTGGGAACACACACACACCTGCACAACAACAAAACATTTCCTTGTGTATTGCTAGCCTGTTTACCTTGCAAGTGGGAGCAAAAGGTAAATGTATTTTCCTAAGGCCAGAAGAAGTCATTCAAGTCAAAAACAGAATCCAGAAATACTGGTCACCTCCCTTCCTGGGGCCACATCCTGTGTGTACTCACTAAGTCAGACTCACTGTAAGGATATCTCACATCCAAAGACTAAAAGACCCACCATGTCAACAATCACTGTTCAAGGGGCTTCCAGGGGCCCCTTGGAATTTACTCCCTGGTCCTTTCCCCTTCCCCACACCAGCAGTGCCAAACAGGCCTCTCTGCTTCCTTCCCCATGCGCCAGGCACATGGAGATCAGGCTCATTACTCAACAACTGAACATTCTCCAACTCTATCTGCACCTCCTCGGCCAAATGCTGCCGTGTGTATAAGTACTGCTCTAAGACCGTACCCAAGTTTCTCCACTCCTCCTGCTCTTTAAAGTTATATTAGAAACATAATGTTTCCAACTTACCCATACATCCTGTCTCATTCCCTAGAACATAAAATCTAGAGAGCAGGAATCATACGGCTGCTCAACCAGGGCCTCCTCAGTACTGTAGACATTCAGTGACTATCTGAAGAGTAATTCAGAGTGAGGAGGAGTCCTGATACAAATCAATAAGCTGCCATGCTACAGATCACATATTCACTAATATGTATCCATCTAAAAGCCCGATCCATTAGTAGTCCTGCTAACAAGTTTTTGCCTCTACAGATCACACTGTTTCTCTAGCCAGGCATGGGAGCACAAGCCTTTTGTGTCCCAGCACTTGGGAGGCAGGAGGGTCTCTGTGACTTTGAGGTCAGCTTGGTCTTCATAGTAACATCTTAAAGAGTCAGGACTACATAGAGAGACCCTGTCTCCAAAACAACAACAAAAGAGATTCCACCAACATGCCTGTCTTAGGTTTTCCTGCTGTGAACAGACACCATGACCAAGGCGACTCTTACAAGGACAACAGGACAACATTTAACTGGGGCTGGCTTATAGGTTCAGAGGTTCAGTCCACTATCACCAAAGCATCCAGCATCATCCAGCAGGCAAGGTGCAGGAGGAGCTGAGAGCTCTACATCTTCATCTGAAGGCTGCTAGCAGAATACTGGTTTCCAGGCAGCTAGGATGAGGGTCTTAAAGCCCATGCCCACAATGACACACTTCCTTCACCAAGGCCACACCCAATAGTGCCGAGCATAGTCAAAGCGGCACAAGGCCTTCACTGAGTAAGGCCTCATCTGGATGGGGGACATCAAATAACTAGAGCAGAAACTCACCTGTGCAATAATGGACAGAATGCCCAGGACCGCTATAAAGGCCGCCACACTTTCTGGGGAAAATTTCATTATCTAGAAGGTTTCCAAAACAAGTAAAATTAATGAGAAAAGAAGCACAGCAAATATATACTAGTGTAACCACATGTATATTAACATTAAATGGCTAGAAAAATGCTTAGTGACAATTTTTCATTCTAATTTTAATTTACTTATTTACATATTTCTTCAGGAAAAAAATGGCTTTTATTTAAAATACCTTCTTATATGTAACAGATCTCTTTTATTTGACCATAACTAAGCTAATAAGCACCCAAAATCATTTTAAAAATAACAACATGAGGTCCTGCGGGGTGGGGGCGACTGCTTACACAGCACTGCAGTGGCGGTCCTTTTGTCAGCGTGACACAAACTAGTCACCTGGGAAGAGAAAGCCTTAACTGTGTTTCATCTGATTGGCCTCTAGTGCGCCTGTGGGACACTCCCTTGATTACCGACTGCTGTGGGAGGGCCCGGCACACCGTGGGCGGTTATCACCTGCAGCGAGGCATGCTGGGAGGCAGGAAAGGAGAAAGGCAGCTCCTGAGCAGGACCCGAGGAGCAGGCGGGAAGCAGCTCCCCTCCAGTCTCCGCTTCAGTTCCTGCTCCAGGTTTCTGCCCTCATTTCCTCAAAGACGGGACGTGTACAGAATAAAAACCAAACAATCTTTTCTTCCCCGAGCTGCTTTTGGTGAGTGCTTCTATCGCCGCCGTCCCCTCACCTGTCTCAGGTACAGGAAGAAGCTGGAGTACTGGCCCGCCTCGGGCAGGTAGGAGAGGAACACCGTGATGCAGATCAGCAGCACGATCGAGTCCTGGCCCACTTTCTTTAAAGACTAGAACAGAGAGACGTCAACGCACACTTACATCCACACCTCACACTTACAGTTTTAAGTGTAAACTTTAAGAAAACTTAAAGTTTTCTCTTTATTTCATCCTACTCAAACTAGTCTGAAAAATATTTCAAACGGTTAAAAAAAATGCTTTAAGAAGAAAAGCCCTTTTGGTGGTGCATGCTTCTATTTGCAGACCTAGGGAAGCTGATACAGAATGATCTTCAATAATAGGCCACCTTGGGCTGCACAGTGGGACCCTGATAATAAATATGTAAATAAACTTTAAGATGCCCCCCAGTCCCCAAACATACAGAGAGAAGTATTCATATCCCACCGAATCAGGCATTCTCTTTTGCCAAGGAAAAACTTACTGCAAAGGGGTCGGCCTGCTCCCAGGAAATGGGCGCGCCCCACGACGCTGGCCGCATCTTCTCAGGCAAGGACTCTGGCACAGCAACAAGGATAAAGCAGATGTCCAGCAGAGCTATTGCTGTGGCGAGGACCACCACTAGGCTGTCCCCATACACTCGGCCAAGGTAAGCTCCAATGGCAGGGCTGGTCACTAGGCTGGCAGCGAACGTGGCGGAGACCTGCAACCAGGAGCAGAGAAGGGTCAGGGGGACTCGGCGGCACCAGCCTGCTCTCCAAGCAGCTGCTACTGTTCTTCCTGTGCTCTCTTGCAGAAGGCCAGCACATCAGATTCTTGCCTAAGGGATGGTCCAGCCTCTCAAACTTTCTTTTAAACTTTGGAGCCTTTTGTGTGAATATATCCTACAGACCAATTCATAAGAGAACAGACCAACAAGCCGACAAGGAACTGAAGGGTGATCAGTGGAGGAAGCGAGGAGTCCAGCGCACACGAATGCGCCCTTCCGGTCCTGGGCCGCCCTCAGCACAGAATCGTCCCCTGCACTTTCTATAAACTGTCTCAAATCATTCACTGCTGTAAGGGATTCAACTTCATTGTGATTTTTCTCATCAAATTTAAATAGATAATTAAATGTTTATTACGATACTTATTTAGGGCTAACTGAAATCAAATTTAGAGACTTTTAACAGAAGGATCAGGAAGAGTTTGCTGTCACTGAGACCTTTTCTTGACCTCTGGAGGTGCGGACAAGCCTAGCAGAGGCAAAGATTAGAGAGAAGCCAGTAACCTCAGACAGAGCTGGCTTACCACACAGCAGAACTGCACATCAGCAGATGTGAAAGCAGATAACACCCAATCAAAGCCATGGTCTTCAGAAGGAACTAGAGATTAGAGCCAGGCCTGTGAACTGCCTGCCTTGTGTGAGGCCCCTGTTCACTCCAGTATTCAGAGAAGAAAGACAGAAGAAATAAAAATGGAAACTGTTTCTATGCCATTTTGACTTTTGAATGTAGTTAGTTAATCAACACAAGAGTGTTTATTTGCAACTTTATGAATAATAATTAAAATGAATCCGACCGGGCGGTGGTGGCGCACGCCTGTAATCCCAGCACTTGGGAGGCAGAGGCAGAGGCAGGCGGATTTCTGAGTTCGAGGCCAGCCTGGTCTACAGAGTGAGTTCCAGGACAGCCAGGGCTACACAGAGAAACCCTGTCTCGAAAAACCAAAAAAAAAAAAAAAAAAAAAAAAAAACAAAATAAAATGAATCCGGATATTTTTTAAACATTCACTCATGTATGTATGTATGTATGTATGTATGTATGTATTGTATGAATGAATATGTGTGTGCTACACATGTACACATACAGAAGTCAGAGGACAACTTGTCGCAGTTGGTTCTCTAAGTTTTGCTATGTGGGACCCAGGACTCAAAATCAGAGCAACATCCCTTCTGATCTTTTCAGGCTAAACACCCATAAATATAAAATAAAATGAAAAACACAAAAAACAAACAAACAAAAACCAAAACCAAAAACCTACAAGCTGCTGTTTGAGGGCCCTGTGTCTCTCACTATTAAAATTTTAAAAAGCTCTATCTTTTAACCCAAGCATCCATTAAGAGGCAGTCACCTCTTAATTAACAAAATGTAGTTTGTCCCAAACACAGAAACACTATACAGCAACTTGCATGGATCGGGTAAATCTCAAGAGTGCACTAAGCCTAAAGAGCCTAGACATAAAGACAGACTTACACTATGCAATTTATATGAAATGTCTGCAAAGGCAAAAGCATATGAACAGAGTGCAGACTGCTGCCTGGCCTCTGGGTGCAGAGGGGGGTAAGTGGGTCAGTGGAGATATTCTAAAACCAGGCAGCACTGGTGTCTCACTGTGGTGCCAGAACACTGAGCAGGAGTGGAGCTCCACGCGTGGGGCAGAGGCACTCACTTCCACCCTCACAGCAGAGGAGCTCACATCTGCAATGCAGTCAACAAACACTGATCAGGGTCCCTCTGTGTTTTTCCCTCTCAATCCTGCCAGCCTGTGGCCATTTCTTTTTGGCTGACCACAAAGGAGAGGAGCACAAAGGGGAGGATCACAAAGCTCCCCTCCTCCCGTCCCTGGATCCACATCATCTCTGTCAGAATCACTGGAGAGCTGGAAAGGCTTCATTTGATTTTGGTCAAAACTAAGATGACACCAGGCTGGCTTTAAATTCAAAGATACCTGTGTCTGCCCCTGGCTCCTGGGATTAAAGGAATGCACGGCTAGCCTCGTGTAGAGATCTTTGTCTGTAATGCCAGCACAGAGGCAGAAGCAAGCCAGCCTGGGTATAGTAAGGCCCTCTCCAAAAAAGAAAAAGGCTTTGGCTAGGGAAATTTTAGTTACCTCAATATAACCCTAAACTCCAACTGTATTATTGTGATAGATTCTACAAGAAATGGTTTGTTTTTTTAAAAAAGCAACAACAACCAAAAATAAACAATCAAAAAAGCAAACAACAACAAAAAAACCCACTGGCCCCATTATCACTTAAAGGTTTAACCCCACAACTAAGACCACTAGTACTTTTTGTGAGCTCCCCTACATTCTCCCTACCCTTCCTTTCCCAAATCCTTCCGAAACTTTCATTTTTTGCAATCCCCTTGAATTAGAGATCATCTTTCATAGAACTAAAGCTCAGGCAGCTCCAATACCCAGTCCTTACTCATCACCGTGTCTTGTGTTTGCAGGAAGGCCTCACTGCCCTACTTCTTTCTATTTAAATAACAGCTTATGACTACGGTTCTGGCAGCCATTTTATCCTTAGATGTGAAAGGAAATCAGACTGTACTGCAATTAGTCACTATAACTATTGGCAAGCAACTGTCTGAGACACATGCGGTAAGAAGGTAGGCTACTCTTTTCAACTTATGAAGTGTGTGTGCATGTATGCAGGGAGGGTCTACCATGATACACATATGGAGGTCAGAAGAAAACCTGCGGAACTTCAGTTCTTTTCTATCATGTGGATTCTGGAGATTCAAACCAGGTCATCAGGCATGTTAGCAAGCTCATTTACATGCTGAGCCGTCTCTCTGGCTCTGGTTATTACACTCTTAAGAGGATTGTATACACACACACACACACACACACACACACACAAAATGGGATAGACTGTACATGGTTTGCAAAGCCTCAAAAAAGGTTTACCACACCCTAAACTGTTTGCCTCTTATATTTTAGATTAATTTAATGAGTTATTAAATGAGTAGTAATTTTATTTCCTTATTTTAAAATTCCATGCGCCGGGCGGTGGTGGCGCACGCCTTTAATCCCAGCACTTGGGAGGCAGAGGCAGGCAGATCTCTGAGTTCGAGGCCAGCCTGGTCTACAGAGTGAGTTCCAGGACAGCCAGAGCTACACAGTGAAACCCTGTCTCGAAAAACAAAAACAAACAAACAAAATTCCATTAAAAATAATACAAAATACACAATCATTTAAATTATGACAACACTTATAGATAGTTCCTGAATCGTAACTGTCAAAGTTTGTATGAGTCTAGGTTTTTTGACAGTCTAGTTTAATTAGCCTAGATTAATTAATATATATCAGTCTCCTTAATCCTGAGATTGCAGACACGAACCATCACATCTTTCAAAAGACTTTTAAATGCAATCTGATGAGTGACTTTAAGTTTGTATTTTTTGCAGAAAGGGACACTTACTACAGGCATTTTGCTGTAGACACAGAAGACCGCTGGAAGGAATAAGTATACATACCAGCCCATAAGCCATACTTCTTTCGTGCTCTTGAGTTATATCTGCTACATAGGCAAATACCACAGAGAACGTTACTGCAAAAACCCCAGAAACAGAGATAACAGCAAAGTACCACCTGAGAAGGAAAGGAAAGCAGAAAAACTGGTTAGCACAGCGCCATTACGTCAAGTGCTGCAAAATGTCTTAGTTACCGTAAGGACAACTCATTTTAGCCAGCAGCTTTCTAGGACAGTGCATAGTGTCACATCTATAAACCCTCGTCCAGATACTATGAAAATGGATAGGTAGAAATGACCCTTTATTGCAACTCAGCCTCTATAGAGAATCCAGCACTTAACATTAAATAATATATTCTGGTAATTCTTTAATCTCAACAGTTCAACTACCAAGGGCTTTGCTGTTCTATTAAAAACAGCAACAAGATAAAAACTAGTATGATTCATGACTACACATAGACAAGTCCCTGCATGCTTGTGAGCCCATATACACAAGGCACATATTTTCCTCCAATTATTTTTGGCTCTTCAAGTGTTGGCAAAACAAACTCTTTACACTGAAGAAACCTGAATGGCAGTGCTCATAAAATTAAGACAGTTACTATAAAGAAGAAACGGGGTGGGAGGGTGGCTCATGGGTAACTAGCTTGCTGTACGAGCATGGAGAACTGAATGCAGACCCTCACACCCATGTAACCAGGAACGGCTGGGCATAGAGGTGAGCCCTGTAAGCCCAGCCCGAGAGCATGGAGTAGGAGCTCAGCAGCCAGGCAGGTCTAGCGTGAAGTGTGCGCTCCAGGTTTGGTGACTTTCTCCACAATCATTGGAGCAGTGACTGCTTCTAACAAGCTCAGTATCTATCTGGTCTCCTCCCTTAGTCATTCACATTCTATCAGGGCTTTAGTGCTCCTAAAAGTTTCAAACATAGGCCTTTCCAGAATATATTTTTTGCTAGATTCCTTTATTCATTTGCATCTTCAGCATGTTCTTCAGAGGCTTGGTTTTTAGAGCTGGCATTTAACCTATGAGAGAAGACCCTTTTATGTATTTCCTAAATATTTCTAGACACTCACTGGAAGTATCTACACCATGGAGTAGAAAGAGCGTTAGAGAAAGAAATGTACAGATACACATAGCTGCTAGTTTGGGGCATTTGTTCTTTTGTGTATATGACTTTGTTCTCCTTTTCTCTCAGTGAAAAAGCACACACACCCTTTGTTTGTTTTCTGCTTTTCAGGACAAGGTTTCTCTGTGTAGTTCTGGCTGTCCTGGAACTCACTCTGTAGAACAGGCTGGCCTCGAACTTAAAAGAGATCCACTTGCCTCTGCCTCCCAAGTGCTGGGACTAAAAGTGTATGTATTCTACTACCCCAGCTATAATCCTAATTCTTATTAGAGCGGCTGAGAATGCTCTTCTAATCGAAGCATAGAGACATCTGACCAAGGATGGATGCTATGTAGGTAAGAGCTGGGTTTAAAGGTGGTATTGAAGGCTGTGGTGCCTGTAACCCAGCACTCTTTGTAACACTGGGCAGGGTCCAGAGATCAAGTCCAGTTTGTGCTTTACAACAAGACCGTGCTGCAAAAACATTGTAAAACAAAACAGAACACATCAAAAGTCAGCAGTTTTAGTCGCACTTTCCGAAGTTCACCTAAAGCTCACATGACAGCTGGGACGCCAGGAATGCTATGGTGGCTGTGAAGGGAGAGGTAGCAGAGCGGAGTCTGGGTCACTACAACTCACACTCGGGCTCTAGACTGCGGAACTGCAGAATCTTTTTGATATGAAAAGGAATAAATGGACTTTGAGCATCTATCATTTTTTAAATAAATCCATTCCTAATGAATGTAGATGGGATGAACTGCACATATCTCTCCAGTGTCTAAAGGACTGCTTTGAAATCTGGGCCATGAAATCCAAAAGCAGGTTTGCTTGCAGATCTAGATGCTTCTAACAGCAGCATCTAATCCCACACCCTCGCCAACATTATTCAGATACTGCAGTTTAGCCCCTTGAGCCTTCTTATCCGTGTCAAAGAAAAAAATACTAAAGAATAAAATTAAATCTAAACAGATAAGTCAACTGTCTAAGGAAAGTCCAAGAAATAAAGAAGCATTAGGAGCGGAGCAGCAGAAATAGCTACTCAGTTGCAATAGAGGTGAACATATACGTACCATGGGCTGATCTTCATTAGAGGAATGGGGGCACACGTGAAAAACACTGTTAGCAGCAAGAAGGACTTTCGGCCCCAAACATCAGAAAGAGCACCAATAAGTGGGGCACTGAGGAATGACAGCAAACCCTAGAAACCGGAATGGTAAGAAAGGACACTCAGTATTCACGAGCCAACAATCAACTATTTTGCTGGAATAAAAACACGTTACAGCAAATCCTCTACTTCTAGGATAAATAAATCACTTAGTTTTAAATAAACAGTAATTTATTTCTTACCTACATATTATCTTAGGTTGGCTAAGGAAATCATCTGTTGGCTTCTGCTGAGTGTTAAAACATAAACTGCTAATGCACTTCCAACTACAGGAACTAAACTAGCAATTCCAGAAGACTATCACAGGTTATCTGTTTTATACTGGTACAAAGTCTTTATGGCTTATAAAAAGACTTAAAGGAGAATTCTAATATAAAACAAGAACTACAAAGTCAGAGTCAAAGCTTATATAAAACCCAGAGTCCAAAAAGAATTCAGTAATACCTCAAATTATACTCTATCTAGTTATAAAAACTATTCCTCAGGGATTAGGTAATCAGCATATAAGACTAAAATATATACACACATGTGTATAAGTACACACACATAGAATTAACCATACCTTTACTCCCTGAATCAGGCCATTCATCAGAAATGTATGTTTAGGGAAGGTTTCATGCAATACCTAAGACAATAGAAAAAAAACCACATTATATTTCACTCTCCGGAAAATGTTCACATTAACATTTTCAAACAACTCCCACCCTCGCTTTTTCTTTTCTCTTTTCTTTTCTTTTCTTTTCTTTTCCTTTCCTTTCCTTTTCTTTCCTTTCTTTTTCCTTTCCTTTCCTTTCCTCTTTCCTTTTCCTTTCCTTTCTCTTTTCTTCCTTCCTTCCTGTGTACGTGTCACAGGCTTGTTAGTATCTATGGAGGCCATCGGAGAACGTTGGGTCTCCTGAAGCTGAAATTGCAGGTGGTTTTGAACTGCTCAACAGAGGTGCTGGGAACCAAACTAGAGTCCTCTGTATGGGGACGCACTCTTGGCCATGAAGCTCTATCTTCAGCTGGAGACATCTTTCTGTTAGTTAAATAAAGATCCAGGGAACTGAAGCAGGGTTCTGCACCGCTCTCAGGTGTTTAACTCCAGCCCTTAAACAGCGTGGTCAGGACTGGGAACAGACAGAATTCTGGGGCAGCCCACTTACTCATTTCGCAGGAAGGAGTAATAGATGCTTTTGTTCAATTTTACTAAAACAAGCTCTAAAGCCTAGAAATTTTGGAAACATCACTGAACAGATACACATTGTAATTAATTGTCCCTATTGACTTACTCTAATAATGGCAGAGGTAAAGGCCACCAAGAAGCTACACATTCGTGTCATGCCTAGATACACAGGGTTTAGGATTTCAGGAAAACCTTCATGTCATATTTAATACATTTCTACGCTGTAATCCCAGCCCCTTTGTATGCTGATGCAGGAGGGTTACAGAGTTCAAGGTAAGCCTGGGCAACACAGTGATAACCCTTCAAGAGCAAAAGTGTTTATCATATACACATAAACTTCCAGTCTGAACAACTAATGATACATTTTAGGTAAATTAGCTGTACGTTTTAAAAAGAAAAGGATCAGCCGGGTGGTGGTGGCGCACGCCTTTAATCCCAGCACTTGGGAGGCAGAGGCAGGCGGATTTCTGAGTTTGAGGCCAGCCTGGTCTACAGAGTTGAGTTCTAGGACAGCCAGGGCTATACAGAGAAACCCTGTCTCGAAAAATCCAAAATCCAAAATCAAAAAAAAAAAAAAAAAAAAAAAAAGGATATCAATCAAAATGCATTCAAATTGGCATTCTTATAACTACGTATATTATTGAGAGAACATAAATAAATGACAGTCATAAAGAAAAACTATTTATTTAAAGATGACTATGGCCTGTGTATTCAAAGTAACTTCATTAAACATCAATTTTTTTTTTTTTTTTTTTTTTTTTTTTTTTTTTTTTTTTTGGTTTTTCGAGACAGGGTTTCTCTGTTTTGCCCTGGCTGTCCTGGAACTCACTCTGTAGACCAGGCTGGCCTCGAACTCAGAAATCCACCTGCCTCTGCCTCCCAAGTGCTGGGATTAAAGGCGTGCGCCACCACGCCCGGCTTAAACATCAATATTTTATACACAAAAAGCAATGATTATATAGGTGTAGATAAATCTGCCAAGCAATATGGATTGTGAACATTTTTAGACTCTTGAAATCTACTTACATGGTCATTTGATTTTTCTTTTTAATGAACAATCTTTAATGTCTCATGAGTATAAAGTAATCAAGCTCATGACCATACATACAAGTGAGCAAACGGTTTTAAACTCCTCGTCTAGGGGCCTGGAGAGAGGGCGTGATGATTACAAGTCCCCATGAGCTGCTCTCCTCAAGACAAATCCAACGCCTCTGTGCATGCCAGGCATGCACGGGGTGGACACAGATCGAACAGGCAAAAAACCCACACATAATTTTAAAAAATTTCTATTCTGAGATTCTGTAAGCTAGTTACTCCTTTCAAGGTACAGACTCCCCTACAGATGGGAATCTCATTCAATTTTCTTTTTCGGCACTGACAGGAGGAAATTATCCATCACCTGAGCTGTTTGATTCAGTAAAACAGATTGCTATGATTCCAAACTAGGAAGCACAGGCAGCATCACTTTCAGCCTTTGTAGATCTTGAGCTCAAATGAAACAAACCTGACTTAGAACAGACTATGCAATTTACTTCAAGATAATTATGTTGAGCAATATGGGCCCTGGATTTCACTTTTCTTAAACCTATCAGTGTAAAAGTCCCTCCTCTCTACCTATCAGGGTGACTGGACACATCCAATGACAGGCCCATGCACACACCTGTGCCACCACCCTAGGTAAGGGATATCTGCAAGGGGTGGCCCAAGCAGTAAGTACAGACCACTGCTCAGGAACGACCAGTTAGTGTCGGATGACTGTGGAAAACAGAGAGAGTGGCATGTACATCACAGGTTACTCACCACCAACGTGGGTGCTGTCAGTAGTCCCCAAGCGAAAAACTCCAAAAAGATGACAATAACCGCATGATAAACACTAGGGGAGCCGATCCCTTGAGGCTGTAGAAAGACATTTTCCAAAGGTTAGAACGGGAACAGTGTACTCCTGAGTAACTCACAATGAAGAAGATATTCAACGCTCACTGACTAAGAACACGCTACCTGACAATGGGATAGTTCATCTCAACTGCAGTTTGGACTCTTTATCCAGTTTTAGTCTTTAAGTTGAGTACTTGCATTCAAACAAACACCTAAGGTATCCTGTCACAACAAACACAAGTTAACACAACACACACTGGTTAGGAATAGACTCCAGGGCAGGAAACTGGCTCAGAGGTTAACAGTACTTGTCCGTCTTTCAGATGACCTGGGTTTGATTCCCAGCACCCACATTCGGGTTAACAATCATCTGTAACTCCAGTCCTAGGGGATCCAACACCCTCTTCTGGCTTCTGCAGGCACCAGGCACACATACTGTGCAAGCAGGCAGAACAGCCATACGCAAAAAATAAAAATAAATAAATCTTTAAAAATAAAAAAGCGGATTGTGTGGGAAGCCACTCCAGAGCCCAGCAGAACATTCGGATGATCACACACACACACTACCTTAGGGATAACAATTAAATCCCCTCATCACCTTTTTTGTATCCTAAGGCATACCAGAATGGCTAATACCTACAACCTGATTCCTACTGACAGCAGTTATGTGGTTGCTAGGTGACTGAGGGTAGCCTACACACTGCCCTGCACTAAAATGACTCCACTTCCTGTTTCCAACTTTACAACAGAACAAAAGCAATACAGACTGAGATGAAAGCAGGCTGCAAATTTTGATTTCTTTCCAGGGACTGTGATGTACAGCACAAAACTCTGATGGCACTGAGCAGTGGCTACAAGTCACAGCTCCCAGCCAGCAGTGTCCTCAGGGCTGACGGAAGTCCAACAGTGCACGCCATGCTGGTCCACAGAGAGACACTGCCTCCCAGAGCTCTGCTGACTCAGCTGCACTAAGGATGACAGTGCTTTCTGCTCTCAGAGAGTAACGGTTTAGTTAGAAAACAAAAGCTTCTCAGAGAGTAACGGTTTAGTTAGAAAACAAAAGCTTCGGCAAGTGTTCAATTTGTATGCTTATTTTATATACTTGTATATCCAGGGATGCATAAAAATTCCTCAGGAGAAAAGGTCTCTCGAGTGGAAAAGTTTAAAGAACACTCATCTAATGCACCCCTTTCCACTCTTAGTGGAAAAGATGTAGTTATTCTACCAATTTAAGCAACATTCTGAATGCCTATAAAGTTAAAAAAAAGATAAAACTAAAATTTACAAATAGCAACCTAAAGTCAAATGGTCATCAATATTTAGGATGAAGCTTAACTTCAGGACTGGTTTTAATGTCTCACTATTTTAAGATAATCTCTAACAAAAAATATTTCACATAATGGACTTCCTAACTGTTTTATACCTCAAGAAGTCAACCCAGTATGAAGGATAAGCAACCATCTCTGCTTTCAAAAAGACAAAACCAATTTCAGGGATCTGGATGCACCTTGACCAGTATCAGGTCTGGCGTCTGAGCATCAAACCCAGGGCCCACAGACGCTAGACAAATGCTCTACCACCAAGCTATACCTCCAATCTTTAAATCTTATCCTTATTGACAATTCCAAAATGAAAAAATGTTAACAGAAATTTGTGCTTTTAAATAATTGAAAATTTTAAATCATAAGTATGGGTCAGAACACTACTTCAGAAAAGCTATTTATTTTACTTAAACTTCAAACTTCTGGCAGTATAAAAACTACAATAATCTTAAACTTTTGGCAGATACCATGATTAAATTGGTAAGCAGTAATCCTAAGTATATTTGTTTGAACAAAATATATAATCTAAAAAAAACAGCTTGCTTGGTGGCGCACGCCTTTAAACCCAGCACTTGGGAGGCAGAGGCAGGCAGATTTCTGAGTTCTAGGCCAGCCTGGTCTACAGAGTGAGTTCCAGGACAGCCAGGGCTACACAGAGAAACCCTGTCTTGAAAAACCAACAAAACAAAACAAAACAAACAAACAAAAAAAAAAAACAAAAAAAAAAGAAAGAAAAAAAAAAAGAAAAAGAAAAGAGCTTGCTAATTCATCCACATAAACACCCATTTGAAGTAAATACCGAAGCATCAGCTCCACGCACCTACAGCCGGACTCTACAGCAAGGGATCCTGCATCCACCAAGCCCACCAACTGCACATCACAAACCACGTTCAGACTCAACACGTGCAGCTGTTTTGTCACCACTGCCTAGGAAATCCAGTCTACCACCGTCACAGAGCACTGCACAAGATGTTACAAATAATGTGGAGATAAGAAAGTATACACAAGGCTGGGTATTATTACAAATAGTATGCCATGTTTGAGCATCAGTGTCTTCTGGCATGGGAAAGGGGTCTTGGAACGTCCCAAGGATGCGAAGGGGAAAGGAAACACACATCCTTACGGCTGTTTAAATAGATGTCTGGGTCTATAAAAACCCTCTGTGCTGTGCAGCATCCTGAGGCCCTTTTTTAATATGGAGTAGCGAGCACTGGGGACTGGGGCTAGAGCAGGACTCTTATTAAAAGCGGAGGAAGGAGGGAGGCGGCGGCGCACTGGCGGCCCTGGACTCACTCTTCCGTGTAGGTGGCGGGAGAGGCGCGAGGAAGGAACTGGTGCTCTGCTTCTCGGGCACACTTTATTTTGCAGACAATACAGCAACTACTTTTTAGGTAGTTCGGTTCCAGCAGTCATATGAAAGCTGCCATTATCTTTTTAGGTAGTTCGATTCCCAGCAATCATATGAAAGCTACCATTATCCAGAACTCCAAATCTGGAAGATCCGACACCTTCTTACAAAAAAAGGGGCAAAAAAATATACATGATATACATAAGCATATGCACATCAATTTTTTTGTTTTGTTTTCCAAGACAGAGATTTCTGTGTAATCCTGGCTGTCCTTAAACTTGCTTTGTAGATCTGGCTGGCCTTGAACTCACAGAGACCCACCTGCTCCTCCCTCCTGAGTACTGAAACTATAATTGTGCGCCACCACACCCAGACACATTAAATTTTTAAAAATTTAAGTCTCTAAAGTAGTCTGGAACAGTGGTACACTCCTAGAATTCCATCAGTTGAAACAAACAAACAAACAAACAAAAAAGGATCAGGAGTTTAAGGTCCTCCTCACCTACATAGTGAAGTTCCTGGCCAGCCTGGGCTGTATGAGACCCTATTTCCAAAAAAAAAGTCAATCTTCCTAAGTTACTATACAGAACTATACACTTTCACATATACATATATGTACTATAGGCTAGATCTGTAAACAGTGGGGAAACGTATAATTTCCCCTGAGTTTGGGTTACCCTCACTTAATACATTTTCTGAACCCCCCTTTTTTAATATAAATCTCATAATTCCATTTTTTCTTTCTAGAATATTCCACTTTGTACATGTGCCACACTTTCCTTATCCATTCATCTGCTGGTGAGCAAACTAGGCCAGTTCCCTGTCTTTACTATTAGGATGAGTGCGTGTCAGTACAGTGTGGCATTAGGAAGGGGACGACGAGGTGACACTAGGAAACAAATGGCAGGCAAAGGGCATGAGGCACAAACGAGAACACAAAACTACTGTTTTATCAAGTTTCAACTGCCATAATTCTTTTCTTTTTCTGTGTTAATTAGGGTGTCTTGTAATGAAGTTCAGCTTATAAAAACACCTGCAGCAACAAACCAAGGCCTGAGGTCTGTCCCCAGGACGCACGGACAGACGGAAGGGAAACTGAGTCCGTCCTCAGACATGCATGTGGCACCCCGGGAGCACCTGCTCACACACTCATAAACAACAGTAACAACAGCGATGGTAATGTTGTAACAGATAGTCACAGTATGAAAAAAAATTACGGAGAAGTGTAAGACCTTAGCTGAAGCGCCCCAACTTCAGAAGAGCCACTCTGCTGCACTGGCAGTCACTGAGGTGTGCAGTTAGGGACTGGGCAAGCATTTAAATGCCTACCTTGGTCTTGCTGTGTAATAATTTTATTTGGGAATTCACTATAATAATGAAGTGATGTATTTAGTACAAAGAACTATCTAGCTTATCAGTGGTGCAGTACCATGTCTACATTAAAAAAAAAAATCAATGAAGATCTTATAAAAACAAGAGAACTGGGGCGGGGCGATGGGAGAGGTAAGCGCGTGGGCTCCTCTCTTCCAGAGGACCTGGGTTATCTTCCCACCGCCACACTGGCTCACAACCATCTGTAACTGTGTAATTTCAGTTCCAGAGAATCCAATTCCCTCTCTGGCCTCTGAGAGCACCACAGAGCACACAGCAAGCAAAATCC
Source organism: Apodemus agrarius (assembly GCA_964023405.1). Classification (NCBI taxonomy): domain Eukaryota; kingdom Metazoa; phylum Chordata; class Mammalia; order Rodentia; family Muridae; genus Apodemus; species Apodemus agrarius. The sequence goes on along the minus strand of OZ030007.1, from coordinate 45,194,975 downwards.
CCATACAGAAACACTAAACATAAATAAGTCTAAATCAATAAATGCATGTAGTTTAAATAAATCTAACAAGAATTAAATTTCACTATAACATTCACTTATGTAAATAACTGTGCGGCTCATATCCTTAAACAGTAGTGTTATTATTAATGTACACTACAAAAGACAATGACTTAACAATTGGTAGGATGTATTCTGAAATGGCACAGTTGCTTTGGGTCCAAGCACCCTTCTTTCCCCGTCTGAGACAAGGTTCCACAGAGCTCAGGCTACTGGCCGCTGCAGTGCAGCCCAGGCTGTCCTCTACTTCACAGTCTTCTCCCTCGCTGTCCTACAGTGCTAATTTTCTCAACTTTACTTCTTAGTCTTAGAAACTTTTAACTATGTCTTTGTATGCACTAAAACTTAGAGCTAACATTTTTACTGCTATGTACAGACGCTTCAGAAGCAAATTCACCAATGCCATCATTACTTTCTTGGGTAAAATGGTGGTTGGCAAATTACAGACATGATTTAACATAGAGTAAGTAACTTACTCTACAGTTACTTTGCTGTTCTCAAACAGACCGGCTCTTAAATTTGAGAAAGACTACTAAACGGAGAAAACTCAAAAACATTTCTATTAAAACCAGAAACAAGAAGAGGGTGTCTACTTCCTTTACTTATTCAATACATAGGACTTGAAGTCTTAGCTAGAACAGGTAAGATAAACAAAAAGGATAAAAATAGAAAAGAAAAAAGTCAAACATTCTTACTTGCAGATTCTATAATCCTTTAAATTAGAGTCTAATGACAAAACTCCAATAAAGTGTCAATAAACACTCTCATTAACACACAAAATTAGTAACCTTCCTATACATAAGTAACAAATTCTCTGAGAAGAAAATTAGGAAAATAATCCCATTCACAACTATCTCAAAATAAACAAATAAATATTCAGGGGGCAGAGAGATGACTCAGCAAGTTAAGACCGGTAGCTGCTCTTGCAGGAGAGCCAGGTTCAAATCCCAGCACCCACAGAGTGGCTCAGAACAATCGGAATGCCACTCCCAGGACATCCATGCTCTCTGCTGGTCTCCAAGGACACCAGCCACAAATGTGGTACATAGAGGTACATTTAGGTAAAACACTCATACACATAAAAATAAACAAATGCCTTGGAGAAAACATAACTGAAGAAGTAAAGGAAGCCTCTCCAGAGAGCAGCGCTGCTGGAGCCTCTGCCTCGGCCTGCTGCCTCCCAGGCCTCCGGAATGCAGGATCGCACACTTCTGCTAAGTCACCTAGCCCGTGCTGTCCCGAGAAGGACAGGCGTTCGCTGCACTGTCTGTAGTTTTCTCATAGTATTTGTTTACCACTAATGTGTTTGTATGTGCTGCATTAACAAAACAACACATATTAGGTTGACACGCCACAGAAACTTACTTTGATTTTTTTCTCTTTTTTCCTTCTCTCTTTCTGCTCCTCAGCCGCCTTCTCAGGACCCTGACTGATGGAGGGTGGCTTCCCAAGGCTGCTCATGACTTCTCTTCTGTCTTTGTTCTTATTTCATTTTACAAAAACTCCTGTCAGATTACCTCAGGTCTTCCCCCAGCATCCTTTCTTACCTTAATCCCTTCCCTTGGGAGTCTTGTTCCACAGGCTCACATCAGAGCAGAGGATGTCAGAGAATTTGTTGCTGCTATTGTGTTAACAGAGAACACAACTCATCCCAAGATTCACAACTGTCTCACCTATTTCCGAGCTAAAGATTCTTTTCTTTCTTTGGCATAGAAAGTGTCAAATCTTTTATATTTTAAATTTGTGTTCATTTTATTTCACACACTCATTGTTCTGGAACTCCTTTTGGAGCAGTCTTGTTATGTCTGAATCTGCATTTAGTTCTGTATGCTGACAGAATCTCCCTATTGATTTCAAGCTCTGCTCTCTATATCTCTTCTGGGCCAATTCTTCTTGGTAGAACACTGGTTTCTAGTTTGAATGGTCAACTATGCATTGTCAAACCTTTGACAAAATATGGTTTTGTTTGTACAATTTTTACTTAACATTTTAATGTATCAAATATGTTTTGTTATCAAATATGTTTTAACTCATTGGTTTTGCTTGTTTCATTGACATTGGTTATATCCTAGACACTCATGTGCAATGTTTTTCAATAAACTTTCTTTTATATTCAATTTTAAAAAAAGTAAAAGAAATCTACGACAAAACTTGAAAACATTGAAGAAAGTAACAAAGAGGACACTGGGAAACAGAATGGCATCGTGTATTCACGGATTAGAAGCATACTGGAGAATGACTATCCCAGGGAAATATATCTACAGATTCAATGCAATCCCCATCAAAATTCCAATGCCACTCCTCAAAGTAGAAAATAAAGGAAAAAATAAATAAAAAATATCCAAAGCAATCCAACCCTAGGGCATAACAATGCCCTCAAACTATATGCATAGTAAAACAAAACAAAACCAAACAGCCTGGCATTGGCACAAAACCGTCACGGCAGGCTAAACAGAAATGAAAAGGAGAACCCAGAAATAAGGACACACAGTTACAGCCACCTAAATTTTGGCAGATGCATAGAAACATGCACTGGAGAGAGGAGAGCTTCTCTGACCAATGGTGATGGATTTTCAGATATGAAAGAATCAACAAGATCCCTAGATCTCACTTGCACAAAGAACAATTCAAAATGGATCAAAGACCTGAACCATGGAACCTGAGGAGCAGGCAAGGGTTTTCTAAAAAAGGTATCAATAACACAGGAAAAAAAATATGTCAAGAATTGACAAGTGGGAGTCCATGAAACTAAGAAGCTTCTGTATAGTAAGGACAGACACCGGCTAAAGAATGGGAGAAAATTCTTGCTAACTATATATCTGACAGGTTATACAAAGAATTAAAAAAAGCAAGCAGTAAATCAAACAACCCAATCAATAACTGGGCAAAGGAAATAAAGTTGGGGTCAGAAGATAATGTTCAACAAACACATGAGAAAATGTTCCATCCCACAAGTAAATACAAATTTACACTGCACTGAAACCCCATCACTTTAACCAGTCAGTCCTCAAGAGGGGAAAGCCCAGGTGCCAGCTAGGAGGCCAGCAAAGGGGAAGCCTTATGCACTGCTGGTGGGGATAAGGTACTCCAGCCACTATGGGCATCAGGAGGAGGGCTCTCAAAACACTAATAACACATCTGCCACAAGACCAGCATCTACCTACTACTCCTTGGTAATACATACCAAAAGGAGCCCAAATCAGTAACCACAAACATCTGCACATCACTGCTTACGGCAACAAACCTAGCTACCCCTTAACAGAGGAGCAGATAAAATCCATCTATCCATCCATCCATCACCACAACACACATCTTTTCAGCCATAAAGAACAATTATAATGGCTAGGAGGTGGCGCACACCTTTAATCACAGCGCTTGAGATGCAGAGGCAGGTAGATCTTTGAGTTTGAGGCCAGCCTGGTCTACAGAGTACATTCCAAAAGTACAGCCAGGGCTACACAGAGAAACCTGCTCTTGAAAAACCTAAACAAAACAACAAAATATAATTTGCATAAAAATTGGCACAACTGGAGACATAAGTGAATTAGTGAGTCTCAGGAAGACAACCCATGCTTTCTGTCATGTATGACTCCTTAATTTTACAGATACACAAAATCATGGGTGTATTTATGACATGAAAGTAGAATTAAATTGTCTAGTGGGCCAAAAGCCTTGGGAGATGGCACAAAGGGATGGCCGGGAGTCTGAGGAGCCACCGTCAAAGCCACCACACACAGAATGAAAACTGCCCCTATGTAATGCAGTCCTGTGTGTGATGGACACAAGGCAACGAATGGTTTTAGAGAGGCTAAGCTGTATGTCTAAATAAAAATAACTTCATAGTCGTACTGCATTCCACGTGAGCAAAATAGTGATTTATTTTACGTGTTACATTTGTATAACTATCTATATCTATATAGTATAAATAGTAAATATATCTCCCCTTAGCTTAATAAACTTAGGTAAGTACTTTTAAAAAAAATCAAGGGGAGAATAAAATCTGCCAGAAAAATATAACAAGAAAATTTTGCAAACAACTTCAGAGTGAACTTATCTGGTTAAAAACTCCTGCTACACACTGGGGACTGTGGCTCACCCGTAAAGCGCTTGCTTAGCGTTTGTGAAAACCTGGGTATTTATTTCCAGCAGCTACAACAAAACTTCTGATGCCCACCACCATACAACTTAATCTCATCTACCCTTGTTCTACACTACTTAAAGCTGCAACAAATCAGCCTTATCCAGGCCTCAGTGCAGACTGAATACAGTTTCAAGGGAAAGTAAATTAGTAGCATCCCATTAGGGTACTGCTTAATGGCAAAGCACTTGCCTAGCATGTGTGAGGTCATGATTTCAATAGGCAGTACAAGTAAGTTATACATATTCATTCTGAAGCATTCATTTTTTTCAATTGATAACTATAAATCTACTTTAATATTTGCCAAATCACTAGCAAGGATTGGTTTCAACATTAAAATTGGTTGAACAAATTTAGAACATTAGCCCTAAACAAGAATAGAGAGACTCAGATTACTCACTGATCAACTGTATCAGATACTGTTCAAAGATTGCCACAGAATCCAACAATATATTGTCTTTAAAGGCTCAAACTGTAATGTCAGGAGCAATAGCTCTACAACAATCTACAACACAACACACAAGTCAGCTTTTTCCTTAACAAAGGAGGTGTGTTGGAGTGGAGACTGGAGATATGCCCAGCGGTAAAGACCACCTGCTGGCAGAGTCACAGGCCTGACGTCTGGGACCCATATGGGGGCTAACAACCAACCCTAACTCCAGTTCCATGGGATCTGATGCCCTCTTCTTGCCTCCAAAGTCCCAGCACTCACATGGTGAGACATATATGCAGGCAAAACATCCATACATATCAAATAAAAACATAATATTCACAACAGTAGTCTAATTTATATGTAGAGAGGCAGAAAAGCAATGTCATCTTAAAACTACTCTCTCATACATACTCTCTCTCTCTCTCTCTCACACACACACACACACACACACACACACACACACACACAAGCTATCCATCCGCCCACCCACCCACCCACCCACATACTAGAGGCCCAGTGGGATTCAATGATGAAGAGAGACAGTACCAGTGTTCTTCCGTCGGAAACTGGAGAGGTGGCTTAGCCGTTATGAGTGGGCACTTGCTGCTCTTGTGGAGTGCTGGTTCCAGCTCTCACACGGCAGCTCATAAACATCTGTAACTCATGTTCCAGGGGATGTGATCCTCTCTTCTGAACTCCTCGGGTACGAGGCAATCACACTGAATGTATACATACATTTAGGCAAAAACACTCATATGTGTGTGTGTGTGTGTGTGTGTGTGTGTGTGTGTGTTTTGTTTTTGAGATGGTTTCTCCGTGTAGCCTTGGCTGAACTAAATTCACTCTGCAGACCAGGCAGGCCTTGAACTCAGAGATCCACCTGCCTCTGCCTCTTGAACCACCTGGCTCATAAGCAATCATTAAAAAAAAAAAAAAAGGAAGCATGAAAAGGAAAATGAGGCTTAGTAAGATGGGTAAGGACGATGCTATAAAGAACCTGGCTTTCGAGAGAGGTTCTCATTGGTTTCGTGTACTGTAAAGATATTTTTACTAGTAAAAAGTAGTATTTTATGTACTAAGGCTTTGTGTACTAGCGCAAGCTACAAATGTGCTATATCTTTATAAATAGCAAAACGACTTAAACAGAACCTCTTCTCACCAGGCATGGCACCCACCACATACCTATAGTCCCAGCACTTGGAAAGCAGAAGTAGGAGGAACATTAAGTTTGAAGTCATTCTGAACTACCGGAGAGCTTTCCTCAAAAACAAAACAAAAAACCAACAACAAAAACAAGTTATCTCACCCGGCAGTGGCAGTGGTGGCACACGCCTTTAATCCCAGCATTTGGGAGGCAGAGGCAAGCAGATTTCTGAGTTGGAGGTCAGAAGTGAGTTCTAGGACAGACAGGGTTACACAGTCTGGAAAAACCAAACCAAACCAAACCAAACCAAACCAAACCAAACCAAACCAAACCAAACCAAACCAAACCAAAAAACACGCATTTCTTCTCAAAGTCGGAATTTGGAATGAATCTTCTGTAAGCTAACAAAGGCTTTAAATTTGATCCCCAGTGTCCCATTAAAAAATAATGTACAGAGCAAACCAAACAAAAATCCAAACATTATAAAAGGTCTACTTCCTAATTAGTTTGATTCTTGTCTTTTGCGAATAAGACTGGTCTTAATATCACCTGGCTTTATAAAATATGCTTCGCTAAAATTTTATCTTTCTATTCCTGATGATGATATTCTTTCCTCCCAATATAGTTCCTACTAACTTGATCAAGACAGCTAATAAGAATTCATCAAAGTAATACTTTGATCAGGTACAGTCAAAAGGATCTGGAAAACAATGAACTCTCTTTTTTCAAAGCTATGACAACTAATAAATCTGACAGTTAACTGAACATATTCTGAAATCGTTCCATATGTCCCAAGCTTTCTAAATGTTGGCAGTTGGACTAGGCCATGTTCTCAAATGTCAAAAGAAAAGTTGTCATTTATTTCAAACTGATTTCAGCAAATCCTCCGAGGTGGCCTACTTACATATTTAGTGCTTTGCTAGCATTGATCAAGGCTCCATTAAACAACAAACGAATGGAAAGAAACAATGTCTGCAACTTCACGGCAGAGACACATCTTACTTTTCCATTCTATTTCGGAACGTGATACCAAAGGATTCATCAGCAAAGAACTGAGTGTAACACTACAACACAACAAAAAGTGTATGTTGTTTTCCAATGGCAAATCCTACATCGACGTCTGGTAGCCCACACTGCACAGTGCATAAAGTTTTCTGAGAATAACGACTGTCTAAAAGCCACATTTTTAGCCTCAGCCCCCCTTGCCAGAATCTGTCTCCGATCCTCACGCCATGACCAATTCTAAAGACTGTTATTTTGAGGCACAAGGTGATGATTTCTCTAAAGGAGAGTATGAGGGCCCCAGGTAAGGTCAGGCTTCCGACGCCGGGAGAGGGGACGAGCCCACGCCCCGACAAGGGAGCCCAACAGCTCAGAGCCGCTGCCCCGGCTCCCGGAGACCGCGAAGGGACAACGCACGTACCCTGGCCCAGCGGGCCGCGGCGGCGGCCACCCGCCACAGCATACGGAGCGCAGGGCTGCCCAGCCTCCCCGCGCGCCGCGCTGGGCCTGGCGAGGCTGCCGAGGGACCGACGCCTCCTCCCCGAGGCCGGGCGCACGTGGGCCGAGGCCGCAGGCTCCGGAGACGGAGACGCAGTGCCCGACCGCAGGTACGAGCGGCTTTCAGAGGAGCCAGGCCGCGGAGGCCGCAGGCCGAGACCGCGGCAGCGCCGGCGGCGCGGGAGGGCAGGGCGCTCCCGGCCCAGCGAAGGCGGAAGCGGGGGGAAAGAGCGAGCTGGGCCCGCACCGGGGCCGCCCTGCGGCGCGGAACCAGCACTCACCGTGCCTCCGTCCTTAATGATGATCTTTTTGGCCAGCATGATACTGCGGTTCGCGGCCCGTTTCTTTTTCTTTCCCTGGGTCATTTTACCATCCTCGACTCCCGGCGCTGCAGCAGCCACTCAGGGGGCGGGCGGCCCCAGCGGCGAGTGCGGTCCCGCCACTACTGCCGGGCCGAGCCGCTCAGGGCGCACGCCGCCATCTTGAGGGCCCGGCCTGCCTCCGGCGGCGCGTCACATCGTGCGATCGGCTGAGTCGCCCGCCCCGCCCCCGTGACGCAGCCACGCCCCCGCAGTGCGGCCACGCCCCTCTAGCCCTGCATTAGAGGAGAACTGGGAGGTGCCTGGGACCGGGTGGAGCCAGGTGCTTGGGCTGGCTATCTTTTTCCCTTCTAAGGTGCTCCATCAGTTGAAGGAACTCAAGTTCTAAAAAGTTTTTACCTACTCAAATCTGACAAATAGTTTCTCAGATGCTCAAGCGTCCCACGCTAATAGCATCCACATCAAACGCATTCCCACCAAAACAGAATTGAAAGGAATGGGAAAGTTTTCCAGCAAGGGTCATAGCAGGTAGAGGTGCTTTAGCTGATGATCTGATGCTCATCTATGTAGTGCTGGCTTACATACTCCCTAGTCCCAGTACATTCTCTTCCAGTCTAAACTAGATGTCATACTTTAGAGGTTTTTAAAAATCAGTTTGACTAGAAGGCTGGTAGAATGAGCAGACACAGGTGGAGTATGAAGTCTTAACAGTACTGACATTTGAGGTAGAAGCTCATTATGTACACCAGGCTGGCCTCAAACAGAGGTCTCTCTGATGACCTCCCACATTGTAATCAAAGTCATGTACCACCATGCCTGGCAAAGTCTTCATTTTGGTAACTGCTGAAAACCTTTTTCTCAACTATACCTTCAGTGCTAGGTAGTGAACGAGCGTTAACACATGCGTTCCACCATCAAACCGATGAAGGGAGACTGGAAACAGCCCAAAATGTGGCTACAGTGATCCTGGATGTGGAGGTTCTAAGATAATGTTCACAAACTCAGTGATGCTTCTTCCTGGGAGAAGTGGATTGGGCTCCCTCTCCGGGCTGGTGGCCTGGTTAGTGATGCCCTGGTTTTAACAGGGCAAAGCAGAAGTGACAGCACTGACTTCAGAGGAAAGGTCATAAAAGGCACTGCATGTTTTTGCGGGCTCTTCATTCACTCGGGTCAGGGCTTGTCAATTGTTATGCCATAATACCAGAGGAACCATGGAGAGGTGCTGCTGCTGAGCGGGCGGACACCGCCTCCAAGCTTTGTGCACTGTCGTGGAAACAGAGCCTCTGTGCAGGGTCAAGCCTTGAGCTGACTATAGACTTTATGAGAGCTTCAGTTAGGACTACCCAGCTTAGCCGCATGACTGGATGGGGTTGTAGTTGGTTCTTTTGGAGTGCTTCCCCTGTAAGCACAGGGCTGTGGACTCTACCCAAACAATCGGGAACCCAGCACGTAAGTGGATGCCTAGATCCTGGCAGGAAGGAGAATCAGGAACTCAAGGACACATCTGAGAGCAGCCTGGGTGGAATATGAGACCCAGTCTTTTGTTTTGTTTTGTTTTTAAAGACAGGGTTTCTCTGTGTAGCCCTGGCTGTCCTGGAACTCATTCTGTAGACCAGGCTGGCCTCGAACTCAGAAATCCACCTGCCTCTACCTCCCAAGTGCTGGGATTAAAGGTGTGCGCCACCATGTCCAGCTGAGACCCAGTCTTAAAAATGGGTGGGGGTAGGTTCTTCAGGCCACTGGCCATTGGGCTATTGGTTACGTGGCCTAAGTAACTATTAGACAAGGGAGAGGAGAAAGTAGAGCATACATGTGAGGGTTACTGTAGCTTTGCTGTAATTTCAAAATAAAATCTTAAAAATAAACCCAGTTAGATGCTCTGTTCCTTCTACTTCCATGCTGACAAGAAATGGAAAATAAACCAGTTTTCAGGGATGGGAAAAGAACAGCATCTTGGGTGGTAAGATTTTTCATCATACTTACTTTAAAAATAAAATTCTCATATGGAAACTTCTTTGAAGTCCAACTTGAAGCTGTTGAGAGTGGGAGAAACTTCATAGCTAAATCCCGAGAACTTATTTTGGACGGGTGTAGAGGGTTAAGAAGGTTGCTTTAAGGCAGCTGTGCTCCTGGCATTTGTGATGTAGAGACGGAGTGACCAGGAGTTCAAGGCCAGCCTTTACAGCAAGTTCAAAGCTAGCCATGGGCTACATGGAGCCAGACTGGAAAAAAATATAGTTACTCCAATTTTTTATGCCCTCCCAAAATCATACTTCAGCTATATCAAAGTTACTTTTAAAATATAGTCATTGTCAGTTATTCAAGCTAATTGAATACCTACAATAGTGCTCACCAGTTTTGTTTTGTTTTTTGTTTGTTTGTTTGTTTTTTGTTTGTTTGTTTTTTCGAGACAGGATTTCTCTGTGTAGTCCTGGCTGTCCTGGAACTCACTCTGTAGACCAGGCTGGTCTTGAACTCAGAAATCCGCCTGCCTCTGCCTCCCAAGTGCTGGGATTAAAGGCGTGCGCCACCACCGCCGGCTTGTTTTGCTTTTTAAGACTATGGTTAAAAAAAATAGTGTGTATGTTCCCATTAAATGTAAATAACATAACTAAAAAGATCTGACAGGGCAGAGCAAGGATGCCAGTGTTCGCTGAATTTAGGCACGTGGACAATTAGGTGAGAGTTTAAACAAGTTAGCAAATGAGCCCGAAGCAAAGTAGGTGTAGTGGTGATTGATCACTACCAACATATGGAGCTCAGAGAAAGCCTTACAGAGCAGAACACCATTGTGTAGAAAAAGCAGCCTGTAAATACAGTGACACATACGTCTGCCTTTCAGAAAGATACAGAGCTATAACCTGGTGGAAATTTCTCCCCACAGAGGGCACTTGTCAATGGAGTGGGACAGACATAGGAACTAAGCAGACTTCTCTGTGAACTATAATTTTTCACTCACATAGTTTTTAAGTTTTGAATCCAGTAAAAAAAAAAATAGCAAATTCAATAATAAAAACTTAAATTTATAGAACTGGATACAAATAAAAACTAGTGAGCCTATTTTTGTTACACTAATAACCATGCAGAGAAGATCTGAATTCCATTTTTTTTTCCCTGAGACAGGGTCACACCATGTAGGACTGGCTGGCCTGAAACTCAGTAAGATTATCCTGCCTCTGCCTCCTGAATCCTGGGAATCAAAACGGTATGCCAGACTGGGGGGGGGGGAGGGAGGGAGGGGGAAAGGACTGTGGGAGAAGTATGTGTGTGTGGGGGGGGCAGTGAGCAGGATGTAATGTGAATAAGTAAAAAAATTAAAAAGTTAAAAAGTGTATGCTGTCATGCTTGGCCTTACTTTTAAATACACGCTTTGAATGTACATCTTTAGTGGACAGGCTACATTCTAATAATAAACAAATGCAAATAAACTTTTTATTTTATACAGTATGTCATTAGAATATTGGTATTGCAGCATTTAAATTCATAATAAAACACAAGTACGTTAATATTAGGAGTCAAACTGTTTCACTGTAAGAAGACAGATAAAAAGCCATAGCATCAACTTTAAGGCCTGCAATCCCAGCAATCAGGAGGCTGGGGCCAGAGTACGGCCGGCATAGGCTGCTCTGAGAGCGCTAGGAATGAGCGCAAGGAAACACGCCCCACAGCTGAATCAGAAATACCGATGCAAGTGCATCAAGAGATGAGCTGGCGGGAGGCGGGAGAGACAGCTCAGTGGCTGCTCTGAGGTCCCAAGTTCAACTTCCAGCACCCACACGGCGGCTTACAACCATCTGTCATGGGATCTGAGTCCCTTTTCTCATGTGTCTGAAAACAGAGAGACTTTATACAGAAGATAAAAAAAATAAATCTTAAAAAAAAAAAAAAAAAAAAAAAAAAGGTGGCACACGCCTGTAATCCCAGCACTTGGGAGGCAGAGGCAGGCGGATTTCTGAGTTCGAGGCCAGCCTGGTCTACAGAGTGAGTTCCAGGACAGCCAGGGCTACACAGAGAAACCCTGTCTCGAAAAACTAAAAAAAAAAAAAAAAAAAAAAAAAAAAAAAAGGATCATAGCTAAACACAACGGCCTATGATCTTTGATCCCACAACTCAGAAGCAGGTGGATCTCTGTCAGTTCCAGGCCAATCTGGTCTACATGGTGAGTTCCAGGATAGCCAGGGGTACATAGAGACCCTGAAAATTTAAACTCTCCTTGCCTAAGTCATTAACCTAGCAATAGCAGCCTATGACCTTGCTTCTAGCTGAGGAGGAGTAGAGGAATTAAGTCCAAGGGCAGGAACACAAAGGCAGGATGGCAGGCGAGGCTGAGGCCGCGGGAGTCCTGTGCTAGGGAGAGCAATGGAAACTGGGCACAGTGTTTGACCAAAGAGAAAGCACAGCCTTCAGCTGTGTCCTCACTCCAACCCAAAATCCAGTGAGAAGTCACTTTAAAGACAACTGGAAATAGTTCGGTATGAACTTGATAAAATCTGAATTGAGTTTCTTAAGTGTGACAATGGAACTGAGGCCAATATGGAAAATGTTTTTAGGAGCCGACAAGCTGAAATGTTCAGGGACTGAGTTTCCTGACAGGTAAATCTCAAAAAAAAAAAAAAAAAAAAAAAAAAATTATGCCAGCGGCAACATTAGGGTGGTATGGTCATCTTTCAGCTTTTGTTTTGTGTGTTACAAAATGAAAAGCTAGGTAAAATTTATTTTTTTTTAAAAAAAAAAATGGTTCTAGAGAACCATGGCTCAGTGGTTAAGTACACTTACCTATTTTTGAGAAAACTAAAATTTGGTTCCTAACAGCCACATCTGGCAGCTTACAGCTGCAGTGACTCTGACTTGATGGTATCAGACACTTTCGTCTGGCCGCCACCCACACTGGTGTACTTATCCCTACACAGACACAGTCATAGACAGAATCAAAACACCTTAGCGTTTTTACTGGCGGCAGGTGAGATGTCTCCGCTGGTACTGGCGCTTGTGCCAAGCCTGGTGATCTGAATCTGATCCCTGAATCCAAAGTTATACTCACGAATTGTCTGACTTCTGCATGGGCAGCACAGCACCTCCACGCACACATTAAGTTGTTTTTTGTTTTTTGTTTTTTTTTTTAAATGGACATGAGCACACTGTAGCTGTCTTCAGACACACCACAAGAGGGCATCGGATCCCATTACAGATTGTTGTGAACTACCATGTGGTTGCTGGGAATTGAACCCAGGACCTCTGGAAGAGCAGTCAGTGCTCTTAACCACTGAGCCGTCTTCCCAGCCCCTAAATGTTGTTATATGTAGTTTAAGGGAACTAGAAAGATGGCTCAGCAGTTAAGAGCAGCAGATGTTCTTCCAAGAACTCACACTACAGTTCACAACTGTCTATAACTTCAGTACCACAGGGTCCGATACCTGCTTTTGATCTCCTTGGGCACAAGGTCTACAAGGCAAAAATACCCATACAATAAAAATGTGATTTAAAACGCATTTAAAATGTTCTACCAGGTGTCATGGGAAAAGCCCAGTGCCCAGGAGGCTACAGGAGTAGGAAATGTTTGAAGCCAGCCTTAGCTACACAAGCTTTAAGGCAGCCCAGGCTAGCTCATGAGACACTGTCTCAAAACTAAAATCGACAAAAGTAGTTCTTTAACAATAGCATCTTTGTGAGCTCACAGATACAGCTCATGAAATATTCACAGCTACACTGGCACAGTCCATCACAGCATGGTTAAAGCCACTAAAGTGGCAACATAAAGCCAAAATATTCAATACAAAATCAAATGTAACTGGTAAGGAAAATGGAGAGAACATAAAACGGAAAACAAAATTCTCAGAGATATAATTAAGGAGAAAGTAAAAAAAGGGAAGAAAGAGGAAGAGAAAAAGGGAAAAGAAGAGAAAGAAAGGGAGGAGGGAGATGAACCAGGGTGCTGCTGTGAGGTGCAGGCTCACCCTCAGACCTGCCTCGTCACCCCACTGCCTCAGCCCCAGGAGCCCCTGGAGTACACAGCTGGCCCAGCTCATCCGGCTTGTGATGTGCTCCTCGCAAAAGAGGCCTTTTCAAAAGGAAGATTTCTCATTATTGTTTGAGACAGGATCTCACTATGTAGCCCTGATTATGCTCTGACTCCCAATGTAAAGCAGCACAGTCTCAGACTCAAAAGATCTGCCTGAACCTCCCGAGTGCTAAGATTAAAGGTGTGTACCCCCATGCCTGGCAAACATTTTTTATTTATTCCTTTATTGTTTGTTTGCTTAACTTGAGATAGGAACTCATTATATAGATCAGCCCAGCCTCAAGCTCATAGAGATGTACCTGCCTCTGCCTCCCAAGTCCTGGGAATAAAGGCATATGTCACCACGCCTGGCTTTTATCTTTTTTTTTTTTTTTTTTTTGGTTTTGTTTTTCGAGACAGGGTTTCTCTGTGTAGCTCGGGCTGTCCTGGAACTCACTCTGTAGACCAGGCTGGCCTCGAACTCAGAAATCCGCCTGCCTCTGCCTCCCAAGTGCTGGGATTACAGGCGTGCACCACCACCGCCCGGCTGGCTTTTATCATTTTAATTTACAAGTAGTTATGTGTCTGCATGTGGGTATGTGCACAGATATACAAGGGCTGGTAGAGATCCCATAGAGCTGGAATTGCAGATGGTTGTAAGTTGTCTACTGAGGTTGCTGTGAATAAAACGTGGGTTCTCTAAGAGAGCAATATGTGCTGTAAACCATTGAGCTACTTCTCTAGTCTCAAAAGATGTGTACGCTAACACACACACACACACACACACACACACACACATACACAAAATAGTGAAACTTTTCACTTGGTGCTTTTCATGAGAACTCAACAAACAAACCTTTGTTTTTAAAACGCTAAGATTTTAACATTCCTGGACTCTTTGAGCATTCCATGTGTGACTAGATGAGAGTAGAACTGGGGATGCATGTGTGTACTGTTACATGGGAGTAGAGGTGGGATGCGTGTGTGCTGCTACAATGTGGGAGTAGTTTGGGTGCATGTGTGTGCTGTGACATGGGAGTAGAAGTGGGATGCGTGTGTATGTGTGTGTGTGTGTGTGTGTGTGTGTGTGCACGCGCGCGCGCGCGCACTGCTACATGGGAGTAGAGGTAGGGATGCATGTGTGCTGCTATGTCACCTTGGCCTGGCACTGCATGGGTGTTGTGGAAGCAATCCCACGCAGGCAGTGAAAGAATGATCCATAGCAACTGAACCTGCCAGCAGCAAAGAAGTATTTTGGGCTGTGATCACTATATAGGCAGGGAAATTCTAGCCACTTGAAAGAAAAGCCAGTTTCTGGCTAAAACAAAGAACAGGAAGCAAAATTATTTGTGATAAAAAGTTTCCAAGAGATGAAGATAAGCAATTCATTCCTGAAATATAAAAATAAGAAACCAATCCCCAGATTAAATCAGACACAGGTAAAAGGGAAAATGGAAATATAGAAAAATATATGTAGTTATTTATGAAAATAATCTATTTCCCTTGTCTATTAAATATAGATAATAATGGTACCAAAATATGACATGAGAAATTTATCATGTAAAAATCCACTTAATAAAAGAGTTTATACATTCCTTTGAATTATGTATCCATAAAAAATTTAAACATACAAATCACATTCCCAAACCTCAAAAAATAATTTCATGTAAATGAAATACAGACATATATCAATTTAGGGCCAAAATCATTTAAAAATGTTGTCTTAAATCACAACAAATCATGTCTTACAAGAAAAGAAACAACAAACAAACAATTATATACAACTGTTAAAGTCTCACACCTGAATCATGGTGCAGGCATCACAACTCACGGAAGCAAGTCTACTCATAGATGCTTTGATGCGATACTTAGTATCAGGTGCTTAGACAGTAGATTTAAAGGGAAAATGTTGAAACAACCAAAAGCTAGAATTATAGTTATTCTTGAAAAAACATCCCAGTTTCAAGTATGTGTCTACAGTTGTAAATTACAGAATATTCTCCATAAGAGTCAGGTATTCATTTGGTAAAACAAGGCACACAGGACCAGATTGTGACAAAGGTGCATTTTCTTTGGCCCTATAACTTCTTTAAATATCTGGGAGATCCTTGAGATGACTTTCAATATAACATAATTACTTTTTATTAATCCTGGGTAAAAATATATCTATAGTAATCAAATATTCTACAATGACTTTAAATAAAGTGAGTGACACTAAAGCCTTTCTTTAAGAACTAAATAAAACTAAACTCAAATGGGGTGGTGGTACACACCTTTAATCCCCACACTCTGAAGGCAGAGGCAGGCCAGCCTGGTCTACACAGTGAGTCCCAGGCAGCCCGGGTGGCATAGTTAAGAAGCTGCCTCAGAAAGACAACAAAACAAAAACACTTCACTGAATGACAGCGTAATGACATTTCTAAAGTCTAGAAACTTGACTTTTAAGATGGTATTCTATTTTATGGTTCAGAGCAGAATGTCGATTAATTTGCTTTTGGAATTTCTTAATAGACTCTTATTTAAATATCAAGCTGCCTTTTCTTCATAGGAAATTCTGTCATTCCATAGGAATTGATGTAAACATTTCAGTTCTGAATCTCTGACTTACAACTTGCAAACCATTCAGTAAAGGGCGGCTGCTGCGGCCCTGAGGACTTCCTCCCAGGGTGCTGTGCCTAACGTTAATTCAGCTCTCAGCTGGCACCTGCTTCATGAATTCACACGCTCTTTTAGTCAAAGTAGCTGAGAAATAACAAGTACACCTTTAAAAGCATAAAATTTAAATAATCAAAGTTATTATAAAAGCATGACACAATAACACTTTTGAATGTCATTAAAACACAAACCACATAACGCAAAATTTCAGCATCAATATATATGACACAGTCTAGGTTACAAGCCCATTTCCCCCCAAATGTTATTATTTCCTTATAAATTTTTAGACTGTACATTCAGCCCAATTACTTTTTAGCTGACAAGAAAGGAAAAATATAAATGATGCATAGAAGATGTTCAGACACCTAAAATGTATTATAACTTTAACAACCTGACCATCCAATTGCTTCTTTGTATATATTTCTGTAAGGTTAAGACAGGGGGGACTAGATCTAAGTAACCATTAATTTTGAATCCACACTGTATTAACACACTTGCCCACAAAATGCTTTAATATGAGCAGAACATGAATCTGTCCTCTTGAATTTTGTATATTTGCAAGATCTAGGTTGTACTTAGTCATAGGTCCTAGGACATAAACTTGAATGCTGTGGTGGTCTCACACCATGCTCAAAATAGAAGGCAGTCACTGACAGCCATAAATAAACCTGGCACTCAGAAAGCCTGCTGTCACTTTATCCTCCCTGGTGCATAAGTACTCTGAAAGTCTGAATGGAACCGGTTAGCCATGTTCCCCGTGGGAAGGACATTCGCTCTAGCAAGATCAAACAGCCAATCCAAGGTCGCCAAGGGAACCTTACAGGTCTTAACAAGAGTGCTTTTGAGTCAAATTCCATTTAACAAAAATCTATTAGAACTACATAAAAAATAATTACCTTTTTGCAGGTTTTTTATCTATTAGAACAAAGTTTTAAAATATATACAATATAAATGAAAGAATAAAATAGATCTTATATTCATAGGTAATTCTGCATGTGGTCAATAATTAAATAACTTATATTCCAAATATAAACTACATTTTTGCTTCCCAGTTTATTTTACTATTTCTAATATATTCTCTCTCCTTTGAATCTATTATTAAATAACCCATAATTTATATCCCCAACTCCAGTGTTTAAAAAAAGGAAAATCTACTATTTTAAAGCAAATGGTTGCTCCTTCCCAGAAGCACTCATGGGAACACCGAGAGGGAACACCGAGAGGAAACCCCGACGGCAGTCACATCTTCCAGACACACGAGCAGATGGGGAGAGTGAGCTTTAAGACATAAAAACTTCTGAATAGTCGTAGAACTTAAAATATAATCCAATGCCCTTCAAACAGTGTAGTGAGGTGGGCAGAGGGCCTACACCCTTAACCCATCCCGGCAGGCAGAGGCTGCCAGATAGATATTTGTGAGCTCAAGACCAGCCGGGCCTACATAATGAAAATCTGCCTTAAGAAAAAGAAAGTTACAATATGCTTTAAGAAAAAAAAGTAAGACTAAGGCAGTGGGAAATGTCTGCAAGAAAATCAGTTTGACCACAGTCCACTGGGAGAGCTGACACTCTTTTGATTGTTGTTTCTGTCAACAGTTGCAGATTAAAAGAAATTCTTACTGCAGATTAACAAGAAAATTCTCCATCTCAAAACTACATTCAATATATGTTTCATAGTTTAGATTTTTCACAATGGAGACTGGACAGTAATCATTATTTTCAATTATTAAATGAGTACTTAATCCCTTTAAATTCATTTAAAACTTTTAATGGCAACACACACAAATTAAATTTATGGTAATGATGAGAATAATGAGAAAAGAAACAGAACTGGGAAGTGATGGGTAAACTCCACTAGTGCCGGTCACTGCTGCTCTAGCCTGGGAAGGACCAAACTGCATCACAGCAGTCGAGGGTCAGACATACACAGAGAGCGGTTCTTTCTACACTCCATTTACATATGATTCAAACCCAGATTACTTCTTTACCAAACCTTATGGAGTTAAACAAATAAAATTTAGCAGTCCTTTCCTTAGTAATCTTCTGTATAAATATAAAAATCCCAGATACATGAAAATGGTTTTAAATTATATTTGTTCACAGCTTGATAGGCAATTATAAATTTCCATTTAAATAGTTCATGTAACTTGATACATCTGTATAGAAAGAATAAGATTAAGAACATGTGGTAATTGTAGGCAGATCTACCTTGCAAACCTTGGTCTTTATTTGCATGTGTGTGCTCTTGCAAAGGCTGCA
Source organism: Apodemus agrarius (assembly GCA_964023405.1). NCBI lineage: Eukaryota > Metazoa > Chordata > Mammalia > Rodentia > Muridae > Apodemus > Apodemus agrarius. The sequence goes on along the minus strand of OZ030007.1, from coordinate 45,176,472 downwards.
CTGGACAGTTCTGCAACAACTAAAAGGCTGAAGTCACTGCGAGCGAGCCCAGGCTTCAGGCCTCCTCCCAGGGTCCCCTGCGGCCCTGCGTCCTGGCCTCACTTCCAAGCCTGGGCTGCAGATGATGTCCACATTTCATCCTGAAGGCTACACACTTTCAAACCATTTGAGCAGAGTGATCAGACTTAGCATGATGATTTCTTCATAGAATCTGCAGAAATCCTCTGTGCGAGATCCCTGTTGGGGTTCCTAGGGCACCATTGTGAGAATCCCGTTAAGGACAGGAAATGACTATGCTTTTGTGGGATTTCCTGCAGGTTTGGGATCGTAACCGTACAAGAAAGTAGCTGCTATTACAAGGATGGCTCCCAGGAAAAAGACACTAAATAGGATGAAGAAAAAGAAATGGAGAAAGTCAGGTTAAAAGCAAATTAAGTTCTTTACTATACTATATCTGTACTACATCTACATCTGTACTATAAAAACAAGTGTAATCTGGGAAAGAAATATTCAAGAAACATAGTAATAAATGTTGAGTACTTCCTATGATCCAGGTGCTCAGCTAAGTTCTTTACATGTAAACTTCATTTTGTTCTTGAATGACTTGAAGCAGTACAAGGATTAACTGCATTTTGTACCTTCAGGAAAGGCTTTACAAGGCTTTGGGGCAAACTTGTCCCAAAGTCCCAAATAAGTCGGAGGTAGGATACAGTGCAGACCCTGGCTTCGAGCCTGCACTGCAGGCTGCAGCACCTCAGCGACATGTACACTCTGTATGGATTCATTCCATAAAAGAGCCGAAGTGTTAATAACATAAAATGTAAAAAGAAAAGTTCATTATTTTATGCTAAACGTAGGTGAATTTAGTTCAAAATCCAAAGCAAAAACAAAACTCAGGACCAATGTTTACAGGATGTTTAAGAGAAGGAGATGATACCGCACACTTTCCTCTTGATTCTATGTATGCAGAAATACAATATACGTCATAAAAACTAGACATAAACCAAACTACCAATTGTACCTTATTATATACAGTTTTAATGCAGCTAGAGTCATAGATTCGCTTTGGCTTTAAGATTTCTATTAATGCTTCAAAGTCAGTACCTTCAACTTAAAAACAAAAACTCTAAAAGGACAGGGATCACTGGTCTTTACCCTTCTGGTGACAAGAGGCTTTTGGTTTGATTTATTTGTTACACGGTTTTACTATGTAGCCCACCTGGACTTCATGAACAAGACAGTGCCAGTGTGTGCCACCCAGCATCACCCTTCACGCCCCTCCCCGTTCTGTAAATCCAGCCCTCTGACTTCATGCACGTTGTCCTGACCCGGGTATCAGAGTAGATCCTCATCCCTCAAGCACACTTCCCTTTGTATCAACAAAGGGAAGTGTGCTGTATATATACTGCCATTCACATGCTGACCAGGTTACAATTAATCTCGAATCTGGTTTTCTAGTTACTATAATCTTCCCGAACACATCCTTCTCATTCATAGATTTCTTTTTTCCAGAACCTAGCGGAGTGATCGCTGGCAGAGCAGCACTTACCGAACTTTTGGACAGTGAATAAGCAAACCTAAAGGAATTCTGGTAATACTAACAACAGAATAAGACGCACAAGAAGGAATTAGATGCCGGGCAGTGGTGGCGCACACCTTTAATCCCAGTATTTGGGAGGCAGAGGCAGGCGGATTTCTGAGTTCGAGGCCAGCCTAGTCTACAGAGTGAGTTCCAGGACAGCCAGGGCTATACAGAGAAACCCTGTCTTGGGAAAACAACAAAAACAAACAAACAAACAAACAAACAAACAAAAAGAAGGAATTAGAATGGAAAGAAAAATAAAATGGATAGAAAGAAGTATTTTACCTGGTTGGCACAAAATCTTGCAACCAAAAATAAGATATGACTGTTGATAATATTATGGATAAGGAGGTCGCAAATCCTTTTAAAATGTTATCTGCATACTTGATGACAGCAGCTATTACAAGGCCTCCAAGTGCCTGTCAAAATTTTAAGAGAATATCTTTTAAATGAACATAAAACTGCTTTTCAAAACAATTTCATTTCTTAGGGAAAATTTAAGGCTTCTGTTCTACAAATATAATTATATCCCAGCAAATGATTCATTAGAAACAACAGACTTCCAGTTCTGTTTCATAGCCCTCAATGTAACCATCAAAGCAATCAGGTTTGCTGTAGTAGAATTTGATCAAATTACAAATCGTCTATTTTCATCAAATTCAATAATGAAACAGCTCTTGTTTGTACAGCTGAAGAAACAAATACATATGAGGTTTAAGCGTGAAGAAAAATGCCTTTTTAATTTCTTTCCAACAGTCTTCTCATGTAGCCGTATTCTTCAATTTCCCCTACGTTCTAATCTACCTCTTACAGCCGTCAGAATGTACTGTTTGGTTTGACTTGGGAGTGATTTTTTTTCAGTGCTAGAGATTAAACCCCACACCTATTACACAGTAGCTAGGTTCTCTGAGCTATCCCTATAGCATATACCAAATCATTCTCAATGTCTAGATTGTGGCTACTTACAAATAGGAGATGGGGAAAGCTGGAGCGATCGCTCAGTGGCTAAGGGTGCTTGCTGCTCTTGCAGAAGACCTGGGTTTAGTTCCCAGCACCCATACTAGGCAGCTCACAACCATCGGTAACTCCACTTCCAAGGGTTCTGATGTTTCTTCTGATCTCTGCAGGCATTGCATGCTCATGCATACACTCAGGCACACACATATATGCAGAAAACTAAGAAAGTAAAAACCAACCAACCAACCAACCAAAAACCTTAATGAGTGATGGGTAGTTTGGTTATAAATTACTTGCCTAGTAGGTAAGAGGGCACTGGGTTTAATCCAGACAACACACACACACACACACACACACACACACACACACACACACGAGACTTTACTTACTATACAAAAATCCAAACTGCTCCAAGACCCTATACTCCTTTGATGTACAGATAGAAAGTCTACGCCTGCCACATTTGATGGGTCAGTCATACAATGGAGGTGGATTTAAGTTATATTACTTCCAGGTTATGTATAAGCTCATACATAAAACAAAATTTTGTTTAGACTTGAGTCACAGTCACGGGATTATCTCATTATGTATATGCAAATATTCTAAAAATCTCACACCCTTAATTATCTCAAACTGATAAAAGACCATTGGTATAACCTGGCTTTATTTTCTACCAAACCCTAGATATCTGCTTCCAAACCAACCCAAGGGTACCCACTCTAACTGCCTTCTATAATAACGGAAGTTTAATTTACAAAAAGTCATGAATTATCCCATTGGGCTTACTATAAATTATGTTTGAATCAACATTTCAGGGAAATGCTGTTATTCATCTATTTATTCCCTGTTTGATGCTTTATACCCGTTATACCAACTTAAAAAAAATGCAGCGTGGTGGCACACGCCTTTAATTCCAGCAGTCCCTAGGCAGAGGCCAGCATATCTGTGACTTTGAGGCCAGCCTGATATACATATTGAGTTCCAGTAAGAGCTATGTAGAGAGATCCTTTCTAAAGTAAAACAAACAAAACCATTTTAATCCTTCTCTTAAAGGAGAGCTTTCCTATAACTAGGTTTTGTGTGCGCGCGTGCACACACGCGCGCTCTATGTATACCACACCTCCATCTTCAATTCTAGCTTCCCCTTTGTGCCTTCCCCTCCTTTTATAAATGGGAACACCCTTCCTACTTTAAAGCACCACTGACGGGTCCTCAAGCTTTATGACTTCAAGTAACTCTAGCAAAGTACGCTTTAAAGAAAATGATTTCTTCATTTTTATATTTTCCAGAATAACAAGGATGTATTTTTGGAGATGAAATTAGTCATCTCTTGTACAAGCCACATTCACACTGAAGAAATTTGACAGAAACATTCTAATATATGAGTATAAAATAAAGTTTAAAAACTTGTTTAATTATCTCAAAAGGCTCCTTCCATCTTTAAAGGGCTGACCACAGCTTTTCTATGCAATGATAATTGCAGCAGAAAAATCAGAAGTTACATTTACCCTAAGTTTTAAGTTTTAAGTTTTAAAGATTATCTTTTGAGACAGGGTCTCTATGTATAGCCCTGGATGCCCTGCACCTTGCTAAGTAAGCCAGCTGCCCTGACCTGCAGAAATTCTCCTGCCTGTGCCTCCACAATGCTGGGATTAAAGGTGTGTGCCGCCACAGCCCAGCTTCACTATTTAATTCTTTTTTTAAATTACTATTATTAATTAATTAATTAATCTATTTATTATTTGTATATGGATATTTTGCCTGCATACATGCCCATATCTATCTATCTATCTATCTATCTATCTATCTATCTATCTATCTATCTACCAATCAATCAATAGGTCTGTACCCCTTAAATACCAATACATCAGTACCCATTTTAGTTCTCTGTATTGAAGCAATAGTCAGTACTATTAAATAGAAGACTTAAATGCTTTACCTGCAGAACAACAACTATCCACGTCAGTTGATTATATCCCTGGAAAAATCCATTCTTTGATACCAATTCTCCATCATAAACATATACACCCATTAATCCAAATATACTCCCGAAGAAACCTAAAAGAAAGTAAGACCTAGGTCATGTGGCAGTCTTTCTGAAGAGATTTGTGACAATCCTGTTCCCTTCTTCCCTGCTCCAATTGGCAGGGTCCTGCTTGGCGATGGAGAGTAAGTGGGACTCAGCACGTAGCGCGCACTGGACTCCTGTGCCCGTCTCCGAAGGACTGGGGCTGCAGGCCTTGGGCCCCCTAGGACTGGGGCTGCAGGCCTGCACCTCACTGCACAGCTTACTTCTTTTGGATGAACACCTTAAAAACATTTCACTTGAGTTGGGCGGTGGTGGCGCAAGCCTTTCATTGCAGCACTAGGGAGGCAGAAGCAGGTGGATCTCTGAGTTTGAAGCCAACATGGACTACCCCGAGAAACCCTGCCTCAGGAAAAACCAAATCACTTGATTTATATATAAATTTTACATAATACTATATGATGACTACAAAACATATACATATGCAGAGGCATGAAAATATTTTTAAAAATAACTTATCAACCATTAAACACTGTAATATTTAAATTACAGAATTTGAGTTATTAGGTTGGTGATCCATTCAAACATTCGTAAAATGCTTGCCTGTAGTATTCCACTGTATCATCAACTTCCTATTGCCATGACCACATTTGTATGAGTGCCATTCATAATTACAAGAAAGCTAGCATATATAACATAGAATTTCTTTGTAAAAGTTTAAACTAATACAGGCAATGAACATGAGTTACAAAACAGAACATAAAGCTAACTGATTTCCTAGTTCTAAGCCTGTCATGTATTTGTTTGGGTTTTGGTAGTGGACATGTGCATAAAAATGTCCTTGACAGTGACAGTGCAAATGTGGGGTGCCACAGCCTCTGGCCGCGGCCTGCCCTAACTGTGTATAAGTTCAGAGTTAGAGTCTATGGCTGGCTACTTTCCACGTGTGGTGTTTTTTATTTGTAAGTTTTTTAACAATAATAAACTTTATTTTTAAGGGTTTTTTTGAAGTACAGTACTTGATAATCAAAACTCCAGGCTAAGAAGTGGTCAAAGCTATCATCAGAGTCTGTACGACTCAAGTCTCAGTGTCAGAGGAAACTGGCCCAGTGAATGTCATTGCTGAACTAACTCCACGGGTCAATACAGCCTCCAGACCAGAGCACTGTTGGCTTTATGGAAACCTACGGGGGGCACATCCTCCGGCACACATTAGGAATGCCCTCAGAGAGGGTATGTGTGATGGTTGTAAATAAAGCCATAGCTGGGTAGAGAGTGGGGGCCATGGAAAGTTCATTTGCACAAGCTCTAACCATTTCATAGGTCTCATTTTAGCATGAACTAACCATGGCATATTGACTTAAAAAATGCCCAAAGGCACACATTTTAAATTTAACTTGGGCTGGAGAGATGGCTCAGTGGCTCAGAGCACTAATTGCTCTTCCGGAGGTCCCAAGTTCAATTCTCAGCAACCACATGGTGGTTCACAAACATCTGTAATGAGATCCGATGCCCTCTTCTGGTGTATTTGAAGAGAGAAACAATGTACTCACATACATACAATTTAAAAAAAATTTAACTTAAAAATGTGACAATTACTAAAATACATATTTAATAGATGTTGGAGCTAGAAAGTCCTCCAAAGTGTTCAAGAATTGTTCTCGTGTTCTGTCTCTCTCTCTCTCTCTCTCTCTCTCTCTCTCTCTCTCTCTCTCTCTCTCTCTCTCTCTGAGGATGGGCTTAGTGGGAAGCCATAGGTCACTTGGAAGCATGCCTATGATCAGGACTGTGGGTCCTTAGTCTCTTTTTCTCTATTTCTATTTATTGTACCAACATAAATAAGAAGCTTCCTCTGCCTTGCGTATTCTGAAGCCCCCCAATTTTTTTTTTTTTTTTTGAGACAGGGTTTCTCTGTGTAGTCCTGGCTGTCCTGGAACTCACTCTGTAGACCAGGCTGGCCTTGAACTCAGAAATCCACCTGCCTCTGCCTCCCGAGTGCTGGAATTACAGGCGTGCGCCACCACGCCCGACGAAGCCCCCAAATTTTAAGACAAAGGAAATATCTTTGTAAACTGATTTATCTTGTGTGTTTGTCACAGTGACAAATATCTCACCAGATATTCCAGTGACTAATATTAGATATCTATATAATCCTTGATCCAAATGCTTTATGGACACTAACATACTACAATCCTCTTGGGTTGACACTAGTATGATTATTTTTATTCATGAGGAAACTTCTCCTAGTTCACACAATGAAATGGACTCAATAGTTGAGTGCAGGCAATTTGGCTCTGGATCCTTTTTTACTTTACATTTTCTATCTTCCAAAGTACAATCTTGATTATACTATCTAATCAAAATAATAATTTATTCAGCCAGTCTTATTTTCTGTTTTGGTTTGTTTGGTTTGGTTTTTTTTTAGACACTTATAACCAATGCTAAAATTTTCCTCCCCTCTAAGCTATTTAGGAAGGAGCATGTAAAAAGACAAAACATTATACTAAAATAAAACAGCATGTTACGACTGTAAAAGAGATGAAAATTGCTTCATTTCCAACTTCTCCCATTTTAGGAGTAATATATGTAAATTAGTTGTAGCATTTTCACAAAAGAAGAGGCAATGAGATAAGCATGCTAAGATTCCATCCTGAGGGCAGGAGCACGCTACATTCCCGGATCATCAGCCTGCTCTTCCGTATCACGAGTCAAGGCATTCACTTCCAATCCAGATCTCTAAGGGCAAGAGCATTACCAGTTCTTTGTATCAATAGCACATCTGCATTCAAGGCCTATGTACTTATGTAAGAACACAAATCTTTCTCTCGTTTCTAAGATGCGGTCTCCCTATACAGCCTGGTTGGTTTTCTGCCTCAGCCTCATGAGTGCTAAGATCAGAGGCATGCACCACCACACATGACTGGTATAGTTATTTGGAAATATATAGTAGAAAGCCTTTAAAAACTTACCAAGTTGAATGTTTCTTATCCATACTGATTGTTTTGTTTCTTTTAAGATTTTCTCAAAATAAACTCCAGCAAAGCCACTTGAAAAACAGGCTGTGAGAACCGCCATGAGGCCTACAAACTGCGAGCCCGTTGAAAGGTCCTTAGAGCTCAGCTCTGGAGAATCCGAAGGCCACTGAATAAAAACAAAAGCAACACTCAGAGGGCAGCGAAATGGCTCAGTGGGTAGGGACACTTGCAACCAAGGTTGACAGCCTGAGTCTGATCCCTGGGACCCACGTGGCGGATGGAGAAGAGCGACCCTCACAAGCTGCCCCTGACCTCCACAAGCACATGGTGCAACTGCCTCAGAAGATAAGCTACCTCAAGCAGAGTAGGAAGAGAAGCTGGTGGGAAGGGAGTCACAAACACTGTGAGGAAAATACAGCCCATCAAAACCTGAAAGACTGTGAAGTTACTGTCCCGGCCACAGCGCCCATAGGATTTGGATGTTACTGACCATGGTGTAACCATTTAACTATCGTTAAATATTCCTTCCCATCTGTGTCTCACTCTTCTGATGCTCTGAGACTTACTCAGCCACTTCTAATGAAACTATGCATTTTAAACTATGTCTCTCCATGTACAGTGATTTCATAAGATATGTTCATACATGTGTCTCATGCACTTTGATCATACCCTCCCCATCATTACCCCATCTGCATTCCCACTGCTCCGTTTCTTCATCTGCATTCCCACTGCTCCTTTCTATTTTCTTTCTTTTTTCTAAAGATTTATTTATTTATTATAGGTAAGTACACTGTAGCTGTCTTCAGGCACTCCAGAAGAGGGCATCAGATCTCATTACAGATGGTTGTGAGCCACCATAGGGTTGTTGGGATTTGAACTCAGGACCTTCCGAAGAGCAGTCAGTGCTCTTAACCTGCTGAGCCACCTCTCCAGCCCCATCCTTTCTCTTTTCATATCTTCTTTTTTTTGGTTTTTTTGAGACAGGGTTTCTCTGTGTAGTCCTGGCTGTCCTGGAACTCACTCTGTAGACCAGGCTGGCCTCGAACTCAGAAATCCGCCTGCCTCTGCCTCCCAAGTGCTAGGATTACAGGCATGCGCCACCACGCCCGGCTCCATATCTTCTTTTTTTTTTTTTTTTTTTTTTTTTTTGGTTTTTCGAAACAGGGTTTCTCTGTGTGCTCCGGCTGTCCTGGAACTCACTTGGTAGACCAGGCTGGCCTCGAACTCAGAAATCCGCCTGCCTCGCCTCCCAAGTGCTGGGATTAAAGGCGTGCACCACCACCGCCCGGCTCCATATCTTCTTTTTTTTTTTTTTTTTTTTTTTTTTTTTTGGTTTTTCAAGACAGGGTTTCTCTGTGTAGCCCTGGCTGTCCTGGAACTCACTCTGTAGACCAGGCTGGCCTCGAACTCAGAAATCTACCTGCCTCTGCCTCCCAAGTGCTGGGATTAAAGGCATGCGCCACCAATGCCCGGCTCCATATCTTCTTTTTTAATCTAGATTTTTCCCTCTCCTTTTTATTGTTTTGGGTTTTTAGGCTTTTTCCCCCAAGACTGAGTTTCTTTGTGTAGCCCTGGGTGTCCTGGAGTTAGCTCTGCACCAGAGTGGCCTGAAACAGGGATCCATCTGCCTCTGCCTCCCACGTGCTGGGTTTAAAGGTGTGAGCCACCAGGCATAGGCCTTAATCTTCATTTTTCAACTGCAAAATTCTTCTATTTTGCTTCTATTATTCTATTAATTCTTCTATTATGATCCCCAGTTCTACATTTTCCTGTAAACAACATAATTTCATTTTTTATGAATAGATAAATCTCCATTGTATATATATCACATATGTGTATGTGTGTCTACATGTATATTTATGTATATATATATCACATTTACATTATCCATTGACACACTGATGGACATTTAAACTGGTTCTATAACTTAACTATTGTCAACAACTGCCATAAATATTCATCTCTCTGTAGTATGCTCAAAATATACTTTAAACCAGCATAGCTGCATCACGTGGTACTATTTTTACTTACTGAGCAAGACGGTTCAGAAGGGAAAGTGCTCGCTATCAAGCCTGACACCTGAGTTCAGTTCCTGTAACCCACATAGACCTCCACATATGCTCTATGGTAAGTGTGGGGGCAGGCAAGCATACACACACATATACAGGTAAGATTAAAATCTTCCCATGGAGAAACCTCCATTCTATTTTCCAACTGGCTGCTCAGGATTACATCCCAATCAGAGGAGCATTAAGATTGATTTCCATACCATCTGTTGTTTGTTTTGCTGATAACAGCCATTCTGATTAGGACAAAATGGTCTCAATGTAGTGTGGATCTACATTTCCCTAATGGCTGCCAATGGTGATCATTTTAGGTATGTTTATGAGGTATTGGTATTTCTTTTAAGAACCATCTGCTCAGTTCATTTGCCTGATTATTCACGGGCTTAGGACTTCTGGATGCTTGGCTGGTTATTTTTGTTCAGTTCTTTATAAAACTAACTGCATGTTAATCGTATGATGAGGAGCTTGTGAGCACCCTCTTCCCCTCCGAAGGGTGGCTCTCCAGCCTGTTCTCAGTGTCACACAGCTTTTACATTTCATGCACATCCCATGCACTCATATCTGCCAATTCTTGCTACTGTTTGCTCGAATTGGAGTCTATCAAAAAGGCCTTGCTGTGCTCTCTCTCTCTCTCTCTCTCTCTCTCTCTCTCTCTCTCTCTCTCCTTTTTTTTTTCGAGACAGGGTTTCTCTGTGTAGTCCTGGCTGTCCTGGAACTTACTCTGTAGACCAGGCTGGTCTTGAGTTCAGAAATCCACCTGCCTCTGCCTCCCAAGTGCTGGATAAAAGGCGTGTGCCACCAAGCCCGGCTGCTGTGAGCCATCTCTTAAGTGCTGTCCCAGTTCCCTTTCACATTCTCCAAGGCTTCAGGGTTTACATTAATGTCTTCAATCTGTTTGGACCTGAGTTCTGAGCTTGGTGAGAATGTGCCTACTCCAGCCTTGTACTGTGGATACATATGCAAAGCTTCTGACTCCGTTTGTTGAAGAGGCCGTTCTTCAAAGTATTCTGTACTGGCTGGGCATGTCAACTTGACACAAATTAGCATCATCAGAGAGGAAGGAACTTTAGGTAAGGAAATGCCTCCAAGAGATCAGCTGTAAGGTATTTTCTCAATTAGTGATCAGTGGGAGAGGGCAAAGTTCACTGTGGGTGGTGCCATCCTTATGCTGTTGGTCCTGGGTTCTATAAGAAGGCCAGCTGAGCAAACCAGGGGAGCAGGAAAGCAGGGAAGCAAGCCAGTAAGCAGCACCTTCCATGGCCTTTGCATCAGCTCCTGCCTTCAGCTTCCAGCCCTGTCTTGAGTTCTGCCTTTGATGATGAACAGTGATTGGAAGTGTAAGCCAAATAAACCCTTTCCTCCCCAACTTGCTTTTTGGTCATGGTGTTTCATTGCAGCAATAGAAATCCTAAGACCTATGGATTAATCACCTTTGTCAATAATCGGGTGATTTATTTCTAAGATCTCATCCAAGGGTCTATGTGTCTGTTTTTGTGTCATACTATGCTGTTTTTATTATCACAGCTCTAAAGCATAATTTGAAAATAGATACTGTGATACCTCCAAAACTGCTTTGTGAATGGGGCAGAGGCTGGGCCTCACACTGTAGCCTACAGTAGCCTAGAATTCACTAGGAACACTAAGATAGCCTCAAATTCATGGTAATTCTCCTCCCTCAATGTCTTCAGGGCTAGGATTAGAAGTGTGAGCCAGCGGACATGGCTAGCATTGCTATTTTTACTCAGGACTGACTTGGCTATCAGGGTCTTTTGTTTTCATATAAATATGATTCTAAATAGCAGCAACTGACATATTCCTCAGCTGGTTTACTCACATATTAGTTTTGTTTTTTGTTGTTATTGTTTTGTTTGTTTTGTGGGTTTGGCCTAGAGGGAGGATTTATTTATTTTATTTATTTAAAGTTGTTTTGTTTTTGTTTTTGTTTTTTAATTCTTTGTCTTTCAGTTTTTAACATCTGTTTTATGACCTAAACTGTGATGTATTTTGGAGAAAATTTCAAGATATCTTTAAATCTGTACTTCCACCTTTAGATAGAATATTCTGTATCTCTATAAGATAAGTATATCTGGTTTAAGTCTGTTGACCACTTTTGTTAATTATCTACCTATTGATAAGAGTTAGGCTTTGAAGTTATCTATCTATCCTTACTATATCTAAATTTATCTCTCTTTACCTTTAGTGTTGAAATCATACTTTTCATATTACCAGAGAGTTTTCAATGTTAGGTTTTTTTTTCTTTTTTTTCTTTTTTTGGTTTTTTGAGACAGGGTTTCTCTGTGTAGTCCTGGCTGTCCTAGAACTCACTCTGTAGACCAGGCTGGCCTCGAACTCAGAAATCCGCCTGCCTCTGCCTCCCAAGTGCTGGGATTACAGGCACGCGCCACCACACCTGGCTCAATGTTAGTTTTTAAGGTATGGGGGACATATTACATAGTCCAGGCTAGCTTTAGCTCGCAGCAGTCTTCCTGCCTCAGCCTCCCAGGTGAGAGGATTGCAGGTGTGTACTACCATACCAGCTTAAACACCTTTTAACAATGAAAGGGTTCACTCCCTATTCAATTTGCCTTCACTACAGCAACATGATACTAATTCCTTGATTCTTGAACCTGACCCTCTACTATGTAAGTACTCAATATGCTTTCTGTGAGGAGGGAAACATTCTATGTCTCTGCAAATAGTGTAGCCACTATCTTCTATGGCTACCAAGCACACACACCATATGCATAAACACACACAGAATAAAAAAAGGAGTGCAAAAGTGGGAGACAATGACTTCATGCAAAATAAGAATAAGGAATCATTAGAAAGCTCTTGGGTTGAAAAAACAGTATCAATAAAGATGGTAGACGGTCAGGGGACCACAGGATCACTAATGATCTTAGACGTTCCACGGTTCTCATAAAACTTAAGCTTATTTCTTTTATGTGCTGTTTTGTTTGTTAGTTGGTTGGCTTTGCTCTTTCTTAAGGCTGAGTTTCACTGTGCTGTGTCTTATTTTGTTGGAGTGTTCCTTCCTTCCTTCCTTCCTTCCTTCCTTCCTTCCTTCCTTCCTTCCTTCCCTCCCTCCCTCCCTCTCCCTCCTCTCCCTCTCCCTCTCCCTCTCCCTCTCCCTCTCCCTCTCCCTCTCCCTCTCCCTCTCCCTCTCCCTCTCCCTCTCCCTCTCCCTCTCCCTCTCCCTCTCCCTCTCCCTCTCCCTCTCCCTCTCCCTCTCCCTCTCCCTCTCCCTCTCCCTCTCCCTCTCCCTCTCCCTCTCCCTCTCCCTCTCCCTCTCCCTCTCCCTCTCCCTCTCCCTCTCCCTCTCCCTCTCCCTCTCCCTCTCCCTCTCCCTCTCCCTCTCCCTCTCCCTCTCCCTCTCCCTCTCCCTCTCCCTCTCCCTCTCCCTCTCCCTCTCCCTCTCCCTCTCCCTCTCCCTCTCCCTCTCCCTCTCTCTCTCCAACAGTACTACTGGCTCAAACCTACAATCCCGGCATTCTCAGGCTGAAGCAGAAGATGGTGAGCTGAAGTATGTGTGTGGTACTGAGGACCAAAGCAACTCCTCTGCCTGTAAGCTATGCCATAGCCTAACTGCTATGTTCTTTACTATGAAAAATGCATTCATGTATTTATTTACTTACATCATATCACACACTCTCAATGCAGTATTTGCTTACATAGAGCCATAAAAAATATGCCAGCATTTACTTGCTCAAACAGGCAATGGAACCATATTTTGTATGCAAAATATATCAGGTTTTCAAACTGTGACAGAAACAAGGCATACTTATCTTGAATAGTTACCTGTACAAAAGCAACTCCTGCCATCAGAATCACTAGGGAGAGCCACTGGTACACACCTAATTTTTTACCAAGCATAGACACAGAAAACAATGCTGTTGTAAGTATTTTCAACTGATATGTAACCTAAAAAGAAAACAGCAATATTATTAATGTTTAGGTTTTTTGTTGATTTGACTTTTAAGAGAATCATTAGAACTGTGTCTAGGTACCTGGTAAGTGGCTGCGTCTAGGTTCGACAGTGCCACGTAGAGTAAGTTGTTCTGAAGAGTGTATATCCCAGACGGGACAGCAAGCTTCAGCGTCTCCATGGGCTTATTGAGAATCTCATCACGCAGCACTCTATTCAGTGTTCTCACGCTGTACTCTACAAGACACAAACGGGGGAATCAGGTACTAAAGCATTCAGTGTCCTCACGCTGTACTCTACAAGACACAAATGGGGGAATCAGGTACTAAAGCATTCAGTGTCCTCACACTGTACTCTACAAGACACAAATGGGGGAATCAGGTACTAAAGCATTCACTGTCCTCACACTGTACTCTACAAGACACAAATGGGGGAATCAGGTACTAAAGCATTCAGTGTCCTCACGCTGTACTCTACAAGACACAAATGGGGAAGTCAGGTACTAAAGCATTCAGTGTTCTCACACTGTACTCTACAAGACACAAATGGGGAATCAGGTACTAAAGCATTCAGTGTTCTCACGCTGTACTCTACAAGACACAAATGGGGGAATCAGGTACTAAAGCATCTCTGCAGGAATCATAAGCTCTTTCCTTACAAGCCTCAGTTTTCCACTTTAAAAACAGGAAAATGGAGACAGGAGAAATGGCAACTACAGAAAAGCATTGCTCTTGCAAAGGATCAGAGTTTGATTCCCAGTGTGGTTCAAAACTGCCTTAGCTCCAGCTTCACGTAGATCCCACACATCTGACCTCTGTGAGCACATGCACTTAGGTACAAAGACAAAGGCAAACACACATATACATACATACATACACACACACACACACACACAAATTAAAATTAAAAATTTAAGCTGGGCGCACGCCTTTAATCCCAGCACTTGGGAGGCGGAGGCAGGCGGATTTCTGAGTTCGAGGCCAGCCTGGTCTACAGAGTGAGTTCCAGGACAGCCAGGGCTACACAGAGAAATCCTGTCTCGAAAAAACCAAAAAAAAAAAAAAAAAAAAAAAAAAAAAAAAAAAAATTAAAAATTTAAAATCCACCCCCCCCCCCACGCTTTTTGGAAGACATGTTTTCTCAGCCTAGTCCTAGTTGACCTGAAACTCACTCTGTAGACCAGGCTGGTCTCAAACTCATGCACCCACCTATCTCTGCCTCCCAAGTGCTGGGATTAAAAGCATGCACTACTACACTTAGCTAAAATTAATCTTTAAAAACAGGAAAATGAGCTACACTAGGATACTTCTCAGTACAAAGTATGTTTTTGACGCAAACTGTTCAAATGCTAAATATTACAAAGTAGCATATTGGCATCATTGGCCTCATGCTTAATTGTGCTGGAAAAGACCAAGATTGACCCTGTAGGGGCTGGAGAGATGGCCCAGCAGCTAAGAGCACTGGCTACTCTTACAGGGGGCCAGATTCTATTTCCAGAACCTATGTGGTGGCTCACAAGCATCTGTTCCTCCAGGTCCAGGGGATTCAGTGCCCTCTTCTGACCTCTGCAGGCTCATCTGTACATGCAGAGATACATCCAGGCAAAAACATCCATATATATATATATATATGAGAGAAAGAAAGGAAAGATTGACTATGTAAGTACATATACACATACAAATGCATTTGTGACAACCAAAAACTCAATTTATTTATTTTAATGTTTAAATCTATCCTTCTCTCACATATCCTATCTCAGCTGCAGTTTCCTCTCCGTCCCTCCGAGTACCCCTTTGCACCCCCTTCTCATTCCACTCCTCCCGTTTCCCTTCAGAAAAGGACAGACCTCCCATGGAAATCAACTATGGCATATCGAGCTGCAATAAGACTAGATACCTCCCCTCATACTAAGTCTGGATGAGGCAATCCAGTAGGAGGAAGAGGGTCCCCAAAGCAGACAGATGACTCAAAAGCCAGGCCCGCCCCCATGCCCCGTTAGGAGTCCCACAAGAAGACTATGGCATACAGACATATGCACGGGGCGGAGGTCAGGAGCACGTGGGCTCCCTGACTGTCATAGAGTCTCTGTGAGCATCTCTGAGCGCCGGTTACTTGATTCTGTGGGTTTTCTTGTAGTGTCTTTGACCCCTCTGGCTCCTAGAATCCTTTCTGTGTCTCTTCTACCTGATTACCTGAAATCTACCCAGTGTGCCTCAAACTATTAATCAATCAAAATAGTATTCTTCTACTGCAGTAACTTTATAAAGAATTATTTATTTATTATATATAAGTACACTATAGCTGGCTTCAGACACTCCAGAAGACGGCATCAGATCCCATTACAGATGGTTGTGAGCCACCATGTGGTTGCTGGGAATTGAACTCAGGACCCCTGGAAGATCAGTCAGTGCTCTTAACCACTGAGGTGTCTCTCCAGCCCTAAAGTAACTTTATAAAACTCTGTATTTTATCCATTCTTCAGCTTCTCATGCAATTGTCAACATATTAATCATTAAAAGAAGGCACAGTAGACAGAGAGTGGCCTTGTTACAGTAGAAACTGAACTTCTAGCTCAGCTTGTCTCATGCAGCATGAACCAGATGTAGCGCTTCTTGCTAGAGCAGCCTGGGGACACAGACTCTGCGTATGCGAATATGCTGGCTTGTTAAGTTATATTTTTGCCCTACCACTAAGCTATACACCTCGGACCAGCCTGTTAGGTTTCTCCCTCTGAGAATTATCCATCTATTTTTTCCCTAAGGGCTCGCTGTCTCTTTCTTGCTGTGCTGTAGTTCTCCGTAACTCTAGGTATTTGTTGCTGCTGGTTATGTGTATGGCCTGTTCCTTCACTTGGTTTGATACTTTTTTTTCAGTTTAAGATGTGTCTCCCCCCCCCCCAAAAAAAAAAAAGCCGGGCGGTGGTGGCACACTCCTGTAATCCCAGCACTTGGGAGGCAGAGACAGGTGGATTTCTGAGTTCGAGGCCAGCCTGGTCTACAAAGTGAGTTCCAGGACAGCCAGGGCTACATAAGCACACTCCATGTATGGCTTAGTTTGCTTTTATACTTGTTTGAGATCATTCGTAGTACCAAGGTCACCCTGATTTTCCGTGTGGTTTGGTTTGTTGAAGCAGGCCTTATTATGCAGCCCATGCTGATCTGGAGATCAAAACATAGCCTGGCTGGCCATGGACAGACATACGATTCTCTCTTACTTCAGTCTTCAAAGTTGCTATGTAGTCAGGTGTAACCTTGAACTTCTGACTGCTGCTTTAACTCCTAAGCACTAGAATTACAGACATATTCCACCAGGCCCAGCTTTACACAATACTTTTTATTTTACTTCATGTGTAGGCATATTTTTCCCTGCGTGTTTATCTATGAACTGTCTGTGTGCCTGAATACAGCATCAAATCCTCTGGAACTGGAGTTACAGGTTGTAAGCTGCGTGGGGGGGAGGGGTTACTGGGAGCTGAACCCAGGACCTCTGTAAGAGCGGTCAGTGCTCTTAACCCCTGAGCCATCCCCTCAGCCCCTGCAACTTAGCTATTAAGCACCAACTAAACAACTTCCCAGCCCTGGAATTGGCTTTGGTGTACACAGTCAGCAGGCCATGCTTAAGCTCGCCGAGAGCTCTCTCACCACCCCTAGCCACAATGCAACCACTCTTCTTAAAGGTTCCCTGGCTCGGGTGTTACATGCAGTAGGTCCTGGTAAGATCTAGACCTTAGCAACAAACGGTAACCTCCCCACGTCCCTGCCTCGGCCATGGCTCTCTGTCCTGCCGTGCTCATTATAGTCTTCTTTCCTCCATGACACCTGAGTGAAGCCTGAGTTCTGGGAACAAGCCAGGGTATTTTTTTCAGTCTTCTTTTCCTCTAGTGTATATATAAACTGCTCTTATCCTTGGCTTTAAGTGCTTTATGGGTATTTCCAACTTTAACATGAATCAAAGTGATAAAGCATTTGATTTATCCCCCAATATATCTTCCCTGTATGTTTTACTGCCACACCTATATAAACAATTTAATCTAAAAACCTACAAATCATTCTTAAAACTGTATCCGCCCTCTTTCCTGACCTTCACATATATAATGTACTAGTCAAGTCATATCAAATGTCCACCACTATTAATGATTAGAGACATGCAAGTCAAAACCACATTTGAAATACTTCTTCATACCCAAAATGGCTATAATAAAAGGTGGGTAGAGTCTGGAGCACAACTCAGAGTATAGCCATTTATCTGGTATACATGAGGCTGTAGATTTGAAAACTTACACTCACACACAACACATATACACACATACACACACACACACACACACACACACACACACACACAGAGACAGAGACAGAGAGAGACAGAGACAGAGAGAAACATGATAGGCAGAAAGAAAAACGTGGTGAGAAAATAGAAACTTCATACACCACTAGTAAAAATATAAACTGGAGGTTGGGGAGCGGATCCTGTGGGTGGGGCAGGTGTGGTAAAGGTGCTGGCTGCCAAGCCTGCCCATCTGAGGTCGAGCTCTAGGACATATATGGTGGAAAAGAGAACTGGTTCCCCCTTGTAGTCCTCTGACCTCCACACTTGCGCAGTGGCACGCACTCATCCTCCCTCTCACAAGGAATAAATAAAATACGATGAAAATTAACAAAACAAAACAGAGTAAGTGGAAAAATTTGATAATTCCTTAAAAAGTAAACAAAGGACTTGCAAGACGACTTTGCTGGATAATGACACTTGCCACCAGACCTGATCCTGGGATCACATGGAGCAAGAACAGGACAGACCCCACAAGTTGCCCTTTGACCTGCACTCACATGCCATGGTGCATGCACACCCGCCACATACATAGATGCAATACACTTCTTTTAAAAAGATACATATCGCTGGGCGGTGGTGGCGCACGACTGTAATCCCAGCACTTGGGAGGCAGAGGCAGACGGATTTCTGAGTTGAGGCCAGCCTGGTCTACAGAGTGAGTTTCAGGACAGCCAAGGCTACACAGAGAAACCCTGTCTCAAAAAACAAACAAACAAACAAACAAACAAAAAAAGATATATATCAAGGACAATCAGATGACAATGGCCCAGCAATTCTGCTTTGGTGGTGGGAGGGGATATAAACACAGAGCCCCACCCAAATAAAAGCAGAAACTCCAACATATACTTATTGCAGCGCTAACCACTGTTTCTTCCAACATGGTTCATAGTAGCCAAAAGGTAGAAATAACCAGTGGTTACCATCACATGATTAAGGGAAGTGTGTATATTATATACTATTTAGCATATAAAAAACAAAAATCTGACACATAAGCTTTGAAAATATTATGCTAGTGAGCTAAGCCAGAAATAAGAGAATGAGCATTATATAATCCACCTTATATAAAATATCTAGAATAGGTAAACTCAGAAGCAGAATCTAAGTCACGATTACCAAGAACTGGAGGAAAGGTAAATGAGGAGTTACTACTTAATAGTCAGATAGAATTTCTGCTCAGTTGTATTGAGAAAGCTTTGGAAACAGTGATAACCATACAATATTGTGAATGTAAAAATGCAGTTATAATAACAAAACCTCACATACACATGCGCACATGCACACGCACACGCGCACACGCACACGCGCACGCACACACACACACACACACACACACACACACATTATCACAACTTAAAAGTTAAAGCCAGTAGCAATTATAAGCTAGCACATAGAAGGTTAAGATAGAATGATCAAGAATTTATGGCCAGCTTGAATGACATAGTAAGGCACTGTCTCAAGAAAGAAAAACACAACTCACCATCGAATACTCTAAAATTCTGCCCGCAAAGGGCTAAGTGGGGGCTATGGCAGAGCCAGTGCGTCTGCTGAGGACATGCAAAGCCCAAGGCTCAGCCTCCAGAACCAAAGAACAACAACTATACAGCTCATAATTCATATCCCAATGAACATCTTTAAACTATACCAAATGAGTGACTCACTGTTGGATTAGTCAATGTAACTAGTAAAAGTCTTTGGTAAAGAATTATTATGGACTTTATAATTCAAACAAAGCACCAGAGAACCTACTTTTTCTCAAAAAAAAATTTTTTTGAGACAGGGTTTCTCTGTGTAGTCCTGGCTGTCCTGGAACTCACTCTGTAGACCAGACTGCTCTCAACTCAGAAATCCGCCTGCCTCTGCCTCCCAAGTGCTGGGATTATAGGCGTGTGCCACCACGCCCGGCCATCTTTTTCTCAAATTAATAAACTATAAATGCAACTAGGATTCACACTCATAGCACTAACTAGGCATGGATTGTGTTAATAGACTGTACATAACAGTTTTAGTACAAATCAAATTTTGTACTAAAACAATTGTGCATGCATGCATCCATGCATGCGTGCGCATGTGTGTGTGTGTGTCTGTGTGTGCATGCGTGTGTGCACATGGATATGAGGTGATATTGGCTGTCTTTCTAAGTGGCTCTTCACCTTATTTTAGACAAGGTCTCTAACTAAACCTCAAGCTTGTCAAGTAGGCCAGACTGGCAGGCCAGCTGGCTCTGGGGTCCTCCTATCCCACCTCCCAGTGCTGAAGGACAAACTCACACTGCCACACCCAGCCATGTGTGTGGGTGCGGAAGATCCACACTCAGGCCCTCACTCCTGCACAGTAAGTGCTTTACCAGTTGGGCCATCCCCTTGAGCCCTGTCTTAATAATTTTTTCAAAAATATTAGAATGTAGCTGGGTGGTGGTGGAGCACGCCTGTAATCCCAGCACTTGGGAGGCAGAGGCAGGCGGATTTCTGAGTTCGAGGCCAGCCTGGTCTACAGAGTGAGTTCCAGGACAGCCAGGACTATACAGAGAAACCCTGTCTCACAAAAAAACAAAAAAAAAAAAAAATTGGAATGTGAAGTCTAGGGGAATTAAATAATGCAAATGATCAAATGTGTAGTTACAATTATATTTACATATATAGAAATTAAACTAATCACATAAATTAAAAGGGAAAATACCCTAGATACCTACTACTGTCTTTGTAGACTAAAAAGATGCAGGCCATTATCTTCAAAAATTCAGCCACAACCACTGCTGTAGAAGACAGATAGCGAGGCCCCTCCTCTGTTAGAGTCCTAGAATAACGCATCGTTAGAACCAGACTGGTAGTCTGAAACACCAAAATTCCCAAGGAAAGATATTTTAAGTTGGCAGACATTGTTTTCTCTTCATTTGTCTGAAAAACAAAATAAACAGGGCAAGTTAATCAAATTAAAAAGTACAGAAACTAATATCCCACAAGAGACAGACAGAGGTTCCATACAAGCATCCTCTTTCTAACTGCAACAAGAACAATGAAAAAGTCAACAACCACAAACAAGCCAAAGACAGAGGCATCTGCCAGAAAACCCAGACTGAAGGAAATAGGTAAAACTGATTAAGGTCTGAGGGGCGGGTCAGCATTGGAATCTGGATATTCTTGCCTACCTTTGTATTCTATATTCAAGTGCTACAGCACCATCTGGAACTGCCCCCAGTGTAGAACAACAAAGCAGCTGAGGAAAACTCAGTTTCTCTAGCCTAACAGCTAAAGACAGCTGTCCATTGCGGCCGAGTACTGTATAAACTGTGGGGAAAGCCTTCTTAACTCTCAGCACGGAACTAATGACAGTAGAGGTGGTGACCCCTCCCACAACAGAGTCTACAGACAGGGACTGTGGAGTGGAGCCCTGCTGGCCATCCCTGACATATACAAACCGACTATCAGCAAACAGAATCCCTGCTCTTCCACAAGTGGCTAAGAGTAACAGGGATTTAAGTAGGAACCAGAGTTTCATAATACACAAATGTTTTAAGACACAACTCAAAATGAGTATAGTCGCCAAAAAAAAAAAAGAGAGAGAGAGATAAATCTTAATTGAATAACAACAATCAACAGATAATACAAACAAACAAACAAAAAAAAAAAAACCAGATATTGGTGTTACAAGAATTTCAAGAAAGGTACCATAAAAATACAGCAACAAAAAATTATTAAACTTCCCAAAAACAGCAACCACAAAGTCCTTCTAGTCCAATAAAATATTTCAACATTACTCCAAGAGACTTTTATCACTACTCATGACTCAGTGATGCCAGGGAGTGAGCCCACCACTTCACACACACTAAGCCTGCTGTCTGTCTCTACCTAACAGCCCAGTCCCAGTGGACTCACCTTAAAGGTAAAGCAGAAATATGTTGAAAAGTGAATGGACCGGCCATCATAATAGTGTGACACCTACAGCCCCAGCTATCTGAGAGACTAATTCAGGAAGACCACAAGACCAGCCTGGGCGACTTACTGAATGAAGCCGTGACTCGCAAAAATGGAAGAAGGGAAGGAGAAGGAAAGAAGGAAAGAGAGATGAGCAGGAAGGACAGACACCATGAGGAAACTGAAACAACTGGAGAGCGTATATTAATGCCAGGCAAAAAACTTACATTACTTCTAGATTTGAAGGATAGTTCATAGTAATAAAAGGATCAATACACCAGGCATCTGTAGTCATTATAAATGTACATGTACCTTATTAAGGTAGCTTCAAAACACATAAAACAAAATGATCAGAATAAAAGAAAACAGTAGGCAAATTCAGTCATAACTGAAAATATTTAACCTACTTTTGAAAAAAAATATGGTTGAATGAGGAAAAAAACTCAATAACTAGGTTTCAGCTAACAATAGCAGACACACAGACAGTCCACACAGATCATAAGCATGCCCAAGCATGGTCCTCACCCTGGCTCCCACCAAAGATCATAAACCTTCTGTGCCTCAGATTGATTTAAAAATACAATACAATCCCCCAAACATCCCTCCAGAGATGGCACAGTGGTTGAGTGCAAACTAGTCTTGTAGAGGACTTGAATTCAGTTCCTAGCACCACTGAGTCATCTCTCCAGGCCTGAAAAAAAAATATCCCTGAAGACAAAAATGCTATTTAGGAAATTTGGCAATTCCTACCTACATCTAAACATATTCCAAACATGAACAATTCCACATTATAAGGATAAAAATATGATAAAAAAAACACATATTTACCACTAAATACACATACATATATCACTAGAGATATTTTTGGAAGCATTTTGTTTGAATTTCAGAGACAAAACTTAATCATATACTTCTTTACCACATCTCACAGGAGCAAACACACAGACTTCGTTATTAACCACCTGCCTCACCTCTGTAAAGCCTTAATTGCACAGAAAGTGCTAATGTAAAACACAACAAGAGCATTAGTGGTAGCTCATATTTTAGAAAAACATCTAATAACCTCTTCATGTTAAAAGTGTAAAAAATGGAGCGGGGCATGGTGGCACACACATGTAATGCCAGCACTTGGGAGGCAGAGGCAGGCAGATTTCTGAGTTCGAGGCCAGCCTGGTCTATAGAGTGAGTTCCAGGACAGCCAAGACTACACAAAGAAACCCTGTCTCAAAAAACCAAAACAAACAAACAAAAAACCAAAAAACCAAAAAACCAAAAAACCAAAAAAAAAAAAGTGTAAAAAATGTTTATTTATATGTGTATAAATGTACATATACACATAAGTATGTATATGTGTGTATACATGCACAAGTATATATAGTGTATGCAAATGCATATATGTATATAAATATATACTGAGGTTGTATCCAGAATATAGATTATGTAACTTGTATAGAGAGAAGTTTTATTGAAAGTAGAAGACAAAAAAAACAATTTAAAAGTAGGCAAAAGTAGCCAGGCAATGGTGGCGTATGTCTTTAATCCCAGCACTTGGGAGGCAGAGGCAGGCGGATTTCTTGAGTTTAAGGCCAGCCTGGTCTACAGTGTGAGTTCCAGGACAGCCAGGGCTATACAGAGAAACCCTGTCTCAAAAACCCAAAATAGAAATAAAAATTAAAATTAAAAAAATAGGCAAAAGATACTTCACCAATAATAAAGAAAAATGAACCAATAAAGATGTCTGGTATCACAAAACATAAGAAAAATAAAAATTAAAACCACATAAGCTACACCTATTACAACTGCGAACTTTTCAGGAGTACCAAATAACACAGCAGCACTTCAGACGTCCATCATGCTTTAGAAATGAATTGCTTTTCGTTTTAAAAATGAATAAAATGATGAATACTAAAGTCTGAAAACTTTCAAGCTCATATAACTCGATATTAGAAATACAGCTCATTTAGCTACACCCCTTTGCTGGCTCATAGTACACAATACTGTAACGCGCTAGGACACTGGCTGCCTTTTCTTCTCTCTACACAGAACGTTGTCAGCAACCCTGCAAATATCAAAGAGTGATTTCAAATATGTTCAAGGAAATCAGCTGTGTGCTTATTCTGTGTTACCAAGACTATTAATACATCTATTTTAACAACAATGTTCCAATTTATTAGCAAATAAAATTTTAAAGGTCAGTTTCTGGCCAGACACGGTGGTGCAGGCATGTAATCCCAGCACTTGGTGGCCAGCTGCAGATCACCACAAATTCAAGAACATCGGTTTATATAACTGAGTTCCTGGCCACCCAGGGCTACATAATTAGACTCCATCTCAACAAATAAATAGGTTTCTAAGCCAGCATGTACTTTCACAATTTTGCTTTTCCATTACCAAACATACACACATCTGTGTAGACATTTTCAATAAAGGTCTTATTAGTGCTTTGGTGTCTCACTTTTAAACCACACTGATGTAAACAGCAACCTGTAGCTCCTGCTTCTTGAAGTCCTTCCTGCCCTATGGATAGGAAGCTTTGGTTAGGCTGTCTTATAGCCTCCCCTTCCCTTTCCTGTGTACTGAGGGTCAAACTCAGACCTTGGCACATGCCAGGCAAGGTCTTATCATTGAGTTACACTCCCAGCCCTCATTCATAAATCTTGCACTTGCTTACTAATTGCCATATTTTATCTGAATTACTGAGTACATTTAATATTTTTAAAGTTGAATTTATTATTTTTAAGTTTCTCCAAGGAAAAACATACCAAAAAAATTAATCAATCTATATTCCACTCATTGAGATTTATTATCAGAATTTACTTTTACATTTGAACAACAGACAAAAAATTACTACACTTTTTTCAAATTCCAGGAGATTCTCAGTAATTAATAGTCTTCAGAAAAAAAGAAAACACAAAGCAAAACAGAGGGTTAGAGACATGGCTGAGTGACCCAGCACTTGCCTACTCTGCTCATGTGAGGCCCTGGGCTTGAGTCACAGGAATGCGAGGAAAAGGAAGAATGGGTTTTCAAATACAGGGGAGGCCAGGCATGGCAGCACGTGCCTTCCATCCCAGCACTCTAGAAGCAGGCAAGCAGATCTCCCTGAGTTCAAAGCTAGCCTGATCTACATAGCTACATAGTCAGCTTCAGGCTAGTCATGGCTACAGAGACCATCTCAAAAAACCAAAACAACAACAACAAACTCCTATAAATATAGCAGAACCTACAAATTAAATATATTTACATGGTAATTATATTCTTCATTTTCATTAAAGTGGTTCCTTTAGGATCCAAAGATCCTGTTTTATAAAGATTTGACAAGCAATTCTAAGTTATCTCAAATGTTAAATAATAATAAGCTGTGGGTTTAATCCCCAGCACTGCAAATACACACATGTGCACATGCACGCCATAATGCATATACATCATTACTGTACATTATTACTGATGACCATCTTTCCCCAAGTTAATGAGGATTATTGTGATTAGATGTTACAGATATATACAGATATATATTAATTTCTGAAGTATTCAAAATACCATGTGCTGCCAGACACAATAACACTAGCATACAGGGGGCAGAGGTGGCTAGATGTCTGTGTGTTTAAAGACAGTTTATTCTACATAGCAAGTTTCAAGACACCCAGAACTACATAAGAGGCAAAACCAAAAAATACCATACACCACTCATGTATATTCATCGTTATAGATTAGGCCCTTATAGACAAATCTGAAAATCGGTATGGCCGCAGACTCACTTCCAGTGATTTACCAAGGTCTTGCACATACTAGCCAAGAACTCCTCCACCAAGCCACACCCTGGCCGAACGTGCCTACAGGCTCCTAGTACTTTCCGAGTTAACCGCCTTTCACTGTGTCTCATCGCCTTCCTTCCTCAAGGTGCTCCACGTCTGTCTAAACATGATGCCGTCACTGGTGTAAGTTACAGCTCTGTCAATTTGTAACCTGCTCTTTCACGGGCTGCAGACTTTCCATTACTGTAATCAAGCAAAATAAAATGCTCAAATATTTCTTCAGCTCTACAAATATAAAATCTGTTTCATGCCAATTTGCAGGTAAGACTTGCTCAGTATTCAGTGATAGGGAAGACAATGATATGGCCCAATAAGAGACGCTTTACCCTGCCATTGTGTGGTCGGTCACACCGAAGTGAGATGCACACACCCATTTCCTGCCCTGTACCATGCTTCGCTGTTATTTCCCCCTGTGGTCACTTCCAACCACTAAAGGCAAGAGTTGAAGACATTCTGCAAAGATCAGAACATAAATCCAGATGGTAGCAAGAAACACCGACCACTGTGAGAAACTCAAAACTAAAGAGACAAGAGGATAAAAGCGTAAACAAGACTCGGCTGTCCAGAGTGGAATAAGCCATCAGATATGCAAGTCACACTTAGTATAGTCATCACTGTCATTAGCACTGGTTACACAGTAAAAATCAAAACAATCTAAACCATATGTTCTCTGTATGGGCCTTAGTCTTCAGCAAGGACAATGCATTTAAACATTTCAAGATACAGGAGGGGGAGGAGGGAGCGGAGGAGAGAGAGAAAAGAAATGAAAATTGTATATGAACTTCTATGACAGGGAAGAAACCCATAGGCAGAGAGGAAAAGGGAAGCCATGTCAGCTCAGAACAGCTCCAACGCCTTTCTGTGAGTGGTTCTGTATTGTCATCAGGTAAACACTAAGCATGCCCAAGTTTAGATTTAGAAGGCCCATGTAAGTGGAGGTGTTAGCTGAAGACTGTCAGGGCTGAATGTAGGAAGGAGTTACGAGATGGTTCAGTGGATAGGGGCTGCCACTAAGCTTGACAACCTGGACCCTCACACTGTGGAGAGAGAATCACCTCCCACAAGCTGTCCAGACTTCCACATATGTGCCACAGCGTGGACCCAGACTCGCTAAATAAACAAGCAAACAAACGTAATTTAAAGCTGTTTCCTACAGTGAGGGGCGGAGGGTACCGGCAGGTCCCAGTGCCTCCTCACTCTTCCTGCTCTAGGTCAGCCTCCATCGGACTCCCGACTGAGCTGACACAGCTCCCTAATTCCCACAGGCTTTGTCCCATGGTCCTACCCTAAAGTAAGCCGCAGACATGACTGACGGCTGACGTTCTAGGAGAGCTCTGACTGGTCCAGCCCACATTCGTGTCTGGGGCTACTCCGCAGGCTTTAACCTAATTCCCCAACATCCTCTTCGTTCCTCTTTACTTCACTTGTTGCTATTCTACATGCCTGTCGAGCCCTAATCGGGACAGTTATTGATCAAATGTGGTCTTACCTCTTACCCAGAGATAAGAGAATCAAAATGACAAGAATCTGGAATTAGTCTCCAATGTCACCAGATTAATGGTGTCACGGAGTCCTCTATGGTAAACATTCTCTACATCTTCCTCAACTGTCACCTGCAACGGAGGTTGTGTGATGTGGTAAAGGGCTGGCTCACTGCTCACTGTACCGGCAATGGGAGTACAGAGCTTTGTGCTGGTAGCTTCTAAGTAGCTACAAAACTTGGAGAAAGAATGGCATCAAGGTCCTAAATTCACAGCCCAGGAGCTAAACAGAATCAGAAGTTTCTATCACTGCCCTAGAACAAAAACCACACTTCACTTAGCAAAGCTGGCATTTCTGAGAAACAAGTCCAGTCTGATCCTAGGGGAGGCAGAAATAAAAGGCAAATTGAATTTAAAACCTTACAGGATCTCAGGATGATATTCTGCATACTTGTATAATCTCTGCATCTCAGTACATCAAATGCCTTAAAAATTGTACTAGGCTGAATATCTCCCAAAATACCACCTTCTAATCTGTGGGGCCTATCTGTGTTTTGTTACTCAGTGAGGGTTACAGAAAGAGCACCTTTCTGTGTTTAAATGCAGGGGAAATTCAGAATCTTGAAACTAGAAATGATGATACAAGCCTGGGCAGTGGACACAGGAGGATCAGGAACAATCAAAGTCTTCTCTGCTATAGAGTGAATTTGAGGCCAGCCTAGGTTGAATGAGACAACAAAAACAAACAACAAAAATAAATTAAGACTATTAAGATAAGCCAAGTGTGCATACCTGCATCCCAGCACTTGGCCAACAGAGGCAGGAGGATCACCTCAAATTCAAGGCCAGCAAGGTCTACATAGCTAATTTCATGACTGCCACCGCTTCATAGTCAGACACTAACTCAAAAGGGAGTGGACATAAGAGAATACATGAGGATCTAGTGTACAGCGCAATGAAGAGTACTGTTTGTTTGTTTGTTTGTTTGTGACAGTGTTTGTCTGTGTAGCCTTGGCTGTCCACTTTGCAGACCAAGCTGATCCTGAACTCAGAGATCTGCCTGCCTCTGCCTCAAGCACAAGCCCTTCAGCACCATCTTTACTCCTAGATCCAGGGCCAGAGCAGCCCCAAAGGACCAATGTGAACTCATACGCAGTGACCACATGCGTTCCATGAGTTCAGAGGCCAAAGACAGATCTGGCCAGCCAGTGACTAGATGAAATGTGGTCTTCCTTTAGCTGGCAGGCTATACACAGAAGCTCTCTTCTTTGCTGCAGTAATATAAAATTTTATTTATTGTTCACATAGAAAAAGTAAAAACTGCCAGGCTGTCATGACACATGCCATTAATCCCAGCAGAAGCTCTGTCTGAGTTTGAGGCCAGCCTGGTCTACAAAGTGAGTTCCAGGGCTACACAGAGAAACGCTGTCTCAAAGAAGTGGGGAAAAAAGAAAGGTAAAAGTTCAGTCCTACAGGCTCACATTTTCCCCCACTTCTCCAGGCTACGCACTTAGGGACAGTTTACAAATCCTAAACAAGGGCGAGCTCCTTAGCTTCTACTTCCCAGCTGGATGGCTCTGGTAGTCTCATGCACACCAGCTGAAATGTGCGTGTCCTCCCTCACTCTGAGGGAGACACAGACTCCAGACAGAGCGGTAAGGAGGGTGTGAAGTTCAGGTACAGCAATGAAAGGTTGTTTTGTTTTGAGTAAAATTTTAGTTTAGTTTAGTTTAGTTTAGTTTAGTTTAGTTTAGTTTAGTTTAGTTTAGTTATGTGTACAGTTGAATGTATGCCAAGGCACCATGTGAGCGCAGACGTGTGGAGGTCAGAAGAGGGTCAGATGCCCCGTAACCCTCTGTAACAGGCAGTTTTGAGCTGTTATGTGGGTGGAGGCAACCAAAAGTGAATCCTCCAAAAAAGCAGCAAGTGCTCTTAGGCATTAAGCCTTCTTTCCAGCCAAACAATAAGTCCTCATCAAAGTGCCATGGAGAGCCCTGCAATTCAGTTGTGCTGCCTAAGGAAGGAGAAGACAGCTGAAGGTGGCTTCGCTGAGGGCTGCCAGGGTTGAGGATCACTCCGTCCCCGGATTTCTTGCCTGCCCGCCCACCCAGTATATGTGCGTACCTCTGCCAAGCTATGAATTTAACAAAGTTTGCCCAGACAGAGAAGCCTTGGAGTCTACAGAAAAAACACTTCTCTGCTTACATCATTTCTTTGAAATTTGCTGAGAGTAACTCTCAAGAGTAGCCCTCCTCCAACGCATACAAATGATAACCATATACAATGATGGATATGTTAAGGAAAACTATCTGATATACATAAAATCATTACATCGTATACCTTGTATATACAATTTATATTTGTTAATATACCTCAACAAAACAAAAATGCATTTTAGATGAAGAAAATAGCTTCAAAGGCATACATGTGGGTAAAATGACCTCCCCCACCACATAGATAATCTTCCAGTGTCAGAAGTTTAGATACACTATAATCTAATGTGCTTAAACTCAGTAAAATATAAATTACATGAATTATGCTTATCCTAGTCCTTTACCACACTGCCTGCTAGCTTATATATATAGACAGGTTCAGACTCGTCCCGCCCTAACTTACCCTCCATACAGCAGGAATCTTAAGAAAATATATTTTTAATCACATTCTTTCCTTGTCTGTAAAATTCAACTGACACCTTTACCAAATGGAGGATATACAGCCCTTCATAATCTGGCCTTCAGCTAAATTTCCGGTCATAAACTGCGGCCTATCTCAAATCATTCTTTGTTTTGTGTATTTTTTGAACAAATATTTGTCTCTCTTTAAAAAAAAAAAAAAAAAAAAAAAAGAACCTTTCCTGGAAGACTCAGGACTCTTCACTAAAAGAAGACAGTAAGTATTCTGAGTCCTATAAGATATGTACACGTACACGTAGAGGAGGGAGTGTTTCTCCCCATCCCCTTGGTAGTTCTGGGACTTGCTGCATGCTAGGTATGTGTGCTACCACTAAACTAGCCTGCAGTCTTCTAGCAATGTAACCCCCTCCCCCATACTCTGTATTTATCTTTGTAAGAGCACATTATGGCCAATGACTTTTGAAGATACAATGTCGATCAGTTTCTCTAATTGATAGCCCAAAACTGTTTACCAGCCATACAGAAGACACCATCTCAAAGGGACCAAACAACCAAGCCCTGACGAAGCTGAGTGGCCGCGGGGTAGCCTAGGCTAGGTGGCATGGTCGCGGCTCTTCTTTCCAGAGTTGTGTTGCCCTGTACTGCCTCACCAGCACCAGCTGTCAGGTCAGGCACTTGCTCTGTGTTAGATTTACAAAAGGCTTGACAATAGATTAAAATCCTTAACATTAAATCCTCCAGAAAGAATGATCTTGGTGAATTAAGTCTTTCTCAAGGGCTCTGGTGCTTTCAGGGTTCAGGGTGGTATACCTTTGGACAAGTCTTTCTGTACACAGAAGACAGACAAGGGACAAAACTGGTCCTCATTTAACATGTTCTAAAAACTACAACTTCATAAATTAAGTAAGAACCTTAGGCACCTGTGATATCAGGTTTCTTGCTAATCATTACATACAGATTTTCTCATTTAAATATGAATTAATTTGAAAAGAAGGTATTATTTCTTTTGCAGTTTAAGATTCTGGTATTGGAGAGATGGCTCAGTGACTAAGACACTGGCTGCTCTTGCAGGAGACCCACAACTCAAGTCTGTCAGTAAGTCCAGTTCCAAGGGATCCGTTGCCCTCTTTTGGCCTCTGAGGGCACTGTATGCTTGTGCTACACAGACATACATGCTAGCAAGACACTCAGCCACACAAAATACTAAAAAATAAAAAAATAAAATAATACTATCTACAGCTCCAGGGCATCTGATGCCCTTTTCTGGCCTCTGCATTCAAATGGTGCAGATGTAAATACAAAACACCCATACACATAGAAAACGCCCACTGAGCTAGCTTGCTGGCTCCTGAAAATATATATCTAACTTTTAAGGGGGAGGCGAAAGAGCATAAAGTCATATGTGAATCTTTCTTTGTGAAATGAAGCCGTTTCTAAGCATTTTACCTGATGTAACCTAAAGCTGCAACTTTCATTCTAATTTCTACAATGTTGCCTAACTTAGGATACAGTTACATACTGTAATCTTTCTGTTGTTGTTGCTGTTGCTGTTGGTTTGGTTTGGTGTCATCTGATGGTATCTTCAATGTAGCTGATAAACAGTTCTAGACAGAAAACTAGAGAAGCTGACTGACACTCTAGCTTCAGAAGTCACCGCCTTAAATACCAACAACAAAATACATTTTAAAAAGACCTAAGAGGACTGGAAAGATGGCCGGGTGAAGAGCAATGGCGGCTCTTGCAGGACTGGAGCTCAATTCCCAGTACTGGTGGTGTATAACCATTTGTAACTGCAGTTCCTAAGAACCCAGAACCTTCTTCAGGCCTGAGAGCACAGTATGCATGTGTAACATATACAGACATGCAGGCGAAAGACATAGAAAATAAGATTTAAAGAAGAGTCTTTAAAAATTAAAGTAAAATTAAGTGTATACACATATAAACATACCAGGCATAGTACACAAGTCTGTAGTCCCAGTGGAGATATAGCCCGATACCCATTTCCAACAAGCCTCAACAACAACAACAACAACAACAACAACAACAAAAGAAAAGCAAAAACAAAAAATAAAACAAAAAACCAAAGAGAGAAAAGAAAGAATACACACACATCACACTAAAACTAATAGAAGAGAAAGTGGGGAAGAGCCACATGGGCACAGGGGAAAATTTGCTGAACAGAATACCAATGGCTTATGCTCTAAGAATCTACAAATGGGACCTCATAAAATTGCAAAGCATATGTAAGACAAAGAGCACTGTCAATAGGACAAAAACGGCAACCAACAAATTGAAAAAAAAGATCTTTACCAATCCTACATCCGATAGAGTAATATCCAATATATACAAAGAACTCAAGAAGTCAGACTCCAGAGAACCAAATAACCTTATTAAAAATGGGGTACAGAGCTAAACAAAGAATTCTCAACTCTGGAATATTGAGTGGCTGAGAAGTACCTAAAGAAATGTTCAACATTCTTAGTCAGCAGGGAAATGCAAATCAACCCTAAAATTCTACCTCATACCAGTGAGAATGGCTAAGATAAAAAACTCAGGTGACAGCAGATGCTGACAAAGATGTGGAGAAAGAGGAACACCTTTCCATTGTTAGTGGGATTGCAAGCTGGTACAACCACTCTCGAAATCAGTCTGGAGGTTCCTCAGAAAATTGGACATAGTACTACCTGAGGACCCAGCTATACCACTCCTGGGCATATACCCAAAAGATGCTCCAACATATAACAAGGAAACATGTTCCACCATGTTCATAGCAGCCTTATTTATAATAGCCAAAAGCTGGAAAGAACCCAGTTATCCTTCAACAGAGGAATGGATACGGAAAATGTGGTATGTTTACACAATGGAATACTACTATTAAAAATAATGACTTCATGAAATTCTTAGGCAAATGGAAGAAACTAGAAATTATCGTCCTGAGTGAGGTAACTCAGTTACAAAAGAACACACATGGTATGCACTCACTGATAAGTGGATACTAGCCAAAAGCTCAGAACACCCAAGATACAACTCACAGACCACATGGCGTTCAAGAAGAAGGAAGACCAAAGTGTGGCTGCTTCAGTCCTTAGAAGGGAGAACAAAATACTCACAGGAGGAAATAGGGAGACAAAGTGTGGAGCAGAGACTGAAGGAGAGGACATGCAGAGACTGCCCCGCCTGGGGATCCATCCCATATACAGCCACCAAACCTGGACGCTATGGCAGATGCTAAGAAGTACTTGCTGGCAGGAGCCTGATATAGCTGTCTCCTGAGAGGCCCTGCCAGAGCCTGACAAATACAGAGGGGGATGCTCGCAGCCAACCACTGGATTGAGCATAAGGTCCCCAATGGAGGAATTAGAGAAAGGGCTGAAAGAGCTGAAGGGGTTTGCAACCTCATAGGAAGAACAACAATATCAACCAACCAGACTCCCCCCACACACACCCCCAGAGCTCCCAGTGACTAAACCACCAACCAAAGAGTACACATGGAGGGACCCATGGTTCCAGCCGCATACGTTGCAGAGGATGGCCTTGTGGAACATCAATGGGAGGAGGGGCCCTTGGTCCTGTGAAGGCTTGGATGCCCCAGTGTAGGGAGTGCCAGGGCGGGGAGGTGGCAGTGGGTAAGTGGGTGGGGAAGCACTCTCACAGAAGCAGGGGAGGGTGTGATGAGATAGGGGGTTTCTAGAGGGGAAACCTGGAAAAGGGATAACATTTGAAATGTAAATAAATAAAATATCCAATAAAAATGAAAAAAAAAAATAGCCGGGCGGTGGTGGTGCATGCCTTTAATCCCAGCACTTGGGAGGCAGAGGCAGGAGGATTTCTGAGTTCTGAGGCCAGCCTGGTCTACAGAGTGAGTTCCAGGACAGCCAGGGCTACAACAGAGAGACCCTGTCTCAAAAATAAATAAATAAATAAATAAATAAATAAATAAATAATAAAAATCCTATGGTTATCTTAAAAACATTTCAATATGTTGGATAAAATTACTTTAAAAAAAAAGAATGAAAGTATTGCATCAATTTGGGTCATGGAGTGGTTTACATTTTGAGGGGCTTTTAATGGCTACCTAACTTAGTTAAAATTGACTCTTGGTTAGGGGTACTTCGCAGCATCGAAGCACTCACCTAGCATTCAGTATGCCCTATGTTCCACCCCTAGAACCACCAAATAAGTAAACAGTCGCTGAGTATTTCTGAGAGAGCTGCCAGAGAATGGCATTCAACCTCCAGCTTTAAAAAGCGATTACAAAGAACTAAAGTTCCAGCTTAGGGACTGAGCGCTCCGTCAATATTCCCACGGGGTTCATTTCCCAGCACAGCCACACACAGTGGAGTGAGGGCAGTTGTTTGGGGGGAGGTGCGGGGGAGGATGAAGAGGACAGGAGATAGTGAGACAAAGAAGAGAGGGGCCCCTGTGCACGCTCGCGCTATCAGGCCAGTAGTTCCAAGGCAGAGCGACTTAAAAGCAGCAAGTTCGGTTTGGAAGCTATGGGTATGGTACACCTGAAAGTGACCAGAAAATAGGGGCAGATAGGGTAGGGAAAAAATTTAAAGGGAGGGTCATTCATTTGAAAGCAAGCAACTTGAGTTAGTAGCAATGGCATTAAGACGTGAGAAACAACCAACCATTACCTGTAATTACCAAATTAAGTGCCTCTAAAGACTCAGCCCTGGTGCCGTCTTCAAATACCGCATTTAATAGAATATAATAAAGGGCACGCTCCTCAAAGTTAAGACATTAGAAGTGACTTGCTACAGTTAAAGGCCATGGCTTCGTTTACTATCCCTTAATTAATCCGAAGTAGCAGAAACTTGAGGTAGCGTAAATAAAATGTTCACGGAGCTCCTCCACTCTTCAATACTTAGAAGCCCCGCAACCTCCCGCCACACACACACACACACACACACACACACACACACACACACACACACACTGCTGGGAACCTCACAAGGACACCCGTCGCCGTCGGTCTAGCCTTACCATAGGCACCCTTTCCATCTCTTGAAGTCCCTGCAGCTTCTTGAACACACAGTCCTCACCGAGCAGACTCGTCCCTACCCCAGGGTCACAGGCTGGGCCGGAGCTCCAGAAAAAGACCACGGAAGGACTGGCCGCCAGCCTGGCCCCCAAGGCACTTGGCCCGCCAGTCTGGAGCTTTTAGGCATACTGCCTGCCACACCCCTCCCCTCGGGACCTTTTCCTCCTCCACCCAGAACGTTCCAGCACGTCCAGGCCCGAGGTACAAGGCGCCCATTCATCGGCTCCCCGTGAACTAGTGCTGCAGCTCTCCGCTGTGGTCCCGGTGGCCCTGGCTGCTTGTACCTCAACCGCCCCACGCCATCCCAGCCCGCAGCCTCCGATCTCGGCGTCCCGCCAGCGCCCTCCGCTCACCCGCCGTGCGGCTCGGCCAGCTGCCCGCACCGGAGCCCCGGGCTCCGCGACGCCGTGCGACCCAGGCTGCCGAGCCCGCCGGCTCCGCCGCGCCCGCTGACCCGCAGCGCTGCCGGCTCCCGCCGGCTCTGTTGCCCCGACCGCTTCGGTGAGGCCCAGGCGTTTCCGGGTTCCCGCGGTCCGGTCCGCCAAAGGATCCGGCTTCCGCCTCGGCCCCGGCAAACGCCGTTCCCTGTTCGGCTCCGGCGGCCCCAGCTTTGCGCTTTGCCGGCCGCGTGCGTCCCTGAGGCGACCCCACCGGGGCTGCTGCTCGCGCGGCTCCCGTGCCGCTCTCACGGTCGCCGGAGAGTTTGATAGGAAGGTGTCTCTCCGGGACAGTCCTGCGGCAGAAAGTAGCAGGATGACCCGTGGCTTAAGGAAGGGCAAAGTCCTTTGGGCCAAAGAACTCTTGATAGAGAACCGGGAGGCGGACCTTGGCTCCTGAAAATGACCACCAGTGAGTTGAAAACAAGATTATCCCTGGTGCAGGTTACCAACCTTAGTCTAGGAGCCAGCTGGTTCGGTTAGGAATGACCCCTGTCCCCTCCCTGATAGACCTGGAAGGGTGTCAGGAACGCAAAATGGGCTTAGTGTCACGAAGCAGGGGAAAGGTGCAGAGAGAAAGAGAGCGATTTGCCGCTTCCTGCCTGCAAGGATCTCATGCGTATTACATTTCAGTCTTCTAATGTATTTCGAAAAACTCCCAACGACTGTAGTCATTGCTGGCGGTGGACAGGCTGAAATGTAATATTCTGGGTCCGGTTCGATCATCATCGGATACAGCAGATTTATCCCTTCCCTCTTAACACAATGCTCCTGGAATTAAACTTACAAAAGGTTTAAAAACCATGCCTTAGGGAAGCGTCGTTAGAAAACAACAGAGAAAAATAAAATTAGATGACTGTTAGCACCTGATGCCTCGCCTAAAATGTTTGTGCAGTCCAGTCTTCAGAAAACTTCTGGATGATGGGATGTAAATTTGCTAGGGTCCGAATCTAAAATGTGCCTCCCAAAGATTCGCACACGGTAAAGGTTTGGTTGCTAGCTAGTGGGCCTTGGTGTTGGGGAAGTGAATGGAAAGTGAGGCCTCTGACCTAAGCCAAAGTATTACTGGGAGACTGTGTCAATTGTGGAACAAGCCTGCGGGAAGAAGTGGGTCACTGAGGGTGTGTGTCTTACCCCGGCCTTTCCTCGGGCTCTCTCTGGAGCCTGTATGCTTCTTTTGTCAGTAACTGCCCCAGTATATAAATTCCAACCACAGACCCAGAAGCAATGAAACCAAGTGACTGTGAACGCAAACATCTGAAACCACGAACCCAGATAAGTCCTCCTTCCTAAGTGGGTCTCTCAGGCATTTTGTCAAGGCAGTGAAAAGAAAGTAACAGATACAATATGTCTTACTTTTTTTTTTTTAAGACAGGGTTTCACATTGTAGCTCAGGCTGGCTGCAGGCTGGCATTGAAGTTCTCCGTCTCTTGGCAGCCATCCTGTGCTAGCTAGGATGGAAAGCGAGAGCAGTCAAATCTGCTTTCGGTCCTTTCCTCTTTTTCCTCCCTAACAACACCCCCCAAAATGATCGAAAATTGACCCTAGGCCTTTGTGCCTCCTGTACCTCCCACTGAACCCTTCCTCCATTTAAAAAAAAAAAAAAAAAGGAAACTTAATGTTGGCATTCCTTCTAAGCTCTGCCCAACAGTTTACCTGGCTGTCTGCAGGTAGGCCTGGCTTGATATAAAAGGGGGTGTCTGGCCCCTCCTCACTCTCTTACTCTTTCTGCCTGACCCCTTTCTTCTCCTCTCCTCTTCCCCCCCCCACTTTCTCCATGAATTCCTGACCAGCCTCTCCCTCTCCCTCTCCCTCTCCTCTCCCCTCCCTCTCCTCTCCCTCTCCCTCCCTCTCCCTCTCCCATCCCTCTCCTCTCCCTCTCCTCTCCCTATCCCTCCCTCTCTCCCTCTCCCTCTCCCTCTCCCCTCCCTCTCCCTCTCCCTCCCTCTCCCTCTCTCCCTCTCCCTGTCCCTCTCCCTCTCTCCCTGTCTCCTCTCCTCTCCCATCCCTCTTCTCTCCCTCTCCCTCTCTCTCCCTCTCCCTCTCCCATCCCTCTCCTCTCCCTCTCCCTGTTCCTGTCCCTCTCCCTGTCTCTGTCTGTCCCTCTCCCTGTCCCTGTCCCTCTCCCCCTCTCTCTGTCACTCCCTCTGTCTCTACTCAAGTCACCTTCTGATGGCTCTAAATAAACCATTTTATACCATATCTGCCATATGGCTGGTGCCTGGAGAACGTGGGGTGCCTCAACAGGGCCCGCCAAAGCACCCCTCCCACACCTCACCATTCCCGGCTCTCCACACATATCCTTGGCTCTCTCTTTTTTTTAATAAAACACAACACTTACTATGTCTTACACATGCTAATTACACCCTGACACTATTGTGAATATTTATATGTATGTGTGTGTGTCTGTGTGTGTATCTTCAGTGCATGTGCGTGTGTACACAGACATCCAGTAAACAGTCAACACTCCATATCTTATTTCTTCTTGCTTTAAGTTTGGTAGTTTCGATGAATCCATTTCACTTAGCTTTTCCAACTTAATGGATGTGGTGGTTTGAATGTGCTTGGCCCAGGGAAATGGCACTATTAGGAGGTGTGGCCTTGTGAAAGGAAGTGTGTCACTATGGGGGTGGGCTTTGAGGTAATATGTATGCTTAAGCTCTGCCTAGTGTAAGACAAACAGTCCCTCCTGTCTGAAATTGGATCAAGATACCGAACTCTCAGCAGCTTCTCCAGCACCATGTCTTCCTGGACACTGCCAGGCTTCCTGCCTTGATGATAATGGATTGAACCTCTGAAACTAAACCAGCCCGATTAAATGTTCTCCCTTTAAAGAGTTGCCTTGGTCATTGTGTCTCTTTACAGAAATAAAACTAATTAAGACAAAAGTTGGTACCAGGGACTGTGGCATTGCTGTGACAGGCCTAACCATATCTTTGTTTAGAGGAACGTGGATTTGGGGACTTTGGATTTTCGAAGCAGTAAAATGCTTTAAGAGTGGCTTAATGGGCCATTCTAACAAGAACATGAAAGATGTTAGTGCTGAGGGTTATTTGAACTGTGCAGCCCTTGCTCTAGGAGTTTCAGAGGACAGCTACTTTAGCATGTGGCCTGGAGATTGTTTTTTTGATGTTTTGATGAAGAATGTGACTATGTTTTGCTCTTGTCTGAAGAGTCTGCCTGAGGCTAAGGTGAAGATATTCAGATTAATTACACTGAAAGGGAAGTCTCTAAAACGTCCAGCATAGACTTTGTCCTCTGGCTTACTCTCATGAAGAACATTTTGACCAAGTGTAGAAAGCTTAGAAAGGAAAAATAAAAAATATATGGTTGAAAGAGTAAAGAGGCACCAGGAAGTGGAATGTAGCTAAATCCTGTGTTCAAGGTGATTAAATGGAATTAAGGGAGTGGTGACCTCAGGGCAGGATCCCACCCAGCTAAGCTTATTGTTTATGCTTTTGCTGTTGAACAAGGGATAGTTATATCATGATAGACATTATTATGACCTGGTTATTGTTTTCACTCGGGCTTTTAATCTGGAATAAACTGCAGTCCATAAATGGAAGGCCTATGTGTGTTCCAGATCTTGAGGCTGGAAGACACAGGTTTCTTTGAGGCATAGTGGCCATGAAAAGCTTAGAACCAGGCATTGTGGTACATGCCTTTAATCCCAGGAGATAGAAGCTAACAGATCTCTGGGTTCAAAGCCAGCCTGGTACAGAGCAAGTTCCAGGTAAAGAAAAGCTTAAGGACAGGCCTCTATTCCCAGAACTCAGGAGACAGCGGCATGCAGATCTCTGAGTTAAAGGTCAGTCTACGGAACAAGTTCTAAGACAGCCAAGCTTAGGCAGTGAAGGAGCTGGAAGTCATAAAGCTGGTGATAATGTAATAGAATGGACAGGGGGTGGGGGTGGGGTTCAGCCCCAGGAAGTAGCAGAATGTGGCAGCTTCAGCCATGTGGCTCTAGCTTGAGAATCAAAAAATAGAAGGCGTTACAGGGGTGGTTGATGCCGTTTAGTAGGAGCTAAGAAATTAGCAGTGATTAAAAAGAGACCATTATCACTGAAGTGAATTTTTCTGGGAAGTGTTTGCTGAGAGTACAAAGAAGCTGTATTCCAAAGATAGACTTCTCTCTGGCAGCCGGATTTGGTAATGTGTCACCCAGGTGGTGCTGGTTTTGAAGGCATGAAGGGGTCATGGAGAAAAGCTGAGGCTTGGCACTGTAAGAGGCCAGAAAAGCCCATTGATGAAGGTGCAGCTTCAGTTGCAGGTGATGGCCCAGGATTGAAAGGGTCATTCAAAGAATTAGAGGCTTGGCACCATGAGGAGAGCCTATGAGAAGCTATTGGTAAAGCCTAGTTACAGCAGAAGACACCAGCATATTAAAGATGCCAGTACCATGAGATGACCACCAAGAATAGCAGCAGCAACGGAATGGAGTCAACCAGAGTCTAGAGTGCTACAGAGGGCAGAGCTGGAGAAGTGACTCAAACCCTTTGAAGGAGCCCAAAAGATTGTGTGTGGATCCCAGACATTGGAACAAGAATCTATGAAGTTGAAGTTCCTTGAAGACCCCAAGATTTAAGATGTCAGAACCTTGGGATATCTGCCAAGGATAGCTGCTAACAGGAAGTAGAACCAGCACAGGAGAAAGAAGTTTGTTGCAGTCAATCAAAGCTGTAAAAAGTTGGACACCACACATGGAGATGCAGTGTTTGGGGTTTGCCCAGCTGATTTTTGGTCTTGCTTCCAGTATTTGCTGACCATGACGTTTTGGAATGATAATGTATATCCTGTGGTATGGTTTATCAAAAGCATGTGATCTGATTTTTTATTTTGATTTTATAAGGGATTATAGTTAAGAGATTGCATGGATCTCAGAAGAGACTTTGAATTTGAGGCTTTAAAACCATGTTGACACTGTGACAGACTATGAGACTTTTGAAGTTGGACTAAATGTATTTGCATTATGCTATAGCTAGGTATGGCCCCCATGAGCT
Organism: Apodemus agrarius; assembly: GCA_964023405.1. Lineage (NCBI taxonomy): Eukaryota > Metazoa > Chordata > Mammalia > Rodentia > Muridae > Apodemus > Apodemus agrarius. The sequence goes on along the minus strand of OZ030007.1, from coordinate 45,136,288 downwards.
CAGGGAGTGGAATGTGGTAGTAAGAAGATACTTGGCCCATAGTAAGCAGTACTATTAGGAGGTGTGATCTTATTGGAAGAGTCATTGACTTGTTAGAGGAAATGTGTCACCGTGGAAACAGGGATTTTAGGCAATATAGATTATCAAGTACTGCCGAGTGTAAGGCAAACAATCCCTTCTGGCTATAGTCAGATAAAGATACAGAAGTCTCGGCTCCTTCTCCAGCACCATGCCTGTCTGGATGCTGCCATGCTTCCTGTCGTGATGATAATGGGCTAAACCTCTGAAACTGTACGCCAGCCCCAATTAAATGTTGTCCCTTAAAAGAGTTGCCTTGG